>CM066997.1:17109462-17722465 GCA_033977485.1 Hydrangea macrophylla
AAAACGATATAAAACTATACCAAAACTATCAGAAATTTAGTCTACACAGGTAAATTTACTATTCACAAGAATACCAGATATCTCAAATAATATTTAAATCACATAAATGTTATGTAATCATATCAATGTAATATGAAGTTCCATGTTCCTATATCCTCACTGACACCTTACCGTTGACTCACAGTCAACCTCATTCACCATTATCAAATAACATTGATAATTCACAAAAATCTAAATATGCATGATAAAACCATGAAATTTTGGAACGGATGTGATAACTCTTTCCTCTAAAAAGGACGTTTGTCCCCAAACTTTACCTTATATATCGAACAGATATGGATATTCATCTCTTATTTTTTCCTCGTTCTCCCACGTAACTTCTTTGACTGAATGACTACGCCATAGCACTTTCACCATTGGTATCGTTTTCGTTTGCAATACTTGTTCCTTGTAATCTAGGATCTCTATCGGTTGCTCCACATAAGTCAAGTCTTCCTAAATTTGTAACGGTTTTGGTGCTATGATCTTACTCGTATCCTTCATACAGCGTCTTAACATCGATACATGGAAAACATTGTGTACATGTTCCAACTCTAACGAAAGAGTTAATCGATAAGCCATCGATCCTACTCTCTCTAGGATCTCAAAAGGTCCTACAAATCTTGGATTGAGCTTTTCCCTATTTCCGAATCATACAATGCCTTTCAAAGGTGATACTCTCAAGTATACAAAATCTCCCACTTCAAACACCACAAGTCATCCCTTAGAGTCCGCATAGCTCTTATATCGGCTTTGAGCTGCCTTAAGTCGTTCTTGAATCAACTTTACCTTCTCAGTAGTCACCTATATTAACTCAGGTCCTTGTAACTTTCTTTTCCCAACCTCGGTCCAACAAACAGGTGAACGACACTCCCGACCATAAAAAGCTTCATACGGTGCCATTCCAATACTTGACTGAAACCCATTGTTGTACGCAAATTCAATTAACGGCAAGTGTTTCTCCCAGTCGCTCCCAAAGTCTAAAACATAAAGTCTCAACATATCTTCTAACATCTGAATTATACGTTCTGACTATCCGTCAGTCTGAGGATGAAATGTGGTACTGAAACTCAACTCGTACCCATAGCCTTTTGTAGACTTCCCCAAAATCTCAAAGTAAAACTACTATCACAGTCCGATATAATCACTGCTGGAACCTCATGCAGTCTCACAATCTCTTTCATATACAATTCCGCTAACCTTACAGGCTTAGTCATCTTGATCGGTAGAAAATGCGCTGACTTTGTTAATCTGTCAATTATGACCCAAATTTTATCATTCTTGTTAGAAGATCTTGGAAATCCCAAAACAAAATCTATAGTGATTTCATCCCACTTCGATTCTGATACATGTAATGGTTGTAGTAATCTGTCACACCCGTTCCAAAAATTTATAGTTTTATCATGCATAGTTGTAAATTGGGAGGTTATCAATGTTAATTGATAATGGTGGATTGAGGTTGACTGTGAGTCAACGGTAAGGTGTCAGTGAGGACATGGGAACATGGAAGTTCATATTGCATAATCATGAGTAAATGGCATTTATATGATTTAAATGTTATTTGACTTTATCTGGTATTCCTGTGAATAGTAATTATACCTGTGTAGTATAATTCTGGTAAATTTGGATATGATAGTATCATTTTGAGAACTGTGGTGAGAACGTGAGTGATACGTTAATTGAAAAGGTAGGTTGTGTAGAGATTTCCACAGAATATAGTTTTCGGACGTTATTTTAGACCCAAACGAAACCTAGTCGAAAACTTTTGAAATTTATAGTTTTCACTTGTAAAGTTATAAAATGAACGTGTGCGAAGTTTCGAGAGCTAATTAGAAGTTTGAGAAACTTGTGGGAGGTAAACGTAATTTTCAAAGAGTTTTTCTATATATAGTTGAGGATGAGATTGAAATCTCATCCACAACTCCTAAATATCTAGAGAGAGGAGAGAGAAGGGAGATTTTGTTGTCTCGGGCTTTGCGACGACAAACGGCGACCGTTCGTCCGTCAGATTTTCTCCAGATTTCAGATTTGAACTCGTGGAGGTAAGATCTACGTTTTGGTACCACTTAGGCCGTGTTTGGCCAAGTTTTTGCAAAATCTTAATTTTGGACTTTTGGGAAAAATCAGGTAAAACTTGTAGGAATCGTACCAAATTTGAAATCCGACGATTATTTAGCCCCCTAGACGATCCTTCAAAGTTTGAAGAGATTCGCACGAGGTATGAATTCTAGATCTATGAAATATATGGATTTTCATGTTTTGGACATCACTTTTGATATTCTTGGATCCGGGCGAAATTCATGTGTTAGTTAGGCCCGTTAATTATGCACGTGAAATTATGATAAAAGCACGTATAACTGTTTATGTGAGCATGTTATGTGTCTACTTGGGTCAAAGGGGAGTTTGGTGCAAATTCATCCGGGGTAAGCTCCTCGACCTTGAGGATTGTGATTGTGATTGAAATGGAATTAGAATTGTGGTTGTGTCTGGATTGGAGGTGGGCCCAACCAGTACACGGTACCTGGTATGGAGGAAGGCCCAACCAGTGTACGAGATGCGTGGGAGAGTGGGCCTCCTACGGCATCGACCGGATGAATGCGTACCACTAACCCTAGAGACTATTTCTATGTGTTTTAGATGCTTAAACCATGAATTGTCATATAAGCATACATTTAGAATTGTACGCTCAGCATATAGCTGAGCAGTGGAGATGTACTCCATTGCAGGTAAGAAGAAAGACAAGAAGAAGCGCGATGAGTGAGGCCGATGAACGCCGGGGAAATCACCTTGTATATGTTTTGGTTTTAAATCCTAAACTTGTGTAAGGATTGGTAATATGTTGTAATAGAACCATAGATTAGTTTCACAGTATTGTAATCTTGTAATTGAACGTCTGTAGTTATATTTTAATATGTTAAAATCAGTTGTGGTTGTGTTTGTTGTTGGTATTGGGTAGCAGGACTTGTAAATTTCCAACACAGGCTGCCCAGCAGGGGAGCAGTCGACTGGACCCAGGGTCAGTCGACTGGACCTCGTGGGATTGAGACACTGAAAGTATATTATAAGAGAAGCAGTCGACTGACCCCTTGGAAAGTCTACTGAACACTGTTGATTTTGGCTACTGCTTCCTTTGATTGAAAAGCAGTCGACTGGTTTCTCGAAGCAGTCGACTGGACCCCTTTTGATAATGTTAAATTTTGGTTCTGTATAACACAGTTGATGAAGCAGTCGACTGGACCCTAGTGCAGTCGACGGGTCAGTCGACTGATCCTCTGTTTTCAAAACTATTTTCTTTGAATGTGTTTTCAATGGCCAAAACTTTTTATAACTCCGATTTCAATGTATTTTACAACACAGAGGGGAACATTTCCTAAGTTTTAATATACCCAGGGTTGTTTTATAGTTCTTTCCGCTGCGTATCGTTAGATGATTGTTTGAGTTGAGCCTTGGTGGCGTGCCACGTGTCCTATTTCCATGCGTAGTGGGATGGGTCGTGACATTTATTGGTATCAGAGCTAGAGGTAACAAAACTTTGGGAAGGTTCGACGACGAGTGAAGTGTTGAGTGAATTGCCACATATTTTAAATTGCATTCATGCATCTTAGAGATGTTTGATGCATATGGATGTTGTTTTACATACATACTATTGTTGTTGTACATGCATAGTGTTTATGCATTGAGAACTACAGGATTGTAATCATGAGTGACGAAGAGCGAGAACTATCGCCGCACACTCGACGTATGAATGAAATGGCAGAAATGATGGGGAATATGGGGGAGATGATCCGAAATATAGCAGAACGGTTGCCTCCAATAGCTCCATTGGAGCCAGAGCCGATAGTAGTAGTTCATGCGCCTGAGAATAGGGGTGTGAGATCGATATCTGAACAGTTTGCGAGGAAGAAACCAATGGAATTTCATGGGACGCCTGATACAACATTGGCAGAACATTGGGTTATGGACATGGAGAGAATTTTTCGATCTATTCCGATGTCGGATAGAGAGAAGATTGAGAATGCAAGTGATGTGCTGAGGGGTGAAGCTCAGAACTGGTGGGTAAACGTCTTAGATCAAGGAGCACCGATTACTTGGGAAGGGTTTAAGGCAGAATTCAATCACCGATTATTTCCGCGAGCCGCCTACAATGCAAAGAAGAGAGAATTTGATAACCTGAAGCAAGGAGACATGACTGTGACGGAATATACTTCCAAGTATAATGCGTTGTTGAGATTTGGTAAAGGTTCAGTGCCAGAAGAGGAAGATAGGGCAAGAAAATTTGAAGAAGGTTTAAGGGATAATATTCGGTTGAGAGTAGAGACCTATGAGCATTCGACTGTTGCAGCAGTACAGCAGACGGCGCTTGTAGCCGAAAGTGGAATAGAGAGATCGAGACAGAATCACCAAGGGAAGCGAAGTCATGAGGGTGGTGACCGAAGTCAGGGGGGATCTTTTAAGAAGTCGTTTTCACGAGGCTCTAGTTCTGGTTTTAATGATTCCAGGAGAATACCAATTAACATACCATTGTGTTCACTTTGCAACCGACCACACACCGGTCGATGTTTTCTGACCAACTTTCAGAATAGATCTACAGGGGGAAACAGTGTGAGTTCTGCGACCTACCCGCAACTCAAGTGTTTTGACTGTGGTACTTTGGGACACCGAGCGAAGGATTGCCCAAAGAAGCGTTCTCAACAAGGGGCAAGTTCTATGGCTTCTAGTGGTTCGAAGCCTAAGCAGTCTAGTGACGGGGGATAAAGGACAGAGCAACGTCAGGGAAGATCATTCCAGATGAACCCTGGAGACGTGGCTGCTACTGATACAATGGTCTCAGGTATGGTGCTTGTATGTTCGCACTTAGCACGCATACTCGTTGATTCGGGATCTACGCATTCGTTTGTATCTTATAACTTTGTGGAACATTTAACTGTTAAGTCTGCGCCACTAAGATATGAATTGTCTATTGCTGTGCCACTTAGTAAAGCGATAATAACATCTACTGTATATAAGAACTGTGAGATCAAATTAGGCGAGAAGTTGATGACTGTAGACCTTATACCGATTGGGGTGAATCATTTTGATGTGATACTGGGAATGGATTGGTTAGCCCTTAACCAAGCTACGATAGATTGTGAACGGAAAGAGGTTAATTTTTGATCGCCGGTACATGGGAAATTTTGTTTTCAAGGAAGTGGGGTTATACCGCCGCCGTACTTGGTTTCAGCTATCCGAGTGGGAAAATTATTGAAAAAGGGATGTCAGGGATTTCTATGTTTAGTGACTGATGTCTCAGCGACCGAATTAAAAGTAGAAGACATTCCGATAGTGCGAGAATATCCAGATGTATTTCCTGATGAGCTACCAGATGTTCTTATTGAGAGAGAGGTCGAGTTCACTATTGAGGTAATGCCAGACTCAAGACCCGTATCAAAGGCACCGTATAGAATGGCACCAGTAGAATTGAAAGAGCTGAAAATCCAGTTACAAGAATTACTTGACAAAGGTTTCATTCGACCAAGTGTATCGCCGTGGGGAGCTCCAGTATTGTTTGTAAAGAAGAAAGATGGTTCAATGAGAATGTGTGTGGATTATCGGGAACTGAACAAATTGACAATTAAGAACAAGTATCCACTGCCGAGAATCGATGACCTATTTGATCAACTTCGTGGGGTACAAGTGTTCTCCAAGATAGGCCTGAGATCGGGTTACCATCAGTTGAAAGTGAAGGCCGAAGATGTTGAGAAAACAGCTTTCAGAACACGTTATGGACACTATGAGTTCTTAGTTATGCCATTTGGAGTTACCAATGCACCAGCTGCGTTCATGGATCTCATGAATCGAGTATTCAAAGATTATTTGGATGACTTTGTGATTGTATTCATTGACGATATCCTTGTTTATTCGCCAAGTGAGATAGAACACGAGAACCACTTGAGGTTGATACTTCAGAGATTGCGAGAGAAACAACTATTTGGAAAACTTAAGAAATGTGAATTTTGGTTACCTAGTATTACTTTTCTTGGTCACGTAATTGACAAGAATGGAGTATCAGTTGATTCTCACAAAGTAGAAGCTGTATCAAATTGGCCGAGGCCGACTTCTGTATCTGAAATTCGAAGTTTCTTGGGATTAGCGGGATACTACCGCCGTTTTATCGAGCATTTCTCAAAGATTTCTTTACCTATGACAAGGTTGATGAGGAAAGGAATTACATTTGAATGGAGTCAGGAATGTGAAGATAGTTTTCAAGAATTGAAAGCACGACTAACAAGAGCACCTATTCTGACAATACCATCC
This sequence comes from Hydrangea macrophylla, assembly GCA_033977485.1. Lineage (NCBI taxonomy): Eukaryota > Viridiplantae > Streptophyta > Magnoliopsida > Cornales > Hydrangeaceae > Hydrangea > Hydrangea macrophylla. The sequence continues at coordinate 17,115,796 of CM066997.1, forward strand.
GGAACCGAGGGGTTTGTGATCTATAGTGATGCGTCGCATCAAGGGTTGGGATGCGTGTTGATGCAAGGTGGTAAAGTAATTGCATATGCTTCTCGAAAGTTACAGACACACGAGGTTAACTATCCGACTCATGATCTTAAATTAGCCGCAGTAATTCATGCTTTGAAGATTTTGAGACATTATTTGTACGGAGAAAAGTGTGAAATATTCACGAACCACAAGAGTTTGAAATATATTTTTACCCAACGGGACTTGAACATGAGACAACGAAGATGGTTGGAATTGATGAAGGATTACGATCTGTCGATTGAGTATCATCCGGGGAAGGCGAATGTAGTAGCCGACGCATTAAGCCGGAAGACGCCGAGGAATTTAGCCGACGAGCTAACGCAACAAAAGGAATTAGTAAAGGAAATGGAACGTTTGGACTTGGATGTGATACCAAAGGTTAGTGGTGGCTTAATGATGGCAATCATGGCACACCCAGATATTATTGATGAGATTCAGAAAGAACAATTCAACGATGTCTATTTTACAGAATGAGAGACGAGATACCTTTGGGAAAGCGACCTGGTTTGGTATTGGAACAAGGGATTCTGAAGTTTGGGAATCGGTTATGTGTACCGAATGTGAAAGACATAAAGGAACGACTCTTAGAAGAAGCTCATTGTACGAAATATTCAGTGCACCCGGGAAGTAATAAGATGTACCGGAACTTGCGAGAAAACTTCTGGTGGAAGGGTATGAAGCGTGAAGTCGCTAAGTTTGTATCCGAATGTTCAGCTTGTCAGCAAGTGAAAGCAGAGAGACAAGTACCTGCCGGATTGTTACAACCATTGCCAGTGTCGGAATGGAAGTGGGACGAGATCACCATGGACTTTGTTTCAGGATTTCCACGATCAATCAATAAGAATGACAAGATTTGGGTTATAGTTGACCGATTAACGAAGTCAGCTCATTTTCTACCGATCAAAACGACTAAACCGTCCAAGTTAGCGGAATTGTATGTGAAAGAGATTGTAAGACTACATGGAGTCCCAGTTGTGATTGTATCAGATCGTGATAGTAGTTTTACGTCAAGGTTTTGGGGAAGTTTACAAAAGGCTATGGGTACGAAATTGAGTTTCAGTACTGCATTTCATCCTCAGACCGACGGACAGTCAGAGCGTATGATTCAGACCTTGGAAGATATGTTGAGATTGTGTGTATTAGACTTTGGGAAGGATTGGGAGCACCACTTGCCGTTAATTGAATTTGCTTATAACAACGGATTTCAGTCAAGTATTGGTATGGCACCATATGAAGCTTTGTATGGGCGTAAATGTCGATCACCAGTTTGTTGGACCGAGGTTGGAGAAAGAAAGTTGTTAGGACCTGAGTTAATACAGGTGACTACTGAGAAAGTGAAGTTGATTCAAGAGCGACTCAAGGTAGCTCAGAGTCGATATAAGAGTTATGCAGACTTGAAACGACGACCGATGAATTTTGAAGTGGGAGATTTCGTATACTTGCGGGTATCGCCTTCGAAAGGCATTGTACGATTTGGGAAGAGGGGAAAGCTCAATCCGAGATTCATAGGACCTTTTGAGATCCTAGAGAGGGTCGGTCCAGTAGCTTATCGTTTGGCCTTGTCATCCGAGTTGGAACATGTGCACAATGTGTTTCACGTGTCTATGTTGAGACGTTGTATGACTGACACGAGTAAGATCATTGTACCTGAACCGTTGCAAATTCAGGGGGACTTGACTTATGTGGAACAACCGGTAGAGATTCTAGATCAAAAGGAACAAGTTTTGAGAACCAAGACTATTCCAATGGTGAAAGTGCTATGGCGTAGTCATACGGTAGAAGAGGCTACATGGGAAAGTGAGGAAGACATGCGGAATGAGTTTCCGTACTTGTTCGACATATGAGGTATAAGTTTGGGGACAAACTTCCTTTTTGGAGGGGAGAGTTGTCACACCCGTTCCAAAAATTTATAGTTTTATCATGCATAGTTGTAAATTGAGAGGTTATCAATGTTAATTGATAATGGTGGATTGAGGTTGACTGTGAGTCAACGGTAAGGTGTCAGTGAGGACACGGGAACATGGAAGTTCATATTGCATAATCATGAGTAAATGGCATTTATATGATTTATATGTTATTTGACTTTATATGGTATTCCTGTGAATAGTAATTATACCTGTGTAGTATAATTCTGGTAAATTTGGATATGATAGTATCATTTTGAGAACTGTGGTGAGAACGTGAGTGATACGTTAATTGAAAAGGTAGGTTGTGTAGAGATTTCCACAAAATATAGTTTTCGGACGTTATTTTGGACCCAAACAAAACCTAGTTGAAAACTTTTGAAATTTATAGTTTTCACTTGTAAAGTTATAAAATGAACGTGTGCGAAGTTTCGAGAGCTAATTAGAAGTTTGAGAAACTTGTGGGAGGTAAACGTAATTTCCAAAGAGTTTTTCTATATATAGTTGAGGATGAGATTGAAATCTCATCCACAACTCCTAAATATCTAGAGAGAGGAGAGAGAAGGGAGATTTTGTTGCCTCGGGCTTTGCGACGACAAACGGCGACCGTTCGTCCGTCAGATTTTCTCCAGATTTCTATGTGTTTTACATGCTTAAACCATGAATTGTCATATAAGCATACATTTAGAATTGTACGCTCAGCATATAGCTAAGCAGTGGAGATGTACTCCATTGCAGGTAAGAAGAAAGACAAGAAGAAGCGCGATGAGTGAGGCCGATGAACGCCGGGGAAATCACCTTGTATATGTTTTGGTTTTAAATCCTAAACTTGTGTAAGGATTGGTAATATGTTGTAATAGAACCATAGATTAGTTTTACAGTATTGTAATCTTGTAATTGAACGTCTGTAGTTATATTTTAATACGTTAAAATCAGTTGTGGTTGTGTTTGTTGTTGGTATTGGGTAGCAGGACTTGTAAATTTCCAACACAGGCTGCCCAGCAGGGGAGCAGTCGACTGGACCCTGGGTCAGTCGACTGGACCTCGTGGGATTGAGACACTGAAAGTATATTATAAGAGAAGCAGTCGACTGACCCCTTGGAAAGTCGACTGAACACTGTTGATTTTGGCTACTGCTTCCTTTGATTGAAAAGCAGTCGACTGACCCAGGGTTGTTTTATAGTTCTTTCCGCTGCGTATCGTTAGATGATTGTTTGAGTTGAGCCTTGGTGGCGTGCCACGTGTCCTATTTCCACGCGTAGTGGGATGGGTCGTGACATAATCCCATTGGTAGTTGTCTTTTTGCTTTGACCTGTTGACACGCCGAACATTCGGATACAAACTTGGCAACTTCACGCTTCATACCTTTCCACCAAAAGTTATCCCACAAATTCTGATAAATCTTGTTACTTCCTGGGTGTACTGAGTATCTAGTACTATGTGCTTCCTCTAAAAGTTATCCTTACAGGTCCTTCACATTTGGTACGCATAAATGTTTCCTAAGCATTAGCACTCCTTATTGTATCGTAAACCCCGGTCTCCTTCCCAAAGGTATTTCATCTCTTAGTTTGCACAGGTAGACATCGTGAAATTGTTCCTTCTTAATCTCATCAATAACATATAGGTGTGCTATGATCGCCATCATCAAGCCACCACTAGTCTCTGGGATTACATCTAATTCCAATCGTTCCATTTCCTTTACTAATTCTTTTTATTGAGTTAGCTCGTCGGCTAAGTTCCTTGGCATCTTTCAGCTTAGAGCATTGGCTACTACGTTAGCCTTTCCTGGATGATACTCAATCGAAAGATTATGATCCTTCATTAGTTCTAACCATCTTTTTTGTCTCATGTTCAAATCTCGTTGTGTGAACATGTATTTCAAGTTCTTGTGGTCTGTGAATATCTTACACTTTTCACCGTACAAACAATGTCGCCAAATCTTCAAAGCATAGATTACCGCTGCCAATTTCAGATCATGAGTCGAATAATTAACCTCATGTATCTTTAACTGTCTTAAAGTGTACGTAATTACTTTACCACCTTGCATCAGTACAAACCCCAGCCTTGATGTGAAGCATCACTATAGATCACAAATCCCTCAGTTCCAGATGGTATCGTTAGAATAGATGTTCTTGTCAATCGCAACTTCAACTCTTGAAAATTGTCTTCATACTCTTGACTCCATTCAAACGTAATACACTTCCTTATCAACTTAGTCATAGGCAATGAAATCCTTGAAAAATTTTCTATGAAACGACGGTAGTATCCCGCTAAACCCAAGAAACTTCAGATTTTTTTATACGAAGGTTGGTCTGTGCCAATTCGATATTACTTATACTTTGTGAGGATCAACCTAAACTCCATTCTTGTCGATCACATGACCAAGAAAAATAATGCTAGGTAGCCAAAATTCACATTTCTTCAACTTACCAAACAGTTGCTTCTCTCGCAATCTCTGAAGTATCAATCTCAATGATTATCATGCTCTACCTTACTCGGCGAGTAGACAAGAATATCGTCAATGAACACTATAACAAAATCATCCAAGTAGTCCTTGAAGACTCGGTACATAAGATTCATGAACGCAGCTGGTGCATTTGCAACCCCAAATGGCATGCCTAAGAACTCATAATATCCATAACGCATTATGAAAGCTATTTTCTCTACATCTTCCACTTTTACTTTCGACTGATGATAGTCCGATCTAAGGTCTATCTTGGAAAATACTTGTCCCCCATGAAGTTGATCAAATAAGTTGTTAATCCTCGACAACGGATACTTATTCTTGATCGTCAACTTGTTTAACTCTCGGTAATCAACACACATACGCATTGAACTATCTTTCTTCTTCATAAACAACACTAGAGCTCCCCATGGCGATATGCTAGGTTGAATAAAACCTTTATCAAGTAATTCTTGTAGTTGCACTTTCAGCTCTTTCAATTCTATGGGTGCCATTCTATACGGTGCTTTCGATACAGGACTTAAGTCTGACATTATCTCAATGGTGAACTCAATCTCACTCTCGATAAGAACATCTGGTAGGTCGTCTGGAAATACATCTGGATACTCTCGCACTATCAAAATATCTTCTACTTTTAATTCGGTCACCGAAGTATAAGTTACTGAGCATAGGAATCCCTGACATCCCTTTTTCAACAACTTATCTGCTCGGATAACTGAAATCAAGTACGGCGGCGGTGTAACTCCACTTCTTTGAAAACAAAAATCTTCATATACCGGTGATCGAAAATTAACTTCTTTCCATTCATAGTCTATAGTACCTTGGTCAAGAGAGCCAATCTATTCCTAGTATCACATCGAAATGGCTCATAATAATCGGTATAAGGTCTACTATAATATCCCGTATTTTATTTTTGCATTTTTAATTGAAAATATACCAATTTTGGAATTTTTTTTAACTGTGTTAAAAATACCTGTGTGTGCGCGTGGTAGTGTGAGTGACCACACGGGATAATTTCTAGGGGCAACTTGGAGCCCAAACATTTTTTAGTGCATAGTGTGTGCATGTGCTTGCTGCGTGTGTGTAGTGTGTGTTTGAGTGTGTGGTGTATGTTTTGGCTTGGTGCCAAAGTAATCTAGTCCTATATATACACACCTACCCCCCTAACAAATCTCTCATCCTCCATCAAACTCTCAACTCTCCACTGTCTCTCTATTCTCTCTCTCTCAGCATTATACACACACATATTATTACATACATTGATATACACACACGTAGAGTTACTTCTATACTCGCACAACCATATATATACAGAGAGTCTGGAAATTTCTCAACATTATTTTTAAGGTACGGGATTGTGTACAATATGCTCTTAAATCTCCGGAGTATTTTCCTTGTCATCCCTATTTGTACTATCTTTGATTTATGTTGTCTTTTATTGGAATCCATGTCTTTTTGGTTAAATATTATTAAAATATTATTTTGGCTAAATGCTATAGAACTAAAGGGTACATGAGAAATGAGCACCTACCAAGATCCAACAGGCCTCAAGGACCGAGGAATGGTGACGGGTGAGGTGAAGTTGGTGACTCTTCTTGCTATGTTACCAAGAAGAACTTAGTATTATGCTCCTGGGGTGAGTGGGTAAATTGTGTGAACGGGTGGGTTGAGTGATTGGTCTATTTTATTTTATCTTAGCAATTGCTTATGTCGTCATGGTTGTTCATTATACTTTTAAGCCTTTATTATTCTTGTCATATTGTATACTTCCTTGTGTGTTATTTTATATGCAGGTACCACAGGTTGTAGTCAAATTGGAGCACATTAGAGTACCATGTGGGTTTGAGTTATTTGGGTCCTAGTCGTGTAAATAAATTTAAACGTAATTTTGGTCACTCAAGTGTAATTGTTTTTGTTATTTTAAAATACACTTGACCATATACAATGTTAATGTAAATATTTCTTTTATTTTTGTAGTGAAAATCGAGGCGTGAAAATTTGGTATCAGAGCCTGTACCCAGCTAGAAATGTAGGACTTAGTTCCACATTGCCTGGGGGAATCGATGAAGGTAGTACAATATATTCTTACTACTTGGATTTTTGTCTCTACAAAAAAAATTCAATAATAATAATAATAATAATAATAGTTGAAATTTTCAAGTTGTTTGTCAAAATATTTATACGTTAATTTTGCGGACGAAATTCTTTTTAAGGAGGGTAGGATGTAATACCCCGTATTTTATTTTTGCATTTTTAATTGAAAATATACCAATATTAGAATTTTTTAACTGTGTTAAAAATACATGTGTGTGCGCGTGGTGGTGTGAGTGACCACACGGGATAATTTCTAGGGGCAACTTGGAGCCTAAATATTTTTTAGTGCACCGTGTGTGCATGTGCTTGCTGCGTGTGTGTAGTGTGTGTTTGAGTGTATGGTGTATGTTTTGGCTTGGTGCCAAAGTAATCTAGTCCTATATATACACACCTCCCCCCCCCCCCCCTCCCCCCCAAACAAATCTTTCATCCTCCAGCAAACTCTCAACTCTCCACTGTCTCTCTATTCTCTCTCACTCTCAGCATTTTACACACACATATTATTACATACATTGATATACACACACATAGAGTTACTTCTATACTTGCACAACCATATATATTCAGAGAGTTTGGAAATTGCTCAACTTTATTTTAAGGTATGGGATTGTGTACAATATGCTCTTAAATCTCCGAAGTTTTTCCTTGTTATCCCTATTTGTACTCTCTTTGATTTATGTTGTCTTTTTATTAGAATCCATGTCTTTTGGTTAAATATTATTAAAATATAATTTTGGATAAATGCTATGGAACTAAAAGGTACATGAGCAATGAACACCTACCAAGATCCAACAGGTCTCAGGGACCGAGGAATAGTGACGGGTGAGGTGAGGTTGGTGTGGATATCGCAGGTTGACTTACCCACAGCTTTTCAAAATCAATTTTCAAAAACAAAAGAGTCGCCACTTAATTTTAAAAGGAAAATTAAGAAACCATTTTGAAAGGAAACTGATCGTTTGCGAAACCAAAGATTAACTAGGTCCGGGGATTATGGAATGAGAGAGGAAGGAGCCCATCGGACTAAAACACCCTCTCTCATCCTATCTTGCGATAGGCCTCTACTCAACATCCTTTTAATCAAATTTATTAATCTAAGCATGCCCTCAACTAATACGTATATACATATACATCACAAAAGCATGTCCAAAGGGTGTAAAATTGCAATTGACAAAATACCATTCAAAAGCCACGTAATTCAGGTAACAAGCGATATGATATGCAATAGAGAACAAGTGAACTTACCCGAGATCCAGCAGCGATAATAAACGTACAATGCATGCGAATAAAAGAAAATCCTAAAAAGAGTCTCTAATCATATATACACATAAGGCAAAACCTAATTCTAAGGTGTCGCGCATTGAGTCGAAAAATCAATAAAAAACAAGAAATTAAGATGAACTAAAGAGGAGTTCTAGAAATCGTACCTTAATAGCGCTACAAAACAAAGGGTTAGTCCACATGATATGCAAAACAAAATGACAATCCTAAATTTCTAGCTTACATCTATCTAATGTAATTAAATCCAAAGCAAATAAGTCTTAATTACAAATGTCGAATCATATAGATGAATATGTACATGGACAAAGATAAACTATGAAATACTCTTAAACCTTGAATTCAAGCTCAACTAATCATTATTAAAGCATGGTTTAAGCCCTAGATCATAGAAAAGTCATTTAGACCCTTATTTACAAAGTAAGTCAAATGTGTCATAAAACTCTGAAAATTGCAGAGAGCAGACCAGAACTTAAAAGAAATAAAAAGCATATCTCCCATGGTTTGATCTTGATGATTTTTGGACTCAATATGCCTCTGTGAGTCTAGTTTTCAAATCAAAAAGAAAATCGAAGTTCCAACGGTCGGATCTCCGGGAATATGAAAAATACCAGACATCACTCAGCACTTTACAACCTTCTGTCCAGAATTCTTGCACGATTTATTAAAAATAGCAAAAAAATCCGAATTGCTTTGTTCTTTTTAGGGTGACTTCCTAACACATTAATCTTCATAGAAAAAATTATTTGGAGTCACAAACACTTTATTGGAACTCTGATTTAATTGTTTCAAAAGAGTGTCACTATTCTGAAACTATTCTGAAATTCTGGACAGATTGCATTTGTGTCACAAAACTCATGATCAAACCATGCTAAACATTAAAACCACCTTAAAACAAAAATTACAGCGGTAGAATATTGTGTTATTGACACTTTCCCGTTGATTTCACTTGATTTCAACGGTTAGATTTCGAACTAAAAATCTTTGATCAAAAACAGTTTGTGGACTCACTGTTTTTATTTTGCTAGTTCAACTTTGTTGGTTAACCCCAACTATTGAAGACATGAAATTGAGATTAAACCAAACTACTTCTCCTACCATTTGATGGCCATTAGAGACTATAAACCTTTATTCTTCATAGATTTCAAATGAAATATGGATAGACTTCATGAAATCTACAAGATAAGGAATCTAAACCATGGAGATGAGTTTAGACTCAAAACTACCTTCTCCTACCATTTGATGGTCATTGGAGAAGGAGACATGACTATGACTCATGAGTCTTAAAGAAATATAGAAGGGATTCCTCAAGACATCAAATTTAGAAGATCCAAGTCATGAGTATGGACTTGGATCCTCTTATGAAGTGGTGATCAAACTTTGACTCCTATGTGAAGCACAAGCCTACATGGGATTCAAAAGATCATGCTCAAGAGATCAAAAGAGATATTGAAGATCTCCAAGACCTTCAAGAGAAAAAAAATAAACAAAGAAAGTGGAAGAAAGTAATATGGAAACAAAAGAAACTCCTAAGTTACTTGATAAACAAAAAAAGTGAAAGATTCTAGGATTAGAGATTTTAAAAGAAGAAAGAAAAAGCCAATAATCTATGGTTAGAGGATCACCTCCAAATTATCCTCAAAATTTTTTCTTTTCTTTGAAGATCTTCCAAGCTCTTCTTTCTAATTCTCTAAACACTCCCTTTTCTCTCTAAAAATGTTGGTGTAATGGAAGTATTTTTTTGTATATGACCTCTCTCCCAATGTGTTTTTTTGTGTTCTTCTTGGTCTCTCTCTTTTAGGAAGATCCCTTCTCTTTTATAAGCAAAATTAACAGGTATTTTTGGTGAATTTCGGAGCAAAAAACAGGTGTAATTCCCTCATTAGTTGGTACAATGTGTACTTTCTGAAATTATGCAGACTGCTGTCCAACGCGGCAGTCCAGATACTGACGCGGCAGTCCGTGACTGCCGCTGCGGCATTCATCAAATGCCGTTGTGGCACTTCATGACTGCCGCGCGGCATTCACCAAATGCCGCGGCAATTAATGGATTGCCGCATTTTTGTCAGTCTTACTTTATCAGTTTTTTGTTCTTATTCGCATGCGCATACGTATTGCTCTGCAAAATACAGACTTTAAAAGCAGACGGCAGTCAGAAACCTGTGGCGGCACTTGGTGAGTGCCGGCACGGCACTCTGTGACTGCCGTGCGGCAGTCAACGACTGCCGCGGAATCCCGCCGTGTGCCAGTTTTGGCTAAAATTCCCCTTTTAGGTCTTTTCTCTTTTTGAAACAAATTATTTTTGAATATCTTTTCCAAAAGTTGTGTTTTATATCTGAATTCTCCTAAATACCTGGTATTTCCCTCTTTCTGTGAAATTTTATCGCGTTTTGGAGAATTTTCTGAAGAGCTTGGAATACTTCGAATTTTTTGGTCATTGTCATCATTGGACGTGGAGGTGACGCTCTCCTAAATTCGACGGCCGGTCAAAATTGGGGTGTCTACAGTTGGTGACTTTTCTTGCTAGCAAGAGGAACCTGGTATAATGCTCCTGGGGTGAGCGGGTAAATTGTGTGAACGGGTGGGTTGAGTGATTGGTCTATTTTATTTGATCCTAGCAATTGCTTATGTTGTCATGATTGTTCATTATACTTTTAAGCCTTTATTATTAATGTCATATTGTATACTTTCCCGTGTGTTATTTTAGATGCAGCTACCATGGGTAGCAGTCAAATTGGAGCATATTAGAGTACCATGTGGGTTTGAGTTATTTGGGTCCTAGTCATGTAAATAAATTTAAATATAATTTTGGGCACTCAAGTGTAATTATTTTTATTATTTTAAAATACACTTGACCATGTACAATTTTAATGTAAATATTTCTTTTATTTTTTGTAGTGAAAATCGGGGCGTGACAATTTGGTATCAGAGCCTGTACCCAGTCGGAAATGTAGGACTTAGTTCCATATTGCCTGGGGGAATCGATGAGGGTAGTACAATATATTTTTACTACTTGAATTTTTGTCTCTACCAAAAAAATAAAATAATAATAATAATTGAAATTTTCAAGTTGTTTGTCAAAATATTTATACTTTAATTTCACAGACGAAATTCTTTTTAAGGAGGGTAGGATGTAATACCCCGTTTTTTATTTTTGCATTTTTAATTGAAAATATACCAATTTTAGAATTTTAACTGTGTTAAAAATACTTGTGTGTGCGCGTGGTGGTGTGAGTGACCACACGGGATAATTTCTAGGGGCAACTTGGAGCCCAAACATTTTTTAGTGCACAGTGTGTGCATGTGCTTGCTGCGTGTGTGTAGTGTGTGTTTTGGATTGGTGCCAAAGTAATCTAGTTCTATATATACACACTAACCTACTCCCCCCCCCCCCCCCCCCCCAAACAAATCTCTCATCCTCCAGCAAACTCTCAACAGAGAGTTTGGAAATTGCTCAACTTTATTTTTAAGGTATGTGGTTGTGTACAATATGCTCTTAAATCTTCGGAGTATTTTTCTTGTCATCCCTATTTGTACTCTCTTTGATTTATGTTGTCTTTTTATTGGAATCCATGTCTTTTTGGTTAAATATTATTAAAATATTATTTTGGCTAAATGCTATGGAACTAAAGGATACATAAGCAATGAGCACCTACCAAGATCCAACAGGCCTCATGGACCGAGGAATGGTGACGGATGAGGTGAGGTTGGTGACTCTTCTTGCTATGTTACCAAGAGGAACCTGGTATGATGCTCCTGGGGTGAGCGGGTAAATTGTGTGAACGGGTGGGTTGAGTGATTGGTCTATTTTATTTGATCCTAGCAATTGTTTATGTCGTCATGATTGTTCATTATACTCTTAAGCCTTTATTATTCCTGTCATATTGTATACTTCCCCATGTGTTATTTTAGATGCAGGTACCACGGGTAGCAGTCAAATTGGAGCACATTAGAGTACTATGTAGGTTTGAGTTATTTGGTTCCTAGTTGTCTAAATAAATTTAAATGTAATTTTGGGCACTCATGTGTAATTATTTTTGTCATTTTAAAATACACTTGACTATTTACAATTTTAATGTAAATATTTCTTTTATTTTTGGTAGTGAAAATCGGGGCGTGACATCTACATTCATCGCCTTCTCGCCGAGTTTGATCTCATAATTCCTATAAATCGTAGACGTTACCACTGGTTTACTAAGTGGCACGACAATGGATAAATCATATCCTAGTGGCGAGGACTTAACATTCAAATGTCCAATAAAATTACGCGATACGAATGAATGCGTAGATCCTGAGTCAACAAGTATGTGTGCTAAGTGCGAACATACAAGGACCATACCTGAGACCATTGTTTCAGTAGCAGCCACGTCTCCAGGGTTCATTTGAAAAGATCTCCCCTCATGCTGTTCTATCTATGGTGTCCTCTCACTTGACTACTGAGGCTTCGAACCACTAAAAGCCATGGAACTCACTCCTTATTGAGGACGCTTCCTCGGACAATCTTTTGCTCGATGTCCCAAAGTACCACAATCAAAACACTTGAGTTACGGATAGGATGTAGACCCTGCACTATTTCCCCCTCTAGTCTTACCTTGGAAGTTAGTCAGAGAACATCGACCAGTGTGTAGTCGATTGCAAAGCGGACACAATGGTATATTGATGGGTGCTCTTTAGGAATCACTCAAACTAGAACTAGAGTCTCATGAAAATGGCCTCTTAAAATATCCACCCTGGTGTCAGTCACTACCCTCATAACCCCGCTTGCCTTGTTGATTCTGCCTCAATCTTTCCCATCCACTTTCCACCACAAGTGTTGTTTGTTGCACTGCTCTGACAGTTGAGTGTTCATACGATTCCACTCTGAGACGAATGTTCTCCCTTAACATTTCTTCAAATTTCCTTGCTCTATCCTCCTCCTCCGGCACTGAACCTTTACCGAATCTCAATAATGCATTGTACTTGAAAGTATACTCAGTTACGGTCATATCCTCTTGCTTAAGATTATCAAACTCTCTCTTTTTTGCATTGTGAGCAGCTCGCGGAAAGAATCGGCGATTGAATTTTGCCTTGAATCCCTCCCAAGTTATGCCCCTTGGTCCAACACATTTACCCACCAATTCTGGGCTTCACCTTTCAGCACACCACTTGCATTTTCTATCTTTAATGTATTGGACATTGGAATAGTCCTGAATATCTTCTCCATATCCATAACCCAATGCTCTGCCAGTGTCATGTCAGAAGTCCCATGAAATTTTGTCGATTTCTTTCTAGTAAATTATTCTGATACAGATCTCATACCTTTAGTCTCGGGTGCATGTACTACAGCTATTGGTGCTACTTCGATTGGAGGTGTTGGAGGCAACCGTTTGGCTATATTTCGTATCATATCTCCCATATTTTCCATCATTTCTGCCATTTCATTCATACGTCGGGTATGCGACGACAATTCTCGGTCATCCATAATTGTAACTCCTGTAAGTCTCGATGCATAAACACTATGCATGTTCAACAATATTTATAACATGTATGTACAACAACATACATATGCATCAAACATCTCTACAATGTATGGATGCAATCTAGAACATGTGACAAATCACTCAACAACCCACTCATCGTCAAACATTCCCAAGTTTTGTTACCTATAGCTCTGATACCACTAAATGTCGTGACCCATCCTGCTAACGCGCGAAAATAGGACATGTGACATACCACCAAGGCTTGTCCAATTCCATTAAAGTAAAATAGCAGCGGAAAACATAAGTGAAATACATTAAAATCAGAGTTATAAAAAAATTTATCCAATTGGAAAAGTTCCAAAAGAATTCAGTTTGAGAAACAGAAGTCCAGTCGACTGATCGGGGGTCTAGTCAACTAAAGACCTAAAGCAGAAAGGAAGAAAAGTTTCCCAGCCCTGTCTAGTCAACTGTGTTAGGGACTCAGTTGATTGGGGCCTCAATTTATCAGTCGACTAAAGTTGTCCGGTCGACTGGGATACTATTCAAGCAGAAAGTCATGTTCTTGGACCCCATCCAGCCGACTGTTTTCTCATCCCAGTCAACTGGTCATCAAACATAACAAAGCAGTGTTCAGTTCAACAGAGTGATCTAATTGATTGAATCAAAAAACCAGTCGACTGATCGGCATCAGCACTCTAAGTATTCTGCAGAATTTCAAGCTAAGCCTCTCCGGTTCAGAACCATCGTAACTACAATGGTATACCAACATTTAAAGCATATATACAAATGCGTTTACTAGGAATTATAGGTACTATTCCAAGTTGAGATTCTATTACAACAATATTGACAAGCGGGGGTATTTGTAAAATACAACTGCGTTAAAAGAAAAAAAAGTATGGATTTAGCTTACAATTCCTCCATTTATTTGCAATTTGAATTACAAAGCTAGTTTATGCACCTATTGATTAAACTATGATAAAGTGTGTGTTTTAGCTATAATTTGTGCAGACTGCAGTTGCTGTGTGAAGAATTAAAAGATAACGATGAAGGGAAATGCTGGATTCTAAAGAAAATAGATAAAAGCTAAAATATAGAGTTCGAGCGATTGAAAACCGTTCGATCGATCGAGAGTTCGATCGACCGGGATAGGTTCAAGCGATCGAAGTCCCCAAAAGTTCAATCGATCGAGAATGGTTCGATCGATCGAAATGCCTTTTTATCAGATTATACGCGCACGCAGCAGAATGCATGTTTTCAACCCTAGCATTAGGTTTCTCTATAAAAACTTATTTTGTAAACGTACTGGAGGACGCCCACTTTTACCTTTCACCAGTTCATAGAGAGCAGAGAGTTCTTTGTCTTGTTTTTGTAGGTTCGATCAAGGATTGTCATTGTTGGTTTGGATTTCCTATAGTTTAATACATGTTTCATCACTCCAGGTTATCTTGTTTTGTTTTATTTATATTTTGCTGGTAGTTTACTATACTTTAGTCTGTTAAACTCGTAGCTTTGTGTGATAAGTAAGTTTACACCATAGTTTTTAGAGTTTTCATGTTTAAATCTCAACCAAACCCACCCTTAATGAATTTTTACGTTAAAAATAATACTGAGACCCTCCAGACTATGTCTGAGTAGTCTCCGGGTTGGGAGAGCACGATGAAACCGTGATCTCAGGCTTCTGCCATGCAGCAGATTAATCTCTGTGTTCGATCGATCGAGGAAGTTCGATCGATCAGACCAGAGGCGTTGTCGAGCGATCGAAGTCCGTTCGATCGATCGAGAGATGAAGTTGTTCGACCGATAGATGGCGCGTCGATCGATCGAACATTCTGATTCTTGAGGATGTTCTGTGCAGTATTCCTAGACTTTTTGTTTTACTGGATTGTTATCAAATTGTCCCAAAATGCTCAGTTTGTCAAAACAGTCTATGAACTTTAAGCCTTAAGGCATTTTCTTTCAATATATTTTGCAAATCACCCTCAATGCTAATACCATTGTAGGTGAGAGTCTCAACTATTGTTTTAAACCGCCTTTTATGTATTTCAAACATGAATGTGATGAGTCCCGGTCATGAAAGGACTATGGATTCTTTATCTTAAGAGAAGTACGGAATACTGTAGAGAATAAACTCCTTTGAGCTTCAATGAAATTGCATGGTAGAGACCTAGGTTACGGTGGATTCGTGTAATCCCAACATTCTTTTTTTTTATTAAGAAAAACACGTTTCAAATTACTGCTCTAGTTAATTAGTTAGTAATTAGTTAATTTAGTTTAATTGCTTCAGTATAGTAGTGTCGAACTGTGGAACTTTGTGTTCTACATCTTATAAAGAATTAGTGAATTTTATTTTTACTTGTTTGAGAATAATCTAGGTATTTAGTTTAACACCTTCCCTGTGGGATCGACCTGGACTTAATCCAGTTTACTACTTGCACGATTACCTACACTTGGGTATAGCACACAAGCACACACAACTTTATAGTCGTGTTAAGTTTTTGGCGCCGTTGCCGAGGAGGGCGACAAGCTAACGCTTCGATTATCTCAATCTTTCTTTTTCTTTTCCTGTTTTTCTTTTCCTTTTGTTCTTTAGGTTAAAAGCTTCTTAGGATCTTTCCCTTTATGTCCGATAATTCCATCGAGGGAATTTTCGGATATCCATTCTACTTATCCAATTCTTCTAGTTCGATTAACCCTGTAGTTACACCGATCGACTCTATGGCTGATAATCAAAGTGAAAACGGTGATAATGTGGTCGTACCAATCGACGATTCATTGCGTCCTTTGTGTGACCTCACGACACCCGAACACGCGCCTACGCCATCTTGTATTCTCATTCCACCTCATGCAGGCGAATTCCAATTTCGCAATGGAATGATTCAACTTCTTCCTACCTTTCATGGAATGGAGAGCGAGAAAGCGTATTTACATGTAAAGGACTTTGAAGATGTTTGTAAAACATTTTCGCAAAATTGTCCCGTAGATGTAACACGTCTAATGCTGTTTCCTTTCACCTTGAAGGATAAAGCAAAAGCGTGGTTACTCACTTTAAAACCCAATTCAATCTACACGTGGCATGCAATGAACACTGCTTTCCTAAAGAAATTCTTCCCACCTCGCATGACCACCGAGCTTAAAAGACAAATAAACTCTTACAAACAAAAGAGCAATGAAACCTTCACCCAAACTTGGGAGCGTTTCAAGGATTTGCTACTCTCATGCCCACATCATAGGTACGAGAAATGGCGAACCATAAGCTATTTCTATGAAGGGTTGAATGGGAAAACTAAAAAGTTGGTCGAGACCATGAGTTCTGGGCCTTTTCTTCGTAAAAACACGGAGGAGGCTGAAGCTCATTTTGAGTGGTTAGCCGAACACACCCATGAATGGTCAAATTCAGATGATGTCCCACGCTCACAGATATCCTGTGTAGAAGAGAAAAGTTTATATCAACTGAAAAGTGAGGACCATCTGATGAATAAATATGAAGAACTAGCAAAGAAAGTGGAAGAATTGGGGATGAAAGGAGAGAGTTCTAGGCAGTTTTTGCCTGAAGAACCATGTGGCACATGTAATATGCTGGGACACACTACTCAATATTGTCCCAATGTGCCATACTTTCAAGGACAACCCCCCATGGAAATGAATGCCATGCAAGGGTATAGGGGGGCGGAGAATTCCTACAACAACTACAACTCACAAAATAATAATAATAGATGGAATCACCCCAGGTTCGACTGGAAAAACAACGCTGGGACTCAAAACCAATTTCAACAACAACAGCCCTACAATAACAATAATCAACATCAAGGGCAATACAATAGGCAGTCCTAGCCATTTACTCAGAATAGAACAACCAACTACAACAACGCTCAACCCTCACATAATCAACAAGCAAATGTCTATGTGCCACCTCACAAGAAGGTGCAAGAGGACGATCCACTCTCTAACACGAATTTAACGCAACAGTTAATCCAAATGATGAGCAAAATGTCTGCGACATTAGAGAGGATGGATGCACGACAAGAGGTTTCGAGTGGCACATTTCTCGCTCAACCACTTCCAAACCCTAAGGGTTACAACAATGGCCCTCCTAATCATGAACAGGCTAAAGCCATGACTACATTAAGAAGCGGCAAAGTCATAGGGCAAAACATACCTTAGTCTACTCCCGAGGAGTATGAAGAGGAGGAAGTGATAATTAGGAGTAAACCATCCACTCAAGTAGAAGAGTCGTCCACTAATGACAAACCATTAGAACCAAACATGGACGCTTCTATAGAAGTAGAGGAAGTGGAAAGAAGGCCTGGAAAGGAGCCTGTCGTTGACGACTTACCTAAATGCCCTTTCCCTGCACCGTACCCTCAAAGACTTAAGAAGCCCCAGAACGAGGCAAAGAATCAGGAGTTTTTGGAGTTGTTTAAACAAGTTAAAATCAATCTCCCGCTCCTAGATGCAATTAAACAAGTGCCGGCCTATGCTAAGTATCTTAAAGACTTATGCACGGTCAAAAGGAGGCAAAGTGTGAAAAACATGCTTATGTCGCTTGCCAAGCAAGTGCAATCATTCAAAATGAATTGCCTTCGAAGCTAAAAGACCCTGGCACCCCAACTGTCTCATGCAGAATTGGGAATCAAAGGATAGACAACGCACTCCTTGATTTAGGAGCGAGTGTAAATCTGCTGCCATACTCAGTATATAAACAATTAGGGTTGGGTGAACTCAAATCCACCCGAGTTGCATTGTAATTGGCAGACAGGTCAGTCAAATATCCTAGAGGAATGTTGGAGGACGTTCTGGTGCAAATAGACACGTTTGTCTTCCCGGTAGATTTTGTGATTTTAGACACAGAACCTGTGTCTAACCCGTGTTCACAAATCCCAGTAACTTTTGGACGTCCATTCCTCAATACCATTGATGCCACAATCAAAATAAGAAGTGGAATCATGAACATCGTATTCGGGAACATGACTTTAAACGTCAAGATATTCTCAAATCCCCGACCTGAAGAATACGAGGATGACGAAGAAGTTAACTGCATCAAAACGGTCATCGAGAATGAGGCTGATCTTGTTGAGTACAAAGATCCCTTGGAGGTAGTTGTGTCACAATTCGACACTACCTATCAGCCTAATGATTCTACCCCATTGGATGCTGCCCTGAATCACGCCTGCCTCATGATGGAAACCAAGGAGGAAGATAGAGATGAATGCATGTGGGTCACACCATATGAACCTTTACCTCCAAAAACCACGTTAACTATGCCTTCAAATTTTCAGTTTCCTGATTTGGAATTAAAGGAGCTTCCAAAAGAGCTCAAATACGCTTTTATGGGAATTGAGAAGACTTATCTTGTCATAATTTCATCTGCGTTAAATCCAGAACAAAAGGATAAGTTGATTCAAATGCTCAAACTGCACAAGGGAGCATTGGGATGGACTATTGCCAACCTAAAAGGCATAAGCCCATCTATTTGCACCCATAAGATTTATCTAGAGGAAGACGCTAGACCTTCACGGCAAATGCAGAGGCGTTTGAATCCAAATATGCAAGAAGTAGTGAAAAAAGAAGACTTAAAACTTCTAGACATTGGGATAATATACCCTATCTCTGACAGCCCTTGGGTTAGCCCTACCCAGGTGGTGCCCAAAAAGGCGGGTATAACGGTTATCCCAAACAAAGACGGTGAACTAGTACCAACACGCATTCCCACTGGATGGCGGATGTGTATTGATTACCGCAAGTTAAATACTGTGACCCGGAAAGACCACTTTCCATTTCCATTCATGGATCAGATGTTAGAACGAGTGGCGGGTCATAAGTATTATTGTTTCTTGGACGGATACAGTGGTTACAACCAAATTGAAATAGCTCCTGAAGATCAGGAGAAAACAACATTCACGTGTCCGTTCGGTACGTTCGCTTACCGCCGCATGCCTTTTGGATTATGCAATGCACCCGCTACCTTTCAGCGGTGCATGCTAAGTATATTCAGTGACATGGTCAAACAGATACTCGAGGTTTTTATGGACGATTTCTCAGTGTTCGGCCATAGTTTCAATAACTGCCTAGAAAACCTTGAGAAGGTGTTAGCGAGATGCGAGGACAAACACCTAGTATTAAACTGGGAAAAATGTCACTTTATGGTGACCAAAGGAATTGTCCTCGGCCACATTATCTCTGACAAAGGTATCCAAGTCGATAAAGCGAAAATTGATATTATTTTGAACTTACCAATTCCCCGAACAGTCCGAGACATCCGTTCTTTTCTGGGACATGCAGGGTTCTATCGACGCTTTATCCAAAACTTTAGTGCGATCTCTAGACCACTGTGCCAACTTCTAGTTAAAGATGCACCTTTTGAGTGGTCAGATAACTGTTAAACATCTTTTGACGCACTAAAGGAATACCTTACCTCCGCACCAATAATGCAGGCACCCGACTGGGGTTTGCCATTTGAGTTAATGTGCAATGCTAGTGACTACGCCATTGGCGCAGTCCTAGGACAGAGGAAGGACGAGAAGCCTTATGTTATCTACTATACCAGCCGAACACTCAACGAAGCTCAAATGAACTATACAACTACTGAAAAAGAGCTACTGGCGATAGTCTTCGCTCTGGACAAATTTAGGTCTTATCTGATAGGGTCCCCAATGGTCTGTTTCACAGACCACTCGGCCCTCAAGTACCTGTTGTCTAAGAAAGACGCAAAATAAAGGCTTATCCGTTGGATACTCCTACTCCAGGAATTCGATATCACTATCAAGGATAAAAAGGGAGTAGAGAATGTGGTTACTGACCACCTATCTAGGTTGACATTTACAGACAATACTGAGCCCATGCCAATTAAAGACGAATTTCCAGACGAGCAAATTATGGCAGTCTTGGGTTTACCCTGGTATGCAGACATAGTAAATTACCTGGCCGCAGGAGAAACTCCTAGACACTGGTCAAATCAAGATAGGAAGCGGTTCCTCTCAGTTGCACGCCATTTCTTTTTTGATGACCCTTATTTATTCAAGTATTGTGCCGATCAGGTCATCAGGCGTTGCGTCCCTAATGAGGATATAACCGTAATTCTAGCCTCATGCCACTCTGAAGCGTGTGGTGGCCATTTTTCTTCCCAAAAGACCGCACAAAAAGTCTTACATAGCGGATTTTATTGGCCCACCATATTCAAGGATGCTTACTCTTTCTGCAAATCGTGCCAACGCTGTCAAAAGCTAGGTACAATTTCAAAAAGAAATTCTATGCCCTTAACCCCTATTATCACAATTGAAATATTCGATTGTTGGGGCATAGACTTTATGGGCCCGTTCCCTAAATCTAACAACTGCGAATACATACTCCTAGCTGTGGAGTACGTATCGAAATGGGTGGAAGCAATACCGACGAGACGCAATGACCACAAAACCGTCATGTCTTTTCTTAAGGAAAACATTTTATTGCGTTTCGGTACCCCAAAAGCATTATTAAGTGACCAAGGCAAGCATTTCTGCAACAAGCCTTTGGAAGCACTACTCAAGAAATATGGGGTGCACCATAAAATCGCTCTAGCATACCACCCACAAACAAACGGGCAGGCGCAGTTGGCTAACCGTGAAATCAAACATATACTTGAAAAAATGGTTAGTTTCAATAGGAAAGACTGGGCCTATAAATTGACTGACGCTCTGTGGGCGTACCGTACTGCCTACAAGACAAATCTGGGAATGTCTCCTTATCGGCTAGTGTATGGTAAGGCATGTCACCTCCCCGTTGAGATTTAGCATAAAGCTTATTGGGCAACATGCGCATTAAATTTCGACATTAAGGAGGGAGGACATCTCCGAAAACTCCAGTTGGCTGAACTGGAAGAAATCCGTCGAGATGCATACGACAATGCCAAACTCTACAAGGAACGGTTGAAGGCACGCCACGATCGAACTATCATTCGTAAATCTTTCAAGCCGGGGCAGAAAGTTTTATTATATGATTCACGCCTTCACCTCTTCCCAGGCAAACTCCGATCTCGATGGACAGGACCTTTCACAGTCAAATCTATCTTTCCACACGGGGCGGTTGAGCTATTTAACCCTAAGAACGACGGAAGTTTCAAAGTCAATGGCCAAAGATTGAAACCATTCTTAGAAGATTTTTAACCCGAAGTCGAGCACATCCAACTGGATGAGCCCGACTATACTTCAAATTAAAACGCCAAAGTGTGTTCTCCCAATGTTGTTGTACTTTTCTTTTCCTACATTTCATTTTGTTTTATCTTATGTCTGTCTTTGTGAATGTGACCTCTATCCTTAATCTGCTATTTCGTGATGTCTTTTCCTTATAGGATATCAAAATGCGGGATGATGACGTTCATTCTATAGGGTCCTGGGCCGATTCTGAATATCAGAACCCACCTTGGACTGCCGACGAGATAGCATTATGCTTATCTCCTTATCAAGGACCAGGGGCAGATGATGTGGTGGACCTGACCTATGGATACATCCCTTATGATCCTGCTCTCCTCTAAATTAACCCTTTCGAGCATATGGACCTTTCTGGTGAGGAAGGAGAACCTGAAGGGTATGCTGTTGGAGAAGTGGATGACGCACTGCTAGAACAATGGGAAAACGACTCAATGTGGGAGCCATGGGAAGAAGAGGACCTACAAGATGTGGTGCCTGAACGCCACAACGCGATTTTCACGTATGTTGATGACTTCATAGTCATCCATGTTGTTCCCTACATCTATGAGTATGTCAGCTACTTGCTGTTCAGGCTTCAATGCCCTCTTCCAGCTAGTGTACCTGGGGATATCTGGCCAATAGTGAGGAATATCACTATGAATCTACCATTCCCCCCGTTATACCTTCCACATCAACTCTTTCATGGGTTCGGGCCATACATACGGTCTCCAAATACTCCGCCGCAAGAGGAAAGTCCGTTGCGCATTCATACTCCGTTATCCTTGTCTCCATGCGGATCACCTCTTACCTGTGATATTAATGCCTTTCCGAGTTCAGACTTACTTGATGATGTCCTCGTTGCTTTCCGATTGTTCTGGGAGAGGGAATCATCAAGTTTAGACTCTCCATTTGAAATTCTGGTGGCGAACAAAGCTGTGGAAGAGGCAATCTTTCTGCTTGATGAATAGTGTTTCGCTCCAATTGTTTTATGTAATTTCCTATCTGCTTTAATAAATTGGAGTGTATTCTTAGACAAAGTGTTTTTAATTTCAGTTTTTTTTTTTAGTTTTTTTTTCAATAAGGGTTTAAATACCATTTGTGGGGGCACTGATAGTTGCACATGGATGCTATTTTAAGGATTTATATAAATTTGCAATTATCTACTTTGAGGGTGACATTTTTAGCTTACATATTCTGGCTGCACTATTTTTATCTCCATTCAGTTTGTCCCCATTAAAAATTGGTTAGTTGGGGGTGTGTAATTTCTCAATTCCAGGATGTTGTGGAATTTCTATGCTCGATCGATCGAACGGATTTCGATCGATCGAGAGTGTCATCACTTCGATCGCTTGAGAATGACTCAATCGATCGGCGGTTCGATCGATCGGGCCTACTCGATCGATCGAAACCTGTGTTTATACGAGGAGTCGTTCAGAATTTTATTCAGTCTCGTCATCTCTCTCCCTTCCTCAAGCGATCGAGCACAGAGAGGACATCCTACGATTTTGGTTTCCCCCACTTCCAATTCCATCCATTTAGGAGCTCCGGATTCCCCGGGTCGTCAGTGGCACCACCGGCACCCTACATCCAGCGCATCTCTCAAGGTGAGCCCCCGAGTCACCCCTCGTTTTTCCTTCAGTTTCAAATTCATATGGGGGTGCCCCCCTTGATTCTTTAACATTTTTTTTTCTTAGTCTTGTCAACATATTTATGGTTTTCGGGCTATTCCCATTCGCACCTGTTGAAACTGATTTTTCGCTGTTCTCGATCGATCGAACATGTTTCGATCGATTGAAAACCTCTATGTTCGAGCGATCGATAATGCTCGAGCGATCGAAACATTAATATGTTCGATCGATCGAACATCACTTCGATCAATCGAAGGGTGGTAGTCTCTTTCTCTTTTTAATTTACCCTATTCTAATGTGTTCTTTCATTGCTTATTCCTTTTTAGGGCTCTATCATGAATTCGATCACTGGCTACCACAAATCTAAGCCATTCGACCTCGCTATACCCGGTCCTGTTCCAGATCACGGGTTTCGAAACGAGGAAGACCGCGTTTGGTTCACCCGCTATTTCCAGTCTCGGAAGGTCATGCTCGAGTGTCCTCTTGAGACTGCTTGGTTGGCTACTCCGTGGTATCTTGCGCGGATATGCGCCATGCCCCAGTGGTACACGCTATTCTCCCAGCCGAAGTATGTGAATCTATCTTGGATTCGGGAGGCGTGCGCGATGATGATCCGGGATCCGGTTGCTCCATTCACCCTTTGCTCATTTTTCCGTGGCTGGGAGATCATCTTCAGCCCGGCCACAGTCGTTGCTGCTCTTGGGGTACCGGAGGTACCTGATTGTGTATGCCCACATCGCCCCGACACACCTCAGCTGTCACCGACCACCATTATCCGGGAGATCACCGGAGGAGCTCTTCCGACTTGGGATGGCGAGGCTCTCATTCCTGACCTCCACCTCACAGATAATTACCATATGCTCCACCTCGCCCTAAGCAACTGCCTACTAGTGACATCATATTGGGAGAAGGTTGCACCGTGGTATGCTCGAGTTTTATATGCGATTGGCACATGGCAGCCTGTCTGTCTACCCCGCCTTTACATAGATTTCATGCGACACCCTACACGCTACATTCAGGCTAAAAAGCACCTGAAGGGTGCTTGGGCTATTCATCGGGTGATCGAGCATGCGGGTATCATTCCTTTGGCAGGGGACACGACTGCCCAGTCCCGCAGTCATTTTGGTGAGACAGCATCCCGCCGATCTGATGCACAGAAGAGGAAGCGAAAAAGGAAAGGCAAGGCGAAGGTGGGAAAGAAGAGGAGACATGGAGGCGGGACAAATACTGAGGGAGCCGCTTCTGGGACGCCTACTGAGGCTGAGGAGCATGACTCAGAGGAGGAGTTAGACCCTATTGAGGAGGTGACGAGATTTGAGTTGAGACAGAGGTCTCAGGCTCGTACCCAGGGAGAGTCTTCTTCTGCGCCTCTCCCTACTATTCACGAGTTGTTATTTGAGGAGAGGGAGACCAGGATTCGACTTGAGGGTAAGGTGGATGTGATGACTACCTTGCTGGAGGCGATCTTGATACAGATCGGTGTTGATCAGGTGGCTTATGCAGCTGCACCTACTGTACCCAGCGATCCACCTACAGCAGCTCCTGCCACTTCCACTGTACCATCTTCCACATTTGTTGCTCCATCACCTACTGTTGGCCTATCTTCCTCTGTCCCTACTGGTCCTTCATTATCCGATCCCACGGTTGATCGTTTCGCTCCTTCTACACCTACTGCACCATTATCATCAGCGGGACCACCTACTTCAGAGATACCATTTCCACCTCCTCCTGTCGTGGCCGACACATCAGTTTCTACTCCAGCTGCCACGATTGCGAGTACTTCGGCCACCGCTACTACGGGTGTCGAGGGTGGTGTTACGGTTGCTCCGGACTTAGTGATCGACATTTTATCTGATGTTCCGGACGATGGGTAGACTGGAGTTTGGTTTATGGATTTTTGGTTAGTTTGGTATCTTTCTGGGTTGTTGTTGGGCATTTTTGGACACTATTGGATTACTGTTTATATTGGTGGTTGGTTGGGTTGGTTGGATTTTTGTTTGTATGGTATTTTATATATTATTATCTTCTGTTCATTCATTTTCCTATATTTTCAGTGATGTATTCTATTTTATGTTGGATTTGATGCCATTTATTTCACGTCTACTTGATCTTGGTTGCTTGGAGTATGTATCCTTTCTGTATAGGTTGTTACTGTTATGATGCTTATAATGATATTTCAGGTGATATCTCTCTCTATTTTGAAAATCACCTACTGAGGACATTGCGATTTTCAGTTGGGGGTGGGTTTAGATAGATAATCACCTGTGCATATTTGTTACACAGCAATCTGGATCACTCTATTTATTGGCAAACATCATACAAGCTCCATTATTATTAAAATTTAAATTTTAATATAACTTTTCAAATTATTAAAGTCTGTTGTTATCAAGCAATGACACAATCATTTTATCTCATCTTTTTACGAATTAAGTTCATGCGTTTTTCTAGTTCTCTATGAGGAATGCATATGTTGACCACCTTTGTATCCAAATTATTTGCACATATTAGTAGCTATGCAGAAAACTTTAAATAAGAGTTAATACGGCTATTATACTTTAAAGAATGAAGTAGTGGAAACTAGTTACCCTTAGTGAGCTTTTGAAACCAATCTTCAATTCTGAGGGAATTATCACATTAAAAATTCGAATTGTTTTAATTGAAAATACCGATTAATTTCGTTGACTGGTCTCTAGTTCTTCATGTTGGCTGTTTATTAGAGGAGAACATTCAGGATTTACCAATTCATTTCAATGAACATGTAAGTATTAGAATTAAGAAGTTGAGAAAATGACTTAAGCTATCGTATTTGTTCTTTACTTTCTCCATTTACCTATATCAACACCTCTAAATATATGTTGTTATTAACCCCATACCTAGTAAACACTGTCAAATCCTCCATTAAAAAAATTGAAATTCCTGACTTTATACCTTGACCTAAATATACCCTATTGCATATCTAAGGTGGTTAAATTGTAAAGTATATTATGAGGAAGGAGTAGTTGTGGATGGGGCGCCATAAATAAAAAAAAAATGAAGGATGATACGTATAAGGATGGTTGGATTAACGTGAAGAAATTATTAAATATAGCCTCTTGTTGAAGATGTGCAAGTTCTTACTCTTTCATTTCTACCCTACCAAATAAAAAAATCCGTCAAGTCAAAGTCTTATTGATTTTCAACAACTCGGTTCAAACATGAAAGTGTAAGTTGAGTTATCCACGGTATTTCGCTCCTCTAGTAAGTAGTATTCTGTTCATGAGACTATACACTCTAAAATGTTCGTCTTTTATAGAGTCGAGTATGAAAGCATTAGTATCTGAAAAATCGCTCCTATCAAAGCTTTCATACCATGTGCGATTATCATTCACCAAGTTTCTGTGAGATGTTCATTTCTGAGTGAAATAACTACGTGAGAATTGAGTTGAAACTACAAGTTCTGAGAGTATGATAGTTTAAACAGCTCTAAATAAAGTTCAATGTATAGCTATTAATTTCACACACACACGGATACATGGATGTGATGCTTATGTTATTTTTATCTTAGTGACATGAGGAACATGTGCATTTCTTTCATGGTTTGAATGAGGATGATATGGTTTGTGGAGCTAAATTAACAGTTGAATAATAGAGATTGTTTAAGAGTATTCTATATCTTTTTGGAGCTTAATCAGAGAATTTTGTGGGTATATCCACTGCAAACCCTCACGAGACAACACTCGTCCACTAGGGGAAACCTAGGGGTTTAACAGCTTGTTGCATTAGCTAAGTGCAACCGCGATTCCTGCGAAAGTGAGTTAGGTAGTTTTCGTTCTTGTTATTTTAGTACAGTTAATCTGGATCGAGTTACTTTAGTTTTTCGAGTACAGTTTTAGTTTAGCTTGATTTTATTTTCGCTCTATTGCTAGGGACTAGCAATTCGCTAGTTGGGGGTTGTGACAAGCGGGGGTATTTGTAAAATACAACCGCGTTAAAAGAAGAAAAAGCATGGATTTAGTTTACAATTCCTCCATTTATTTGCAATTTGAATTACAAAGCTAGTTTATGCACCTATTGATTAAACTATGATAAAGTGTGTGTTTTAGCTGTAATTTGTGCAGACTGCAGTTGCTGTGTGAAGAATTGAAAGATAACGATGAAGGGAAATGCTGGATTCTAAAGAAAACAGATAAAAGCTAAAATATAGAGTTCGAGCGATTGAAGACCGTTCGATCGATCGAGAGTTCGATCGATCGGGATAGGTTCAAGCGATCGAAGTCCTCACAAGTTCAATCGATCGAGAATGGTTCGATCGATCGAAATGCCTTTTTATCAGATTATGCGCGCACGCAGCAGAATGCATGTTTTCAACCCTAGCATTAGGTTTCTCTATAAAAACTTATTTTGTAAACGTCCTGGAAGACGCACACTTTTACCTTTCACCAGTTCATAGAGAGTAGAGAGTTCTTTGTCTTGTTTTTGTAGGTTCGATCAAGGATTGTCATTGTTGGTTTGGATTTCCTATAGTTTAATACAAGTTTCATCACTCCAGGTTATCTTGTTTTGTTTTATTTATATTCTGCTGGTAGTTTACTCTACTTTAGGCTGTTAAACTCGTAGCTTTGTGTGATAAGTAAGTTTACACCATAGTTTTTAGAGTTTTCATGTTTAAATCTCAACCAAACCCACCCTTAATGAATTTTTACGTTAAAAATAATACTGAGACCCTCCAGACTATGTCTGAGTAGTCTCCGGGTTGGGAGAGCACGATGAAACCGTGATCTCAGGCTTCTGCCATGCAGCAGATTAATCTATGTGTTCGATCGATCGAGGAAGTTCGATCGATCGGACCAGAGGCGTTGTCGAGCGATCGAAGTCCGTTCGATCGATCGAGAGATGAAGTTGTTCGATCGATCGATGGCGCGTCGATCGATCGAGCATTCTGATTCTTGAGGATGTTCTGTGCAGTATTCCTAGACTTTCTGTTTTACTGGATTGTTATCAAATTGTCCCAAAATGCTCAGTTTGTCAAAACAGTCTATGAACTTTAAGCCTTAAGGCATTTTCTTTCAATATATTTTGCAAATCACCCTCAATGGTAATACCATTGTAGGTGAGAGTCTCAACTATTGTTTTAAACCGCCTTTTATATATTTCAAACATGAATGTGATGGTATAGTCCCGGTCATAAAAGGACCATGGATTCTTTATCTTAAGAGAAGTACGGAATACTGTAGAGAATAAACTCCTTTGAGCTTCAATGAAATTGCATGGTAGATACCTAGGTTGCGGTGGATTCGTGTAATCCCAACATTCTTTTTTTTTATTAAGAAAAACACGTTTCAAATTACTACTCTAGTTAATTAGTTAGTAATTAGTTAATTTAGTTTAATTGCTTCAGTATAGTAGTGTCGAACTGTGGAACTTTGTGTTCTACATCTTATAAAGAATTAGTGAATTTTATTTTTACTTGTTTGAGAATAATCTAGGTATTTAGTTTAACACCTTCCCTGTGGGATCGACCTGGACTTAATCCAGTTTACTACTTGCACGATTACCTACACTTGGGTATAGCACACAAGCACACACAACTTTATAGTCGTGTCAAATATTATAAATTCCAATTCTTATTACAAGTTTGGGATGGAAAACAAAAGTATAAACAAGAGTATTTCCCCGGCATTCCTCGGTCTCATTCCTCACGCTTCTTCTTTCCTTGCCTCTTATCACTTGCAATGGAGTAAATCTCCACTGCTCAGCTATATACTGAGTGTACAATTCTACATGTATGCTTATATGACAATTTATAGCTTAAAACATCCAAAACACATAGAAATAGTCTCTAGGGTGAGTGGTATGCATTCATCCGGTAAATGAAAGCGATGCAGTGGAAGGCACATCTCTCCCACGTATCCCGTACACTATTTGGGCCTGCCTCCATACCAGGTTCCGTGTCCTAGTTGGGCCTTCCTCCATACCAAATATAACCACAATCAAAATCATCAAATCCTCAAGGTTCGAGGAGCTTACAACCCCGGATGAATTTGCACCAAACTCCCCTTTGACCCAAGTAGACACATAGCATGCTCACATAAATAGTTATACATGCTTTTATTGCAGTTTTACATGCATAATTAATGGGCCGAATTAATACATGAATTTTGCCCGGATCCAAAATATCAAAGTCGATATTCCAAACATGAAAATCTCTTATATTTCATAGATCTACAATTCATACCTTGTGGGATCTCTCCGAAACTTTGAAGGATCAACTAGAGGCCCGAATAAACATCGGATCTCGAATTATACACGATTCCTACAAGTTTACAAGGTTTTTCCCAAATTCCTAGAAATAAAATTTTCAAAAAATGTTGCCAAACATGGCCTAAGAGGTATCAAATCGACACTCTTACCTCTGAGAGTTCAAATCTAAAATCTAAAAAACATCTGACGGACGAACGGTCGTTAATCGGCGCCGTGAAGTGGTAGTCACCAAATCTCCTTTTCTCTCTCCTCTCTAAAGATATTTTTAGTAAGTTTTGACTAAAGAAAATCTCATCCTCATCTATTTATAGGCACGAGTTTCATAAATTACGCTTACCTCCCCACGTGTTTCCAAAACTTCTAATTAACTCCCGAAACGTCGCACACGTCCATTTTATGACTTTACGAGTGAAAACTAAAAGTTATAAAAGTTTTTGACTAAATTCTATTTGGGTCCAAAATAGAGATCCAAAATTAAATTCTCTGTAATCTCTACACAACCTACCTTTTATTTAACGTGTCACTCATGTTCTCACCATAGTCTTCAAAACGATATAAAACTATACCAAAACTATCATAAATTTACTATACACAGGTAAATTTACTATTCACAAGAATACCAGATATCTCAAATAACATTTAAATCATATAAATGTCATTTAATCATGTCAATGCAATATGAAGTTCCATGTTCCCGTGTCCTCACTGATACCTTACCGTTGACTCACAGTCAACCTCATTCACCATTATCAAATAACATTGATAATTCACAAAAATCTAAATATGCATGATACAACCATAAAATTTTAGAATGGGTGTGACAGATCGTCAATGATTTGATCGTCCTATAATTGAGTCACTGACTTGCAGTATCATCATCTTTCTGTTGTTTGGCTGCTGAGAAAATTTGTTCGACATTCAATTTCTTCGAGTTGTTTGGCTGCCGAGAAAATTAGTTAAATCAATCACATTGGATCAGTAAAGAAGGTTAGTTTTCTTCAATTTTTTGTTTATTCAAAAATCATGTTGTGATTGGATTCAAAATAAGTTTTTTTTTGCCAAAAATTGATTGATAATAATGATTGGGGTTTAGTTGATTCGTTTTTGCTATGTTTGACTGTCAAAGTTATTGTTCTTTCTGTTTTGTGTTAAATTTGCTTTTTGATTATTGGTGTTTACACAGAGCAATAATGATGAACTTGATTTTTTGTTTTTGTTGTTTGATCTGGTTTTTTTTTTTTTTTTGTCAATGCAATTCATTATTTTCTGTTGTTTTGCATATGATTTTGAAAGTTTTCAGAACAATTGTTTTGTGCTTTATTCATCATTGTGCATGGTATGAATGTTTCATTTTTTGTTAGTTTGATTTTGTATTTCTGAAAGTATAGATCGGTAGATCTTTGGTAACAAGTTTCAAATGATATTTTTGTGTGTTGTAGTCGACAGTGAAATATATAATTTCACTGAATATTGTTTAATTTAAGTGAAATTTTACTAATTATGTGTTGTTTTGTTTTGGTTTTTTTTTTTGTTTTTTGTTTTTGAAACTAGTTGTATGTGAAATTTTGTTGTTTTTAGTTAGAGTAAGAAAGTTTATAATGGATTCTTCAAATGGTTTTAAGCATGCCATTCACTTAATTGAATGAATTTGTTTTGTAGGTGTAATGGATAGTCAACTAATTGTGTTGCGTATGTATCACTCAGAAATGGCTATTACCAAATTGTCTGAAAGTGTGAGTTTTCATGATCTTTTGCTATTTATTTGTAGAAAATGGGGAATTAGTAAAAGTGATGTTTCTGTAACATACAAGTTACCAGGGTATTCAAAGTTGATGTTGGATTGTGATGATGATGTCATAAATATGATTGAGCTCTCAAAGGCTATGAATGTCAATCGAGTTGATGTGTATGTTTTGGGGTTAGATGAATCTCAAGATGATGAGTTTGATGAGATAAGTTGTGATGCACAGTCTTCTTTGACATTTTGCAATGTAGATGATGTTGAAATGGATTTGATTCCTAGTTTTAGTACCCATTAAGAGAGTATAGTGTTGTGATCAGGATGCGCTGATGGTATCCGAGAAGTTGAGCAAAAATTTGAAAGTGGTGCTAAAGAGTTTCAGAAAGTGTTGTGCAAGTATGATATCCAACGTGGTTTTAACTTCAAGTATGTGAAGAATGACAAATGCAGAGTTATTGCTGAATGTTCTTTGCGTGAAGAGACAGGGTGTAAGTGGCATGTTCATGCATCTAAGGAGAGCGCAAATGGATTCTTTTATACAAGGAGTTTAACAAACATACATATGTGTGGTTTAGTGGTGCATACGTCCAAACATCATCGTGTCAACTTTGATCTTGTCAGTAGTTTGATATATGAGAAGGTTCGTAGAGAACCTCTGACAAAGCTTATTGAAGTTGGTCGAATTAAGAATGATTATGGTCTTGATATAGAGTACTATCATGCATGGAAGGGGGTGGAGAATGCAAGGATGAGGCTTTACGGAGATCATTTGGATTCGTTTAACAAATTGAGGTGATAATTTGAGGAGGCAGAGAGGGTAAATCTGGGAAACCGTATGTTACTAGAGGTTGATGCTGAAACTCATTGATTTGAATGGTATTTTGTATCGTTCGCTACTTGTATTCATGGTTTTCATTTTCTTCGGCCGATGATATTCTTGGATGGTACTTTTCTCAAAGGAAGACACAAGGGGATTTTGTTGGCTGCGTCATGCAACGATGGAAATCAAGGTTAGATGAATGAATGTTTTTCATACTAGTTAATATTTAGATTTATGTTTGTTATTTGTCAATCTGTGTTGTTAGTTTAGAAGATGAAATTTCAAGTTTTTTCTTACTTTTGTAAAACTTGATTGTTAATCCAGGTTCTAGTGTTTGAGTGAAATATCACTTATATTTTAATTGAGAATAACATGTAACTTTTTATTAAACTTCAGTCAGTTTAGTAGTTGTTGTTCTTTGTTCAAACTTCTAAAATTTAAGTGAAATTTTACTTATAGTAGTACAGGTTTCTAACTTTTCTATTTTGTTTGTTGTAGGTGTTTTCAGCCTCGCATTTGTTATTGTAAGCTGTGAGGACATGCGAAATTGGACTTGGTTTATGAATGAGTTGCGGGTGATTGTAGGAACAGAGCGACGGATAACCTTTATATCCAACCGGCATAAAGACTTGGTAGATGTTGTGAGGAATGTTTTTCCAGACAATTTTCATGGCATTTGCCTTCACCAGATGAAATACAATATGCATGACAAGTTGAAGGGGTATCATTCAAAATTCAAAGCCCGTTTAGTCTTCAAACTTCATGAGTATGCATACACGCCGGATATTGATAAGTTTTGTAAAGAGTTGGATTCATTCATAGCTAAAGGTGGAGAAAGGGTAAGGAATTTTCTAAATGACATTCCTTTTGAAAATTGGACGAATGCATATTTTAAGGGAATGTGATACAGAAAAATGTGTTCCAACATTGCCGAGTCATGGAATTTGAAGATTGTTGAAGCACTTCATTTACCCATTATGAATATGATTGATTTGATAAGGCTTATGACGATGAAGGATTTGGCAAAAGGCAGCAGGGTATCTAAAAAGTGGACTGGTATACTTTGTCCAAAAATACAACGTACATTGCAGTCTGCCTTGGATAAAGGGATGACATGGCAGATAAGTGCCTCAAGTGACAACACATTTGAGGTACAATCAGATTCTTCAAATGTTGTGAAACTAGAATCACGAGCTTGTTCATGTTGAGAGTGGCAGCTTAAAGGTTTCCCTTGTTCCCATGCTGATGTGGTTACACAAAATAGTGTATTGCGGAGTGGTAAAGTAATGACAGACTACATTGAGGAGTATTTCTTTGTTCAGTATTATCGAGAGGCTTATTCAATGTCCATTGAACCAATAGTTACTAGCCGAAGGCTAGAATCAAGCTCGTCTGAGGGTTTTGTTTTCCCTCCCATTTTCCAAGAAACTTTCGGGAGGCCAAAAAGGAAGAGGATTCCGTCTAGAGGAGAGAAGAGGCAAATACGATGTGGGAGTTGTGGAAAGATTGGAAATCACAATCGTAAGACGTGTAAGAAGGTTGTTTGATAGAGACTTGATTTTTTTTTTTGGGGCTGACATTGTTTAGTTGATATTGATTTTTTCGTTTGGAAAGATTTTCATTTTTTTTTTAATTCTGTGAGTCTCTTTGTTCATCCATTTTTTTTTTTGTGATTGTGTGTGATGTTTATGTTTTGGAATTCTCTTTGACCCTCAATGATTCTCTGTGATTTTTGTTTTGTGTGCAATATTAATTGTTGATTCTATGAAGTTACTTTATGGCTTGTGCAATGTTACTTGGTTATGTTGATCAATTCGACATACTATTTTAAGTGAAATTTTGCTTATGACAAGTGAATGCAGATATAGTTTAGATGTTGCTGAGATTTGACAAAATGTTATTTTTCATGTTCACATTTTCATATGCATGTCTATTTTAAGTGAAATTTCCCTTTATGATAAGTGAATGCAGATATTGTTTAGATGTTGAGATTTAACGAAATGTTATTTTTCTTGTTCACATTTTCATATGCATGTTGGTCTTGATTCTAAAACAACATATGTTAAATGAAAATTGAAATAAAATTTGTGAAATCGACTTATTCTTTTATCTTAAGTGAAATTTCACATAAAATTTATGAACTCCTCTCTTCATTCGATGTTATGCTACAATGTTCATTTTTCATAAGTGAGATTTCACTTTGACACTTGTATAGAAGCTAAAAGAATAAAATGGCAATATTAAGTGTTGATTCTAAGAAATAAGATGTTAAGGGGAATTTCATTTAATATAATTATAAGAAATAAGATGTTAAGTGGAATTTCACATAAAATTTATGAAATCCACTCATCATCATGTTCCTTGCTATATCTCATTTGTTGAATTTCACTAGGATAGATGTATAAGTGTTGATTGTAATTTGTAAGTGAAATTTCACTTGAAATAGACAGTAAGTTATGATTCTAAGAAATAAGATGTTAAGTGATATTTCACATAAAATTTATGAAATACACTCATCATCATGTTCCTTGCTATCCCTCACTTGTTGAATTTCACTAGGATAGATGTATAAGTGTTAATCGTAAGAAATAACATTTTAAGTGAACTTTCACTTGAAATAAATGTAAGTCTCGATTCTAAGAAATAAGATGTTAAGTTAAATTTCACATAAGATTTATGAAATCCACTCATCATCATGTTCCTTGCTATGTCTCATTTGTTGATTTTCACTAGGATAGATGTAAGTGTTGATTGTAAGAAATAAGATGTTAAGTGAAATTTCACTTGAAATAGATGTAAGTCTTTGATTCTAAGAAAAATGTTGTTAAGTGAAATTTCATATAACATTTATGAAATCCACTTACCATCCTGTTCCTTGCTATCCCTCATTTGTTGAATTTTCACTAGGATAGATGTAAGTCTTGATTCTTAGAAATAAGATAATAAGTGAAATTTCCCATAAAAGTTATGACATCTACTCATCATTTGATTTTATGGTATAATGTTCATCCTCCAGAAGTGAGATTTTCAACTTAACACTTGTTAGAAGCTAAAAGAATAAATTGCAAACATTGAATTGACCAAAAAACATGTAGCATTAGGTATTTATATTCAAGTTTGGATCATTAGGTCTATGGTAACAAAAATATGGACAGAAGTTTTTGAGTACACTATTAGTTGTTAAGATATTGTAGCAAAAAGTAAACAGAAATTCATATGTTCCTTGATATCCCTCATTTGTTGAATCATCTATGAATAAGTTGAAGGACGACTCCCCTCTTTCTTATTTCTGCATTCTTTGTCGTTTCAGCATTCTTTGTGTCTCCTCTAGTTGATGTTGCTTTTCTGTGAATTCTTTAAAAGTTCAAGATATTCCCGGAGCATTCAGTAGCTGATGGATGATCTCTACCCGCATTTCCTTTGTGTCACAACTTTTCTCGACTTCTTCTTGGCTTAGCATCTACTGGATTATGTAATAGATTATCATGTCGTTGTCCAATCTGCATATTAAATAAGATAATCTTGTTAGATTAAAAGGAAAAACAAATGCTAATAGTCCTAAAAGATGTTGAATTGATTGAAAGTTTACTTATTTAAGTGGATTTAAACATATTTTTGGTAGTTCCTCATTATGACAACTGAGTTAGGATGGTGTTGAAATTTCATACAATGTTTTTTTTTCTTCATATTTATATTTTGATATGCGTGTTGTGTTGATTGTTTACAATATCTGATTATTAAGTGAATTTTCACATGATAGTTAATCATTGACTATAAGTGAAATTACATGGAGAAAAACAGTTTTAGTATTTTGTAGAAAATTTAAATATTACTTACGATCCAAATCGTTGCTGTGGTGTGTCCTCTATTTGCTCCACTGTGGCATCAAAATTTGGAGTCACAAACTCTTACTATTCACATGTTTGTTCTCTAAAGTAGTTGTTGCGATACTCAATCTTAAAGTAAAAGAGATGTTAGAATAATATATAGCTGAACTATATTGAAAAAGTGATTAAATTATTTATTTGTATAGTATAAGTGAGTTTAACATGAGTTCAAGGTTCGGCAGGTATGGATCTTTTGTTTTCCGAGTTCATGGTTTCATAGAATTGCAGAATCTCCATTTGTTTTCATCTTGATCTAAAATCCCCAAGTCCAATGCGTGCCTACTGAAGAATTTCCACCAGATAGCATAGGAAAGATCTGATATTGTGTTGTGGATCTTGTCTGTGATAGTGGTTTATTCACAAACTTATCAAGAAGGTGTTTATCTTTTTTCCGCACCCAATCCTGTTTTAATAATCAACATGTTGTTATTACATATTGGAATGCTTTGGTATGAGATTTTCTGTGATTTAATTCTTACCAGACATAAGCTCTTGAAAATGTAAGATTTTCCATAACTACCCTCAATCCCTTCTCTGTGTACTCTTTCTGCTTGTTTGCTCATTAGAATTTTGCATATACATCAATGACCTTGGGCCATTTTTAAAAGTTAGCATATATTTTAAATATCAATTTATCAAGGGAAATTTCCCATAACATTAGAAAGTATGTGCTTACAATGTTCGGGACTTCTTTCTCCTGTATTAGGTTAGCAATGTCTTTCAAAGTAACAAAATCAGATCCATCTTTTAACTTGCAAATTGCAGCACTATACAAATAGGATTTTGTTGATGATAGTTGGTAAGTTTGCGATATTACGTGAAAATTGTTTTAAGAAAAGGAAGAAAAAAAAGCATGTGAACTAATTTTATGGTTACCTTCATTCAAGCATGTAGGTGTTGTCTAGCATATCTCTGTCTTCGCATGGGAGAAGATGGTATCCTATGTTAGCTATTCCCTTTGGGATGACAAATCTGTCTCTTTTGTTTGTTTTTGGTGTTTCAATCATTTCAATATCCACAATTTTTGTATTGTCTTTCTTTTCATTCTTGTCTTCCCTTTTTTGATTACCTGCCTTTTGTTTTGCCTCTTCATCCTTGTTTTCACCTTCTTGATTGCCTTCTGTTTTCTCTGCCTTTTCATTCTTCTCTTCCCCTTGTTAATTGCCTTCCTTTTGCTCTTCCTTTTCATCCTTGTCTTCCCCTGTTGATTTCCTTCCTTTTCTTCTGCCTTTTTATTCTTCTCTTACTCTTGTTGATTGCCTTTCTGTTTCTGTGCCTTTTGTTTTTTATTCTTTTCTCCACAGTCACATTCTATGAACTGTATTGGAATTCTAGTCCTTGTCTTGATTCTTGCATACATTGAATTGATTTTCTGTGTTGCTCTTTTTCTCTTCATTATCCTTTTAGGTGGTGTATTCTCATTCTTTTTCGCCTCTTTTTCCTCTACATTTTTCTCCACGAGTTGTTACTGCAAGCAATTGATAGTGTTGATATTACATGTGGCTTAAGTAGAATTTGAATTTAAGGGAATATGTTGCATAGATTATACCTATTGTGAGAATCTTTGGACATTGAATTCTTGTATCCTCATGTCGCTTTTTTCTTCTGTTTGCTTCAAATCTGTTTTAACCTCCTCTGCCTGCAATGGAAAAGTACATATTCCATAAATTTAGAAAAATTTTACTCAACCAATATTAAGTGAAACTTTACTTATTTCTTACATACCATCTGTGATAGCATTTGTACTGTGATATCCAACAGTCTTTTCTCAAGTCCCCCATTTGTTTTCTTCATATCTTCATATTTCTCTTGAAGTCTATCATATTGTTTCGACCTTGACTGTTGCAATTGATTGTAATTTTTAATAGCATTTTTCTCACTTATTTTCACTCTTTCAAGGCTTTCCATAAGTTTTTTCACCACCTCAATTACAGGACATTCAGCGACTCCTTGTTGTTCCAGTTGACCATCAAATAGGTCGCTATTATGTTGCAGCAGCATGCTTGCAATCTGTGTTTCATTGTCCTTGTTAATTTTAGCAAGTACTGTAATCTTTTCTTTCATATTTTGTTTTCAATTTTTTCCTCATGTAATTCATCTTGGAGATCTTGAATATGTCGCAGATTCTGCCTCAAGAGATAACTGAGTTCAGTGTTACTTGCCATTGATTCTTTAAGTCTTTTCACCAAGTCCTTGTTTATGTTGTTCAATCTCCCCACCTCCATCTCTGCCTCTTTATATATTCTTTTCAATTCTTTGATACTTTCCTTCAATCTTGCATTTTCAAAACTTTCTTCCTGAATATCTGTTTCGATTTCAAATATCATCTCTTCACTTTTCTCATCATTGGCTGTGAGATCAAAAACTTTTTCAGGCGACTTTGTCCCTTTTCCTTGGTCATCTGCATTATCATTAAGATCTCCTTTATTAAAAACTTCTAAAGTCTCATTGATCTTGTTGGCATAATTTCTCGGTTTCACAACAAATTGGTTTAGCTTTAATTCCCAATTAGAGTCTGTCTGGATGTTGTGTTCACTATTGGCATTATCATCATCTTGATTTGCATCCTCATTCTCCACATGTTCTTTTGCATTTTCATTCTCATTGTCCATGTCACTTTTGGTATCATCTTGGTCTTCGTTATCATGGCTCTTACCTCCGTCATCATCAGTTGATTCCCCTGAGTTTTCAGCTAAACTTTGAGCATTTTCTTCATCACTAAATTCACTAGTTGAGGTATGCATTTTATCAGTATTAACATCGACCGGGTTCATGTCATCCCTACCATATATCCTTTTTTCCTTCTTTGTCATTTTTAGATTCTCATAAGACACCTGAAACATGTTTTGTATAAATAATAAATTATTTTTACCTATCTTTTTTAGGATAACAGGTGATAGTAACATAAGTGAAATCTAATATATATATATATATAAATATATGAAAGCCAAAGATTTTGATTTTGCCGGCAATTTATGAGAAATTTTCTTTTTTAAATTTATTTTTTTACATATTTGTGTTAATGTTCATAATTAAGAATTGACCAAAAATAAAGAACCAATTTAATGTAGATTAAATTGACCTATAAAAAAAAGGATTGACCAATTTAAATGTAGATTAAATTTGATATATTATTGTCACGCCCCGAAAACCGAAGCGCGAGGAAAGAGAAAAGATAGAGAGAAAAGAATTAAAATCCAATCACAATGCGGAAGCGACTTTGGAAACCCACGGGGTTTCCAACAAGGATGACTTACTAATACATAAACCCAAAATGAACTTACATGTTAACAAGTCCATCAAAGATGAAAGCATTTGAAAATCACATTGAAAGACTTTCAAGGAATTGAAAGACTTTCCGGGCAAGCACTATATCAAGGAGAAAAGGAAAAATTACAATAAATTTGATAAAAGGTCATTTTTGACAGTTGCTGAATTTTAAAGTACCCGTAAGTAACTATATCTTTGAAATTTTCACATTCTGTTCGTGTTGGTCAATGTAAAATTCGATTCTCCACAACTTTTTTCTAATGACATTTTTTCTAATTCTGCACCATTTGGGCAGAAAATAAAAAAAAAACAGTAGCTGTTCTTATTTTGATAGCAACTTTTGACAGCATTTTGACAACTTGTTGAAATGTTCCCAACGATGTTAAATCCTCAAGATTAAACATCAATATATGACTAAACAAGTCCTAAATGACATATAACACATGCCTAGACCAAACAGAACTTCATATACTCTAAATTTATTAAAAACGAGAAGTGAAAGAGATAAAGAGAGGAAAAAGGGGAGAGGGAGAGATTGGGAGAGAGATATAGGGAGATAGGGAGAGAGATATAGGGAATGTATTCTAAACACACACACATGTGTATTTTCACATTCGAAAACCTTTTAAAAACATATATATACATAATTCCAACATAAATAAAAGGAAAGAATATTTGAGAACGGGGAAGAGATCAAATAGGGGAGAGGAGAGAAGGAGAATGGGAGAGATTTAGAACGTTTAAATGTTTGAAACCTTATTGGAATTAAAAGAAGGGTTTGATCCGGCAAGGACCCAACTATAAAACGAACTAAACTACAGCAAATGAACTCTCATAAAAGCAACCACCCAAACCAATCCGGTAAGGATTCAAACAAAAGAGGAAAACAAATAATTGACATGTAAATCAAAAGGACAAGAACTTAAAGAGGTTCAACGACCTCGGAAAGTAAATACATCATCATAAAGTGAGTTTAACAATTGAAAGAAATAACCATGAAAGCGAGGGCTAACACTTGTCCCATTAAAATCAAAGAAGCTTCTCAAATACAAGAGATAAGAGCCTAAGCTCACGAAGTTTTTGTAAAACCTTAATACTCTAAGTTTCAAAGCATTAAACATTTACAATCCTCTAAAGCGACTGAATCAACAAGAGAGCTATTCATATACATAACTAAGCATGAGTCTTCAAAATAGACAAAATGCCTCATAGTTCACGCGTCGGGTCACATATGCCTTTTGCCCTTATCAAGCTTACCTGAAAAATATTTTGTCGTTTTTATGAGAACGACGGCTCGTAGAAAACATTGTAACAATTCTATATGCTATCCATGGCTAAAATGAAATGAGGTGCAATGAATCGCCACCATGGCTACAATGAAATGTTTAAAGCCGCAAGGCTATGCGTGACAAATGCACATCACTCTCGTTACCGGACCATGAGCCACCCACGTATGAAGTGTAGCATACCAACTTCCGGGAGCTACCCGAATATAGTTTGGAGTTTGAATGTTTCTAAGGGTCATTCTCACTGTCTCACATCACAACCCATGTCCGGATTTCTTAAATCAAATTCCCACACATGGAGTTTTTCTCTCTTTTCCAAATAAAACATTTATGTCGTGATACATGAATGCTTGCCGATTAGGCCTCAATGCATATGATGTTAACAATGGCATTAAAGATGATCCGCTACAATAGGCTAAGCAATAATTTAGTCCATTAGACATGATATCAAGAACTTCGAAGAATGTAATTAAATTTCATAATTTAACGTTCCTAACAAGGATTTCTATACTAACGTCCTAGCATGCTTTAACACATAAAGGGAGCATCCTAGGCACGTCTAGCATTACATAATCAACTATAGAACAACCAAAACATGTAAATTCACAATTAGGCATATAACCCTAAATTTACAACTTTGGGGAAAACCTAATGCATGTGTCTAAATTATTCAGAACATCATTTTAATTACATTTAACACCCCAAATTTTCAACTAGTACAACCAAAGCACATAATTCACATTTAGGCAAAAATCCCTAACATTATAATCTTGTGGGAATGTCCTAATACATATGTCTAAGTTCTCTCCTAGCATAAAAGTGAACTCAAGGCATCTTAGACAAGTATAACATATATAATTGTACAATGTAAATCTACCTCAATGCTTAGCTTCCAAAAGATCAATGGCAACTCAAGAGAGCTAAGCACAACCAAAATAACTTCAAGGCTTGTGCTAGGATCTTGAAGAATGCTTCAAGAATGCACCACTAATCAAGAGCAACCCAAGGTTAGGATAGAAAACATAAAGCTAATAAATCCTAGGTTGCTAGAGATTGGGAAAACTTACCCACACTAGAAATCCTTCATAGAAATGGTTAGGATGTGAAAGAGATACTCTATATACTCCAAGGAAGCTATAAAAGAGGAGAGAAGTTCAATCAAAACCCAAAATTTCAAAATCTAATGAAACCCTAGAATTTGGGGGTTTTCTAGAATGCTTACCAAATGATGATTCCAAGCTCTAGGATGGTTAGAGATGCTAGATAATGAAGTTCTTGACAATCCCTTGAAATCTTGAAGTTAGAGATGGAGGAGAGATGAAGATCTTTGAAGGTTCTTGGCTCTTGAAGCTTGAAAGAGAAGAAGAGAATGGGAGGGAGTGAATGAAACGTGAGTAATGAGGGAAGGGGAGAGTTGGCCGACTATAGGGAGTGGGGTGGGGCCCACTCTCTAGTTTGTTTCAAAAAATGAAATTTTTGGTACTCCAATGGACAGTCTGACCCCACAGTGTAACCCCAAAATTAAATGAACACATCCACAGGCACAGAAAATAAATTTTAAAGCACATGAAAGG
Organism: Hydrangea macrophylla; assembly: GCA_033977485.1. NCBI lineage: Eukaryota > Viridiplantae > Streptophyta > Magnoliopsida > Cornales > Hydrangeaceae > Hydrangea > Hydrangea macrophylla. Next base: position 17,157,669 of record CM066997.1, read on the forward strand.
TAAAATAAAATAATTTAGTCATGCTCTGGAATTTAAAAAAAAAATACAGTCAAATACACTAATGGTCCACAACAGGAAAAGCAAAATTACCCTATTACCCTTTATTATAAATTTTAAAACATTACAGTCTACCCCCCTTAAAAGGATTCCGTCCCGGAATCCGGAACAACAATCACGCAAAGGGATCAACGACTTGCTCACACCTTAAACAACAACAAAGGGAGAAGCACAACAAAGCACATAGCACCCAAAGGAACTTACACTACTCGAAAAAGAGATAAGGGTAGCTCTCCTCGCTTCACCCTCGTCCTCCCAAGAATCTGAACAGGTTGTTCCTTATACGAAGCATCTTCACTAAGAGGCAAATCGGCCAATCAAGTATATGCAACGGATCGGGATAAGGCTTACGGAGTGGATCAAAATTATACCGACGAAGCGTCGAAACATGGAACACATTGTGAACACTCGATAACTGTGGCGGAAGTACCATACGATAAGCAACGACGCCAATCCTCTCAAGGATCTCGAACGGCCTAATAAATCGCGGTGCCAACTTACCACTCTGACCAAATCATTGCAACCCACGACGGGGTAAAACTTTCAGAAATACAAGATCACCAGCCTCAAACTCAAGTGGTCGACGATGACGGTCGGCATACGATTTCTGACGACTCTGAGCTGAAATCAACTTCTTACTAATTACTTTAATCTTTTCTGACGTCTCTCTAACCATATCGGGTCCATGAAGATTAGTCTCACCTACCTCACCCCAACACAAAGGAGATCGACACGAACGGCCATACAATGCCTCAAGTGGTGCCATCTGATAACTGATGTTGGATGCAACCCGGCCAACGGAAAATTTTCTTCCCAATCACTACTAAGTGTCATAACACTACTCTCAACATGTTTTCCCAAAATCAATCAGAATAGAAGGAGTTGAATACCCCATACTGTATATTCTGCCAGGAAGGAAACACAACCTTCGTATCACAGTTAAACACATCGACACTGATACACTACGGCGTCTCATGATCGTACAGACATGAATCACACTATGGGAAACTACGATGTCGGTCACTCTAAATGGTAACGAACATGTAGATGTGGTCCAAACGATCTACAAGGATCTAAAAGAGTGTTGTGCTTACACAAAGTTCCTAGAAATGCTGTAATAGGTAATTGAAAACGGTCTAACAAACCTGCGATTCTCTGGTGTCCAACAATAGACCTCTTTAACCCTTTCTACCAATACTGGCGACGCAAATTATGGTACATCTTTGTGCCTCCCAGATATGCGGCAAAACGGGAATGGCGAAACTCTTTCAACACATCTCCACGGCAAGCAACGGGAACGAATACTCGATCTCGAGGTATTAACCCTCTAATGTCACCAAAAGTCCAACTCTGTCCTAAGTCTCCGATAAGCATACAGAATGTCAAGGCAATGGTCTCATCATCGAGTTTCTGTACTGTTAACAACTTCAAGTCAAAACTTTCGATTACACATTCAAGTCAAATGAGGAAATTTAGGCAAAAGTCTCCGAACCACAATTCTCAAAGTCATCACAACGTCTTAGTATTCTCCACTCTTGCACTGGTAAATACACTAGGGTACACGCGAGTCTCAACATTTTCCACTCTTGTATAGGTAAGGAAGTTAAGTCATAGTCATATTCCTCGGTCACGACATTAGCCTAGCTTGGGTGGCAATGCAATTCAAGTCATATCCGCTCATGTCTCAAGGTCACCCAAAGTTATATTTATAGTCACAGTTATAATTATCCAACGGGGTCGTCCCAAATTAAGGTCTCTTTGAGTTAGAAATGTCTCATATGTGATGTCTCCTAGTCCCAAGTCTTGGGTAGCTTAATCCGTGTTCAAGAAGCATACGATATAGTTCAATTAATTCACGCTCAATGTTCACAAGAACAGGTGCCAAAATCAAACAAGTTTTGTAACTTTGGTATAACACATTCTCACCCCAAAGCATCTCAAACAAAGTTCACCTCTATTTTCGTCAACTCCGTTAATTACCAAGCGGGGAGATATTTCCAACAAAGCAACGGTAGTAACCCATTAGTCCCAAGAAACCATGAATCTCATATACAAGGAAAATCTATAACGGTCCCAATGTTAGAAGGATCCACAGATACTCCATTACCAAAAATGACATGTTCAATAAAATTTTTACCTCGGATAATCAATATTCACACTTAGATAATTTGGCATACGTAGTCATCGGTGCTCAATCACAAACTTGTCTTAGCAAGGATTAAACACACGGCTTATCAAATTTGCTAAAGCAGTAGGTGCGTTCATCAAACTGAATGGTATAATAAGGGATTCACAATGTCTGTAATACGGGCGGAAAGTAGTCTTAGGAATCTCACATTCCCTAGTGCATAACTAGTGATAACTCTATTTCAAATCAATCTTTGAAACTAAACACGTTGAACTACGAAGTTAGTCAAAAGGATCTACTGATTCTTATAGTCACAAGATTCGATGTCATAAGCAATACTCAACTTAAGAGGGCCATCTATCTTCTTGGCACAGGGAAATGGGTACTCTCCAAGGAGACAGATTAAGACAAATAAATCGCTAACCTGTAAGTTCCCCAACTGAGTCCTTAACCCTTTCAACTCTACGGATGTCTTACAATACGGCGGCATCAAAATAGATGGAGTACTGGGTATTAATCTGTCACAACTCAATTCTCACGGATAGGCGACAAGTCATGCAAATTCTCAGGAAACACGTCAGTGTACTAACCCACAACGGAAGAGAAATCAATCAAATTTGGTTCATTCTCATTGGAAAACAAAACAAGATATTTAAGGAGTCAATACGACTTTTACAGTTGTACCAACTGTGAAGTGGATATATCAGAGTCTCTATACCCATGAAAAAACTAAGATTCCCGAATGGTAATGCAAAAGCTACCTTCCTCTCAAAACAAGTCACAAGTGCTTGGCAAGTACTCACTAGTCCACATTCACAATCATAAATCAAAGATGGTGTGCTGGTCAGCTATCATAGCTCGCAGCCACGACACATTCGATTTAAGGGAACCAAGCCTCCAACGGAAGTATCTATTAACAACTAACGATGTAGGAACCAAATGACTCATTCCTCAACTCATTGATGATGCACGATGTGGTATCTGAAGGGATATGATGTGCCGATATCTATAGGCATAGTGGCACTGGGACTAAACACGAAGAACTTACCTCGGATCACAGAAGCATCGGTATTACCCACGGAAGGTGCGGCGGCAAAAAGATTAAACTGTCCTTATTGTCCCCTTAGGGATGCTCGGCTAAAACAATTCTGAGTTGAAGGAGTTGGCTGTGGTGGTAACAAAGGTGGCCTACAAGTCTGCTGAAAAGGTGGACGAACTGGGGTTGGTCCAACTGACTGTTCTTAGTCGGTGCACGAAGTTCTCTAACTCTTTTATCCGAACTCAAATACCCAAATAATAATATTTTCTGAACCACTTTACTAAGTACTTTTAACTCAAATCCAACCGCATTGGTGCGTAGGCCTGGACGAAGTCCATTCTCAAAAGTTCTTACCTTCCTTCTATTGTCCAATGTTATATCGAAAATGAGACTAGTCTTATACTCAGAAACTGTCACGGCTCCCTAATGAAGATTTTATAAATTCAATCCTTTTAGCTCGACGAACTACGAACGGGAAATACTGCTCACGAAACAATTGGCTGAGGGTGTCCCATAACCTACTCTCCATAGTCAGTGTAGTCAACACTAATTCCCCACTTAAATCTGACTGAAAAGTTATAGCATCTACTCGAAGATCCTCCTCAAATAGTACCAAGGTACTCTAAATTATAAATACGCACTCAAGCCACAGTTTCACGTGAATCGGGCACGAATCTTAATAGGTTAAACGTAAATTCACACCTCAATTGGAGGATACACATACTTAGCATGAGGTCACATAGCTCACAACATTAATCATGTTCACATATAACATATAACGTTTCCCTTCCTAATTCCATTTACATTTGCGAATGATGATACCATATTGCTTTGTAATCAACTCGATACTTAACATAAACAGCAGGATAGTATAGGAAAGGCAATCAACATCAATATGGGTTGCTAGCAACCTTAAGCAACTTATATCATGATTTATACTAATCAAAGCCTATCATGGCCTATGGGAACACAAGCACTGAGAATATGCACAGTCATAACATAACTGTATGGGCATGTCAAACATTAATGTACTTGGCATGTACCCTGAACTTATATAAATGTTGGAACCAATAAGCTCATAGCACGTAGAACATGCACGCATATCACGTGTAAACAGTAACTTAAACATCAAATTCACATAGAAGCATGCTCATCAACAATACGGGATCACATTACTCAATATGCATCAATACATATTAGAACAATTGAAAATCATATAAACACTTAGCATATCGGGTATGGAACATGTAATCTTTGACATGTAAGCACCTAGCATATACGTACCTAGCCTCGAAGGCATTCAACATTAAGCATGCTAGCATTATACTCACCTTGCGTGAAATATGTACTCTTCATATCATAGCCAAAGGAAATGCACAACACAATATATAGAGCACGTAGGCTTCATATGAACTCACATAACACGTAAGATATGAAACATGTAAACTGGGCACGTAAGCACAAAAGTTCTGAAGACTTTCACTCAATAAAAAAAAATGCTCATGCAACATCTCACTATGTAAAGTAAACGACGGCATAGTTAAAACAATTAGCATTGAATGAGGAATCGAATGACTATTAATCACATTAAGCAACTCATAGGAGGACTAATGACATCCCATGGAGTATGTAAACATTTAACATGTAAGCATATACTACGTCAAATGTGAAACATGTAAACATTTGAACATATAACCATCTAAGTCTCGAAGGAATTCAACCTCTACACATGCCCCCGCGGCATAGCATCATCTCAACAAAAAAAAACCTCAATGAAGTAAACGGCAAGCAATAAACAAACTTAAGCATGGACGAAAATGAAACAAGCTCGAAGTAAACACCCATAGCCCCTAGGTATTCAAACCCGGTTAGCTCTGATACCAATCTGTCACGCCCCGAAAACCGAAGCGCGAGGAAAGAGAAAAGATAGAGAGAAAAGAATTAAAATCCAATCACAATGCGGAAGCGACTTTGGAAACCCAGGGGGTTTCCTACAAGGATGACTTACTAATACATAAACCCAAAATGGACTTACATGTTAACAAGTCCATCAAAGATGAAAGCATTTGAAAATCACATTGAAAGACTTTCCGGGCAAGCACTATATCAAGGAGAAAAGGAAAAATTACAATGAATTTGATAAAAAGTCATTTTTGACAGTTGCTGAATTTTAAAATACCCGTAAGTAACTATATCTTTGAAATTTTCACATTCTGTCCACGATAGTCAATGTAAAATTTGATTCTGCACAACTTTTGTCTAATGACATTTTTTCTAATTCTGCACCATTTGGGCAGAAAATAAAAAAAATAGTAGCAATTTTTATTTTAACAGCAACTTTTGACAGCATTTTGACAACTTGTTGAAATGTTCCCAACGATGTTAAATCGTCAAGATTAAACATCAATATATGACTAAACAAGTCCTAAATGACATATAACACATGCCTAGACCAAACGGAACTTCATATACTCGAAATTTATTAAAAACGAGAAGTGAAAGAGATAAAGAGAGGAAAAAGGGGAGAGGGAGAGATTGGGAGAGAGATATAGGGAATGTATTCTAAACACACATACATGTGTATTTTCACATTCGAAAACCTTTTAAAAACATATATATACATAATTCCAACATAAATAAAAGGAAAGAATGTTTGAGAAAGGGAAAGAGATCAAATAGGGGAGAGGAGAGAAGGAGAATGGGAAAGATTTAGAACGTTTAAATGTTTGAAACCTTATTGGAAATAAAAGAGGGGTTTGATCCGGCAAGGACCCAACTATAAAACGAACTAAACTACAACAAATGAACTCTCATAAAAGCAACCACCCAAACCAATCCGGCAAGGATTCAAACAAAAGAGGAAAACAAATAATTGACATATAAATCAAAAGGACAAGAACTTAAAGAGGTTCAACGACCTCGGAAAGTAAATACATCATCATAAAGTGAGTTTAACAATTGAAATAAATAACCATGAAAGCGAGGGCTAACACTTGTCCCATTAAAATCAAAGAAGCTTCTCAAATACAAGAGATAAGAGCCTAAGCTCACGAAGTTTTTGTAAAACCTTAATGCTCTAATTTTCAAAGCATTAAACATTTACAATCTTCCAAAGCGACTGAATCAACAAGAGAGCTATTCATATACATAACTAAGCATGAGTCTTCAAAATAGACAAAATGCCTCATCGTTCACGCGTCGGGTCACATCTGCCCTTTGCCCTTATCAAGCTTACCTGAAAAATGTTTTGTCATTTTTATGAGAATGACGGCTCGTAAAAAACATTGTAACAAGTCTATATGCTATCCATGGTTAAAATGAAATGAGGTGCAATGAATCGCTACCATGGCTACAAAGAAATGTTTAAAGCCGCAAGGCTATGCATGACAAATGCACATCACTCTCGTTACCGGACCATGAGCCACCCACGCATGGAGTGTAGCATATCAACTTTCGGGAGCTACCCGAATATAGTTTGGAGTTTGAATGTTTCTAAGGGTCATTCTCCCTGTCTCACATCACAACCCATGTCCGGATTTCTTAAATCAAATTCCCACACATGGAGTTTTTCTCTCTTTTCCAAATAAAACATTTATGTCGTGATACATGAATGCTTGCCGATTAGGCCTCAATGCATATGATGTTAACAATGGCATTAAAGATGATCCGCTATAATAGGCTAAGCAATAATTTAGTCCATTAGACATGATATCAAGAACTTCGAAGAATGTAATTAAATTTCATAATTTAACGTTCCTAACAAGGATTTCTATACTAACATCCTAGCATGCTTTAACACATAAAGGGAGCATCCTAGGCACGTCTAGCATTACATAATCAACTATAGAACAACCAAAACATGTAAATTCATAATTAGGCATATAACCCTAAATTTACAACTTTGGGGAAAACCTAATGCATGTGTCTAAATTATTCTCATAACATCATTTTAATTACATTTAACACCCCAAATTTTCAACTAGTACAACCAAAGCACATAATTCACATTTAGGCAAAAATCCCTAACATTATAACCTTGTGGGAATGTCCTAATACATATGTCTAAGTTCTCTCCTAGCATAAAAGTGAACTCAAGGCATCTTAGACAAGTATAACATATATAATTGTACAATGTAAATCTACCTCAATGCTTAGCTTCCAAAAGATCAATGGCAACTCAAGAGAGCTAAGCACAACCAAAATAACTTCAAGGCTTGTGCTAGGATCTTGAAGAATGCTTCAAGAATGCACCACTAATCAAGAACAACCCAAGGTTAGGATAGAAAACATAAAGCTAATAAATCCTAGGTTGCTAGAGATTGGGAAAACTTACCCACACTAGAAATCCTTCATAGAAATGGTTAGGATGTGAAAGAGATACTCTATATACTCCAAGGAAGCTATAAAAGAGGAGAGAAGTTCAATCAAAACCCAAAATTTCGAAATCTAATGAAACCCTAGAATTTGGGGGTTTTCTAGAATGCTTACCAAATGATGATTCCAAGCTCTAGGATGGTTAGAGATGCTAGATAATGAAGTTCTTGACAATCCCTTGAAATCTTGAAGTTAGAGATGGAGGAAGGATGAAGATCTTTGAAGGTTCTTGGCTCTTGAAGCTTGAAAGAGAAGAAGAGAATGGGAGGGAGTGAATGAAACGTGAGTAATGAGGGAAGGGGAGAGTTGGCCGACTATAGGGAGTGGGTGGGGCCCACTCTCTAGTTTGTTTCAAAAAATGAAATTTTTGGTACTCCAATGGACAGTCTGACCCCCACAGTGTAACCCCAAAATTAAATGAACACATCCACAGGCACAGAAAATAAATTTTAAAGCACACGAAAGGTAAAATAAAATAATTTAGTCATGCTCTGGAATTTTTTTTAAAAAAAAAATACAGTCAAATACACTAATGGTCCACAACAGGAAAAGCAAAATTGCCCTATTACCCTTTATTATAAATTTTGAAACATTACAATTATTTATTATCAAGTAATGCTATGCTATTTATCATCACGTAATGCTATGCTTCCCAAAATTATTTTCTAAAAGTGCATCCCAAATGATATGGCAGTGGGACCAGGTCTACTATAGTGGGACCAGTTGAATTTTGATTGGAAGTTGTTTACCTAGCCCCACTGCCACATCATTTGGGATGCACTTTTGGAGAAAAAATTTGGGAAGCATAGCATTACTCTTTATGATCTACGTATGAATTGGAACTAAACAAAAATTGACCAATATCCTAGCATTACAATTATTGACCAATGTCCTAGCAATTACTTGATTTTGTTTCTCTAATTCTTCATGTATATGAATTCTGATTTAACTTTTATATTTTGCTTGATTGTTTTGTGCTTGATAGCTTTTTGACTTCAAATTAAGGAAATAAGAAGAGCACTTTTAGGAGATTGAATGTTAGTTTTCTATTATGTGCCTTTTATTTTGGTATTATGCCTTCTCTATATGGTTCTTGATAGAGTAGTGATATATGGTTACAATGTGATCTAACGAGATGTGTAAGACCAAAGTAAGATCTAAATTTTTGAATCTAATGTGAATTAGTTAGAGTTTGTTTACGAGTAATGTTATGCTTTCCAAGTTTATATCTACATTTGGCTCCTAACCACGATATTTAAGTGGTCCTACTATTTTTTTTAGAATGGTACCACTACCACATGTGTTTTTACTCAATCCAACACAATTACTAATGTTAAGTTTTCAATTATTTTGACGTTTATGTTACATACATTATTTTTCTGGTCGTATTGACATTACACAAATCAAATAATTTTTTTAGACTGCTCTTATTACTATTTTTATAATTTTTAAGAAGCTCAAAAATCATCTATTTTTGTTTGCTAGATATATATATATATATATATATCATAATGTTTACAAAATCTAAGAAAAAAAGAAAGAAACTAATAATAAACACATATATATATACATGAAATGCATGTAGGTTGTTGTAGGACTCATTGCACACTATAAATTACAGACTTCTGGCAAGAGTGATTTTTTTAATTTTATTATTGAAATATAAGCTATTTAGTTCTACTAATTTCAAAGTGAATACTACTATTTTTTTTGGTTTTCAACTAACTCGTGCATTAATTTTATATTTGTACAAATCAAATTGATGCATCGAAATGTTGTGGACATATATTATAGTATGTTGAGTTATGTCATGAAAATATGGTTCATACTATTTGTTGGAATATTTTAATAAAAATATAATTTTTCTCTAAATTCTTTTGGGAGTTTTATATTCATCATTGAGTATTTTATTACATTGTTTTGTAACATTAGTTTAGTCATTATTTGACAAGCTAATGAGGCTTATTAGTGGGTGTTATACACCATTATGCAAAAAAAATTATTGGATTAGTTTACTAGCTCATATGTAACACATGTGCTGTTGAGACTAGTTATTGGGCTTAAACTTCAATTAGTATGTCAACAACCATATTCTTGAGCCTATAAATATAAGGCTTGGTGCCTATTCTCTATACAACACATGCAATATGACTATAACTCTATGAGATGGAATAGTGCTACTATAATATACTTCTTTTATTATGTGTATATATTGTATTTTATATTTGGGCAAAGAAAGGTGTTGGGAGAAGCTTCAGTCTTCCCCAAATTGTGTAGATTGGGGATGATCATAGCCTAGAGCTGGGTTGTAGTATCCTGGAGGCGATGTGTTATTCTCCTACACCGGTGATTATTGTGAGAGGCGCGAATCGTCTTAAAGAGAACGACCTAGTCCGCACTCAACCCAACTATGTGACTTTTTTAAGGTACGATATTCCAAGCGATGTCATACCATTTTGAGGTAACATTATGCAATTCGTGATTCGCTAAGAAAATCAATTTTTTGTTGTTATTTAATTATTATTTTATTTAATGAATATTTGTGTTTTGGAGGTAAATCCCCAACAATTTTAAGACGATTCATCTCTCTTATTTTTTCAATTGTCACCAATTGAATTTGATGCGTTTGTTGAAATGTGTAAAGTGGCAATTTGAGTGTAGTCACAAATTTAATTATTGGAGTAAGTTGAAACGGAGGATGGAGATCTCACAAATTAGAAGTGTACGGTAAAAGATTTTATTTCCTTCTCGCGATAACCCTTTCCATACTAGAGGTATGTCTTCTTCTTCTTCTTCTTCTTCTTCTTCTTCTTCTTCTTCTTTTTTTTTTTTTTTTTTTTTTTTTTGTATTTTTGCTTTCGGGAGAGATACATGATACATATGGAGGAAATAGTGGGGGTTTAATATATAAAAAAGTTTTTGTTCTCTTGAAAAAGAATAACTTGTTGATTTTATTTGAATATGGACAAGTGTGTTTGAGAGAATTATTATTACTCACGTAGTTCTTAAACTATTTCCTAAGAATACTTGTTTAGCAATTTTAATTCATATATTTTGCTTAGCCAGCATTGGCCTAGCCGTACTATACCTATGCACTTGTCTATATATACATGGGCTTCTCCAATTTATATTCATTCATGCAAAGGTTAGACTTGTAAAGTATGTTTTTATTGGCTCCAATTCATAAAATATTTTGAAATAATTGGTTGTAAAATATTTAACCATTGGAAGTTGATATAATTTTTTATTGAACCAAATTGATTTAGAGGCCCAATGTTTGTGCATTTTTTTCTTATGGAAAAATAAATGAGTTTTTCCAAATGAAAGAATTTTGGCAACAACTATTTATTTTTCACAAAACTTTGTACTCATTGAGTGATACATAGAGCTCAAATTTGTACTTTAGAAAATCCTAGTATTTTATGAAGGGGAGATTGATGGTGCTTCATTAAAAAATCTAGATTAAAAAATCTGGAGAATCAAGATTATGAGATTTTTTGCAAGTATGTTTTTAGAAATTTTGAACTTGTGAATTTTGGAGACTAAATGTACGAGTGTATGAGAACCTTCTAGGCAACATAAATTTCTTGAAAGAGATGTGAATTGTTTGAGAAGTAAGAGTTTATGAATTTCGCAAACAAGTTACAAGTTTGGTTTCTCTTAATTAGATGAGCATTAACCTCGGTTATTACAATGCTAAATTATTGGAGAAATTATTATTTTGAGATTGTGAATGTACATGTTTTTGGATCTTCTCGAAAAGAAGGGTATATTCATTTTGAGAAGAAATTCATGTTTTTAGAAAATATTTTGAAAATATGTGTAATTTGAGATGTATATTTATTTTGCTGAAAAAAGTGAGTTAATATTTTAAATGGTTGAAGAAATTTTGAGCAATTGGTGAGGTTTGAATACATTATTTTTTACCTCCAAATGGTTTTAGTAATGAACCATATATATTTATTTAATGGGTCCAAAATTGTGAGTTACTTCAAATTTTTATGGTGGTGATGTGGAAAGAAAAAATGTTGCCTCAATTTGAAGAGAGGCGTCTATTTACTTATTGGTTTTAAAATCATATGTTACCTAGCTTTATCATGGTGATTCATTTGGTGATATACAATTGATGCCTTGATGCTTTATGTGACGCCCCGCACCGCCACGGGTCCCAGTGATGGGGTGTCATTCGGCGGAAGCACAACAATAACAATAACAACAACGGTGGGCTTTGACACCAATCGGTAACTCCCCGAGTCCTAGACTCTGAGGGTTTAATATTTGTTACTCATTTAGAAAACATTTATAAAACTGAAATTTGGTTTTCATTTAAAATATTCTTTCTTGAAACAAAACATTTTCAGGATATAAGCAATGGAAATTTAGAGTTAAACTATCATTCATTTAAAAGAGGGTGGACTAACATTTGTCCAATTGAAACATAACATGTTCTTTGAAAACAAATTTTATTACATTAATTAAATGATACTCCCCACACACAGGATCTTTAAACTATAGCGGAAGCATTGTCAAATCTCGGGGCCTTGCCCTTGTCTATATCACCTGAAAGGAAGGTTTGATAGTCCATAAGCCAAAAGGCTCGTATAGTCATATAACCACACAATAACATCTGTTATATAACATGTGTGAGTGCAATGAATGCCAATGTCATGTATGAAAATCATTTTCATGCCATTTCAAACACTCACCCTCGATCGTCAATATCATTACCCGGACCATGGGCTTCTCGTCCACGTAGGCCTAGCCTCAAATGTGCGGGACTTTGGGCCTTACGAATTACCCGGAGGCCTAGCCTTCAACGTTACGGGGGTTTCTTGCAGCACATCCCGCAATTCGAGTTTCTTGTTGTACCCATCTCACATGCCTACCCACAAATCCGGGATTTCTATCTTTTCAAAATAAAATCCCTCCTAGAGGGTTTTATGCACGGAAGCCGCTAAGGTCTTCCCTTTTAAAAACACTGGAAGTCGCTAAGGTCTTCCCTTTTCAAAAATTGAAAGCCTCTAAGGTCTTTCATCCCAAAATTATTTTCGTGATTTTCATTTGTCATGCTCATGCTTATGAAATGTAATAACATATGCGAGCTCTAAGCATCCAGACATATTCAATATTTCATAAGACAAATTATCAAGGCATGCTATCCATTTAAATTACATAATAGACATGCTGAAATCATTCGAGTAAACACATAAAACATAGCAATTCAAGTAACCACTTAAGGCATAGCAGCTCAAGTAAACATGTAAGTACACTATTAACATTTTATACAACTTTATTGAGGGTTATACGGAACTACCATTCATCGAGGATAGACCAAATAATTAATCAGAACATAAACCGGAACTGCTCAATCTGTTACAAATCTCGATATACAATAATGTGCATATATCAGTGAGGTACAACACCTCTAAGCACAAGTACAACTACTATTAAAGTGAGGTATAACTCTTAAAACTTAGGGTACAAGGCCCCTTAGCTCATTACTGATTCAAATATAATAAAACAGAAGTTTTGACTAAACTGCCTCGGTGGTTCAGTAAGGTCGCTCGCGCGGAATGTGTTCAATAAGGCCACGTGGCCATTTAAAAATAGTTTTCGAAAATAGTCTGGTTGCTCGCGCGATCCCTTGCTCGCGCGGGTCGCCCATGCAAGACGTCACAGAATCGTCTTCTTCCTTTTTTCTTCCCCTGTTTTGAAATCAAAGGCTATTTTTTTTTACCCATTTTGAACACTTAACCAAAACAGGACTTCCAATGTATGAATCTCTTCCTTTTTCCGTGTAGATTCCAAATATGGAATTGGTTTTTCATGAATCAAAACACAGCTCTTGATTTTATTGAAAAACCGAACGATGACAAAACTTAAATAGACCGTTTGTCGCAACCGTTGCGAATTAGCTTTTGAAATTCGAAATAGATCCTCGTGGGATCGAGACCTTTCATTTGATATAAAGAAATCAAGTTTCTATCACAGTTTTTTTGCTCGCTATTTTCTTACCCTTAAACGATATGTATATATATATGAAATTTACATATATAAATATATACCTATACTTAACAATTTATATAAAAAGAATTAGAGATATAATCTCACCCAAAAGCAAAATCCAAAGCCTAATTTGTATCTCCTTGAATAATTATATGTATATGTGTTTGAGTATCTAAGTAATAATATGTGTGTGTATGTACCCGAGAGAGAGAGAGAGAGAGAGAGAGAGAGAGAGAGTTGAGAGATCAGAGAGTGTTATGAGAGTTATGAGAGATTGAGAGCTTTAGGTGTGTACATATAGACTTGAAATACTTGGGCACAAAGCACTGTGAAGCACAAGCTTCCCACATATACAAATACCATACACATGCATACACAGTGCACAATATGATGAATTGGGCTCCAAGTTCTATTGAGAAATTCTTGTGTGTGTTGAGCTCACAAGTTTAGCACACACATAGATAAAAGAATACAGTACAAAATCCAAAACTGGTATATATAAATTCAATTAGAAAAAAAAATACGAAATAAAATACGGGGTATTACACTTTATTCTAAGGAATAAAAAGATATTTACTTGGAAGTCTAAAAAATTCCAATTGCACTTACCTTGAAGGTAAAGTGGCATGAGTTGAATTTTTGGTGTTCACAATTAAAAACAAATGGAAATTATTTTTTTTAATGGTGGAGTCTTGAGAAAGTATACAAATATTATTAAACCTACCATTTGGCGTGTGAAATATGTTGGTGATCAAAAGTACCCAAGGGTGAAAATAAATTATCTATGTGGTAGCACCTCCATTGATGCATAGTGCTGGAATCCAAACCTTTGTTACGTGTTATACACACGTGTGAAATAAAATGAGTTATAAAGAGCTCTAGCTAAGAGGCAAATGTTTGATGTACATTGAGGGGGATGAGACTTAAGCCCAAAATTGTAATAAATCACTTATGAGGATACCCTACTTAGGGACTGCCGATCCCAAGAACTAGGTTTAAAGGGCCAAACGAATCATAGAGTGGTTTGAATGTGGATATGTGTAGACACCCCAATTTTGACCGAACTATTAAACTTAGGGGGATTTATCTCTAGAAATCAATGATGAATAATGTCCCGACGATTTTCTTCAAGTTCATCGCTTCGACTTCTGAAAAGCTTCAAGTTCCCAAACCTTGCTCCTAATATCCCTAGATTAAATCACTGACCATCTGTCTTGAGCTCACTAGATCATGGGTTACTTTCTAAAAAAAAATAGAATAGATTGAATAATAATAATTATTATTATATTTTCTAAAAATAACATTGTTTCCTGTATTTTATTTAGATTTAAAAAGAAAAAAATATACTATTTGGTAACTCATATGATTAATTTAGATTTAAAATGAAAAATGCGTCTATACATATATATATATATAGGAAAAAGAAAATAATAAAAGAAAGTAGCCCATGTGATTTGGAGAGTTAGAGAACCCTTGGCATATTCCTTATCTAAGAAATACCCAAAGAGCCCTTTGTTGGGCACTAATCTCCCATGTGTTTTGAAGATGCTCTAGAATGTTCCTTTATTCTAGCCAACTTAAATGCCTTTCAAGTTTATTGGAATTACATAGAAGTGCCATGGAGAATTAGAGATGCCATAGAATATTCCTAACCCACCACAAATTGACCTATCTACCCTTATCTTAGCCCCTAAGATAATGAAAGTCTATAAAAAAAACCATTTTCTCTCATTTTTAAGAAGGGGTAGACACTTGAATTGTATAGATAAATATTGGGAGAGCTTTAGAGGAAAGAAAGATAGAGAGAGAAACTCTACCAATTATTTTACCCAAATCCCACAAAAACTCTACCCAACCATCAAATCACCATTGAAGGAGCTTGAAGCTTGAGGAAGAAGAAGAGGAAAAGCTTGAGAAACTCAACATCTCTACAAGTTTTGAGAAGATCTAGAGGTAAAGCCTTCAAATATATATATATATAATAATTCAATCACAAGTTCTTAGATCTAGGAACTTTTCACATTTTCAAAACCTCTCTTCTTACCCCATTTCATCACACACCACCAAGAACTTGTGATTGAATCTCATGACATCTCATTAATTTGGATCTAATTAATGCCTTGGGTTTGAGATAAATTAGTTTTGAAGAAATTTGTGTTCCTAAATAAAACTTTGATTTCCTTTATTTCTACTTCATTCATAAGGTTCATGAGATCTTCTATATCTCATTGAAACCCTTTGAATTTGATTCCTTAGTTTCCTATGATCTTATGATCCATATGGAGATTAAAATGAATCATGATTTTAATCTACACATAGTTGGTGAGATGCTAGTATCAACTCATGACTAGGATCTCTTTACTATGAATCTTATGGAATTCATACTATATTCCATGGAGATTAGAGTAGATTTGCTTTTTTTAGTCTCCAATGACCATCAAATGGTAGGAGAAGTAGTTTAGTTTAAGTCCATCTTTATGGCTTAGACTAATCTCTTCCTTGGGTTTTGAGAAGTTCTCTATACTTCATCCAAAACCTACATGTATGTGTGTCTTTAGCCTCCAATGACCACCAAGTGGTAGGAGTAATGATTTGAACTCAAGTTTTGGTCCATAAGTTTGAGTTCATTGCTTCGAATTTTGTGAAGTCCATTTCATACTTCATAAAAAATGCATAGGTCTAAAGATGTCCTTAGTCTTCAATGACCATTATATGGTAGAAGAGATGGTTTAGTTTAAGTCCAACTTCATGATTTAATAGTTGGGGTTAACAAATAAAGTTGAACTAGCAAAATAAAAACAGTGAGTTCACGAACTGTTTTTGATCAAAGATTTTTAGTTCAAAATCTAACCGTTGAAATCAAGTGAAACCAACGGGAAAGTGTTAATAACACATTGTTTTACCACTGTAATTTTTGTTTTGGTAAGATTTTATGCTTGGAATGGTTTGATCATGAATTTTGTGAGACAACCACAATCTGTCCAGAATTTCAGAATAGTTTCAGAACAGCAAACCGGTTTAAAATTGATAGATCAGAGCTCTAACCAAGTTTTCATGACCTCTAATAATTGTTTATAAGAACCTTAATGTGTTAGGAAGGTTCTCTAAAAAGAATGAAGCAATTCGGATTTGTTTGCTATTTTTAAAAAATCATACAAGATCTCTGGATCATACAAGATCTCTGGACAGAGAGTTGTAAAATCCTGAGTGATGTCTAGTATTTTCTATATTCCCGGAGATCTAACCGTTGAAAGCTCGATTTTCTTTTTGGGTTAGAAACTAGACTCACAGAGGCATAACATATCCAAAAAGCAGTAAGATCCAACCGTTGGAAGTATTTTATTTCGATTTTTGAAGATCTGGTTTGCTCTCTGTAATTCATAAAA
The DNA here is from genome assembly GCA_033977485.1 of Hydrangea macrophylla. Lineage (NCBI taxonomy): Eukaryota > Viridiplantae > Streptophyta > Magnoliopsida > Cornales > Hydrangeaceae > Hydrangea > Hydrangea macrophylla. The sequence continues at coordinate 17,174,659 of CM066997.1, forward strand.
AAACTGCTACTGTTTTTGTCTAATCTTATTTATTACAACTTAAATGGTTCCTTAATGTCTTGGGACCCAAACCATGTTTTGAATAAGGATAATTTAGTTTAAATCCAGAGGCTAAGTGATCCAAATTAGTGAATACATTCATGTCTCATTCTTGTTCATAACCATTCATTCATTCATATACATTGATGCTTACAATTAGAGCTAGTTCGTGGATAAAGTTAGACTTAGTTGAATTTAATTGAACATGACTTATGATTAATTACTTTTTGATATTATATCTTTTCTAAGGCATGTGTACTAACCTTTGTTTTGTAGCGCATTTGAGGTACAATTTCTCATCCCCTCTCTAGTTTAATTCATTTCTTTGATTTTTGAATTGATTTTCGACTCCATGTGCGACACTTTAGACTAGGTCTTGCCTTATGTGTTTATATGTGATAGAGACCTTTTAGGATTTCTATTCTCGCATGCATTGCACGTTTAATATTCGCGGCCGGATCCCGGGTATGTTTTCTAGTTCTCTATTGCATATCATGTTGCTTGCTACTTGAATTACGTGGCTTATGAATGATATTTTGCCGTTAGCAATTTTACACTATTTCCAACATGCTTGTGTTATGTATACCTATATATGTATTAATTGAGGGCGTGCTTAGATTATTAATTCGATTAAATGGATGTTGAGTAGAGGCCTATCGCGAGATAGGATGAAAGGGGGTGTTTTAGTCCGCCGGGCTCCTTCCCCTTTCATTCCATAATCCCCGGACCCGGTTTATCTTTGGTTTCGCAAAAAGATCAGTTTGCTTTTAAAATGGTTTCTTAATTTTCCTTTTAAAAATTAAGTGGCAACTCATTTGTTTTTAGAAATTGATTTTGAAAAGCTGTGGGTAAAGAAAGGAAAACCTGCGATATCCACAATATGCACTCTTAAAGTCTCAAAGACATATTGTCCATCCCTATGTAAGTGCATATGATCCTGTAACGTTCATGGGAGGTTGTGATTTATCTCTTAATGAGTTCTATATCCCTTATGGGTGGGATGTCTCAGTTACAGGAGCATTCTTGATAGACTCACCTATATGAGTGTGGAAGTGGGGCTGCTTCCTATGAGATTGGGCTAATCTCTAGAACATTCATGAAAACTGGGATAAAGCACAAGGCCAAATAATGTGTTGGCTTATGAAGCTTAGAGAACACCTGGAGCGTCATGTGTCTGTGTGACGTGCTTGTACGTATCCTCAAGTAATTGTTTAAAGGCTAAGCCACTCTGACTCTAATACGGGAACACTGAAATACTAAGTGAAAGTTTAAAGGCAGTGCCACTTTCATGATGACATTCTATCTTCGCCCTAATAAATTGTTTCTTATTTTTATTAAAATAAGTGGGGGATTGTTGGAATATTTTAATAAAACTATATTTTTCTCTAAATTCTTTTGGGAGTTTTATACTCATCATGGAGTGTTTTATTACATTGTTTTGTAACATTAGTTTAGTCATTATTTGATAAACTAATGAGGCTTACTAGTGGGTGTTATACACCATTATGCACAGAAATTTATTGGATTAGTTTATTCGCCCATATGTTACACATGTGCTTATTGAGACTAGTTAATTGAGTTTAAACTTCAATTAGTATGGATTTTCCAACAACCATATTCTCGAGCCTATAAATATAAGGCTTGGTGCCTATTCTCTATACAACACATGCAATATGACTATAAGTCTATGAGATGGAATAGTGCTAGTATAATATACTACTTCTTTTATTATGTGTATATATTGTATTTTATATTTGGGCAAAGAAAAGTGTTGGGAGAAGCTTCGGTCTTCCCCAAATTGTGTAGATTGGGGATGTTGCATATATGACCTATAACACACACAATGCACACGAACACAGAAAACAAGAAACAAATAAACCACGACACAAGATATACCCTGTGGTTTGGCCAAATTGCCTACGTCCACAGCCTATCACACCAGTTCACTATAAATCAAATAACAGAAAAGATTACAAGTTTTCTCTCTAAAAAACAACACTCATCACACTATGGCTGCACATTGAAGGGATAATATATCCCACTAGGGTTATACTAAAAATTACTATAATACCCTTGGCCCGGAATAAAATTTGGCGCAATTCGGGCCGTTAGGGACCGAATTGCGTTAGACTGTTCGTCCAACTCGGGGGGCCCGCCCCCCGAACCCCTGGTATCGGAGTGGATCAGACTTCACAAACCCAATCGGGGATGATCACAGCCTAGAGCTGGGTTGTAGTATCTTGGAAGCGATGTGTTATTCTCCTACACCGGTGATTACCGTGAGAGGCGCGAATCGTCTTAAAGAGAGCGACCTAGTCCGCACTCAACCCAACTATGTGACTTTTTTGAGGTAAGATATTCCCAGTGATGTCATCCCATTTTGAGGTAACATTATGTGATTCGTGATTCGGTAAGAAAATCTATATTTCTGTTATTATTTTATTATTATTTTATTTAATAAATATTTGTGTTCTAGAGGTAAATCCCCAACACTGTTCCTATCAACTAATTCGTTATTCAGGCAAAATAAAAGAGGTTCAACCAAAAAAAGAAAAAAGAAAAGGCACGAGGAACTTTAACTCTTTTTGTATCATTATTTATTATCTCCAATCATATTTTTTTAATCGTTTTCTCAAGTGTACGGTGCATTTGTGATAAAGATATATATATATATATATATATGGTGCATTTTGACCCAAAAAAAAAAAACAAACCCTTGCATTGCACGAGATTACAACTAGTTTCACTTATTATTTCAGAAAAAATATAGGCAACAAAACAATCAACCAATGGTGGATTGAGGATTTTTTTTGGTTGGGCTGGTGAATTTTCACGGGGGTCCCCGAAATATTTTATACATAAATAACAGATGATAGTAGCATAAGTGAAAGTTCACTTATTATTGGAAAAAAAATCTAGGCAACAAAACCACTAACCAATGGTATGACCATTTTGTGATTGGAATCCAAGTTCCCAAGAAATGAAGAAAAAAGAATGACAGTAGGACCATTTTGTTGACATGTACCAGATTACTCTTATTTATGAATTTATTAAATGTAAAGGTACGAAAGCAAAACAAATAATAAGTGAAAATTTACTTATTATTGATATTTGGCAGTAGTAACATTGAAACTTTACCTCATTTGTTGTCAGGCTTGAGATGGGCTTTTTTCTGAAACATCTTAGGAGTTGTAGCAGGTCCCATTTGAGAAATCTTGGTACCCTATATTCACATGAAGGTTCCATAACATTGGTTTGCTCACATAGCCAATACTGGAACATCAATTTCAAAGCACTTAGATTTGTATCGAATAAAAGAAATAGTACATTAAATAATGCATAATATTTGGAGATTCTCATACCGGCAACGCGAGAATACACCTAGGTACTCTTTCCGGAGTTCTTATCGATTTGTCAATTGATGTCATCAGCAGGTCTCTTGCTGTTTTCTGCCCAATTGTACTATGTTATAACGTCTAAGTATTCAATGTATTTGATGAAGGCCCACTTTAGTGTGTTTCCACTTGTTGGTAATAGTACAGTAAGTACTACGAACAGGCACGGTAGTCTCACCACATCTTCTATGTCTTCCATTTCTTTTCCTTTAATAATAGCTTCTTGCAAGGCATGCTTTATATCCTGTCCTCCAGGCCTATCAATTTTAGTGAATCGTCTTTGTTGCGAATATGACCTGTAACACACACAATGCAAACGCACACAGAAACAATAAACAGACAAACCACGACACCAGATATACCCTGTGGTTCGGCCAAATTGCCAACGTCCACAGCCTCTCACACCAGTTCACTATAATCAAGAAACAGGGTTACAGAGTTTTCTCTCAAAGAACGCAACTCTCAACCTACTGCGGCTGCACATAGAAGGGATAATATATCCCACTAGGGTTACACTAAAAATTACACTGCTCGTCCAACTCGGGGGGCCCGCCCCCCGAACCCCCGGTATCAGAATGGATCAGACTTCACAAACCCAACAGTCTTTGTATAAAAGGTGTCATTTCCTTGGCACCATATACTATATTCATTGTGATTGGCCCCGATTCAATCCCAAAACTTAATGCGATATCTAATGCTGAAGGAGCAATTATTTTCTGCCCAATTTTGAACTTTCGGTATCTTCTATATGTCTTTATCAGCATCAGAGAGGCCATGTGATGATTTTTATTATAATTGACTTTCTTCCCTATGAATGCCTTGAAGAAATGCCAACAAGGTGTTTTCCTAAGGAGTTTGACATGTGCATCTTGAAGCTTTAGTTTTCTAATCTTAGCTGCTATACCAGCAAGTATGGATCTGTGTTGGTAATAATAATTCTTTTGTTGCTTCAGTTCATTGACTCCTTTTGGCTTCCGAGGCTTTTTTGGTGGTGTTTCTGACAATAAAATCAAGTGAAATCTTACAAACTATATTCATACAGGAATTGTAATAGCAATTTTAAGTTGAAGTTTTGCAATTTCAAAATTGAAACTTCAATTTTCACTATACAGTGGAATTTGTTGATATTTAAGGTCCAATACTAAGTGAAACTTCAGTTGATATTTATAAGTTTCATTATGTTGTTAGGTTACATATGTAAGCATGTTGAATACAAGATAATCAATCGAATATAATACTGGTTTGACAATTACAACACAATCTGTAGTAATTAGGTTGAATACAGAATAGAACAAGTAATCATGTTTATGCAAATCAAATACAATTTCCTACTACTAAAACATGCATAAATAAAAAAAAACATTATAGAGAAACATGTGTATACTGAATTATATAACTGAACTCGATATCTAGGGTTTCTAAGTTGAGAAACTAACAAACTTGAGTAGCATTTTGTCTTTGAAGTGGTATTAGACAATAAATTTCAGAATTAATCACTTATAATATAGTTTTTTGGGTTTTTTTTTTCACTTATTACAGAGAAAATTTGTGATGTAATCAGTTAAAATATAGTGTCTAGGGTTTTGTAATTTCACTTACTTTTCTTGGCCATTGTGTGTTCTGTGATCAATGAGTGGCTTCGCTATCGAAATCTCTTGAAGAATTGATGAAATTATTTGTTGTAATGGTTCGCGATCACTGTTCTTCGCGAGTGTTCTTCGCGATTGTTCTTCGCGAGTGTGGATTGTGGAGCGTGTGATTTTTCTGTTACTGTTTAGGGAGGGGCATTTTTGTCTAAACACATGTAGAGTAAGGGTGTGTTAGCAATTTGCTGTCTCATGATTTTTGTAGGGAGTTTTGGTTAAGTCATTTTTTTAATTATCCTTAACATAATAAAACTTGTATTAATGTCCTTTCCAGTAACTCCTCCAAAAAAGATAGGGGAGTGATTCATAATTATTTCCAAACGAGGGTGAACAAACCGAAAGACAACGATGACAATTGTTGATTTCTCATCTCGCGTCTTCTACTCCCCCAAATTCATCTTCATCTCTCTCTCTCTCTCTCAAACTAGCAAATCTCTCTCTTTCTCTCTCCTCACCTCCGGTTGGTAGTAGTAGGGCTTTTTCTTCGTATTCGTCTCTCCCCCACGGCGCACGTTACACATCGCGGCCCTCTATTTTACGCCATCGGAGGTAAGCTCATTATCCTTCACACCCTCTCCATTTTCACACTTGATCTTCTAGTCCCTATCTACCTGAAACTCGATCAAACCGATACGTCAATCTTAATATATAATTTTCAATTATATATATATATATATATTAGTTGTCTCAATCGAGGTTTACGGTCACTTTGTAGTATTCTTAATTTTGTTTATTTTTGTTGTTTTGCTTGATTTAGGGTTGGAGTGGGTTCTAGGGTTTACAAATTTTTGTTCTTTTAATTGTGCTCTTCAGATCTGTTGGGTGGAGTCCGTACACATTCATTCGTGGTGGAAAGAGAAAACTAGGGTTGGGGTTTTGATGCTTTGGCGGGGTTTCGAATCGGGCAGATTGTCAAGGGTGGTTCGGACTCTGCGATGGCCAATCCGGGCAGTGTTGGGGCCAAGTTTGTATCTGTGAACCTGAACAAGTCCTATGGGCAGTCTTCTCACCATCATCCTCCTTATAGTAGTAGCTCTTATGGACCAGGGGGTTCGAACCGGGTCCGGACCGGTGGTCATGTGGGTGGGGGAGGCAGTGGAATGGTTGTTCTGTCACGGCCTCGGAGCTCCCAGAAAGCTGGGCAGAAACTATCTGTTCCACCCCCCTTGAATTTGCCCTCCTTGAGGAAAGAACACGAGAGAGTCGATTTGTCCGGACCAGGTGGTGGGTCGGTCAATGTGAGTGGTTCTGGAAGTGGGTCTAGGCCGAATTCTTCTGGCATGGGTTGGACAAAGCCGGGTACCGTAGCTTTGCAAGAGAAAGAGGGAAGTGGTGTTGATACTCGGGTAGTCCATGGTATTGACCAGAGTGTGCACACAGTTGACGGTGTAACTAGGGGGAGTAGCGTGTATACTCCGCCTTCGGCCAGTGTTGGTGCGGCCGTACCCCATGTTTCTTCGGCAGCTTATCAGCCAGCAGCTCAGAAAGCCATCGTTTTGAGGGGTGAGGATTTTCCTTCTCTAAAGGCTGCCTTGCCAGTTACACCTGGGCCTTCACAGAAACAGAAGGACAATATGCAACAAAAGCAGAAACATGTGGTGGGTGAGGAACCATCTGACGAGCAAAGGGACAGTTCACTTTTGAGTTCACTAGTTCACATGCGTCCCCAAGGACAGACTTCGATTCATAATGTAAGAAGTAGTTTCAACGAGAATGGCATTGAAGATCATCACGGGTTGGGAAAATCAAACATGGCACCACGACAAGCTCGGAAGCAGGAAGATTACTTTCCTGGTCCACTACCCCTAGTTAGGTTGAATCCAAGATTTGATTGGGCTGATGATGAGCGCGATACAGGTCATGGATTTGCGGACCGTGGCAGAGAACATGGGTTTCCAAAAACTGAAGCTTATTGGGATGATGATATGCCCAGGACCAGTGTATTACCTCACAGACCGCCTAATAATCTTTATGAAAGGTGGGGTCAACGTGACAATGAAACTAGGAAGGTTTTTCCCAGTGAAGTCCCCAAAATGGACCCTTACCACAGAGATGCAGTAAGAACACCTAGTAGGGAAGTTAACTCATGGAGACCTTCCCCTCTAGTGAAAGATGGAAATAATACCCAAGAAGCTGTAAATGAGAGAAATGCTGCGGCTGCGAGGCCAATTAGTCTCAGTAGAGAACCAGAGAAGGAGAACAAGTACAAACCACCACTTTTTGGAGACAATGTTAGGGATGTTGGTGTTGCAGCATTTGGAAAGAGAGAAATGGGGTATGGACAAGAAAGGAGACAACAGTGGAATCACTCATTGGAATCATTTAACAATCAAGGGTCTGATCGCAGTACACGAGGACGATATGGCAACGAACAATCAAACAAATCATCCAGAGGTGAATCCTTCCAGAATAACTCGATATCCAAATCATCGATTTCTTCTGGTGGTAAATCAGTTTATATGAAGGATTCAACACCGAATTTGGGTAGGGACAACCGTGCATTTTCAAGGAATGAAAGATCTTATCTGGAGGACCCTTTTGTGAAAGACTTTGGAGCTACTGCATTTGATGAGAAGGATCCCTTCACTGGGGGTCTTGTTGGGGTCATTAAGAGGAAAAAAGATGTGGTTAAACAGGCTGATTTCCATGATCCTGTTAGGGAATCTTTTGAGGCTGAACTCGAAAGAGTTCAGAAGTTGCAAGAGCAGGAACGGCAACGGATCGTTGAAGAACAGGAAAGAGCTTTGGAGCAAGCACGGAGAGAGGAAGAGGAGAGAATGAGACTGATTAGGGAAGAGGAAGAACGGCGAAGAATGCTGGAAGAAGAAGCCCGGGAAGCTGCTTGGAGAGCAGAACAGGAGCAATTAGAAGCTATTCATAGGGCTGAAGAGCAGAAGATAGCTAGAGAAGAGGAGAGACAGAGGACTATGATGGAGGAAGAAAGGAGGAAACAGGCTGCAAAGCAAAAGCTTTTAGAGTTGGAGGCTAGGATTGCCAAGAGGCGTGCCGAAGTGTCCAACGGTGATACTTACGCTGATGAGAGAATTTCAGATGAGAGAGTTTCAGCCATGGTGAAGGAGAAAAATGTGTCCAGGGCTGCCACTGACCTTGATAACTGGGAAGATAGTGAGCGAATGGTGGAGAGAATAACTACTTCTGCATCTTCTGATTCATCTGGTCCGAACAGACTGTTTGAGATTGGTTCCAGGCCTCACTACACTTCTAGAGAAAGTTCTTCTTCTGGCCTTTTGGACAGGGGGAAACATGTTAGTTCCTGGAGAAGGGATGTGTTTGAGACTGGGAATGGCTCGTCCTTCCTTATACAAGATCAGGACAATGGTCACCACAGTCCCAGGCGAGATTCATCTGTGGGTGGGAGAGCATTTCCTAGAAAAGAGTTTTACGGAGGAGGTGGATATATGTCATCTAGGCCATATTTTAAAGGCGGGACCCAAGAACCTCAGATTGATGATTTCTCTAGTCTAAGCGGGCATGGAGACCCCTACAACAGAAACATAGACATTGACTCAGAATTTCGTGGAAATTTTGCAGAAAAATATGGTGATGTTGGGTGGGGCCAGGGTCATTCTCGTGGCACTCGATCTCCTTATTCAGAACAGATGTATCCTAATTCAGAGTCCGATGAGCTTTATTCCTATGGGAGGTCGAGGTACTCCATGAGACAGCCTCGTGTCCTCCCTCCTCCTTCACTTGCTTCTATGCATAAAACCTCATTCAGAGGAGAGAATGAACACCCAGGTGCTTCCTCGACTTTCATTGACAATGATTCACATTACAATCATTCCGCAAGAAACGAGTCTACAACAGGTTATTATAGTGGTCATCAAGAGACGCTTGAACCATCTGAGATCGTCAATGTTCACGGAGAGACTACTACTATCTCTGAGGATCAGAAACTGGACAAGGACTCGACACCGAGATGTGACTCGCAATCTTCACTCTCTGTTTCGAGCCCCCCCAGCTCTCCAACTCATCTCTCCCATGATGATTTGGATGAATCCGGAGATTCTGCAGTTGTAGCATCGTCTGTTACAGAAGGAAAGGAGATGCCTCTCTCTGGCAGTGAAACTGTTGTCGTCATTGCCGAACCTGGAAAAGATACTCTGATGACAGCATTGAGTTCTATCTCTGCTGGCGATGACGAAGAATGGAGCCTCGAGAACAATGACGAGTTGCAGGAACAAGAAGAGTATTATGAGGATGAAGATGGTTATCAGGAAGAAGATGAAGTGCGCGAAGGAGATGATGAGAATATTGACCTGACCCAGGAGTTTGAAGGTTTGCATCTGAAGGAGGAAGTGTCATCATCCCTTTTGATGGACAACTTGGTTTTAGGCTTTGATGAGGGTGTAGAAATGGGAATACCAAGTGATGAGTTTGGCCGAAATTTAAGAAATGAGGAAAATGCATTCCGGGTACCAGAAGTTTCCATCGGTATTATCAATGATCAGAGACCTGATGATGGGTTGCGTGTGCAGGAACCTGAAAGGGGAATACAAGATTATGTTGCTCAACCTACTGAAAATCCTCCTCAGACCTCTTTGGCATCTGATCGTTTGGATACTATTGGTGGTTTTAGTACTTCTGGTGGATCTACTCCTCTCGCAGTCTCGTCTTCAGTCAACATGGGATTGCATTCTTCTGGCCAGACTTCCATGTCTACCGTGCCTGCTGGTCTGGGCCAACCTGATTTACCTATTAAGCTTCAGTTTGGTTTATTCTCTGGTCCTTCTCTGATACCATCTCCTGTTCCAGCCATACAGATTGGTTCTATACAGATGCCTCTTCACCTACATTCTGCAGTTGGTGGGCCACCTCTGACACGTATACACCCATCACAGCCTCCCCTATTCCAGTTTGGACAGCTCAGATATACTTCACCTATCTCCCCAGGAATTCTTCCAATGGCTGCTCAGCCAATGTCTTTTGTGCAGCCCAATGTTCAGACCCATTATAATCTGAATCAGAACCTGGGAGGCCGTCTTTCTGTACAACCCAGTCAAGAAGCTTCTTCCCATAATCTGACAAAAGATGATGTGCCACCTCTTTATGTGGATGACAAAAGTCGAGCTGAAAATTCCCTTGCTGGTGAGTACAAGGTTGTGGCTGAATCCATTTCGCAAATTGATAAAGGACACCAAGAGACAATTTTGAAGAATTACGTACAGTCTTCAAATGAGAATGGATTGGAAGGCCAGTTACAATCTGGACCTGCGTTGTCCCAGCCAGTTTCAGGTGGAAAAGATTCTGGTATCAGAGAAAGAAGATTTTCCTATTCAGCGAGAAATTCGGGTTCCAGATCATCTACTAGTGCGGTTTCCGAGGCTTCTCGCCCGGATTACAGTGGGTATCAGAGGAGACCTCGACGCCCCATCCAACGAACTGAGTTTCGAGTTCGGGAAAATGTTGATCGGAAGCTATCATCTGTACCTTCTTATAGCAACTCAACGATTGATGATAAGTTGAATAATAATGGAAGGGGTGTTGGAATATTTTTGCAAAATGTGTCTAAGAAAAGTGGGGTTTCCAATAAGCCAGTGAAGCAGAGAGTTGAATCAGACAGTTCATTTGCTGGTCCTGTCAGTTCTTCTGAAAACTATTCCGAAAGGAAAGGCGATAAGGGGATTGGAAAAGAAGCAATTGCAAAGAGTGACAGCATCTCACTCTCTGGTGAGGGGAACCTGAAAAGGAACATTTCTCCTGAAGAGGATGTTGATGCTCCATTGCAGAGCGGCATTGTGCGTGTCTTTAAACAACCTGGCATTGAAGCCCCTAGTGACGAAGATGATTTTATTCAGGTTAGATCGAAGAGGCAAATGCTAAATGATCGGCGAGAACAAAGAGAAAAGGAAATCAAGGCAAAGTCTCGTCTCACGAAGGTTTTAATGGATGCCCAGTTTTCATATTTTTTTTCCCCTTTGGTTTAAGACTAGGCTCTGTTTGGTTCATGGATAAAGTGCATGGAAAGGGAAGGAGAGGAAAACACTTATCTATTTTTGGCTAATCAGGAAAATCATATTACGATTTATTTTTTTGTTGCCATTATATTGCGATTTTTTTTTAATGTTATTTAAGCATGGAGGAAAGTACAATAGAAAACACAAGGGAAGTTGTTTTCCTTCTTCTTTTTTGTTTTTGTTTGTTTTTTTATTTTATTTTTTAGTTCCCCTTTTCTGAATCCACAGAGCAAACAGCCTAATTGTTTTTATTGCAGTCAAGTGCATATTGCTCAAGTATGTTGTATTGCTATATTATGTCAGGCACCGTGGAGACCACGATCTACTCCTCAAAGTGCTTCTGTCTCATCCGGCTCTACTAAAATCTCTGCATCATTGGGTGGAGAAGAACCCAACGTTCACTCTGATTTTGTTGTCTCAGAGGGGCGAGGAGGTGTAAAAAACCTTGAAGCATCTACAGTATTCACTGCTATAGTGTCCCAACCATTAGCACCAATTGGCACCCCTTCAGTGAATACTGATATGCAGGCTGATAAAAGATCCACCATCAAGTATGTTCTCTTCAATAGGAGTTGATTATGACCATGAAAAAATGGATAGATTTACTAAGTTGTATGCTCTTTCACAGGTCCCTCCCAACAGGCTCTGTTTCTGTCATATCCAGTGGTGGAAAAAATCTTGGGCCAGGCCAAATGTTTGTGACCAAGAATAAGGTTTTGGATAATGTCCAAACATCTTTAGGCTCTTGGGATAACGCACGAATCAACCAGCAGGTGGGCAGCACTATATATGTATGTATATTTTACTTTGTCTATGTATGTATTCTTTACTCCGGTGAAAAGCTGATGTTCTACTACTTTGTCTTGTATTGTGGCACCATGTGTGGAGCAATTCTCTGTTGGTGTGTGTGTGTGGATGTTAGAGGTAGTTGCACAGTTATCTTTTTCTCATCTTAAATTTTAATCTAATTGTGGCTACGCCTTATACTTTGGCCTTTTAATTTTTAGAGCCCGTTTAGGTTAGTTTTTGAAATAATAACTTTTGGAATAAGAGATGTTTTTCAAAGCTAGAAATTGAAGTTTTGAAAAAATCTGCTTTTTGTTGGGAAATAAGAGTTTCAAAAAGCTGTGAAAAAGCTAATTAGTGGTCAAAAGACTCACAACTGAACAATCACCTATAAGTGATTGTTGGCCCCAAAGAAGCTAATCCCAAATTTGTTCTTATTAGTAGGGCTGGTCCTGAGTATTTGGAGGCCCAGGACGAATTACTTAAAGGGAGGCCCTTATACGGGGGTTCGGGGGCAGCGCCCCTGAGGCAATTTTTTTTGGGGTCTACGTATACATATTTGACCAATTTTTAGGGTTTACTTGTACATAATTGACGATTTTTTGGGGTTTACTTATAATATGAGTCTATTTGTGAAACTTAAACATTGTATGGTGTCTTTCAAAATTCTAGAGTGGCCTATTTCTAAAACTCAAATATTTCCTATGCTAATAGTGTAATTTTCAAATTCTTGGGGCCTTTGCTTTTGAGTTTTATATACATCTTTTCAATATATATGTAGTTTATAGCACTAAATTGGGCGTTCGGGGAGGTCTAAATGTAAAATACTAAAAATTCTCAATGTAAAAATGTAATATGAATATTTCATGGAGGCCCTCAGACTTTTGTGAACTTTGGTGGCCCGGGCCGGCTGCCCCTTTGGCCCCCCCCTCCTCTTTTGGGCCCACCATGGCTCTTAGTCGCGTAATAAGCGCACTAATTTTGCATTTGGCAACTTGGAATTGGAATTGGAGAAAAATTAACTTTGTCCATTCTACGTAATTCATTCCATGTTGCCAAATGCCTAGCAAGTTGCAAGTAATCTGTTGATAAAAATGCTTATTCCCAGTAAGGGAACCTAGTAAGCTGTTTAAAGTGAACACGTTCTATCTTGTTTGGAAGTATCTGGATGCTATGCAAGTATCCATCCAGATACATTTCACAAATATGAAAACAGTTTCAACTTCTGGCTATGGTGTGGTTTTCCTTCCTGAATGCCGAACAACTCTGAGTTTGTCTGCTTTTTTGCTTAAATGGATACACGTCATTGGCACACCCCTGTACCCTAATATATATAGCATACATTGCCAACATGGACTTCTGTTGCAAATAAGTTAAAAACATACATGTAACTGTTTGCGAAAATGGGCAATAAATTGTGAGTTGATTCAATTGGATTCTGGTGTCTATGTTACTTGAAGCTTGACCTCGTTTGATGTCAATTTTTTGAATGCCTTTCTTGAAACTTCTTTTGATATTCTTGTTATGACTTGCTCAGCAAACTGCTTAGAGTTCTGAATTTATTCAAGTATTTTCTGCTAGGTTATGGCCCTGACTCAGACCCAGCTTGATGAGGCTATGAAGCCTGTGAGATTTGATGCTCATGTTGCCTCTATTGGAGAGCATACTAGCTCAGTTAATGAACCTATCATCCCGTCACCGTCGTCGATCGTGACCAAGGACAAATTATTTCCGTCCACTGCAAGCCCAATTAATTCCCTGCTTGCTGGAGAGAAGATCCAATTTGGTGAGCATAACAGTCCAGCAGACCAAAGGCTCTGTTTGGTTCATGGATAACACTGACGAAAACCCTATTCTTTGTTTGGTTAATAAGGAAAACATTCAGGAGAATAGGAAGGGAAAAAATAGGGTGAAAGTAAATTAATAATTTTGAATTTTGGGAGTGTATTCCCTTCCTCTTTTCTTAAGTTACTTTAATATTTGGGATTTTTTTAATTTCTAATATCCTTGAAACATGAGAAAAACACTAGGGAAAAATAGGTTTCCTTGCCATTTCTTTTCCTTCTCTAAATCCGGGAACCAAACAGAGCCCAAGTGTTCAAGAATGCATGTCTTCTGATGGGCCATTCTCTCTCCAGGTGCAGTTACTTCCCCTACAGTTCTCCCTCCTAGTGGCCGTGCTGTTTCACATGGTATTGGAGCACCGGGTTCTGGTCGGGCTGACATCCAAATCTCGCACAGTCTTTCTCCGGCGGAGAGTGAACGTACTCTCTTTTTTGAAAAGGACAAGCATTCAAATGACTCTTGTGTTCATTTAGAAGATCGTGAGGCTGAAGCAGAAGCTGAAGCCGAAGCAGCGGCTTCAGCTGTTGCTGTTGCTGCCATCAGTAGTGATGAGATTGTTGGGACTAATGGGCTGGGTGCCTGTGCCGTCCCTGTTTCGGATACCAAAAACTTTGGTGATGCAGACATCGACGGTATCACAGGAGGGGGTAAAAAAATTTCTGCCACATTGAATGTTGTGACTTGTCTTTGTAAGAGAAGTTAATTTTAAAGTTTAGGGGCTGTGTGGGAAGGCAAAGAACCGGTCTGTGGTTTGTAAGTGAACCAGCTCCGGTAAATGCTAGTGTTTGTTATATGTACATTTCTTGCATAGGAGTCTGTGACCGACTTAAAAAAAACCCACGGAATACTAGTTTTTGTAAAAGTCGGAGAAAGGTGAGACTTGGTCTGTCATTTTTAAGAATCCAAACAGAAACTTTCAATTCCTATGTGTTTTTTATGACACCCAAGATTATGTTGGTGTGACAAAGAACCAGTTTTAATAGAACTGGTTCTTTTTAGAAACACAAAACCGGTTCTTGTATCACAAACAGCCTCTTGGACTGAACACAATCCAAATTGAAAATGAGAGTTGGATTGAACAAGATCATTTTTTAAGTATTCCCAAGCCGACCCTTACTTTATTTGAGAATATATTTCATGTTTATTAACAAATTTTCTTGCAGGTTTGTCCGGTGGTCAGCAGCAATTGGCAAGTCAATCAAGGGGTGAAGAGTCTCTGAGTGTAGCTCTTCCTGCAGATCTCTCTGTTGAGAATCCACCAATCTCATTGTGGCCACCTTTACCTAGTCCACAGAATTCCTCAAACCAGATGATTCCTCATTTTCCTCCAGGACAGCCTTCCCATTTTCCCTACTTTGATATGAATCCCGTGCTGGGAGGTCCCATCTTTGCTTTTGGCCCCCACGATGAATCTTCGGGTACCTCCCAATCACTGTCCCAGAAAAGTACCCCGTCCAGTTCAGGACCTCTTGCCGCCTGGCAACAATGCCATTCTGGGGTGGATTCGTTCTATGGCCCACCAGCAGGATTCGCCGGTCCTTTCATCAGTCCACCTGGCGGAATTCCAGGGGTCCAAGGGCCACCACACATGGTGGTCTACAATCACTTTGCACCAGTAGGGGGCCAATTTGGGCAGGTGGGTTTGAGTTACATGGGGACCACTTACATCCCATCTGGAAAGCAACCCGATTGGAAGCACAATCCCACATCATCTGCTGTGGGAATTGGTGAGGTGGATATGAATAATAGTATGAATATGGTTTCTGCACTTCGCAATTCCCCAAACATGCCACCTCCTGTCCCTCATCTTGCGCCCGGGTCATCAATTCTGCCTATGCCTTCTCCTTTGGCCATGTTCGATATGTCTCCATTCCAGGTGAAAGATCTATAACACACGCCATTCTGAGTAGCTTTACGGTCATGTATTAGATTTGTGATGTTTTACTCATTTATGCCTGGCTAGGCCCATTTGGATTGATTTTGTCTTTTGCATTTAGGCAGAAGTAGAAGTAGAAGCCTAATCCTAAGGGCACGATGGGAATTAAGAAGAATTCATTAAAACCCCAATCTACTTCCTGCATCACGTTTGTGCTGAAAGCACTTGTGGACCTGCTTCAGCCAAAATGTGCTTCTAGGGGCTCTGAAGAGATTTTAAAAATTAATCCAAATGGGCTTTATATATACATGTGTGTGTGTGTGTGTGTTGCAGTAGCACGTTTGGGAAGTGATTCCGAACTGACCCGAAGTTCTTATCTGGCATTGAAACCCTGCAATGGCTTTCTGGAAAGATGATTTCATCCTTGTTTTACTGTCAAAATTCATTCTTTTTTGATTTCCTTTATCGGAATAAACAAGGCTCTTTTCAATAAATTTAAAGTTGCTATCACTTCTCAACCGAGATAATTAACAGTTGCTTTTACTTTTTCACCCAGTCGGCGCCCGATGTGTCGGTTCAAGCACGTTGGTCCCATGTTCCTGCATCACCTATGCACCCTATTCCCATGTCACTGCCATTGCAGAACCAAGCAGAAGGTGTACTGCCGCCTCAGTTTAGTCACGGACATCCTGTGGACCAATCATTAACTGCCAACAGATTCTCCGAGTCTCGAACTTCAACACCTCCCGACAGCAGCCGGAGTTTTCGAGATGAACTCGGGTTAGTAGACCCATCGAGCTCTGCCGGTGGGTCCTCAACACAGAGTACTGTCAATAAGAACTCTTCTGGAAGCACTATGGTTGATAGTGGCAATCCTGGTATTATTCAGAATAGCTGTACTGGTCCTAGCACCAATGTTTTCAGGAATCAGACGACTACCCAACAGAAAAAACCGGCTGCCCAGCCGAATGCTCATTCTATGGGCTATAATTATCAGAGAGGAGGTGGAGGTGGTGATTGGTCCCACCGGAGAATGAGATTCAACGGAAGGAACCAGTCTCTGGATGGAGAAAAGGGTTTTCCCTCTTCAAAAGTGAAGCAGATATATGTGGCCAAACAGACCCCAAGTGGAAATTCGACAGAAGGATGAGTTGATAATAAACGGGGGGCTGCATGGATATCAGAGATTCAGAGAACCGATGAGAATCCTTTAAAGCATATCTTCAGTATAACATGGTAAGCTTTGAAAGCATCTAATATTTATATATATTGAATGTTAAAAGAGTTTTCGGTTTTGCTTGACTAGTATTTATAGCTAGTGCTGTAATCAATGTTGTAGAACAAAATTGGTGCTGTTAGCAGTTTTGAGATGCGTTAGCAAAAGCTAGAGAGGATGGATGGCTGTTAAATGCCTAGTGAACTTGAATTTGTATGTGACAAGAGGCCATGGCAGCTCCTGTCTTTTTTATTGATTTGTGCTCTATTTTTCTGGAAAACCTAATTATTTCCATGTTGGGTTTTGATGTATTTGAAGTTAATTAAGGATCCATCAGGGTAAAATTTTCCTGTCAATTTTTAATACGAAGAATGTTGGTCTCCTGTTATTTCATTTCATAATCTGTGTTCTCGTCTTTTCTTTCCACCAGATTTTGTGTTTTTTCTGATATTGCTTGTGAAAAAGCTAAGTGATGAGTATTGTATAGTGAATACTTGCGAAGTTATGGTGATTTTACATTTCTGGGAGTAAAGTTATGCTTTTTAAATTTATATCCTAAGTTTGGTTCCCAAATATATTGTTAGTTTTACCAAATTTAGTGATGTGTGGTAGTACAGATCACTGCATAGCATGAGGTACAATTAGGGGTGAAAGAAAACTGAACCAAACTGACACTCCGAACCGATCATTTTGGTCGGTTTTATGTAGTTTGTGCAGTGTAAAATCGAAATCGAACCGAAACTTTACACACTTCGAACCAATCCGAAACAAAACGGATCAGTTTTTCCAAAAAACACACCGAGCCGAACCGTTTACACCCTTAGGTACAACTATTAAGCTATTTGGGAAGCATATGGATTCTTTAATAATAAAAAAGGGTGATGCTATTGCCACTCTATCATTGAGCCAAGCCACTCCATGGTACCATTCTTAAAGCATGTGGTACATGCATGTCATGCATTACGTACATGGTACCACATGCTCTGATAGTGGTACCATGGAGTGCATTGGTTCAATGATGGAGTGGAAATAACAATTCCCTAAAAAAAAGGGTTAATTACATTTTACCCTTTTGTGGTTAAGCTCGTTTTTGCTTTACATCCTGTGGTTCAGAAGTGGACACTTAAACCACTTGTAATTTCGGATTAAAGTAAGATTGTTAAAATGGTAATTTAATATATAGTCCTAAATATGCATCTAACTAGAAATATGTCCTCTTTTTAAAACGAATCTAGAAATTAGTCCCTTGCCTAATTTGAGGACTAAAATACCCCCATATCACTTTTATAGAAATGTATATATATATATATATATATATGTATAATTATATATGGTAACTGATTTATCATCATTTACTCCACAATCTATACATGTACATATAAAAACTGATTTATATATGATAAATCAGTTACCATATAAAGTTAAAAACTGAGAAAATATCTCCATATAAAGTCCACCAGCACCAAGAATTTTTTCACAAATTCTTGATAAATTCGCACTACGTATTCAGAACTTCATACTTGAAAACTGAGAAAATTATCAATGAGATTGCACTAAAATAGTGTGAAATTGTCGCTATATTAACTAAGTATTGAAAATAGTGAGATTTTTATATTTTAATGTGTGTAACAATGGAAATTTCTCACTTATACCAGAAGGGTAGAACAACCATCTTTTTAAAACAAAAATAAGCATACTCATAGAGAGGATTTGATGAGAAATTTATCAACAATTAGCAATTTTTGAGAAGAATTCAAAGAAAAAAAAATTTTCACACCTTTTAAATTGATATGACGAGTAATTTCTCACAAAATAAAAACAAAATTCTCACTTTTTAATACAAATTTCTCATTTTTAGGTGAGAAATTCTCACTTTTCGAATAGAAATTCTTACTTCTCTCTCTATACCAGAACTCCAGAATGTGCTTCACTCGAATTTTTGATCTATGATTCTCTTTCTTGCATCAATCTGTGTCGAGAACTTTGGCCCTCAAGTTTCTCGTTCCCATCCATAACAAAAATTGATACCAATCCTGTAGAGCCTCCAAAGATGGTCTGTAACTCTCTAAATCGTCAACTCCAGTGACGGCATCGACGTCAATGAAAAGGTAAGGTTGATTGATAGTGGCCACCGAAAACTGATTGAGGAGCTTCTTCAATAGTTTGTAACAGAGAAATTTATCCCTCCAGTCGGGTATGGCTGGTTCTATATGCATCGGAAACTCCTTCCCAAACTTCATCTCAACGATGATGATGATGATGATGATGATGATCATGAGTATAATCCTTTGTGTGATTGTATTTTAGAGAGAGAGAGAGAGAGAATTGAAAAGAGAGGGAGAGATAAGATCTATGGAGTTATCAGACACTTCTCTCTCTCTCTCTCTCTCTCTCTCTCTCTCTCTCTCTATCTATCTCTCTAGATAGATAGATAGATAGATATCTAGATAGATAGATAGATAGTTGTTTGAGGTTTAAATTTGAAACAACTAAATTCAAGTCTTTATTACTATATATATACAGTTCGGATTTTAAGGGGACCTTAAAAAATGAACTGTGTAAAAATGGAGAATTTCTCACAAAAAACTGAGAAGCGTGTAAAAGTGAGAAATTTATTTTCTCATATATGATATGTCCAAGATTATCCAGTCATGAAGTCATTCTGCCACATCACCGGGAGGTGCCAATAGCCCAGCGATCCCGAGGTGTTCGTCAGGACCGCCTGGTTCGTGCCAACGGGCCGAGCACGAAAGGCCGCGGCATCCCGTGGACCTGGCCTAACCAGCAGTTTTCTAAACCAGCTGCAAGACTGCAAGAAGGAATGTGGCAGTTTCCTAAACCACTTAGGAAACTCTTCCCAAATCATGCAAATCAATTGTAATCAGATTAGGCTTCCTAATCTGACTAGCTTACCATGCATGGGTGGACTCTTGCACCTATAAAAGAGCCCACCTACCCTGTCTACAGGGAACCGAAGAACTCTCTAGCTAACAAGCATAGAACACAAAATTCACTATCGTACGCATGTACCCGGCCGGTATTACTGGTAGTGCCGCCCATCCTTGTTGGCTCACCAGGCCCGCCGGTGATCTGCTAGTGAACGCGCACAGATGCCACCGTGGACGTAGGTCACCTTGTTAATGGTGCCGAACCATATATAACTTGCTTGTGTCTTTTTCTCTCTTTAGATCTTTCTTACCAATTTTCGACATCATCAGTTTGGTGCCGTCTGTGGGAAACGACTGTTTCCTCTCAAAAACAAATATTGACTGATCAACATGCCGCCTAAAAGGAGTAAGAAGGCCATTACCCAGCCCGGTCAAGAGGATTCACAATCCGGGCGACAGGCTGCCTCCATGACCACAAAACAGGTAACGGCAGCGCTGGCGCAACTCTTAGAGGGCCAGCGGCGAACACAGGAACAAATTGAGGTGCTTTTGGCATGGCAGGAAAAGCGTCTTGCATCAGAAGATCAGCTCGAGAAAAGCGTCCCTGTTCAGAAACCCGCTCGAGCACGAAGGCAAGCCCGTTCCGCCCCAGTGTCCCCATCGGACTGGGAAACCTCGGTGACGGTGAGCGCAACCAGGCGCTTGCGGAGGCGAGCTTGGCCCAATCCTCGCCGGGTGGAGGATTCCAGAACTATCATCAACCGGAGGTGCGCGGCCAGAGGGGAAGAGCCAGGACGGAAGGCTCGGGAATCAGCCAAAGACCCTCCGACCCGGAGCCAGGAGGACCTTAGGCACACGATTACTCGGACCCGGAGCCGAGCTCTATCCCCAAGGTTGACGCACTTTGAGGAAGAGGCCTCGTCATCCGATCCGACCTACCGCTCGGATATAGAGAAGGAAACCAGGCGGGATGACATTAAGTCCCAGTTCGAGGAACTGCAGCAGCAGATTGAGAGGTTGAGCCGCAAGTCCGGCCACGACCTCACCAACACGGAGACGGAATCACCCTACACCGCTCAGGTGATGCAATTCCCTTTCCCACGGAAGTTCAAACCCCCTCGTCTCAGCTCCTATGACGGCACAGGGAGCCCGGTGGACCACATTCGTATCTACAAGGCTCAGATGGCACTGGTCACCACGGAGGACGAGCTACTGTGCCTCGCCTTTCCCAGTACCCTCAAAGGGCCAGCAGCACAGTGGTTCCATGCTCTAAAGCCCCGGACGGTCGATGACTTCAAAGCCCTCAGCAAGCTGTTCATCAGCCAGTTTGTCGGGATGCTCGATCGGTCACAACCGGACACTCAGCTGCTGACTATCAAGAAGCGTAAGGGGGAGTCCCTAAGGGAGTATGTGGACCATTTCAACCAGCAAAGGCTTCAGATCCGCAATCTCAATGAAACGGCCACAATTATGGCCTTCTGTTCGAGAGTTCAACACACCAAAGTTGCCACGTCGTTTCATCGTGACCGACCGGCAACCCTGGTGGAGCTCTCGAAGAGGGTCGGTAAGTAGATAGACACTGAGGAGTTCCTGAAAGTGAAGCGCGCCGGCCAGGTGGGAGACGAATCCCCGAAGGCTAAGCGCAAGCGTGACGGATTTGAGAAGGGCTCGGGAAAGAAGCCGAAGCAGGATCAGAAGGATGTCCGGGGTCAGCCCCCGATTGCTTTTACACCCCTTTCCCGGCCCATACAAGAATTCATGGTCGCCGCCGAGGCGCAAAGGTTGCTTCAGCAGCCAGCAAAGCTCAAAGCCCCGCCCGGGAAGAGGAATCGGGACAAGTTTTGCCGCTTCCATAGAGACCACGGCCACAACACAGAGGACTGCTTCAAGTTGAAGATAGCAATTGAAAAATTGATCGAACAAGGTCATCTTGCAGAGTACGTCGCAACAGATGGACGGCCTTCGCAAGGAGACCGAGCTCCCGGTCAAATACAACCTCTCAGTCAAATTAATGTGATCTCCGGAGGAACGTCAGGCGGAGGGGACTCACAGTCGGCATGGAAGGGGCATGCTCGGGCATCCTAGGCGGATGTCTGGCAGGTCCAATCCACCGGCTCCCCGCCAACTGATGTTCTGACATTCACCTCCGACGATTTGCAGGGCGTCCATTGCCCCCATGATGACCCGCTAGTTGTGACACTTTCTATAGCCAACTACATGGTCAAGAGGGTGCTGGTGGACACAGGCAGCTCATCCGACATCATGATCAAGTCGGCATTTGATCAGCTCGGGATATCCAGGGATTGGCTCCGGCTAGTTGCTACCCCCCCAGGTTGGATTCAATGGCTCCAGTACGCAACCGCTCGGAACAATCGAGCTCCCAGTTCTCATGGGGACCTACCTTCAGCAGGCTTCCGTGCTGACAAATTTTGTGATCATGGAGGCCCCGTCGACCTACAATGTTATATTCTTGGGAGGCTGACCCTCAACAAGGCCAAGGCGGTCGTCTCCACTTACAGCCTAACGGTGAAGTTCCCAACTCCTCAGGAACCCGAAAGCTTGCGTGGAGATCAGATTGCCGTCAGGAGTTGCTATGTCAGCTCGTTGCGCCGAGGGGCTATCACCGAAACGTTAAACGTCCAGGAGATGGACCCCCGGGACTAGAGTGACACGATACGTCCGGTGGAAGAATTGGAAAGAGTGATGTTGAATCCCGAGTACCCAGACCGCACGGTCAGCATCGGTACCCTACTGGAGCTCAGCCTGAAGGAAAAACTGACTCAGTTCCTACGACAAAATCAGGACATTTTCGCTTGGAGTCATGAGGATATGCCCGGGATTGACCCCCGGATAATGTCCCATCGTCTTAATGTCAGCCCAGATGCCGTCCGGTAAAGCAGAAGAGAAGGGGCATGGCCCCCGAGAGGCAGACAGCGGTATTCGAAGAGGTGGACAAGCTCTTGAAGGCAAAGTCCATCTGAGAGGTCCACTATCCCGACTGGTTAGCTAATGTCGTTCTGGTCAAGAAAAGCAACGGGAAGTGGAGGATGTGTGTGGACTTCACCGACCTCAACAAAGGCCTGCCCCAAGGATTGCTATCCGCTACCCAGGATAGACCTCCTTGTGGATTCCACGGCCGGTCACTCACTCCTCTCGTTCCTGGATGCCTACTCGGGTTACAACCAGATCAGCATGTACCCCGGGAACGAAGAGAAGACTGCATTCATCACTGACCAGGGGACGTATTGTTATAAGGTTATGCCATTCAGCCTCAAGAATGCCGAGGCCACCTACCAACGCCTGGTCAACTACATGCTCAAGGACCTGATCGGGAAGTCTATGGAAGTATACGTGGATGATCTACTGGTCAAGAGCCGGAACGAGTCCGACCACCTTGAGCATCTGGCCGGGGCCTTCAGCATTTTGAGAAAATTCGGGATGAGGTTGAACCCGGCCAAATGCACCTTCGGCGTCTCGTCCGGGAAATTTCTGGGCCATCTAGTCAGCAGATGGGGGATCGAGGCAAACCCCGAAAAGATCCAAGCCATCATTAACATGCGGTCGCCCAAATCGACAAAGGAGGTTCAGAGCTTAGCCGGATGGGTGGCCACATTGAACAGATTTGTCTCCCGAGCTACCGACCGGTGCCTTCCATTCTTTAAAATCCTCCGCAAGGCGTTTCAGTGGTCAGAAGAGTGTGAAGAGGCGTTCCAAAAACTCAAGAAGTACTTGGCGTCCCCTCCTCTACTCTCAACACCTGTGCCGGGGGACGAATTGTTCTTATACTTGGTAGTGTCACCCTCAGCGGTTAGCTCGGCACTCATTCGGGAAGAACACAGGATACAGGTCCCAGTGTACTATACCAGCAGGGCGCTCCAAGGGGCATAGAGCAGATACTCCCGTATCAAAAAACTGGCATTCGCCCTTATCACCTCGGCCCGAAGGCTCCGTCCGTACTTTCAGGCCCATGTCATTGTGGTCCTCACAGACCAACCTCTCCGCAGGATCCTAAACCGGTCCGACACGTCTGGGAGGATCGTCAAGTGGGCCTTGAAGTTGGAAGAATTTGAAGTGGTCTACCGACCCCGGACAGCCATCAAGGGACAAGTCGTAGCAGACTTTCTGGTTGAGTTTACGTATCCAGAAGATCCGGTTGAAGAGTTTGAGCCGTCGTCCCTACCACCCGGGCTACACGCTGACATCCCTACCTGGGTACTGCACGTGGACGGTTCATCGAATCAGCAAGGCAGTGGGGCAGGAATCATCCTAACTACCCCCGACGGCATCCAGCTCGAGTACGCGCTAAGGTTTGGGTTTCGTGCCTCCAACAACAAGGCTGAATACGAAGCCCTATTAGTCGGATTGCAATTGGCCACGTCTATGAGTGCACAACAGGTTCAGGGATACAGTGATTCCCAACTCGTGGTCAATCAGGTCAACCAAGAGTACGAAGCGCGGGAAGACAACATGGTAGCCTACCTGGCCCTTGTCCAAGCGGTTTCCAAGAAGCTCCGGGGATTTGCCATCACGCAGATACCCAGAGAGAAAAACACTAGGGCCGACCAGTTGGCTCGCCTTGCCTCATCTTCTGAGTCAGACTTGCCCGAGATAAGGATAGAATATCTACCCAAGCCAAGTGTGATGAACTCAGAAGGCATGGAAGTAGATCTGGTCACCCCGGGACCCAGCTGGATGGACCCGATCATGGCATTCTTGACAACAGGTGCGCTACCAGACGAGAAAGAAGAGGCCCGCCGGGTC
Source organism: Hydrangea macrophylla (assembly GCA_033977485.1). Classification (NCBI taxonomy): domain Eukaryota; kingdom Viridiplantae; phylum Streptophyta; class Magnoliopsida; order Cornales; family Hydrangeaceae; genus Hydrangea; species Hydrangea macrophylla. Next base: position 17,199,089 of record CM066997.1, read on the forward strand.
AAGTACCGGGCGGCCCGATACCATCTTATTGATGGCATCCTTTACAAGAGGGGATTCACTATCCCGTACCTCCGTTGTGTCCACCCCGCGCAGGTCCAAGCGGTATTATTTGAAATCCATGAAAGAGTGTGCGGGAATCACATCGGAGGCCGGGCACTCTCTAGGAAGGCCCTATTGCAAGGTTACTACTGGCCAACCATGGCCCGGGATTCTCAAGAGTACGTTAGAAGGTGCGAAAAGTGTCAGAGATACTCCCTATGATCAACCGACCGGGAGAGCTCCAGACACCAATCCATAGCCCCTGGAAGTTTACCCAGTGGGGTATCGACATTGTCGGTCCCCTGTCGATGGGAAAAGGACAAGTCAAGTTCGCTGTCATCGCTGTTGATTACTTCACCAAATGGGCAAAGGCCGAGCCCTTGGGAACGATAACCGAACAAAAAATGGAAAGCTTCGTGGAAAGGAATATCCTCAGTAGGTTCGGCATCCCCCGGGTCCTGGTCAGCGATAACTGCAGATAATTCGACACCCCTATTTTCAGGCAGTTCTGCTCGGGCTACGGGATACTCAACCACTACTCCTCCCCCGAGCACCCTCAAGCCAATGGTCAAGCCGAGGTGACAAACCGGACAATCTTCCAGTCAATCAAAATAAGGCTTGAAGGCACCAAAGGGCTGTGGGCTGAAGAACTGCCAACCCTCCTGTGGGCCTACCGCACTACACCCCGAGCGGCAACAGGTGAGATGCCGTTCTCTTTAACCTACAGATTTGAGGCGGTGGTCCCTACAGAGCTTGATTTGCCTATGTATCGGGTGGCGAATTTCAGTGCGCCAGACAACGAAGACGCTCTCAGATCAGAACTGGATCTGGTAGAGGAAAAAAGAGACCAAGCCTATCTAAAGGTGGCAGCCTACAAGCAACGGGTCTCGCGATACTACAACAGCAAGGTGAAGCATCGCAGTTTTCAAGTGGGAGACCTCGTCCTTAAGGAAGTGAACCAGTCCACCCGAATCCCGAGCCATGGGAAATTAGGGCCAAACTGGGAAGGCCCGTATAAAGTAACCTGGGTCAACCGACCGGGAACTTACTGGCTACAGAGCCTGGACGACCACGATCTCTCTCATCCTTGGAATGTGCAACACCTTCGCAAGTACTATTAGTAACACTTGGTCACAGGCAATTTAGCATTAGTAGGGAAAAATTTAGCATTGTAGCTCTGATCGAGCAACCACTATAAATTTTTGTTTTTAAATAAAATTGAATCGTTTACTTTGCAAATTTACTCCTGTCAGTATCCTGTGCAACGCAGAAAAGTCCTCGGGCCTAACCTCGAGACATGAAAGACCTTGGCTAACAACCAAGGCATAAAAGACCTCGGGCTCCAAACCCAGGCACAAAAGACCTCGGGCTCCGAACCCAGGCACAAAAGATGCACCGGCTTCGGTTAGGTCCAAACGACGATGGGGGCAAACTCCTAGGTGGATGACAATGGCAAGCTTCAAAGGACCCTACAACCACCCATGTTCCAGGTCGATTTCCTATGATCACTCCTTACCATGACCCTGCCTTCGCAGGACGCTCAGGGGGCAAGAGGATACCAGACCTAAACAGGAAATTACACTAAGCTTTGCTTAGGTCCAACCGACGACGGGGGAAAACCCCTAGGTGGCTGATGACGGCAAGCTTCAAAGGACCCTGCAACCACCCATGTTCCAGGTCGGTTTCCTACGGCCACTCACTCCTGCACTCCCGCCTTAGCAAAATGCTTGGGGGGTAGGGGAATATTAGGCCAAAACAGGAAATCACACCGGTCACTAAAAGAACTTGAAACCTAAGTACTTACAATGATCAGAGAAAGATACCCCGGACGGTAAAACAGGATACTCCTATCATACATCGGGACATCCCGAACGGTAAAACAGGGTACTCCTATAATACACCGGGACATCCCAGACGCTAAACAGGACAAGTTCCTATGGTACACTGAGTTACCTTTAAAATAGGTCGAGAAGACCAGGTGTTCTACTGGTTACGGTCCTAAACCATTTGCTAAGGCAGGGGCTTAGGTCGGCTAAAAATCGGGCGGATACTAACAATCACAAACAGGCAAAGTGCAGACAATAGTAAGCAGTTAATGGAAAGAAAATTGGCCTCGAGGACCTTTTCATTAATTACAAAATATGTACACTGCCTGGGGGGCAATTATAGTAGCCTTCCCAAAAAAAAAAATATATATATGTACAACAGCGGCTTGCTCTTATAGTAGCCTGCTAGAGGTCATGGGCCGTCCACGAGGACCAACTCTTCCTCCCCAGCGGCCTGCTCTTCCACAACAGGCTCCTCGATCGGTGCAGCATCGGCAACGACATCGACGTCAGCTTGGCTCTCCTTCCAGTAACTAGACTCTGCCCACAAATAGCCAGACAGGTCCCAGTCGGGGTGGTCGGCAGCAGCCCGCTTAGCCAAATCAACGTAGCCAGTAAGGAATCCTGCCTCGAATTCCTCTTCGGCGTCCTTGGCTTCAACCTCCCGAGCGGCGGCGAGCTCAGAAAGTGTAGCCATCATGGCCGCCAGGTCTTTCTCAGCAGTAATTCTCCTGGCTTTCGTGGCTGTAGCTTTTATCTCTGCAACCTTTTGAGCAGCCCGCTCAGTTGAGAGAGAGTCGCGGGTCTCCCCCAACTCCAGGGCCACTGCCCGGGACTTTTCATCCTCCACAGAGAGAGTAAACTCCGCGGACTCCCGGGCAGCCTTCTCCACTGACAAATCGGCCTCTGTAGCGGCCAACCTCTCGGCAACATCGGGAAGGGTAGCTTCAGCCCCTGCCGCAATGCAACCAACCTGCAAGATCAAAACAATGTCAGAATACATAGGGAAGAATGACTAATGCTCATGTTACAGAACGACTTACCATGTGGCTGATGCTGTAGAGCCAACCGATTATGGCCTCGGGACTTAGCATAGCGCATTTGTCTACCTGACTCTGCAGCAACCCGGGCCGGACCCTTCCACAGAAGTCGTCCGCCGTCTCGACCGCCGGCCTCGAGGAGGGACCCGCGCGAGCCGTCACCTCCATGCTGGGGAAGGAGACCCCGAACGGCTTGGCGGCGAGAGGAAGAGGTGACGGCGCGACAATAGTTACACCGGGCATCGAGGTTGCAGCAGCCTCCTTCTCTGCCCGAATCGAGATCCCCCGGGAGATCCTTTTGAGGGGCTGGCCCTCGGTAGGGTCTTGTTTCTTCCTCTTCTGGCCGGCCCGAGCCATCAGGGCCGCCTCTTTTTCCTTCAAAGCTGCTGCACTCCTGGGAGCCATTTCTGTAAAACTAGGGAAGAGTGCATGAGAGCTCAGCAAAGTGCCAAATAAAAAAAAAGAAAAAAGAGAGTAACTGGAAGATCAAGTAACGGAATTTACCAGGAATAATCGACGGGAGTATGGGAGCTTCAAAATGATGCTTGGGCTCGTAAGAAATCTTCGGGCTTTCCGACCGGGTCAACACCTTATTGATGTCGGTCGGGTCCTCCACCAAAGACAAGATCCTCGCTTGGCACTCGTCGGGAAGACTGGGCGGGTCAACTGATCCCACTGCAAAGAAAAAATACAAATGGGTTAGTTATGGTAAAACAAAGAGACTAATCATGAAAGGAAAGTGATTGTGCTTTTTCCTTAACTGCCCCGCCCAGGAGGTCCTCAACTGCACACCTGGTGCCTCTTCACATAGCCCCAGGGTGGATAATTGGAAGAATTTCTTCTTCCACCCCTTATTATTGCTCGGGCAGTTGACTATTATCTTCCGCCCCTGCCTGGCCCCAAGGGAGAAGAAGCCGGACTCCCCGTGAACTTGGAATGGCCGGTGGGTCCAAAAGAACTCCTGCAGGGTAAGCTCATACCCGAGGACTTGGGGCCACAAGGAGATGCACCCCATCAGATAACGCCAACCGTTCGGGGCGAGCTGCCCTGGGGAGATCCCGAGGTAGATAAGTGCATCCCGAGCAATAGGATGGAGGGGTAGGCGAAGGCCTGCCACAAAGGCATCCTCGTACAAGGTAACGAAGCCCGATTCGTGGAAGTGAGCCCCGCCGTTGTGGACCGACAGAGAGAAAGGGCCAAGAATATCGTATCTCTCCTTGATCCGACCCAAATCAGGGCCACGCAGGGTGCTGATGATCGACTCGTAGGCAAAAACGACGCCGGGACTGTTTAGTACAGAACCTTCATCGCCCGACCCCCGAGACACCGAGGCCACAGGAGAACCCCGATGCGTTTCCTCATGAGACGCCAAGGTAGGGATCCTTCCCTCACTGTGCTGATCAGAGGGGGCCGAGGAAGGAGGGTTTAGGCTTGTGCTCAAGGTTCCCGATCGTGACTGGTCATCTTCCGATCGGGATGATGAGTTGAAGTCGGAGTGGCACATATCTAAGTCTATGGTGGACCTAGGAGGCAGACGACGACCTAAAAATGGGTCAAGGACTCCAAGCCTGAGATACAAGGGAGGCAGGTCTAATAACCTGAAGGGAAGGTCGTACAAGACTCTGGACGAAAAGTAACACTCTCTCAAGACTCTCCCGGGAATACCTGTTCGGTCCAACTGCCCTAAAGTACCTCATGATTGGAAGAAATAACAGAACCTAAGAAAGAAAAAATCCTACGCCCATTCTGACCTAAGTGGGTTCGTTCCTTCCAGATTTGCTCAGAAAAAAAGAAGAGAATGAAGAACTGAAGACAGAAAGGAGAGACTTACAAAGTTTAGCGCAAAAAAGGGATCGGGAATCTTGCTCGGGATCTTGTTCGCTCTCAAACCGCTCGGTAATCTCTATCACTTGACAGCAGGAATAGAAGAAATGAGCAAGTGTTCCTTATATAGGAATAACGGGAGGTCAAGATCAATCAGATCCAACGGCTCAAGAGATTTCCCGCCAAAAACCATCCGACAGCTATCGCCACGGGCACGTGAAGGGTCGTCTCAAAAAATGCGCGCATTAAATGTATGACGTGACAGTCTGGTTACCACGCATTTGTTCGGTTACCGTCGAACCAACTTCAATGGATCCTGACCAGGCCAACTACTCCCTGACATATGGCAACCCCAACGCCCGGGTTCCTCTCTGTACCGGTCGGTTATTCCACCGGGTGACCTGGAAGGTGGCCTCCCGGGCAGCATTCCCGGAGGGTATCCGGACGATTTCCAAGGCGATACTAATTTTCGATCCTCACCCGATCAAGCATCCAGTCAGTTCCGAAAATGGGGGGCAGCTGATATGTCTAAGATTATCCAGTCATGAAGTCATTCTGCCACGTCAGCGGGAGGCGCCAATAGCCTAGTGATCCTGAGGTGTTCGTCAGGACCTCCCGGTTCGTGCCAATGGGCCGGGCACGAAAGGCCGCAGCATCCCGTGGACCTGGCCTAACCAGCAGTTTCCTAAATCAGTTGCAAGACTGCAAAAAAGAATGTGGCAGTTTCCTAAACCACTTAGAAAACTCTCCCCAAATTATGCAAATCAATTATAATCAGATTAGGCTTCCTAATTTGACTAGCTTACCATGTATGGGTGGACTCTTGCACCTATAAACGAGCCCACCTACCCTGTCTACAGGGAACCGAAGAACTCTTTAGCTAACAAGCATAGAACACAAAATTCACCATCGTACGTATATACCTGACCAGTATTACTGGTAGTGCCGCCCCTCCTTGTTGGCTCACCAAGCCCGCCGGTGATCTGCTAGTGAATGCGCACAGACGCAACCGTGGACGTAAGTCACATTGTTAACGGGGCCGAACCACACATATAACTTGCTTGTGTCTTTTTCTCTCTTTAGATCCTTCTTACCGATTTTCGGCATCATCAATATATATATGTATGTATATAATGAAGGGCATATTGGTACATAAAATCTCTATTAAATTAGAAAAAGGGACTAAATATTGATTACCTTCCAAAATTAGGGACTAATTACTATACATGCAATATGGCTATGATCAATTCCTATTAATGGTCCAAAATAGGGATCAAATCTTATATTTCTATTGTTAAAATCCCTTAAAGTTGATAAAAATTCTAAAATTGGCCAAAAATATTGACACCCGTATTGTGAGGTTAACTTTGGGGTTAATCCCTTATGTGGGGATAATTATGCAATTTAACCTACCTATGCGGGACTAGTTTTTAACAATTAACCATTTTAGGGGGCTAAGTTTGGGGTTAACTGAATATGTGGAGTTAATTTTGACACTTAAATTTCATCAAAAAAAATAAAATTTGACGCTTAAACTCTCCTATGTGGCTAATTTTATCATTTAATCCCCATGCAGGGATATTTTGAGAGAAATTTTAGTAGGTTCACATTAGTCCAAAATCACAAAGGGGCTAAGTGTCTACTTTTAAACTACAGGGAAAAAGTGAAAATTGACGTAACCACAAGGGGAAAAATGTATAAAAAACTTGCAAATTAGTAGCAGTTTTGGCATTTGTGATTTGGGTTTCCAATCACTATGGCTGGGTCGTTTGGCAAAGGGAATGGGCAGAAGAAATCGAGGGCAAACGAAGGATTGTGCGATTGGGTTAAATCTGGCCTGGGGCAGCTTTGGCCCAATCTCGGTCACCTGATTTTGGAACAAGCTGAGATTCTCTTCGCCTCTCCTTGTTTATGAGACTTACAATCATGTATCCAACGAAAGACAAAAGTAACAGCTTTCACTGTTAGCTCAATCTGCGATTTTTCCATTCAATCAAATTAATTATATGTCTTTTCGCAAAGAGTAATGCTATGCTTCTCAAAGTTTGCATCCCAAACACATATGGTAGTGGGACCACTTGATTTTGATTGGAGAATGTTGAAGTGGTTACTGGTCACACCATTATTGAAGGGATCGTCCAGCCAATCGAACTAGTGACTTCTGAGTAGTACACCCAACACTTTTCTCAATTGAGCTACTTGTAGGTAGAGGTGTAAGCAAATCAACCACACAGACCGAACTGACCAGTTAGGTTTGATTCGGTCGATTTTAAAAAACTTTCATGCAGTGTAAAAAAAAATGAACCAAACTGAATTTTTGCACTAAATTGAACAGAACTGAAATTGAACCAAACCAAACCGTTTTCACCCCTACTTGTAGAGTCATTAGTGAGCAATGTGATGTGAGGATATTTTTTCCCTCTCACTCCTTTAATATTATTAGAGGTTTGTTTTCATTACAAAGAAAGTCTTATTTGAGACATGGAGTATTTTATTTCGATTTTAAAGAAACAACCAATTATAGTTTTAAAGCTAAATAAATGCACTCAATCATGTATGCAAAGTGAGTAGTCATTGAAACCTGTAATGCATCTTAGTATGCAAACTAAGTAACTATGTTGATATTCTGATAATGTAATGTTCAAGCTCAATTAAACTTATTAATGCATCTTTACATGCAAACTAAGTAACTGTTTGCATCCAAAAACCGCCAAAGGTTTTTGAGCCCGAGAGAGTGGAGGCCGGCCTAGGGAATCTATGACTCATCAGACTCAAGTACAGATTATAAGCCCGATGGTAGGCACAAGGCTGTTGGGTGTTGTGGTATGAGCCTGATTAGAAGGATGGGCATGTATGAGGATTATCGGGCACGAGAATAACATAACCTAATGCAACGTAAGCCCGATGGTAGATCAAAGCAGCACGGAGGCAAATCGGACACCGTGAAATGAAGGATGGCTGTATGAGTCCGATCGACCATAGGCATTCGTAAAAAGGTGATCGGGCATAAAAGAGAGTATTGAAATTGGTTGAGCCATTCAGCTGGAAGAAGTAGTTGACAAGACCGATGAATTGAAAGGGGAAGGCGGTGTTATTCACAGCTGTCAAGACGACGTCATCCCAGATTTTTAGGAAACAGGAGTCCGTTTGGGAAAAGAATCTGATCACGTCCAACTGGATTTAGAAGGTTGATCCCTAAATTAGTGGAATTGATTCAATCAGAATGTGGATAAGGTAGGAGTTAGAGATTAAGAAGATTTCTTCCACCATCAGCCAATCAGCCATGCAGCTTAGGGCGTAATCTAAGGAGTCCTTTCTTGATCAGAATTCATCCATGGCCGCTATAAATATGGAGGCAGGCCAAGCATGCAGGGACTCTGCGTCATCTCGAAAACAACACACACACTGCATTCGAAGCATTCAAAGCACTCAAATCTTTGTTTTCAGCACTCATAGCAAATAGGTCTGTCCTTTTGTTATTTCTTTTTATTCTTTTGGATAATCAGAGTCTATTCTGGTTCATTCTTTGGATCTATTTAATTTTCCAAACACTTAATAAAATCTACATTTTATTAATCCGTTTGTGATTATTGAACTGGTAAACTCTTAACACTGTTTAGCTTGTGCACTTCAGTACTGCTAAAGAACTTATGGTGAGGGTACTTTCCTACACACTGCACACGATCACTGTTTGGAAGTCAGATTCATAAAGCCTCGTGTATCACTCACACAAGCGTTTAGGAAATTAGTTTGCACACACACACACACACACACACACACACACACACACATAGACACACACACACATACCGAGCCCGTTTGGCTCTAGCTCGCCCGTGCAAATTACAAGCAAACATTTTGCCACGCCCGGTGCGACCCACAGTGTCAACCTATGCCTCTAAAGAAAGACAAACAGACAAGTAAGAACGGCCAAGACGATTCTCCCATGGATCCACCTATGGAGTAAAGTACTGGCCATTCTCCACAAGATGGCAGTGTCACTTTTGAGGCAATTTCGGAGGCCGTGAGAGCAAACGTTGAGCCCATGTGGCAGGAATACAACGCGCTAATAGGATCAATGGGCAATCTCAAGGCGGTCATCAGCCAAACGGCCGATGTCATAAGAGTCAAGCTGACCTGGTCATGGAGACAAGGACCACCCACGTAAAATTGGATCGCCTGTCGGACATGATCGGCAGGCTGATAGAGACCTATAAGGCTGGAGGTAGCAAAGAACAGGTAAACGGATCGGGCTCTGGCACATTGCTCGAGTCTGATAAGCCAAAAGACCCACCCTACATCTGTCCGAACCTTAGGAAGGGTAATGGTTCAGGTAAGCAATCTGAATCACAGACTAGAATGGAGCAATCTGAATCACAGATCGGTGGAGCATATTGGCCGTTTCATTATTCAATGCGGCCATGTGGGTAGTAGTGACCCATTAAAGTTGAGGTTATTTCCAAATTCACTAATGGGCATGGCATTTTTGTGGTATGTCAATCTCCCCGCCAATTTGGTGCAAACTTGGCAAGGGATGGAAGAGCTATTTCACGGCCAGTTTTATAGGACTGAGCCCGAAACATCGCTGGTAGACCTGTCTAGGATGATGCAATTAGCAGGAGAAACTGTAGAAACCTACATAGCCCATTTTCGTAAGGTAAAGTATCGGTGCAAGACAATTTTACCTGAGGAAGAATATGCTAAAATGGCCATGGGGGGCATGTCCTTTGAACTTCGCAAGAGGTTTGAAGGAATTGACTTCCGTGATTTATTCGAGCTAGCCACGCGGGCCGCTCGTTTTGAGCGCATCCTTTTGGATGAGCAGGAGAAGAAGAACTTGTCCAAAGGGACGTATTATAAAGACCCTAACTATGAGGTCCACCTAGCAGAGTGTGACCTCGAAACAGAGAGCGATATGGCCGAGTTAATTTGCAAATGGCCAATTGCATGTAACACCTTGAATAAACCTATCAATAATAATGCCGCTGTAAAGAAGATGGCGTTTGAGGCGGGAAGAAATTATACTTTTGACATAACCATGGTTGATCAAATATTCGATGCCTTATTGGCCGATAAAGTGATCAAGCTAAGTGAAGGCCATCAAATCCCTAAGGCCGATGACCTAAAAAATAAAGAATGCTGTAAGTGGCACAATTCCTGGAACCACTCCTCTAATAATTGCGTTGTTTTTCGTAATGTTATACAGGAAAACGTGGAGAAAGGAGTTTTCAAGTTCTCGGACAAGGCTATGGGGATTGACGCAAATTCGTTTCCTCAAATCACCGACACCAATATGGTTATGCCCGATTTAACCAAGCTGACAAGGCCAAGGCCGAAGATACACTTGACCGACCAAGAAGTTCTGCCAAGGTAGAGAAAAGGGAAACAAATCACCATTTCGGCCACAGATAGGCCGGAAGTGACGATACATGACCTCCAAAGAAGTTATCAAGAACGTAAAGAAAGGGGCCACAAGGCCGAGGAAGAAACGGCTAGGTCCAATACTGATAACTTGATAGCGGATCTGCGACAACAACTGGAGTTCATTGAACAAGGCCTTTGCCCAAGATGCAAGGCTAATATCAAAAAAGAGAGCTCTAGCCCGAGTAAGAGGCCAAGACGCAATGAACATTGGGCAAGCCTGAGAAGATTTGTATATGAGAGGTTATCACTGCCTTAGCGGAGTCAGGCGAAGCCTGAGTGGTAGGAAAAACCCTCCTTGGTTCTGCAAACCGCCCTAAGCGAAGCAGGCTGATTGGGGGCAAGAGGGATCCAAACAATTCCAAAGCCTAAGCTGCAAACGAAGTCATCAACCTCAAACAGGAGCCCAAGGATGGTATTGCCACCCCAGATGGAAGATGGGAGGTGGTATAGGGCTGAACATTCCAAATTCCCAACGCGGCCACAGTACAACAAGTCTCAAAAAAGGAGGTATCAACGCATGAGATAGACCAAACGGGAACGCCAGTACTGGAAAAATTGGGTTGGAAACGCTCCTAAACCCACAGCGCATACATTGCCATTGCCCGACACCCAAGAACTCTCAGCTGAGGCAGAACTATTTTGTGACAGAGAGGCTGGGACGATGCGTACTTCTACTAGACACCTGAAGGAAAGATTCAGACGGGAAAAATCACAGGAGGGATGCAGGCCCACATCGGACAAGATGAGTATGGAATCCGATGATGATTTGTCAGACTCCAGCACCTTGCCAATTCAATTCGGAACTATTCCGGTAAGCCTGTCATCTAACATGGTGTTCACTTTGCCCATGTCTTTCATGGCCAAGCCAGACCAGCTCGCGACCATGGAAGGGGATGTAATGGAGGGCCTGACCAAAGACTCGACAACGATAGAAGTTGTTTTCTGGAACGGGGGAGAGACCATTAAACCCAATGTGGTGTAAGCCACAAGCAAGAATGTGGATGCCACCGACGAACAGACTGATCGGCCTAAGATTACTATTTTGAGGCCGAAGGGATATCAGACTGAAGAAGGGCTAAAGCATAACGGACCAGTCAAAGTTGTTTTCAAAAAACCCACATATCAGATGTCCCAGCATTTGAAGCCATTGTACGTGAAAGGAGATATTGAGGGGGTCCTGATAAATAGAATCCTGGTTGATGGTAGACCACCATCAATATTATGCCTCAAATAATGTTGAGAATCCTTCAGAAGTCCGAGTCGGAGCTAATTCTGACCGAAATGAACGTTCAAAGCTTCACGGGGGCACCCTCAAGAACCAAGGGTATCCTACCCCTAGAGCTGACCATTGGCAGTAAAACGGTCATGACCGCCTTCTTTATCGTAGAAACCTCGGCGGCCTATAAGACATTACTCGGCCGAGATTGGATATGCCCAAATTATTGCATTCCTTCCACACTCCATTAGCTACTGATTTTGTAGAGAGGCGACGAGGTAGAGGTGGTTGGAGCAGATACAAAGCCATTCGTAGCCCATGTGCAAACGGCCGATGCAGTCTTGTATGAAGATGATATTGGGCCGGTCAAGTTACTGGGTCGTAACAAAATGGGAAGACCGAATACAGCCACCTTCCTTAAAGGAAATCCATCGGACATGAAGACGTGTTACCATAACCTCAATCGGACTAAAGAATCAAGGCCGATTGAGATTATCGAACAAGAGGACATCAATGGAGACACCGATTATTGAAGAACGGAAACTGCTGGCCCTAAAGGCCAGTATGGGCAGATGGTGTGCATACTTGGCCGGTAGAAGATTGGAAATCGGCCCTATTGATGGAATGATTAATCTAGCCGATTGTATCTATGAAGAAGAAACGCCAAGGGATGAAGAGATTCAAATAGATAAATTGGAAACTGCCACGGCAAAGCTTGATGATTTAAATGCTGATGTCCAAGACCCCCTCTTGGAGGTCAACCTAGGCAGAGAAAGAGAGCACAAGCCTACTTATGTAAGTCAGATGCTGGATCCGCAGTGGCAGGCCGAGTTAATTGCACTCTTGCACAAGTACAAAGATTACTTTGCCTGGGATTATGATGAAATGCTAGGGTTATCTAGGGAACTGGTGGAGCACCAACTACCAATTAAATCGGGGTTCAGGCAGTTCAAGCAGCTACCTCGGCGGATGTCACTAGAAGTAACTTTGAAGGTGAAAGAAGAGATTAAGAGACTACTGGACGCTGGATTCATTCAGACAGCCCGGTATGTTGAATGGGTCTCGAATGTGGTCCCGGTAGTAAAGAAGAATGGAAAGCTGAGGGTCTGCATTGAATTTAGAAACCTAAACCTAGCCACCCCAAAAGATGAGTATCCCATGCCCATGGCCGATCACTTAATTGATTTGGTCGCCAACCATAAAATTTTTTCCTTTATGGATGGGCACTCGGGGTACAACCAGATCTACATCGCCGAAGAGGATGTCCCGAATACTGCTTTTCGGTGCCCGGGGACAATTAGAACCTTTGAATGGGTTGTCATGCCTTTCGATCTGAAGAATGCTGGAGCCACTTATCAACAGGCGATGAATTCAATCTTCCATGATATGATTGGACAATTCATGGAGGTCTACATCGATGACGTGGTGGTAAAGTCAGGAAGTAACACCGATCATCTGAGAGACTTGGAAAAGGCATTTGAAAGAATGCGGGTTCACAAACTAAAGATGAATCCTCTCAAATGTGCTTTTGGCATCAAAGCAGGAAATTTCCTAGGTTTCTTAGTGCATCAAAGAGGGATAGAGGTTGACAAAAATAAGGCTCGGGCTATCCAGGCAGCAAAACCACCAACTAACAAGAAAGAACTTAAGAGATTGCTCGGACAGATCAATTTTCTGAGAAGATTTATATCCAATTGTGCAGGGAAGACCCAAGTATGGACCCCACTATTGAAGATCAAGACCGATGAAGACTTCAAATGGGAAGACAGCCATCAACAAACCTTTGAAGGAATTAAACAATATTTGTCAACTTTCCCAGTATTAATGCCACCCAAGAAGGGTAGGTATCTCAAATTGTATATATCGGCCTCTGACTGCTCCATAGGAAGTATGTTAGCTCAAGACAATGAGCAAGGCAATGAGCAGGCCATTTTTTATTTAAGTAGAATTTTGACTCCAATCGAGCAACACTATGCGCCAATTGAGAAGTTATGCTTGGCATTGTATTTTTCCTTACAAAAGTTAAGAACGTATATGCTGCCCGTTTCCACTTACATAATATGTTAAACTGATGTGATAAAATATATGTTGTCAAGAACAATCATGCGAGGCCGAATTGGGAAATGGACCTTGGCCTTGATGGAATTCGCCATCCAGTACCGATCAAAGCAATCGGTCAAAGGCCAGGCCATAGCCAATTTCTTGGCCGATCACCCAGATCCTAGTAATCTGGGAGAATTGCCTCTAACACCCAAAGTTCTAAACATGTCCTTGGTCCCATGGACGTTAATCTTTGATGGTTCCAAAAACGCAGAGGGTGCTGGGGCAGGTGTGGTTATTGTATCACCCAAGTACAAGAAGACAAAAATGTCATTTTTGCTCAATTTCAAGTGCACCAACAATCAGGCTGAATATGAAGCGCTTATCATCGAACTAGAGATACTCTTGGAAATGGGGGCATCATCCGTGCATATAAAAGGAGACTCAGGACTGGTGATTGGACAGATAGCTAGAGAATTCCAGATAAGAAGTTGGGAACTCTGCCCATTCCACGCTGTGGCCACTCAGCTCATGGAGGCATTTGACGACATTAGTGTGAGTTATATTTTGAGGACCACAAACACCGAGGCTAATAAGTTGGCAAAAACAGGATCAGCCTCGTCTTCTGGGAAGAACTTAGAAGACCAGGTTGTCACTGTTCATGTCCGATCATTACCGTCAGTTGCAAGGAGAGGCTGGTATACTAACACTAATTCGGTCTTGATGGAGGACGATAATTGGAGAATGCCCATCATTGAATACCTGAATCACCCGAATATCAGGGTAGACCAAAAAGTTAGACTATTCGCAGTCCGATTCGTGATGCTTGATGGAGAATTGTTTAAGAAACCCATCGGTGACGACGTGATCTTGAGGTGTTTAGGTAAGAAACAGGCCATGCAGGTTATGGCCGAAGTACATGAAGGGATCTGTGGGGCACATCAGGCCGGTACAAAGATGAAGTGGTTATTAAGAAGATACAACTATTACTGGCCCGGTATGCTAAAAGATTGTATCAGCTATGCAAAAGGATGTCAAGCTTGCCAGAAGCATGGCCCGATCCAGCATGTGCCAGCTAAGGAGCTTCAACTAGTAATCAAACCATGGCCGTTTCGAGGATGGGCTATGGATTTAATTGGAAAAATCCTACCACCGTCATCGGGCCAGCACTGTTTCATCATAGTGGCTACAGACTACTTTACTAAGTGGGTTGAGGCCATACCCTGCAGAACGGTGACTCAGGCCACGGTAATAAAGTTCATTGAAGAACACATTATCCATAGGTTCGGCCTGCCAGAGACAATTACGGCCGACCAAGGGTCTGTTTACACAGAAACGGAAACGTTAGCTTTTGTAGAAAGCAGAGGGATCAAAATTCTCAATTCTACACCCTACTATGCACAGGCTAACATGCAGGCCAAGTCTACCAAAAAGATCCTTAAGGGGATTATTGAGAAGATGATCGATGAAAATCCTAGGGAATGGGACAAGCTCTTATCCGAAGCTCTATGGGCCTATCGGACATCTAAAAGGTTAAGTTTTGGGGTCACACCATTCATGCTGAGCTATGGGCATGACGCTATGTTACCTATGGAAGTCACAGTTCAATCGGCCAGAAGGGCTTTACAGAATTAACTTGACTCTGCTGAGTACACAGAGGCTATGATAGCTGAGTTAGAAGGGCTTGACAAAACAAGGCTCACGGCCTTAGATTCATTAAAGGTGCAAAAGCAATGGGCAACCCGAGCTTATAACAAAAGGGTGAAAGGGAAGTCTTTTTGCATAGAGGATTTGGTATGGAAGGCTGTTTTACCTATCGGGGACAAGAATAACCGTTACGGTAAATGGTTGGTCAACTGGGAAGGTTCGTTCATCGTCCATTAAGTCAAGAGAGGTGGTGCATATAGGCTACGTGATATAGATGGGGCAGTTTATGTCAAACTAATCAATAGTCAATATTTAAAGTCCTGTTATCCTACGTTGTGGGAGACCATCGATCTTGAATATAAACCAAATCCATGGTTAGAATATGATCAACTTATCAATTATGAACCTGAGCCCGAATGATTAAAGAAAACATCATTTTGCATTAATAAAGCTAAGCACAGCTTACTTACAAAAATATGCTATGAAGAATAAAAACATACAAGGTACAACAAATGGGAGTCGGCCTTTAGGCTAACCCAAAATTCCTAAGTTTGTCCCAAGTCTTGATAGCTCCAGCCCGATCTCATTTTGCCTTGTCAAGTTTTTGGGCCCATGCTCGGGATATCGGGACGCTGGCCTGTAGTTGATCACTGTACTTCTGGGCATCACCACCAAGTTGGCCAGCAATTCATCAATTTTCACTAAGGCTGCATTATTGGTGACGACCTCGGCCTCGCATTGTTCAAGTTAAACCTTAAGTGCAGCAATGCAATTATGCAGCCAAGCGTCCCTGGCTAGCACTTGAACCCGAGAGGCCTTCCCTACTTCAAACTTATCTTTGGCCCCCTCAAGAAACTTCACTGCTTTTTGCCGAGAGCCCAAGTGAAGTTCTGCATCAGCTTGAACCTTCAAGGCCGATCCGTCCAAGAGACGGCAACCTGGGAGTCTTTCTTGTGTCTCATGGAGTAGGGATAGCTGCCCGTCAGAAAGAGAAGGATCGGCCATGAGTGTGTTCAAAGCTGCTTCAACATCAGCAGCAGGAGGAAGATTAGAGAGGTCCTGATCAGCAAGCCCGAGGAGTAGGTCTTTTGATTGCTGAAGGCGTAAAGGAGAGACCGCCTCGGGCTCAAGATGACCAAGTTTAAAAGCTCCTAGGTCCAGGCCAGAGAAGAAATCGTCAAATGGGATGTACGGCTCTAGACCTATGGGAACGGCCAGTTCAAAAGAGTAGGGGTCAAAAGATGTTTTTAAGAGTTCATGAATGAAATAAGGTAAGACGCTACAATACCTGGGCATGAGGGCTAAGTGAGGCCGAGATCTCTTGACGAACATCAGCCTCACTTGGCTGATAGGTTAATGGTTGAGAGGACGGCTGACTAAGTCCAAAAGAGGGAGCAGTACTGGTTTCCACCCCTGGGCTGGTGGCGGTCTCTACAGCCTGTAAAATTTGAATGCCCAGGGTAGTGCCCGAGTCATTTGCTTTACCTTCAACCCTTGGAGCTACAGGATCTTCGGAAGAAAGGGAAGGATCGGCTTCAATAGGTTCCCTTGTTGGTTGAGAGGACGATCCTGTGGCAGCACTGGTGTCCTCCTGGACGAAGGGTGCTCCGACTATAGTTGGGGTAGCCTGCTCGATTTTTTCTTCAGCTGCCTCCATAGCAATTCTGGCATCGGGCACGTCCTCGCTACTAGAGGAGAGAATAACTTGTTCAGCAGGATCACCGTTTTCATCGTAGCTCGAAGGGGTGAGAGGTGGCACAATGTGTAGTGGCATCACTCTCACGGTGACTCGTTCAAGGTAGGCCACTGCGGATGCAGGAGATGTGGGAAGATCAGTGGGAAGAGTTTGAGGCTGGATTGGTGGTGGTTGGGGAACTGCTCTGGTCAATAATAAGTCTTCTCCGGAGTCCTCATCAACAAGCTGAAGTGGAAAGGAAAAAGATTAGAACTTAATGATGTAATCGGGCTTAACATGTCAGAAATAAAGTAAATATAACTTGTGTTGTTGAGGCCGGTGTTGTTTTCTTCTTCTTTTGAGCAGGGCCTTTGCCCGGAGCTGGCTTGCGAGCCGGTCTCTTTGCAACTTGTTTGCGCCGGGTTGGAGCTGCTGTTGCAATAGGAGCATTGGCCTCAGCTGCTGATGATGTAGCAAATTGTACAAGGGCCTCAGCAGCGGTATCTTTAAATATGCGGCTTGCCCGATCGTTCCACCACTTGGTGAATTCTTTTGATACTACAGGCTGGGCGGAGAAGAGAGTAAAGTTGAATGCGGCCTTGAGCTTGTCTGACCGTTCTTTGATTTTCTTCGCCTACCCGTCATTGATGATAAGGCCGCGTTCTACCCAGTCAACATTAACAGTGATGCTTGGGGGAACATGCACAAGTTGAGTAAGCCCAAACTGACGAGCATAGAGGGCAGCAAAGTAATACTCTGCTCCACATTTATTGTTGGCTGAAGGAATACTTGGGCTAAAAATTATGTCCCTAGCTACCAAGTAGCTAGAGAAGATTTCGTTGTATGTAGACTGGGTGCCTGATCCTGAGTTAGCAGGGTTGTGAGGAAGTTGAAGAAATGAAGGTAAGTCAAGAGAAGAGAAGGGTTGGAAGAGAGGAACGACCCGATTGGCACATCCCTTATAGAAAAAGGAAAAGCACTCCTTAAAGGAGTAAGAAGAAGGAGCAACGTCTATAAATTGGACAGCAAAAACGGGAATGGTCGATAGTTGGCGGTCGGCCGGCCTGAATTGTTGGAAATAAGAGTAGAGCCAGACCTGCAGAATCCAGATCGGGCTGCCTCCAGCACTAAAACCCGAGTGCCCGAAGTCCGTTATGCCTCGGACAAGGTGAGCCCAGACTAGGGTGGCCAGAGACAATGGCTTCCCAGCAACAAGGGCTAAGGCTAGAGTAGTGTACTCCTTGGTGATGGCTTGGCTGGATGAGCAGAAGAGGAATCTGTTTAGCCAGTATATCAGGAAGGCCGTATGTTCAGCATCGGACACTTTAGTCTCGTCAGCACCCATGCAGGCTGTCAAGAAGCTGCCGAAGGCTGTGATCGGTTGGTAGGAAACAACCCCATCTCTTATGGATTCTTGTTGGGGGTAAGAAAAGCTGGCCGATCCAACATCCATAAAGCCCGGCATGACCTCTTGTCTGTGTGGATGCAGCCCGAGCAGATAACTAATGTCCTTAATGGTAGGTGCCATGGGGCCACAGCAAAAGAGGAACCCGTTGCAAGAGGCCGACTAGAAAAGGAGAGTAGCGAAGAAAAGGGGACGATCCATTTCAAGCCTTGAGTGGCTGAGCATAATGGCGTCATAGATGCCCGTCTGCTTCCAGACATCGGCCTTGGAGGTTGATACCCTAACTACCCACTTGTCCCAATCAGCTGCAGGGGTAGGCCAGCCCTTGATGGGGTGTGAAGCAGTCTAAATTTTGCTCCAGTGGGCAGGTACCTGGGGAAACGATTCGTTTCCCACTGATGAAAAATAAGGATTGAATGCTGTCGGTGGATCACTATGGAACGCCACACCGAGACCTGGTGCTACCGGGGAACCGTCGGGGGAGTTGTAGTGAGTCAAGTAATCAGTGGAGATGTTTGTAGCATGACTTTTGGCCAGTGTTCTCACTTCTCTACATTTGTTCTGTGGTGGTGGAGCGTCGACGAAGGATTTTTTGCCTTTGGAAGTGGTTGCCGGTGCGGTTTTAGGAGCCATTTTGGAGGTAGAGTGGAGGTTGATAGTGCCGAAAAAAATGGAGGTTAGAGAGAGAAGCTCTGGATGCTTAGGATTTTAGAAAGAGAGAGAAGACGCAAATAAGGGAGGTGGAGAGATTTTTGAAAATCTTACAGCTTTATACCACGCCGCATTAAATGAGGAGTGACTGGTGAGATTCTCTAGATCTGACAAATCTCTGCATGGCTAACACGTGGCAATTTTAAAATTCAAAACGTCACATCAATCAAGGCGGGACGTTTGATATAACCTTTTGGGGGGCAATTGTTTGCACCCAAAAACCGCCAAAGGTTTTTGAGCCCGAGTGGCATGAAGTTGGATAGAGGGGAGGCCGGCCTAGGGAATCTATGACTCATCAGACTCAAATACAGATTATAAGCTCGATGGTAGGCACAAGGCTGTTGGGTGTTGTGGTATGAGCCTGATTAGAAGGATGGGCATGTATGAGGATTATCGGGCACGAGAATAACATAACCTAATGCAACGTAAGCCCGATGATAGATCAAAGCAGCACGGAGGCAAATCGGACACCGTGAAATGAAGGATGGCTGTATGAGTCCGATCGACCATAGGCATTCGTAAAAAGGTGATCGGGCATGAAAGAGAGTATTGAAATTGGTTAAGCCCGATTCAGCTGAAAGAAGTAGTTGACAAGATCGATGAATTGAAAGGGGAAGGCGGTGTTATTCACAGCTGTCAAGACGACGTCATCCCAGATTTTTAGGAAACAGGAGTCCGTTTGGGAAAAGAATCTAATCACGTCCAACTAGATTTAGAAGGTTGATCCCTAAATTAGTGGAATTGATTCAATCAGAATGTGGATAAGGTAGGAGTTAGAGATTAAGAAGATTTCTTCCACCATCAGCCAATCAGCCATGCAGCTTAGGGCGTAATCTAAGGAGTCCTTTCTTGATCAGAATTCATCCATGGCCGCTATAAATATGGAGGCAGGCCAAGCATGCAGGAACTCCGCGTCATCTCGAAAATAGCACACACACTGCATTCGAAGCATTCAAAGCACTCAAACCTTTGTTTTCAGCATTCATAGCAAATAGGTCTGTCCTTTTGTTATTTCTTTTTATTCTTTTGGATAATCAGAGTCTATTCTGGTTCGTTCTTTAGATCTGTTTAATTTTCCAAACACTTTATAAAATCTACGTTTTATTAATTCGTTTGTGATTTTTTACCTGGTAAACTCTTAACACTGTTTAGCTTGTGTGTTTCAGTACTGCTAAAGAATTTATGGTGAAGGTACTTTCCTACTCACTGCATACGATCACTGTTTAGAAGTCAGATTCATAAAGCCTTGTGTATCACTCACACAAGCGTTTAGGAAATTAGTTTGCACACACACACACACACACACCGAGCCTGTTTGGCTCTGGCACACCCGCGCAAATTACAAGCAAACAGTAACTATGTTAATGCACAGGTTGACATAGCTCAAGTGGCAAAGAGCTTGACATATATATGTCCTTCCAATGCATAGGTTTTGGAGTTCGAACCTCATCCCTTCTCCCATATAAAAAAAGTAACTATGTTAATATTTTGATAATGTAATGTACTCAGACGATATTTTATTTCCTCGTATATGTTAATTCCCACAATAGGCTTTTACGATAGTTTATCTTGTTGATGTGGTATCACAAATCAATAAAAGATTACTACTCATCCACACTACTTCTAATTTTAAAGAAAATGTGTATCCACATAAACACTATACCCATATATATTAGTGTAGTAATACCGATGATGTGGTATTATCGTTGTAGCAAAAACATATCCCTCATTTGGATTGACTAAGTTCACTCATAAATCACATTAGACAAATTGTTAGTACGCATATATATGGATTATGGCAGCTTTAGGATTTTTATTATCTTAATTGGGCTTTGGGTTGTATAAATTTTAGAAAATTGGTGAAAAGTCCTCTATCATGGAAATATAGTGGTTTAAGGACACAAAAGAAACTTTTCTGGTAATAAGGACATTATTCAATAAGTTAATTGGAATAGATTCTTTGACCAGATGACCATATGTTTTTTTGGACATATTTATCCTTATTTGTATTTACCCTCTCGACTTGTCTCTTGACCTTTTGATTCTGAAATCCATAGAACCATTTGCAAAATGTAGCCTCTCAAAGCTCTGGGACCTAATGGTCTACCAAATCTTTAGCTTGAGCCAACCAACCTTAACCTTTCGCTTGTTGACCGTTCCCGTATAACAAGCTCCTTTACCCTCAAATTCAAACATGTGGGCACAAAATGCTATCCTGCTCTAACGTTACGTAGCAATAGAACCCTGCTTATGCTGCTTCGGCGTCACTTTTTCGCCTTCTCTTCGCTCTGGCCAGGAGTGCTAGTGGACACGGGGCATATGGCATTGCCTTGCCATTTGACCTCTCTTCCCGCGTGACTAGGAATGCTTAGTGGCATTTTCATCTCTCTTTCTCTCTCTCTCTCTCTCTCTCTCTCTCAACAACACCACCGACCACCACCAACCGAGAACACCACCATCGATCGCTGGGGACCACCGTCATCGCCACCACCAGTATTGTCACCACATCGTCGATCGATGACGATGTTTTCCTCATTACGGTGGTGCCACAAGCACAGATCCACACGACGCACCTTCACTTGTGGTGGTGCGATGAATCGTTGTCGTGCCGGTGCACCTTCACTCGTGGCTGTAATCGTCGTCTAGTCTCTCACCCTTAGAACATGGTCACCAAAGCTAAATTTGGCTAGATCCGATTATCGACGCGCAGATCCGACCACCAGTGCACCGATTTGGCACAGAATCTTCGATGCCACTGCCATACTCGTCGGAAAGTAGTGGAAGCGTGAGAACACTCATTCCTGAAGTCTGCCGCCACCATCTGCTTTGCCGGAATGGTGTGGTGTTTTTGTTTTTGTTTTTGTTTTATTTTTTGATTTTTATATTTATTTTTAATGACACATTTTTTTGTGAAATTTATCAAAAAAAAAAGTTAGTATACTTTCTTAACAATTTTTTTCTTTAGATTTTGATATCAACAATGGTACTTGTTTGATAGATCTCATTGCGTACATTATAAAAATATAAATTTTATGCAAAAAAATAAGTTGTAGATCGATATGAATGCCCAAATTTGTAAAAAAGATTTTGCAATGTTTGTTAGAATACTATTATTTCACTGAGTGCCACAAATTTCTTGATAAATTTCAAAATTTGTAAAATTTCACAACTTTTTTTGTCATGCCACGGAGTAGCAGAAATTAGAGCAAAATTAAAGTTTCTTTTCTGGATCCATAATCCATGACTAGTTACATTAATTGATTGTCCTTTCTACATTCTACACATGGTTAAAGAGTAAGCGGAAGCATAAAAACATCTATTGGTATTCTTCAATAGAACTCAAATATCTGGGATCTAGTTATTACATCATGAGTCTAAGTAAAAGATCTATAAAGGCAGTCTAGGGTGATCTATACTGATCACAATTCATATCTAAAGCATTACCTCATATAGAAGACAATAAACCAAATTAAGTAATTCTAAATACAACTATGTCGCAGTCCTTCGCTTCAACTTGTACATCTGCCGTGTCCCTTTGGGTAGACCTCATCTTGATAGTCGTTACCTGTGAAATCTAGACGTGATATGTCCAGGGCAGGAAGAGCCGTTAGCTTTTGAAGCTAAGTGAATTGGTCTAACCGATCACTTCTAATACAAGCATTAATATACAAGTACAACAAATATCTCGAGCGCATTATCTCAATACGTATGATTTATGACATGGTAGTATGAATGAGATACGACACGATGCATAATTGATATATTCAACTTTACTCAGACACCATTACTGACTCATGTGACTTGTTACATTGCCAGTGTAACGCCGTTAGCTTAGAATAGAATGATTATGTGCTATCGTCGCCTAGCAGGGCCCCATAGTAGTTTTAGTTTAAAAAGTTGTAATCACTTCACTCTTAGATCCTCGTGGCCTTACCTGGAGAGTAGAATAGTTACAACATTGACTATGTCTATATGAGTGTTCATGTGGTTGCATTGCATGTACGTAATAAGCATGAGTCATAACAATAGTTATCAATCAGTTCGGAGTATAGTTATCTAAACATACGTTCATCATATAGACAGTTAGTCTTAATGAACACATATATAATACTCATCAGATATTGTCACGCCCCGGAACCACCCAGATGATCCTAGGACACATGGCACGCCACCAAGGCTTAACTCAAGTGATTAAAGTTCCAAAAATAAGTTTAAAATAAGCTTAAACGAAAGAAGCTCAACCAACAAAGGACAAAACCCTGTCTTTGTAATCAACCAAAAATCTTGTTTTTAGCAAGTAGTAAATTCTCATATAATTTTACCAAATCACAAGTTGAAATCAGCACTAATGATTTAAACCATTTAGAGTCAAACCAAAGTCATAAACATGAGCTTCCAAGTACAAGCAAGAGTTTAAAAACACTTTAAGAAAAGTACTAAATTTAATCATTTACAACCAACCCAACAAATAAATCCCAAGTTCAAACATCCCATTCCAATAACACTAGTTATAAAACCACTATGATAAAACACAATCCCAACTATTACATAACTTCCTAATTTTATTACAAGAACTACACAAAACATAGTCTCAATCATAAGTTGAAATCAACATATTACAACATAAACAACCCAAATTTAAATTGTTTACATCTATTTACCAAATTTACTCTAAAAGCAAGTAACTATAAAAAAGTCACTTCAACTCCCAAAACTACAAGCTAGCATCTGGCTTACTTCCCCGATTCCTCACCGTGATCATCTACGATGGTTATTCAATAACCATTACAATATATAAGCTATATGTTTAGTGAATAATGCTAATCATGATCCTGAATAATGAACATGTTCAATTCAACATATTACAAATAACTATAGTCTCTAGCAATTACTAGTTCACTCCCACCACTCCGGCTTACCCGCGGTTCTACTCTCCAAGTCTACGTGACTAGTCATGACCCATGCTCTTACACATGCAGTCCCATAGGCCTCTGGCGGCCGTGGTTGTCACCACAATGATTACCTCATAGTGGTATAGAACTAGCAATTCTGTTGACCAAAATAGGCAACTCAACATGCTCATTTAAACATCACACCGTGCTTTCACAATTAAATTGGGCCTAATGTAACCACATGAATTTTGTCCAATAATATACTATGTAAAATAAATTAAGCTAATTAGGCATGCTTTGGCATCACAATTGAACCCAACATGGAAATCATCCAAATATCAAAATTAACATCACTCACTTCTTGGGTTTCGCTCCTAATTGTGAGATTAAAGCCCTACTAAGAACTAGGTACAAATCCTATACAAAAACTACAAGTTATGAGCTAAAACCCCAAAATGGGTCATAGAAAAACTGTCACAAAACTCACTAAGATTAGTACCAACAGGTTAGACTCACCTTCAGGAGTCCGAATATATGGTCATAATTGAAAACTGACGTCGTTTGGCACATTAACCGTCGTCGAGATGCTTGCCAAACTCTGGCGCAATCTCTCGTATCCCTCTATATACTAACCAAATTGTAAATAAAAAAGAATATATAAAGGTGGTGATGAGTCTCCCCCTAGGTGTCTTATTTATATAACTTTCTAATTTTATTATGAAACCCCCACAAGTTTACTAGTTTTGAAATTACGCCCCTATTAATTATTAAACTGCATTAAAACTATCTCAAACTTAAATGAGTATTTGTCTATGTCTCTCATGGGTCCCATATGTGGTCCCATATAATTATATGAACTTGCTAATTAGCCTACTGATAATGTAACGTGTTCAAATTGTGCTCATAAAGGTACCCCTAATTGACCCCAAAAGTGGTCACTACCTAATAACATGATATTATCAACAATAAAATAATAAATCATTTAAGCCTTAATAAACACTTAGGCACATAGGGTATTCTACATATAATGTTACATTCCAACTGGGACCCACCAACACATATCCCAACTTGGGATTGCCATACTGGCCATAACTGGGTTCCCAACTGGACACCCATAATCAACTTAGTGGGTTAATCCCACCTCCAATAAGTGTCACATAACACATTAATTAACAGTAACTCATGATTATGCATGCTAAAGCAATATTAAAATATAAACCGCAGGAGCGGATGTCACATCTCTTCCCTCCTTAAAAACGAGTTTTTCCCCAAACTCATAGTACCTCAAGTTTCAAACAAGAATGTATACTTCTCTTTCTTTTCATCTTCTCTTTCCCACGTGACTTACTCAACGGAGTGATTTCACCACAGTACCATGACTAAAGAAATAGTCTTCGTCTGCAGAACTTGTTCTTTTCTACCAAGAATCTTGACTGGATGCTCGATACAAGTTAAGTCTTCCCTGACTTCCAACGGCTCTAGAACAATAACTTTCTTTGAATTTGATACACATTTCCTTAACATTGATATGTGAAATACATCATACACATTAGGTAATTTTGTGGCAATTCTAACCAGTATGCTACCAGTCCAACTCTCCCAATAATCTCAAATGGGCCAACATACCTTGGATTTAACTTTCCTCGTTTCCGAATCTTGTAATCCCCTTTGTAGGCGATACCTTCAATAATACAAAATCTCCAATTTCAAACTCCATCGGTCTTCTTTTCAAGTCCGCATAACTCTTATATATACTTTGGTCTGTTTGAAGTCGTTGTTGTATTGTCTTTATCTTTTCTGTAGTTTGCTGAACAATTTTAGACCCTATCAATCTCCTCTCACCAACCTCGATCCAAGAAAGTGGAGAACGACACTTACGCCCATATAAAGCCTCAAAAGGCGCCATCCCAATACTGAATTGATAACTATTATTATAAGCAAATTCAGCTAATGGTAAGTGCTCTTTCCAATCACCTTTAAAATCCAAAACACAAAGTCGAAGCATATCTTCTAATATTTGAATCATATGCTCTGACTGTCCATCGGTTTGAGGATGAAAAGCTGTACTGAAACTAAATCTTGTACCCATTGCTCTCTGCATTCCTTGCCAAAATCTTGATGTAAATGCACTATCTCGATCTGAAACTATAGATATTGGAACTCCATGAAGTCTCACAATTTCTTGAACATATAATTCAACTAGTTTCTTCAGATCATTGATTTTGATTGGTAGAAAATGTGTTGACTTGGTGTGGATATCGCATTTTTCTTACCCACAGCTTTTTCTTTTAAAATTCCTTTCAATTTCAGAACAAATGAGTCGCCACTTAATTTTTAGAAGGAAAATTAAGAAACCATTTTAAAGCAACTGATCTTTTGCGAAACCAAAGATTAACTAGGTCCGGGGATTATGGAATGAGAAGGGAAGGAGCCCATCGGACTAAAACACCCCTTCTCATCCTATCTTGCGATATGCCTCTACTCAACATCCTTTTAATTGAATTGTTAATTTAAATGTGCCCTCAACTAATACATACGTATAGATATACATTACAAAAACATGTCTAAAAGGGTGTAAAATTGCAATTGATAAAATATCATTCAAAAAAATCACATATTCCAAGTAGCAAGCAATATGATATGCAATAGGGAACAAGAGAACTTACCCGGGATCCAGCAGCGATACTAAACGTGCAATGCATACAAACAAAAGAAAATCCTAAAAGAGTCTCTAATCTCATGTATTCACATAAGGCAAATCCTAATTATACGGTGTCGGGCATGAGATTGAAAAATTGATAAAATCAAGAAATTACAATAAACTCGAAAGGAATTCAAGAAGTCATACCTTGATAGCGCTACAAAACAAAGGGTTAGTCCACATGATATACAATATATAAAGTTGGATCTTAAATAACAATCATAGACTTCTAGCTTAAATCTATCAAATGTAATTAAATCTAAAGCAAACAAGTCCTAATTACAAGCATCAAACCACATGGATGAATATGTTCATGAACAAGAATAAATTATGAAATAATCAGTGATTTAGATCACTTAAACTTTGAATTCAAGCTTAAATAATCATTATTAAAACATGGTTTGAGCCCTAGGTCATAGAAAAGTCACTTGGACCATTATTTACAAAGTTGGTCAAATTTTTCATAAAAAATTCTGAAAATTGCAGAGAGCAGACCAGAACGTTAAGAAAATAAAAAGCATGCTTCTCGTGGTTTTATTTTGATGATGTTTGGACACAAGATGCCTCTGTGAGTCTAGTTTCCAAATCAAAAAGAAAATCAAAGTTTCAACGGTTAGATCTTTGGGAAAAGGACAAACACCAGACATCACTCAGAGATGTACAACTCTCTGTCCAGAGATTTTGTTTGATTTTTTAAAAATAGCAAAAAGATCAGAAATGCTTTGTTCTTTTTAGGGTAGCTTCCTAACACATTAATCTATTTATAAAATATTATTTTGGGTCACAAATACTTGATTAAGGTTCTGATTTGCTTATTTCAAAAGGGTGTTGCTGTTCTGAAACTCTGGACAGATTGTAGTAACTTCACAAAACTCATGACCAAACCACTTTAAACATGAAATATCCTTAAAACAAAAATTACAGTGGTAGAACTTTGAGTTAGTGACATTTTCCCGTTGGTTTCACTTGATTCCAACGATAAGATTTCGAACCAAAAATCTTTGATCAAAAACAATTTTTGAACTCACTGTTTTCATTTATCAAGTTCAACTTTTATTTGTTAACCCCAACTATTAAACCATGAAGTTGGGTTTAATCCAAACCACTTCTCCTACCCTTTGATGGTCATTGGAGATCAAGACATGACTAAAACTCATGAGTTTTCAAGGAATATAAGGAGACTCTATGAAAACTCAAGCTTAGAGGACCCAAACCATGGTAGGGGTTTGGATTCATCTACTTGTTCTTAATAAAATGATGATCAACTTTAAATCTCATGTGAATCATAAGCTTACATGAGACTAAAAGATCAAACTCATGAGATTCAAGTGAGATATGGAAGATCCCCAAGAGTCTCAAGAGAAGAGCATAAACAAGAAAAGGATAAGAAGAATCAAAGAACTAGCTCATAAACTTCAAGAGGATATAGAGAAGATCCCATGAAATTCCAAGTTAGAGAATCCAAGTCATGAATATGGACTAGGATCTATCTATTTGTTTACAAAAGTGAAGTGATGATCAAACTTTGACTCCCATGTGAAGCATAAGCTTATATGAGATTCAAAAGATCAAACTCAAGAGCTTTCAAGAGAGATATTGAAGATCTCCAAGAATCTCAAGAGAAAAGTATAAACAAAAAGAAGAAATGAAATCAAGAAAACTAAGAGAGCAAGTGCTCTAAATCCATAAAAGAAAACTAACAAGAGTAGAGTATCACCTCCAACTATCCTTAAACTTCTATATTTTGAAGATCTCCCAAGCACTTCTTTCAAGTTTTCTCCCAATGTTCTCTCTTCTACCCAAATGTTCTTCTCTCAAAAGTTCTCCTAAATTCCTCTCAAATTCCCCCAATATTCTTTTTTCTCTTGGTCCCCCTTTCCAATGAAGAAACCTCTTCTTATATAGACAAAAATACCTAGATAATTTCAGTGAATTCAGAGTAAAAAACAGTTGTAAATACAGTATTTGGTGGTACAATGCGTACTTTCTGAAAAAATGTAAACTGATAGAGCTAACGGCAGTCAGGAAACTTTCCGCAGCACTAGGGGAATGCCGGAACGGCACTTCGTGAGAGCCGCGGCGACACTCCATGACTGCCGCGCGGCACTTACTGAGAGTCGCGCCAAATTATTGATTGCCTCGTTTATGTCAGCCTTACTTTATCAATTTTTTGTTTTCATCCGCATACATATACGTATTGTACCACAAAATACGGACTTTAAAAGAAAAAGACAATCAGAAAATGTTGGCGGCAGTTGATGAGTGCCGTAACGGCAGTTGGTGAGTGCCGCTAATACTTTAAAGTGCCGCGTTTTAGCAAATTTCCTCTTTTTCACCTTTTCTTTTCTTTCTTTTTCTTCTAAAAAGTTTATTTTTCCAAAAATAGTGTCTTATACCCGAATTTTCCTGAACACCTAGTATTTCTCTTTTCTTGTGCAAATTTTATCGCGATTGGAGAACTTTCTGAAGAATTCGGAATACTTCAAATCTTTCGGTCATTATCATCATTGGACTTGGAGCTGACACTCTCCTAAATTCGACGTTTGGTCAAAATTGGGGTGTCTACAGTTTGCCCCTCTTCGATAGAACTTGTGGAGCAACGCGTTTCACAAGTGAATGTCGAAGCTTATGTGGAGACATGCCTTTGACCAAACTGTCGGATTTAGGTAAAAAATAAAATGCGTTGCAAAAAGAGAACATGCGCGCGACAAGGGTTCATGCTGGTCGTGCTCAACGGTGAGCTGCCTACGTATCCCATCAGGAATCAGAGCAAGACGTAGTTCAGGTAAGGGTCAAACACACACAAGTGCAAATAGTCATACGGATGAATGCACCTATCTAATCGTGATACATGTGCTCAGGCAATCTCGTGCTCCATATAAAGTCTCAGCAGCATATTGTTCTTTCTTAGTATCAAAAATGCACCCTATGCCATTCTACTTATGATGTCATTATATTCTGGGAAAGTCACAACTGTCATAGATGCGCTTCCTATGCTTAATTCCCCGACATTCTTCAGGAGTCATCTAATCGACTAGAATGCACTTCGCGCCTTATACCTTGGTATGGAATTAGGAACTACGCTTTCCGAAAGACTGAGATGCACTTCGCGCCTTATACTCCAGTGTTTTCCAAGAATCATCTGATCAATTGAGATGCGCTTCGCGCCTTATACCCTGGTGTCAAATCAGGCACCACGCTTTTTGAAAGACTGAGATGCGCTTCGCGCCTTATACTCCAGTGTCTTCCAAGAATCATCTGATCAACTGAGATGCGCTTCGCGCCTTATACCCTGGTATCAAATCAGGAACCACGCTTTCCGAAAGACTGAGATGTGCTTCGCGTCTTATACTCAAGTGTCTTCCAAGAATCATCTGATTGACTGAGATGCGCTTCGCGCCTTATACCCTGGTGTCAAATCAGGAACCACGCTTTTTGAAAGATTGAGATGCACTTTGCGCCTTATACTCCAGTGTCTTCCAAGAATCATCTGATCGACTGAGATACGCTTCGCGCATTATACCCTGGTGTCAAATCAGGAACCACGCTTTTTGAAAGACTGAGATGCGCTTCGCGCCTTATACTCCAGTGTCTTCCAAGAATCATCTGATCGACTGAGATGCGCTTCGCGCCTCATACCCTGGTGTCAAATAAGGAACCACGCTTTCCGAAAGACTGAGATGCGCTTCGCGCCTTATAATCCAATGTCTTCCAAGAATCATCTGATCGACTGAGATGCGCTTCACGCCTTATACCCTGGTGTCAAATCAGGAACCACGCTTTTTGAAAGACTGAGATGCACTTCGCGCCTTATACTCCAGTGTCTTCAAAGAATCATCTGATCGACTGAGATGCGCTTCGCGCCTTATACCCTAGTGTCAAATCAGGAACTACGCTTTTTTGAAAGACAGAGATATGCTTCGCGCCTTATACTCCAGTGTCTTCCAAGAATCATTTGATCGACCGAGATGCGTTTCACGCCTTATACTACGGTGTCAAATCAGGAACCACGCTTTTTGAAAGACTGAGATGCGCTTCGCGCCTTATACTCCAGTGTCTTCCAAGAATCATCTGATCGACTGAGATGCGCTTTGCGCCTTATACTCTGGTGTCAAATCAGGAACCACGCTTTTTGAAAGACTGAGATGCGCTTCGCGCCTTATACTCCAGTGTCTTCCAAGAATCATTTGATCGACTGAGATGCGCTTCGCACCTTATACTCTGGTGTCAAATCAGGAACCACGCTTTTTGAAAGACTAAGATGCGCTTCGCGCCTTATACTCCAGTGTCTTCCAAGAATCATCTGATCGACTAAGATGCGCTTTGCGTCTTATACTCCAGTGTCAAATCAAGAACCACACTTTTTGAAAGACTAAGATGCGCTTCGCGTCATATACTCCAGTGTCTTCCAAGTATCATCTGATCGACTGAGATGCACTTCGCGCCTTATACTCTGGTGTCAAATCAGGAACTACGTTTTCCGAAAGACTGAGATGCGTTTCGCGCCTTATACTCCAGTGTCTTCCAAGAATCATCTGATCGACTGAGATGCGCTTCACGCCTTATACCCTGGTGTCAAATCAGGAACCACACTTTTTGAAAGACTGAGATGCGCTTCGCGCCTTATACGCCAGTGTCTTCCAAGAATCATCTGATTAACTGAGATGCGCTTCGCGCCTTATACCCTGGTGTCAAATCAAGAACTACGCTTTTTGAAAAACTGAGATGCGCTTCGCGCCTTCTACGCTAGTGTCTTCCAAGAATCATCTGATCGACTGAGATGCGCTTCGCGCCTTATACCCTGGTGTCAAATCAGGAACCACGCTTTTTGAAAGACTGAGATGCGCTTCGCGCCTTATACCCCAGTGTCTTCCAAGAATCATCTGATCGACTAAGATGCGCTTCGCGCCTTATACTCCGGTGTTAAATCAGGAACCATGCTTTTTGAAAGACTGAGATGCGCTTCGCGCCTGATACTCCAGTGTCTTCCAAGAATCATCTGATCGACTCAGATGCGCTTCGCGTCTTATACCCCGGTGTCGAGTGAGTTTGCTCTGAAAAATCCGCAGCCCTTCGGCCCCGTCGGATATGTTTTCTCACAATGATTCGCAACCCTTCGGCCTCGTCGAATATGTTTGCTCTGTATTCGGGGTCAATCAGACTCAAAATCATTTCAATTTTCTAGAACAGGAGTCAATTGGACTCGAATCGGATTCTATTTCACAACAACGAGAGTCAATCAGACTCAAATCTAAAATTGGGAGTCGATCAGACTCAAAGAATTTCAAATTAAAAAATAGAGTCAATTAGACCCAATTCTATTCAAAACTCTAAAATCTGGAGTCAATCAGACTCAAATGAATTTTTATAGAATTAGGAGTCAATCAAACTCAATTCAATTCAATTTCTAAACTCGGGTGCTAAGTTAGACTTTCATGAATCGGGAGTCAGACGGACTTAATGATTTTAATTTCCGCAATCGGGAACCAATCAGTTTCAACTTAATTTAACATTAAAATCTAGCGATAGTTAGATCCATTTTAGCCCAAACTTTCGAAAGTTCGGAGTCGGTTAGACTCAAAGAATTTAATTCCAACAAAATTCGGAGTTAAGCAGACTCACAAATTCAAAGGGAGTCACGTGGACCCAAAAATTCAATTTTCTTATACAAGGAGTCAATAGATTCACATTTTAAAACAGAAGAGTCATTCGGATCCATGGACCCACATTTCCTCAATAACGGAGTCGCTAGGACTCGCATTTTACAACCACGGAGTTATCCGGACTCAAAATTTGTATTTTTCGACAACAGAGTCACTCAGACTCAATGAAATTCACGGAGTCACACAGACTCAACAAAAATTCACTTTTTATACAAATGGAGTCACACGGACTCAAAGAATTTCCTATTCAAAATCGAGGGTTAATTTATAACATTTCAAAAAAAATTTAATCAGAGTCAATTTTGACTCAACAAAGAAATTTCAATTTTCAAAATAAAGAGTTAAATCAGACTCAATTTATTTCAATCCCCAAAAATTCAGAGTCAAATTAGACTTCAATTTAATTCAATTCAATTCAATTTCTGAAATTAGGAGTCAATCAGTTCATTTCGGTTCATCGGAGTCGGTTAGACTCAATTTTATTCAAATTCTAAAATCAGAAGTTAGTCAGATTCAATTCAATTCAATTCAACTTTTCAAAATATGGAGTCAATCAGACTCATTTTAGTTTCATATTCTAAAATTGGAATTCAATCAGACTTAAATAATTTTTATTTCACCAATTCAAAAGTCAATCAGACTCAAAGAATTCCTGTTTCACAAAATTGGAGTCAATCAGACTCAAAGAATTTTAGTTTCACAAAATTGGGAGTCAATCAGACTCAATTTAGTTCAAACTCATGAATCAGGAGTCAATTAGACTCAAACAAATTCAATTTCTCAAAATCCAGAGTTCAGAGTTGATTCAACTTGAAACAATTCCTATTTTCAAAGGGGAGTCGCACTAATTCACATTTTACAAAGGAGAGTCATATGATCTTGAAAATTTTCACATTTCTCAAACACGGATTCATACGGACTCAAAAATTCACATTCTATAAACACGAAGTCATACAGACTACAAAATTCATATTTTTTTTAAAAAAGACGGAGTCACGCGGACTCGAGAACTCAGTATTTTACATAAATGGAGTCCCACGGACCCAACAAATTCACATTTTTCATAAATAGAGTCACACGGACTCAACAAATTCACATTTTACGCAAACAGAGTCACGCAGACTCAAAATTTCATATTTCACAAAGACGGAGTCACGCGGACTCGAAATTTCATTTCGTTATTCAAACGAAGTCACACGGACTAAAAAATTCATATATTCACAAAGACAGAGTCATGCGGACTCGAAATTTTATTTCTTTATTCAAACAAAGTCACATGGACTCAACAAATTCACTTTTTTACACAAACGGAGTCATACAGACCCAACAAACTTTACTTTTATACAAATGGGTAGTCCTTGGACTCAACGAAATGGTTTTTTAAAAAAATGGGTAGTCCTCGGACTCAAAGAAATGGTTTTTAAAAAAAATGGGTAGTCCTGGGACTCAAATAAATGGTTTTACAAAAATGGGTAGTCCTCAGACTCAAAGAAATGATTTTACAAAAAATGGGTAGTCCTCGGACTCAAAGAATTGATTTTACAAAAACAGGGAATTCACGGACTCAAAGAAATGATTTTACAAAAACGGAGAGTCCTCGGACTTAAAGAATTGATTTTACAAAACGGGGAGTTCACGGACTCAAAGAAATAATTTTACAAAAACGGGGAGTCCTCGTACTTAAAGAATTGATTTTACGAAAACAGGGAGTCCACGGACTCAAAGAATTAATTTTACAAAATGGGGAGTCCTCGTACTTAAAGAATTGATTTTACGAAAACAGGGAGTCCACAGACTCAAAGAATTGATTTTACAAAACGGGGAGTCTTCGGACTCAAAGAATTTGAACGGAGCTAACGGGATCTGTGCTGTCCTAGTAGCCTCTTGAAAGCAGTTAGTTCCACTAGTGCGCAGGGAAGGTATCACCCTTATTCCCATTCACAAGCTAACTCCATAGGGAAGAATCTTGGGACAACCATAAAGGAAAGCTAGCTAGGCAGATACTGAAGAATGGTTGGCTTAGTAAAGATAGTCAAAAGTTCCACTTGGGTTTGAACTCCTCTATAACCTGAACGATGTTCGGAGCATATTTTGCTGTAATGGTAAGGGCCGACGAACTACACTTTCTCGTATATAAACATATAAAAAGCGAAAGCCTCCGCTGCCTATACGGAGGATGAATCAATGGAACTTTGATCCCCGGTTCCTGCTTGGTCAATTCCTGGAAGGCCCCTATTACGCTATATCACAATTCATTCATTCTCGGGCATAGCTGTTCACGAAATGTGGCATGGGACATCTGTCGGCGGCTGGAGTCTTACATCCGAGCGAGAGGTCAGACCAATCCCATTCATCCTGGTCTGATCCGAAGGGATCTTGTTGAAGGAATTGATCCATTGTTGCCTGCTCGTTTCGGAACTCTTTCTGGATTTTGATTTGGAAGAGGACCCATTTTCTGGAAAGGCCGCCAAAGGAGATAGACCATAAGCCTGGGAAAGGGGCTAGGCTATTCCTGCGAGGTCTTCCACTATATAGTGGGTCACCCTGCCGAAGTCCCCTCGAGCTCTTGAAAGGGGGGGTTCTCCATTAAGAATGTTAGAAAAAGTTGGAATTTTCACACACTCTATAATCCAGAAAATTAAGGTAGAAAAAACCCCCAGCTTCTTTAAGGTTTCCTTAATGAAAACCCACCTGAAAGGCAAATAAACTCAAAGGCTTCGAAGGTCCCCGAAAAAGGGGTTTTTTGCAAGTGAAAGTTATGCGGTGAATCTTCTCTCTGCTTAGTAGTCAATGCTGCGTCGGATACTAGATATAGGTACTAGAGATAGGCCCAGGCTGGAGAGAAGAAGGGATTCTTGAGTCAGAAGGTGAAGCCCCAACGACAAACGAACCTACGGGCGGGGCAAGCTTTGATAATGAATTTTACCAGACCCATACTTATCTGCTTTCCCTGAAACCAGAGCTTGCCCTTGCTCTGGGACCGGAACTTGATCTCAAAATAAGCTTGCTCAATTCGATTGAGAAGAAGGTAAGTCAGTCCTGATCTAATATATGAAATATGTAGTAATATAAGTTTTGCTTCCACTCGTCAAGACAAGGAAAAATGACCTAAGGCGACTTCAAAGTGCTTTGTTCGCTCATGGAAAACCAGATTAGAGGCAATGTGAGTTGCTGCTTGATTATCAAAGAACATTAACATAGGATGAGGTTGGGGAGTGCGTGGTCACCCTGCTCAGCCATTTATGGCTGAATCTTACTCTTCTTCGAACCCTCCGGAAACAGCTCTATCTCTCAATTACCTATCCTGTGCTCGAGAAGGTCCCTCAGTTTCTCGGCAGCACCTCGAGGTGCATTTAGTTGTCTTACATGAGACTCAGGATATTCCCCACTCCATGGCATGGCACCTTTCGGTCATCCATTCTGCCCGCCCGTTCAGACGGGGCGCCCTTTCTCATTATCATCTACCGCTAGTAACTTATACCAGGGGTGTTAGGAGGGAGAAGGAAGAGTAAGGCAGCAGCATTTCAAAGAGACTCAACAGAGAGAGAACCAGTTCTAGTAGCCATGGATAACAAGGCTCGAAGACCTCTATTCAATGGAAGATGTATTTTGATGGAGCCGCTAATGAAAAAGGGGCTGGGATCGGAGCAATCATAGTCTCTAATGCTGATGCCTTGCACTACCCGATTGCTACTAAGCTAAAGTTCGATTGCACAAATAACATGGCATAGTATGAAGCCTGCATAATAGGCCTCGAAGCGGCACTTGACATGAACATTGAGAAACTAATCGTATTTGGTGACTCATTATTAAGAAAATCACTGGAGAATGGCAAGTCAAAGACTCCAAGCTGGTTCCTTACAACCGGTATCTGATTCGGCTATGTAAACAGTTCAAGTACATTGAATTCCACCACATCCCTCGGGCTTTCAATCACTTTGCGGATGCTTTAGCCACACTCTCTTTGATGATAAAGGAAAGGAATGCAAGCAAGGTAGCTTGTTGACTCTCCTAGTAGCATACGTTGGCGGCAAGGAAGGAGGCCTTCGGGAAGTGACTAGTCGCTTCTGGCGAAGCTTCTAGAAGGCCGTCTAAAGGATCGGAATGAATCTGCTGCAGCAGAAGAGTTCGCAGAAGAAGCTGGGTTGGATGCTTCCTCAACAAGGAGCTAAACCTTCTTTCTTTGCAAGGGGAGCTGGCGCCCAAGCATGATCGGGCTAACGGTTTAGCTTATTTTGAGCATATTTTCTTAAAGAGCTCTTAAGCGAGTTTACCTTAGTACACAATCCCATACTTTCCGTTGGTCAACAACCAACAAAAGTTCACAAAGAAATTGATTTTGGCAAAGTATACCATAGCTGTTGGCGGAGAACAATCTTCTCTATGATGAGATAGCCATGTCGTTGTTTTAGAAAGCGAATAGTGGAATGGAAGGCACTACAAGAAAGATATACTCCTTTTCAAATCGCCCTGGACGTTCAGAAAGGTTCTCGAGATTCTCAATCGCTCTTTTTAGTGGGGAGGAATAGTGCGGGCAGGGAGCGAGACCAAGCCGAGCCACTAGGAGAGTAAGCCCTTCCCACGTGTCAAGTTGAATAAATGAATGCAGCCTCAACCAGAGAGATCAACCTGCGCCTTTGATTTGAGAATAAGTATGCCGGAGAGATTTTTCCAATTTAGGTATTCACAGACAGTGTGTAGCCCTAATTTTGAGTACGATATTAGCAAAATAGCCTACTCGTAGGAGTTACAGCAAGTGCTTGGTAGGGGAAAGAACCTTGAGTCAAGTGGGAAGATGCGAGCTATGCAATTTTGACTTTTTAAGGCTCTTGATTTCTTCTAGCTTTAGCAGAAGTCCTATGCTCAAGTGAAAGCATGGGGAGAGGGAAGGGTCTCGGTTATCGGGTCAGAAGCCAAGCAATGGTAGCTCGCTAGCTTAAACTGAGGAATAAGAATGGGAAAAAACTGCTCTCGGCTCTCGAGTCATCAAGTAGCCTGCTAGCCCTTTCTTTATTTTAAATAAAAAACAACTGATGTGGGAAGGTAGTACTTGTTCCCTCGCTGAATAAGGTCAATCCTAGGTTGCGCTTAGGTAGAGGTCTCGGAACTTCGTCCGGTAGTGGGATGCTAGTGTTATCGGGAGATCGTCCGGTCTTTGATTGCCTGAAGGGGGATTTTTTGCACTTGCAGACCATTTGGAAGAAACGTAATGATTGTGTCAAAAGAGGGAAATCACCTTTGCCCCTAGTCTTGGACCATTCTCATATTTCCACTTTTAGCATTGTGTTGTGATAGTGTTTAAAACTCCTGCTTGCATTGCTCGTGGGATGCTTATGGAGACTTTTCAAATCTTTATTCATCATCTTAAACCCACACATTTGAGACTATTATTGACTCATCAAAGGAGGATAGACCTGACAAAGCCAGTTACTCAAGATGACTGACGGAAATTCTACATTCATTATGAATCAATGTGCTTTCATCGTGAATAATGTATCATCTCACCTTTCGTTTATTCATTATCTTACAAATGGTAGTACTTTGCTGATAAATCAAAATTTTGAAAACTTCCCCTTTATTGAATTCTTTGCCTATCTAGAGTATGCTTTAAATTAGTGCTTTAGCTTATAGAATAAAAGACACTCCATTTCAAAGCGTTTCAAAATAGACTTGGTGACTTGAGAACTTGCATTTGGCAAATAGAGTTTGCCCCTAGTTTGAAAGAGACTTGGGGCTCGGTTCTAGGGTAAACTGGGGCTTTCAGCAAACGAAGTTTCCCCCTAATCTTAAGGGAAAATAGGCTCATCCCAAGGGCCCTGAGAACATGTTTGTACAGGATGCTTGCAATGCATCTACTCCTAGTCTAGAGGTAATCATCATGAATCTGATGGGCTGAAGGGTGATGTCCCAACGCTGATTGGCAAACTCTGTTTGCCCCTAGTTTGGCAATACATATGTGGTCCTAGGAGAATACAAGTTTGCTCCTAGTTTTAAAAGATCACAAGCACATGTGCAAAGGATTCAACTTATCCTCGAATAGGAATCAGGTCCAAGGTAATATGGCCAAGGCCTGAAAGAGCACACCATATTATGACGATGGTGGTGACCGAACCAGATAGGTTGCCTACGTATCCCCGAGTGGGAATCAGGTCGAGCGTAGTTCAAGTACTCTGGAGGTTTTGACAGAATTAGGCTTCAAGAATTGGTGGACTTTTCGAGCCATGTTGCCATTTAGGCCTAGGGAGTGCATGTCACTTGTGGTAGCCCTTGTGTAGCATGATGAACTACTTTTTCCTTTGTTCTCTTTTCTCTTTTCTTTTCTTCTTTTATTTGACGGTTGATTCTTTAACCTTTTCACTAGCCAGTTAATCTTTTACAACTCTCATCATGTTTTATTCATATTCACAAAGTAATATCAGTCCTTTAAATCTTTGTTTTTTTTTCAAAGATATCTCTGCATTGTTTTAGGCTCACTTAGCATTTTGACCTCTCACGAAAATTTTGAAGCTGACAAGTCTCTCTTTTTATTTTTAATTTCTTTTCTTTGTTTAGAACAACACCAAACCTTGAGGTAATTCATGTGCTAATGATCTACTTTGAAGTGCTCAAGAATTCTCAATCTTATCTATTCTCTGCCTTTTCTTTTCTCTTTCTTCCATGATTTTGACTGGCTAGGTTTAGGATTTTTGAAATCAACACGCATCTTATTTGTGCTCTAACTTTTGCCTAGGCGCCCTTCCGGGTTTTCATCCTAGCGAGCTCTTTCTTCTTTTTCTTTTTCTTCTTCTCTTTTTTTTTTTTTTTTTTTTTGTGCTCTAACTTTTGCCTAGGCGCCCTTCCGGGTTTTCATCCTAGCGAGCTCTTTCTTTTCTCTTTTTTTGGAAGAAGAAGTTCATTAAAACATTTGGCTACCTTCAAGGACCAAGTTATGGCTTTGGACTGGTTGGGCTCATCTTTAGGCTTGGTATTTGAGAAAAGGGGATGGTGAGCAAGCTTCAAGTTCCGAGTTCATCTTTTCAAGATTGAGCAAGAGTATCTTTAAATTCTTAAAGTAAAGCTAATTAATTCTCTACTCTTCCTTGGTTTTGGCACAAAATTTGCTTTGATCACTTGGGGATCATTTTCAATGCAAAGATTTATTAACAAAGTATTTTCCATGATCATTTGAAAAAGTGATTCTTTTCTTTTTTTGCTTAATGATCCATTCATTCACGGCTTAACACACTGAATCAAGCGAAATGAGATTTTATTCAACTAGTAGAGAAAGAGGATTACATCACTCGACTCGATAAGAAGAGACTTGAAAAATAAACTCGATAACCGACTGACTCAAAGACTTGACTGGACTTGACACTTGACTCCTACTTGACATGACTAAATTACCAAACTAGACTTGACCCACCTTTGGTCTCAATTGGAGTGTCACAGATGATTTTCAATTTATCAGATTTCCAAGAGCATCCACATTTGCTTCAACAGCAGTATTTCCAAACACTTTCACCTCACTAATATCATTTGAACCTTCGAGTTCGCCACCCGTGTTTGCTGTAACTTTATCCATCCCTATGGCCAATTTCTCAGTTAAGTGGCCCTTCTTCAAATTATTAGGCTCCACAAGCTAATCAACCTTAACATAATCCTTTTCATTATCTTCTCTCTTCTCACGCTTGAATCGCCAACCCAAACTGTTCTGGGTTTGATGCTATCTCGCCTACAGTCATGCTTCATTTTTTTTAATCAATTCTGATTGATTTCAAAAGAAAGTTCATCTTGTTATTATTTTTCACATTTTCTTTTGCAAATGCTTAGTGAAATGTTCATGAACGGTTCATATGTCACACGGATGCAATGCATGTGTGTGTGTGTGCCTATTCTATATGTCAAAGAAACAAAAAACCTAATCCTAGCACATAAAACACATAAGCACATAAAATCCTCATTCATGTCAAATGCGCCAATTTCACCTCTCATTGTGATCCTCACTACCCTTTCAAAGGTCGGGTGTTCAAAATTTTTCGCAAAACATTTTTTAAAATGATGAGATCTTTTAAAAACAATTCTCAAGGATTTTGAATGAGAATGTGAAAATATTTCTCAATAAAGATGATTGGATTGAAATTTTGCTTTGAAATTCATTTAAAGAGCATTTCTTCCAAAAACAATACCCAAAATTTTCGATTTTTCCTTAGAAGATGATCATGTGAAAATATACCTTAACAAAGGTTAGTTTAGAGTTTTAATCAAAAAGTGAACTCCAAAGATTTTTTTGAAAAAAAGCGATTGAAAATTTTTGGAATAAAGATGGCGAAAATCCGTTTGCTTTCAAAGATGGATTTAAAATTCTTTGGGTAGAGGAATCACATGATTGGATTATCACCGTACTTTTCATGAATTTGGATACATACAAGGCCAATGATGCTTAGCAAAACATGATACAAGAGATGTAATCTTATAATCAACATCTAACATATTCCCAAATGTCATGGGACATGAAGAGGAATTGCTCAAAAGTGATTAAGAGTTTACACATCCTAGATCAAGTAAGTATCGTCATCATCTCAAGTAATCCCTTCTGGGCATACAACACTCCCTAGCACATAACCTTAATCAAGGATTCATTCCCTAAGACTTGAAAGGTTCTATAGAAGCTACCATGCAAAGGCTGGGTTTTGGTCAAATAAGAGACCCTTGACACACATCCGATAGGATGCTTCATATACCAAATCATGGTATGAGATCAAGGGTGATCACACAGTCCCATGATGGCTTGACCGACCGGGTTGCCCCGAGCCTCCAAGGTCATAGTTCCGTGCAATCGACTGGCGAGACATGCAAGTGCAATGCAACAGACGCACAAAAATTAATTAATTCGATTAAAAGGATGCTTTCAAGTCTAATCCTCAAATGAACCCAAAATCATAAATTCTGGTCTGCGAAACCAGAGATTCTGTGTTCGATCCCCAGCAGAGTCGCCAGATTGTGGATATCGCATTTTTCTTACCCACAGCTTTTTCTTTTAAAATTCCTTTCAATTTCAGAACAAATGAGTCGCCACTTAATTTTTAGAAGGAAAATTAAGAAACCATTTTAAAGCAACTGATCTTTTGCGAAACCAAAGATTAACTAGGTCCGGGGATTATGGAATGAGAAGGGAAGGAGCCCATCGGACTAAAACATCCCTTCTCATCCTATCTTGCGATAGGCCTCTACTCAACATCCTTTTAATTGAATTGTTAATTTAAATGTGCCCTCAACTAATACATACGTATAGA
The DNA here is from genome assembly GCA_033977485.1 of Hydrangea macrophylla. Taxonomy (NCBI): domain Eukaryota; kingdom Viridiplantae; phylum Streptophyta; class Magnoliopsida; order Cornales; family Hydrangeaceae; genus Hydrangea; species Hydrangea macrophylla. The sequence continues at coordinate 17,240,464 of CM066997.1, forward strand.
TATACATTACAAAAGCATGTCTAAAAGGGTGTAAAATTGCAATTGATAAAATATCATTCAAAAAAACCACATATTCCAAGTAGCAAGCAATATGATATGCAATAGGGAACAAGAGAACTTACCCGGGATCCAGCAACAATACTAAACGTGCAATGCATACAAACAAAAGAAAATCCTAAAAGAGTCTCTAATCTCATGTATTCACATAAGGCAAATCCTAATTCTACGGTGTCGCGCATGAGATTGAAAAATCGATAAAATCAAGAAATTACAATAAACTCGAAAGGAATTCAAGAAGTTGTACCTTGATAGCGCTACAAAATAAAGGGTTAGTCCACATGATATACAATATATAAAGTTGGATCTTAAATAACAATCCTAGACTTCTAGCTTAAATCTATCAAATGTAATTAAATCTAAAGCAAACAAGTCCTAATTACAAGCATCAAACCACATGGATGAATATGTTCATGAACAAGAATAAATTATGAAATAATCAGTGATTTAGATCACTTAAACTTTGAATTCAAGCTTAAATAATCATTATTAAAACATGGTTTGAGCCCTAGGTCATAGAAAAGTCACTTGGACCATTATTTACAAAGTTGGTCAAATTTGTCATAAAAAATTCTGAAAATTTCAGAGAGCAGACCAGAGCTTTAAGAAAATAAAAAGCATGCTTCCCGGGGTTTGATTTTGATGATTTTTGGACACAAGATGCCTCTGTGAGTCTAGTTTCCAAATCAAAAAGAAAATCAAAGTTTCAACGGTTAGATCTCTGGAAAAAGGACAAACACCAGACATCACTCAGAGATGTACAACTCTCTGTCCAGAGATTTTGTTTGATTTTTTAAAAATAGCAAAAAGATCAGAAATGCTTTGTTCTTTTTAGGGTAGCTTCCTAACACATTAATCTACTTAGAAAATAGTATTTTGGGTCACAAATACTTGATTAAGGTTCTGATTTGCTTATTTCAAAAGGGTGTTGCTGTTCTGAAACTCTGGACAGACTGTAGTGACTTCACAAAACTCATGACCAAACCACTTTAAACATGAAATCTCCTTAAAACAAAAATTACACTGGTAGAACTTTGAGTTAGTGACATTTTCCCGTTGGTTATACTTGATTCCAACGGTTAGATTTTGAACCAAAAATCTTTGATCAAAAACAGTTTGTGAACTCACTGTTTTCATTTATCAAGTTCAACTTTTATTTGTTAACCCCAGCTATTTATAAACCATGAAGTTGGGTTTAATCCAAACCACTTCTCCTACCCTTTGATGGTCATTGGAGATCAAGACATGACTAAAACTCATGAGTTTTCAAGGAATATAAGGAGACTCCATGAAAACTCAAGCTTAGAGGACCCAAACCATGGTAGGGGTTTGGATTCGTCTACTTGTTTTTAATAAAATGATGATCAACTTTAAATCTCATGTGAATCATAAGCTTACATGAGACTAAAAGATCAAACTCATGAGATTCAAGTGAGATATGGAAGATCCCCAAGAGTTTCAAGAGAAGAGCATAAACAAGAAAAGGAGAAGAAGAATCAAAGAACTAGCTCATAAACTTCAAGAGGATATAGAGAAGATCCCATGAAATTCCAAGTTAGAGAATCCAAGTCATGAATATGGACTTGGATCTATCTATTTGTTTACAAAAGTGAAGTGATGATCAAACTTTGACTCCCATGTGAAGCATAAGCTTACATGAGATTCAAAAGATCAAACTCAAGAGCTTTCAAGAGAGATATTGAAGATCTCCAAGAATCTCAAGAGAAAAGTATAAACAAAAAGAAGAAATAAAATCAAGAAAACTAAGATAGCAAGTGCTCTAAATCCATAAAAGAAAACTAATAAGAGTAGAGTATCATCTCAAACTATCCTCAAAGTTCTATATTTTGAAGATCTCCCAAGCTCTTCTTTCAAGTTCTTCTCCCAATGTTCTCTCTTCTACCCAAACGTTCTTCCCTCAAAAGTTCTCCTAAATTCCTCTCAAATTCCCCTAATATTGTTTTTTCTCTTGGTCCCCCTTTCCAATGAAGATACCTCTTCTTATATAGACAAAAATTCCTAGGTAATTTTAGTGAATTCGGAGTCAAAAGCAGCTATAAATACAGCATTTGGTGGTACAATGCGTACTTTCTGAAAAAAAGCAGACTGCTGGAGCTGACGGCAGTCAGGAAACTTTCCGCGACACTCGGGGAATGCCGGAACGGCACTTCGTGAGAGCCGCGGCGGCACTCCATGACTGCCGCGCGACACTTACTGAGAGTCGCGCCAAATTAATAATTGCCGCATTTATGTTAGCCTTACTTTATCAGTTTTTTGTTTTTATCCGCATACATATACGTATTATACCACAAAATACGGACTTTAAAAGCAAACGGCAGTCAGAAAATGTTGGCGGCAGTTGATGAGTGCCGTAACGGCAGTTGGTGAGTGCCGCACGACACTTATCGAGTGCCGCTAATACTTCCAAGTGCCGTGTTTTAGCAAATTTCCTTTTTTTCACCTTTTCTTTTCTTTCTTTTTCTTCTAAAAAGTTTATTTTCCAAAAATAGTGTCTTATACCCGAATTTTCCTGAACAGCTAGTATTTCTCTTTTCTTGTGCAAATTTTATCGCGATTGGAGAACATTCTGAAGAATTTGGAATACTTCAAATCTTTCGGTCATTATCATCATTGGACTTGGAGGTGACACTCTCCTAAATTCGACGTTTGGTCAAAATTGGAGTGTCTACACTTGGTCAATCGATCAACGATTACACATACACTGTCATTTGACTTCCTAGACCTCGGTAAACCTCCCACAAAATCCATTATGATATTTTTCCATTTCCATTCCGGTATAGGTAATGGTTCTAATTTTCTCACTGGTTTCTGGTATTCCACCTTTACCCTCTGGCAAGCTACACACTGCGCCTCGTGCTCAGCTACTTTTGTTTCATCCCTGACCACCAATAGATTTCTCGCAAATCACGGTACATCTTAGTACTACCCGGATGGATTGAGTACCTTGTATTGTGTGCCTCTTCCAAAATTACTTCCTTGATACCATCTATATTGGGTACACAAACCTGATTTCTGAATCTCAATATACCATTCTCAAAAGTAAATTCTGGTTACTTACCTTCAGGTATCTCATCATGAATCTTCTTCAATATTGGATCTTGAAGCTGTTTGGCTTGAATTTCATTAATAAGGGACGACTGTGCAGTAATAGCTGACATTAAAGCACCTTTGGTTTCTAGAATTACCTCCAACTTTAGCTGCTCTATTTCTCGAATTAACTTTTCTTGTGAAGTCAAAGCATAGGCCAAATTTGTTGTTGACTTGTAACTTAACGTGTCAGTCACCACATTAACGTTCCCTGGATGATATTGGATTAGTAAGTCATAATCCTTCATTAATTCCGACCACCTTCTCTGCCTCATATTCAAAACTCGTTGTGTAAAAAATATTCTTTAAACTTTTGTGATCAATGTAAATTTCACATTTTTCCCCATAGAGATAATGCCTCCAAATCTTCAAGGCAAAGATCACTGCTGCTAACTCAAGATCATGAGTCGGATAGTTCACTTTGTGTGGTCTTAACTGTCATGAGGCATAAGCAATCACCTTATTATTTTGCATTAGTACACAATATAAGCCCAGATATGAAGCATCACTGTATATCACAAACCCCTTAATACCCGAAAGAATAGTCAATATAGGTGCTGTCATTAAACGAGTCTTCAATTCAATAAACCTTTCTTCACATTCCGAACACCAAACAAAAGGAATATCTTTTCGCATAAGTTGTGTCATTGGCATCGCAATTCTTGAAAAATTTTCTACGAACCTTTGGTAATACTCAGCTAATCCCAAGAAGCTTCGTACCTCTGGTACACTTGTTAGGGACTTCCAATTGGCTACAGCTTCAATCTTTTGCGGATCCACTGATACCCTCTCTTTTGATATTACGTGCCCAAAGAATGCTATCTCAGTTAACCAAAATTCACACTTCTTTAACTTCCTGAACAGCTTCTTTTCATGGAGTCGTTATAAGATCAACCGTAAGTGCCTCTCATGATCTTCCACACTCTTGGAATATATTATAATATCATCTATGAAGAAGATTACAAGCTCATCTAAATAATCTTTGAACAATCGATTCATCAAATCCATAAATGCTGCCGGTGCGTTTGTAACTCCAAAAGGTATAACAAGAAATTCATAATGACCATAACGGGTCTTGAAAACAGTCTTCTCCACATCCACTTCTTTAACTTTTAATTGATGGTAACCCGATCACATATCAATCTTAGAAAAGACTTGAGCTCCTTGAAGTTGATCAAACAAGTCATTGATCCTAGGCAACGAATATTTATTCTTGATAACTTTATTGAGTTCCCGATAATCAATGCACATCCTCATGTCTCGTCTTTCTTCTTAACAAACAAGACTAGTGCACCTCATGACGATACACTAGGTCGAATGAATCCCTTATCTAGAAGATCTTACAACTGAATATTTAGTTCTTTTAACTCCACTGGTGCCATTCTGTACAGTGTTTTCGATACTAGCTGAGACCCCGAGGCTACCTTAATGGTAAATTCGATTTCCCGCTCAACCAAAACAGCAGGTAGATCATCAAGAAACACATCTGGGAACTCTCGAACAACTAAAATATCTTTTACTCTAGTCCCTGTGACTCATGTGTCAATTATTGAACATAAGAATCCCCGACAACCTTGTTTCAACAACTTGCTTGCTCGAATTTCAGAAACCAAATATGGTGGTGCTACAACACCAGTTCCATAAAAACTAAACTCCCCTTGTCCCACTGGTCGAAAAGTAACTCTTTTCTATTCACAATCGATAGTTTCTTGGGTTACAGATAACTAATCCATACCCAATATTACGTCAAAGTAATTAACGGCCAACAGAATTAAATTCACAATCAAAATCCTATCATTTACCCTGATTTCACATGCTTTACATATTAATGAAGTCACCATAGGTTTACTTAAGGGTAACAAAATTGAAAAATCATACCCTAAAGGTTCTGACATGCTGTCTAAGTGTCTAACAAATTCATGTGCAACAAAAGAATGTGTTGACCCTGAATCTATTAAAACATGCGCCGGATGAGTAATGTACCTGATACCATGGAATCAATAGCTACAACATCCCCCGGTGTTAGTCAAAAATACCTTCATTATCTTTGTTTAGGCCCTTTCCCTTTGTTCAGACTTGTTCCTGGTTTTGCTCTAGTTAAAGCCGTAAAACTCATCCCTCATTGTTGTCTTGTTGGGAAACCTTTTGCTTTATGCCAGGCTGTCCACAGCAAGTCTAGATTTATGCTCCCCATACTCTGAGTTCGAGCTTGTGGGCAATTTCTTGCTATATGCCCCTTCTGCCTACAGATATTACACACAAGTGTCAAATGGCATACACCCCCATGTTGACGATTGCAAATTGAGCATATTGGATGACTTTTCCCAGAAAAAGAACTTCCTTTTTGGACTACTGAACTAGAACCGGAACCTCGCGAGAATGGCTTCTTAAAGAAACCTTATCCTTTACCTTTTACCTCAACTGGCCACTTATTCTGTTGGCTCTGTTTGTACTTGTCAATATCCCTTTCTACTATCAAAGCAGCATCTTGTACATCAACCACTTTTCAAAGTTGATGTGTATCCACATGGCTTCTAATATTATCCCGTAGTCCTTTTTTCGAATTTTCGTGCCCTATCCACTTCTCTTGGTACTGTTCGATGTGCAAACTGAAGTAAACTATTGTATTTCGTTGCATACTCATTTACTGTCATATCCCTTTATTGCAAGTTTGCAAACTCTCGCCCCATCTGTGTCTTGACGTATGCTAGAAAGTATTGCTTATAAGGACCTTCACAAACCTGTCCCACGTCTCTGGTGCCCCTTGTTCAATCTCGTTAACCCACCAATTTTGGGCTTCGCCTTTTAAGGTGTCAGTAGCATACATTATCTTCTCCCCGACTGTACACTCTACGGCCCGGAAGATACGATTCATATCCATTACCCAATGATCTGCTTGTGACGGATTTGGGCCACCCTCGAATTGGCTTGTCTTCCTTTTATAAAATTGCTCAATAGTTTCCCGTTCGGCCCGTGGTTGTGGGTTCTTAAGTACCTAATCACTTAGTGGCCTTACAAAGTTGCTTACCACATCTTTTAAATGGTCCAACCTTGAATGAGGTGAATGTTTTCGATTCGGATCCATTTTCTTACCTGTTAGTCAATTCAAAAAAATATCTTGCATGCTATGCCAATATATTATAATACAACATAGCAGCAATTACTCATATGTATTCATGAAATGCATTTACATGCTCAACATATACACGTACTCTCAATCGTCGTCTCTCGTACCCAAGGTTCTAAGCCTATTGCTCTAATACCACTAAATGTCATGCCCTGAAAGAACCCAGATGATCCTAGGACATGTGGCATGCCACCAAGGCTTAACTCAAGTGATTAAAGTTCCAAAAATATGTAAGTTTAAAATAAGCTTAAACGAAAGAAGCTCAACCAACAAAGGACAAAACTCTGTCTTTGTAATCATCCAAAAATTCTGTTTTTAGCAAGTAGTAAATTCTCATATAATATTACAAAATCACAAGTTAAAATCAGCACTAATGATTTAAACCATTTAGAGTCAAACCAAAGTCACAAACATGAGCTTCCAAGTACAAGCAAGAGTTTAAAAACACTTTAAGAAAAGTACTAAATATAACCATTTACAACCAACCCAACAAATAAATCCCACGTTCAAATGTCCTATTCCAATAACACTAGTTATAAAACCACTATGATAAAACACAATCCCAACTATTACACAACTTTCTAATTTGATTACAAGAACTACATAAAACATAGTCTCAACCCTAAGTTGAAATCAACATATTACAATATAAACAACCCAAATTTAAACTATTTACATCCATTTACCAAATTTACTCTACAAGCAAGTAACTATAAAAAAATCACTTCAACTCCCAAAAACCACAAGCTAGCATCTGACTCACTTCCCTGATTCCTCACCGCGATCACCTACGATGGTTATTCAATAACCATTACAATATACAAGCTATATGCGTATTGAATAATGCTAATCATGATCTTGAATAATGAACATAGTCAATACAACATATTACAAAGAACTATAGTCTCCGGCAATTACTAGTTCACTCCCACCACTACCGGTTAGCCCGCGGCTCCACTGTCCAAGCCCACGTGACTAGTCATGACCCACGCCTTCACACTTGCGGTCCCATAGGCCTCTGGAGGCCGTGGTCATCACCACAATGATTACCTCATGGTGGTATAGAACTAGCAATTCCACCCAAATAGGCAACTCAGCATGCTCATTTAAATATCACCGTTGTAGACACCCCATTTTGTCGGTTATCAGATTTAGGAGACCCATAGCTTGGTGGTTCACAATGATCGAAAAGACTCAAAAGGACTCTTGGAAGTTAGTTCTATTTCTCAAAATGTTCAGAATGACCAAAATGCCCCTAAAAGCCCAAAAGCTCCCAGATTTGGACCAAAAGTTCTGGAAACATGCTACGTCGTAAGAAAAATGATAAAATGAGTTTTTAAGAAAAATTGGATGAAATTTTAAGCTCCCAGAGACCCCCGAAAGACCCGGAAGTTCACAGAAAGTCCCCGTTGACCAGTTTGACCAAGGCTTGACTAGGTTTGACCAAGGTTTGACTAAGTTTGACCAAGTTTGACCGAAATCGTCCAAATTCTCCAGAATCATTCTAGATCATGTGGAAAGTATTAAAATGAGTTTTGAAAGAAAATCGAGCAAAAACATCAGCTCCGGGGAGCTCCCAGAGGTTTCCAGAACTTCCCGGGAATCCCAAGTTTGACCAGTTTGACCAGAATTTGACTTTGAAACCGGAGCACCGTAACAATTTTCAAACATTTTTCATAGATACTAGAGGTCAATAGCTTTCCAACGGTATATCGCACATAATTTTTGGAGTTTGTATGCATTTTCTGTGAATTTCGGACGAAATAGGGCCTTTTCGCAAATACCGGAACCTCTGGGGGCCTAAACAGCATTATCTGGACGAAGGAGGAGCAGCGCCGCCTCGGCACTGGCCCACTGCCACGGCGGCACTCTCCCTCAGAACAGTCCATATTTGTAGTTTTGATTGGGGGTCCAATTTGATTAATTAGAAATCAAAATGACGTAGTTTTGGTTCCCATCTTATTTTGGACCAATGGGAGACCTTTTTATACTTTTTAAAACCCCATTTACTCCCCTCATTTGCCTATAAAAGAAACCATTTACTTCCATTTAGAGGAGAGACATGGAAGCTTAGAGAGAGCTTAGGAAGAAACTCTAGAGAAATATAGAGAGAGAAAGAGAAGAAGTAGTCTTCTTCTTCTTTTTTTTCCATCAAAGTGAGTTTTCCTTTTTACTTGAGTTTGCTATCAAAACTTCAATCATCCAAACATTTCTTTCACCACCATTCTTGAGTATTCATGAGATAGGAAGCTGCTTCCATGTCCAAATGTCACCATATATGAGTGAAACACCAAACTACAAGTCCAATATCTCAATGATTATCAACTGTTGATTGCTATTTGAATACTTGTTTACTTTGATGTTCATCTCTCTCTTAACCTCATTTCTTTTTGACTTTTCTTTGATTATTTAGTTGTTCATCATCATCTAGATGACATGTTGTTTGAGGAGAGTGAATCCTTATGGATAGTAGCTCTTGACCTTAAAGACATGTTTGATGGATGATGATTCTACCTTCAATACATTCATATGTATTCTTGAAGTCATATTTTCAAACAAAACTATGTTTGTGCAAGTAATATTGGGAGTTCTTTGATGATTCAAGGTTGTATGAGATTCTAAGTGGTCACATAGTCATCTCAAGTGTTTAAGTTCATGCTTTGAACATCTATTTCAAAACCCCTAATCAAGAACTCAAACTCTATTCCAAAACCCAAATCCATTTTCTTCAAGAATGATCCAAAACAGTGAGCTGTTCAGATTCAAAGATTTGTTTTAAATTAAATACTTAAGTTATGATGATGAAACCACTTAAAAAATTTTCCTAAGACATCATAGTTTGTCTCCAATTTTTCCCATCAATTATAGAGATGTGCAAGTATTATTTTCGGATTTGAAAAGTTCATATTCATAATCTGCCTCTGTTCTCACAGAATGTTTACCTGACATCTTGCACTTATTCTGGATGTTTTCGTCACTGTACATATATCTTTTCTATATTTTTTTATGAAATTTGGGTGTCTTAGAAAACTTTTGGTATATAATGGGTCATCATTAACCACTTCTTTGATTTATGAAAAATCATACAAAATCAGTCAACAGTGCAGCTTTTATTTCTGAGTCATGTGTAAATTCTAATTTATTTTCTTTTAATCTGTGATAGCTATTGAGGTTTGGTCTTTTTCTGTGCATTCTTGACACACTATGGAGGCTCTCTAATTTTGCTCACATTTTCCTAGGCATGTTTGACCTCCCATTATGATGTTATAAAGTAATACATACAGTCTGTCCACTATTCACAGCATGTCATTTTTTGACTTTCACACTTTGATGCAACACTCTCTTGTATCTAGATGAACCCATATCCCATGAACATGTTCTTTAGCACTTTTAGCATTCTATATCATATCATGTATCATCTATCCTCTCATGTATCATACTCCCATAGATTCTTGAGTTTGGTTTCCAAATAAAACCATATTTTGCAAATACTTGGGAAGTTCTTGAAATGAGTTAGGAATTGATATTCCAAGTGGTTAGAATATTCATCCAAGTTCTGGAAGTATACTTTCAAAACCCCCCTCTTAAACCCCTCATTTTGATTTCAAGAAATAAACCTTGTTTTTCTCAAAACCCTCAAAACAGTGAGTCATGTAACTTCAAGGAATTATTTTGAGTCCAATACACAATGTATGAATGCAAGACCATTTAAAAAGTCTTTCTAACTCATTATAGAACATTCAGGATTTTTGGCTTGACTTGGAACCACTTGAAAAGGGTCCATTCTTGCCCAAAAATTCCTTCCAAATATTCTGCCTCTGCTGTCACAGCAGCTAGGTTGGATTTCAACTTATTTTACAGAAAAATTTTCCAAAACGAGTGGTCCCAACTTATTTTTCCCTTGAACTTCAATGTCTTAGGGAACGTTTTGTATAATATGGGCCTCTAGATCTTTTGTTTTCATTTTCTAAGATTTTCTAACATTTCAGTCGACAGTACGGACTCTTTTCCTGAATAACCTCTATTGTTTATATGATTTCTCTCGATCTGTGATAGTTATTAAAGATTGGATTTTTGGGTATGTTCTAAACACAATGAGGAAGATATCCATAAAATATTATTCATTGAAAACATTCCTAACCGCTCTTTTCCATTTTCACAAGATCATGTTACTGTTCTGTCCACTATTCACAGCAAGCATACTTTTACTTCCATCCTTTGATTTAATGCTTATATGCACTCCAAATTAGCTCATGTCTTAGGAAGTAGTTCATACTACATTTGTACATATCCCATAATGATCTCCTTCATTCATTCATATACATTCTAGACTTCTAAGTCATTCTAGGAATCCATGAACACAAAACACACTACAACCTTGGCACATTCTAGATGCATACATTGCATTCATACAAGATTTGGGATTTTTGTAACTCCTAATCTAAGAAGATTATAAGGAATGATCATGATCACACGTTCATGCTTCCCCTCGATCTAATCATTCTTTCTCATCCGTCCCGGGGATTGAGAGATCTTCTCTTCTCAAAGATTAACATGCATCATTCTAGCTTGCTAAGCATCCTTGTTTTCTTTGATTTATTTGTTTCAAGAACAATTCATGTCCCCTTAGATTAGGAAAACTTTATTACTTGATATGTGATTAGACAATTTTTCCTAGGTTTGTTTTGTGTGATCTTTCACTTTGCATTGTGTGATACTTGGCTTAGATCTTATGAATGATATCTTATCTTTAGATCTTCCATTTCAAATTTTCTTATGAGATGTAATATACTATCATAGTATTAATTGTTGAACCATACATAGTATAAGATGATTATTTGGATGCTAATTGAGGCCCGTCGAAAGACGGGGGCGAGTTGAGGGTGTTTTAGTCGTGACAAAGGCTCCTTCCCGTCTCGTACCAAAACCCCGAGCCAAGTTCTTTTGTTATGAAGGGCCGGTGCCCTTTATCCGTTTGGGTGAGTCAAAATTAGGTTTCTTGGTTCCTTAAAGACCAAGTGGCGACTCTGTATCTGTTTTCAACAAACCTTTTCTCACTCTTTTCAAATCAATTTCAAAACAAACAAGTGGATAGTGGAATCTAGCGTGTCCACAACCGTGCTTTCACAATTAAATTGGCCCTAATGTAACCACATGAATTTTGCCCAATAATAAACTAAGTAAAATAAATTAAGCTAATTAGGCATGCTTTGGCATCACAATTGAACCCAACATGGAAATCATCAAAATATCAAAATTAACATCACTCACCTCTTGGGTTTCGCTCCTAATTGTGCGATTAAAGTCTTACTAAGAATCAGGTACAAATCCTATATAAAAACTACAAGTTATGAGCTAAAACCCCAAAATGAGTCATAGAAAAACTATCACAAAACTCACTAAGATTAGTACCAACATGTTAGACTCACCTCAGCAGTCCGAATATATGGTCAGAATTGAAAACCGACGACGTTTGGCACGTCAACCGTCGTTGAGACGCTTGCCAAATTCCGTCGCAATCTCTCGTATCCCTATGTATACTAACCAAATTGTAAATAAAAAAGAAGACATAAAGGTGGTGATGAGTCACCCCTAGGTGTCTTATTTATATAACTTCCTAATTTTATCATGAAACTCCTACAAGTTTACTAGTTTTGCAATTACGCCCCTACTAATTATTAAATTGTATTCAAACTATCCCAAACTTCAATGCATATTTGTCTATGTCTCGCATGGGTCCCATAAGTGGTCCCATATAATTATATGAACTTGCTAATTAGCCTACTGATTATGTAACGTGTTCAATTTGTGCTCATAAAGGTACCCCTAATTGACCCCAAAAGTGGTCACTACCTAATAACATGATATTATCAACAATAAAATAATAAATCATTTAAGCCTTAATAAAGATTTAGGCACATAGAGTATTCCATATATAATGTCACATCCCAACTGGGACCCACCAACACATATCCCAACTTGGGATTGCCATACTGACTATAACTAGGTTCCCAATTGGACACCCATAATCAACTTAGTGGGTTAATCTCACCTCCAATAAGTGTCACATAACACATTAATTAACAGTAACTCATGATTATGCATGCTAAAGCAATATTAAAATATAAACCACGGGAGCGGATGTCACAGATATGTCCACATATGACACACTGGATATTCTCATAATACACATAGAATAATTCTGTAATATACCAAGTGAGTTAGGAAGACTCACCTCAATCTGGATTCGCAAATACAAGTATAGTTTCGGTCCCTACAATACATATAAATACACAGGATGGAAATTAACATTCATTCTATTCATAAGGGTATAATGGTAATTGTGCTAAGCCTCAACATGATGATCTAGACGTCATTCTGAGTCTAACGCGATTGACTAGACTCAAATCAGAGTTCGTCATCTAAAAGGCTGGTTTTCCTACACCAGTGTGGACCCTACCCGTAAGCTATATTTTTGACAGAGTTAGAAAGTCACTAAACTTAAGGGGATAACTCTAAACATCATTTTAGAAATTTAGAAATTGACCGTGTATTTTGCTGAGCTACGATTTATTTACTATGAATTATCGAAGTCTTATTCACATAATAATAGACGTATGAGTCCTATAATTATAAAATATATTTTAGAATGATATTTGGTCTTTAGAAATATTTTTAATTAAATACTAGACCTTAAAAATAGGCTAGTTGTATTTCTCTCGTAATTTTCAAAATTCGTTTGGTATTTAAAATAATTAAAACATTACATAAATGGCTTCACAATAATTATTGAAAATACCCAGAGCATAGTTTTATAATTTAATAAATTATAAAACATGACTTTAATACTTTTAAAACAACAAGTATGATTTTCTAGAATTATACATGGCCAAAATATTAAATATCTATTTAAATCTAAGAGGGTACTATTAATATTTGTTATTTATTTAAGTCCAAATAAATAATGACTATGATATGTAAATACTAAAGTTTGGGTCTTATAAATAAATGATTTATAAAATAAAGGCATTAGACCTTGGGATCAACAACATAATTTTCTAGACTTTGAAAATAGTCATTAGGTATTTATTACCTACTAATTATAATTTTAAGCTAACTTTTATTATTTATTTGAACCCAAATAAATAATAAGTGAAATAATAATAATAATAATAATAATAATAATAATAATTCAGAATATATGAAATAATATAAATAATATTCAGAATTCAAAGTCTAATTAACAATGCTACAAAACTATTTTTAAAGCAAGTTAAAACATTAAACAATTGCATATATCTAATTATTGTAATTTAGCTAGCACTTATTATTTATTCACAACTAGATATATAAAAATATAATTTCAGAATATAATAAATCTTAAATAATATTATTTTGTAATTAAAAATGGGCCAATAGGTATTTATTAACTAATTAACACAAGGAAAAATAATAGTTATTATTTATTTTAAATCTATAATAAATATTTAATATATTTAATATTACTAACATGAATTCATAATATATAAATATTATTTACTAATATTTTTCAGAAATTTAAACATGTTGATTATACAATTAAATCATATTATTAAACTAATTTAAATACCAATTACAACTAACTTGTACCATACAAATAGACTACAAAATATACCGTAAACAAACCCATTTTAGAACTTCATCTTCCACCGCTGATATACACAGTCGGTATATGTATTATACGTATATATATAATATATAAACTTCATACGGTCATAACTCATTCATTACTCGACAAAAATAGGCAAACTTTAAGTCGAAATTGAGTGCCTCGACAAGCCCGATCCAATGGTATAGGTCTCGGGTCCTAACTCTTAATGGTTTGCACAGAAAATGGGAAAAACCAAGAGAGGACATAAACTTTGACCGCTTCATTCGTCGCAATGCAAAATAGTTGTCGCAAACGGTTCAAACTGGGACTTAATAGGGTCCTAATCTACTGTATTTCATTCATGGAATGTGTTGCTGTTAACATTTACGAATACCCATTTTTAAGCCTATATATATGTCACCGTGAATATATCTACGTGTATATGTGTAACATTGCTATTTTATACGTCAAAAAGCACCTAAATAATCTACCGAGTGAAATAGTGAACTCAACTAGGCTTGTGGTGGTCCGGTGATGGCATGAGGGGGCTCCGTGGCGGTCTCGGGTGGTCCAGTCATGGCTTCTCCTCTTCAGTCTCCTCTCTCTCTCTCTCTCTCTTCTCCTTCTCCCTCTTCCAGTTCTCACTCTCGGGTCTGTGTATATAAATATCTATACAGTGTGTGTGTGTGGACTGGTGAGGGAATGAGTGTTGGTTTTCTCTCTTTTATTTTTCATTCTTCTCTCTCTCTCTCTCTCTCTCTAACCGTGGCTCCTCTCTCACTCTCTCTAACTCTCTTTCTTGGGTCCTCTCTCTCTCTCTCTCCTATGAACTATCTATATGTATATATATACTATCACACACATACATAATACATATTATACAATAACACACACAACATACACACACATATATATATATATATCAATCTCTGTGTGTGTGTGGAGGGTTTGGCGTGGCATGGGGTGGCAGTGAAAGAGTGGAGGTGGTGTGTGTGTGGCTGCGGTTTGGTGAGGGGTTGATTGAGGGGAGTGATTTGAGGTGGTGTGTACTTGGGGGACAAGGGAGGCCGGCAGTTGGGGAGTGGGGAGTTTGTCCGGCGGGTTTAAGTGGCTTTAGGGTGGTGATCTAATGGTTAAGGGAGTGTTTGGGTGAGGGATAATATTCATTAGTTATATGATAGTTTACTTTGTACAATGACTATTTAGGGTAGGCCTTTACATTGTACTAGTATTTCTATAATTGTAGGATTCCACCGCCGTTTGAAAGTATGGGACATACAGTTTAGATTATCCCAAATTTTACGGATTCGCGTGACTAGTCAGTCGGGGTTCGTAACTTACCGTCCAAGTAAATAAATATATAGTCCGGGTTTAATTATTGTGCTGATAATAAAATAAAAATAAAAATTATGATCCGGCATCGATTAATACTATTATGACCATAACTTATAGTTACGGAATTTAAAATGGTCTCGGATTAACAATTAATATAACCTGTAATTATAAATTAAGGGACAATGAAAATATGATATAACTGATTATTATAATATTATGCTACAACAAATATATACTATCTTACTGTTATAAAACATAGTGACAACAAATATAGTATTAACTTATAGTCTACAGAAATCGAACGACACTAGCTAGTTTTATAATATAATCTACGGTTATAGTTTAAACGATAACAAATATTAATATACGATATTAATATATGGGGTCTGTCTTAGCAATCAAAATCACCTTAACAAAGTGAAATCAATTCTATGAGTATTAAAATTTTGATTGTCGTCACATATATATACATATATTAGTACAGGCTACAAAAATAATTACAAAAATAAACTTAGAAGTCTATTTCCATATTTTCTAATTTTCAAGGGTATTGCATTTTAGTGTTGAAACACTCTTTAGATTTGTGATTTAATTCTCTCTCTCTCTCTCTCTCTCTCTCTCTCACACACACACACACACACACACACACACACACACATACACACACGCCTCTCTTTCTGGATCTAATTTCTTCATCCTCTCTCATTCGACCACACAACTCTATACTCCAAACAATACATAATTAATACTCCAACAAAATTTCACATACTTTTTTAGTGAAAATTCACAACTTTTTTTGGGGGGGTTAAATTTCACAAATTTTTTTTGTGAAATTTCTCAACTTGTTTTTTCCTCGGAATTTCATACGAACAATGCTACTTGTTTGGTAGATCTCTTCAAGTAGATATAAGAAATAATTTCCACTTGAAAACAATGTGTAGATTGGAAGTTCCAAAATTTTGAAGTGTGAAAAAAACATTAGAAAGACTGTTAAGAGAGTCAAACGAGGTTATCAGAGCTCAGACGAGATCCTGGTGGTGGTCGCCGGAGGTCCGACGAGATCGTCGGAGTTCATGGTGGTGTCGCACCTATTATGTAGCAATTTTAGCAAAATAGTGATGGTAGTTTAGTCAATATTTGAAGGGAGAGATAATTTATGTCTAAATTTTTTTGCTTGCTGGACCTAATATTAAAATATTACCCTAAAATGGATTTATCACCAATTCACTCTAGTATTTTTTTTAAACATCTCTTATTTGGGCCTTAGGCATTTTATTTCAAAAATTTAAACTAAAGCCTATAAAGCTGAATGTGACTAGTATCCCACATTGCTTAGGGATGAGAGTTTTCTACACCTTGTATATCTCCTTCTAAGTTTTATAAGCTTGTGTAGTTGGAACTGATTTGGCTTGCAAATCGATACTTATGCATACGCGTATGCCAAATTAATTTTTTAACTGTTAGAGAGTCACATTTATGCACATGTCTTACTCTCTTGAATTAAATAATTTTGAATGCTGCACTTAATTCTGGATTTAATTTGTTTTAAAAAACTGCTATCCAGGTTTAATACATGACTGTTTGGGGATTAAAAATTGCTTTAATAACTACTGTTAAATGATTTTATCAGTTTTTGTTCTATAGGAACTACACCTTTTCTCATTCAAAGTGACACACAGAAATTTTATGTTCTTATTTTTGAGAGGTATACAGAAACTGTTTTCCCTCTATCAACTGTTTTTTTTTTTATACCTTTCTGAAATGTCCCTTTTCGAGTTGGAGCAATTCTAAGCGCTCAAGTAATCTTCCAATTCGTGTGCACGTTTGAAAGATTCGATTGTTGAATCTTGGAGAGCGTAGTGCTAAGACCTTGTGCATCGAGTCATTGACTCCGAGGAGCCGAATTGTTCTTAAGAATAGTGCAAGTTATTGCATGCCTCAATAACTTCATAATTGTATCCTTCTAATTTTCCAACATTGGCTTCTCCATTGCCCACAATCTTTAAAAGAGGAGTAATAGGGTAGTTTTCCTCCAAAGTTGACATTTTGGGTATTCCTCAAGAGTAATGCTATACTTTCCAAATCCAAATTTTAAGTTCACATCTCAAATGATGTAATAGTGGACCCACTAAATTTTGATTGGAGGATGTTAAAGTGACCCTATAATAGTTCCACTGCCACATAATTTAGAATAAGGATTTAGAATTTAGATTTAGGAAGGATATCATTACTACTTCCTCAAAATTTGCATTCTAATGGAGATGTAAATGGGTTAGCTAAAATGGTTCCATCTAAATTGGAGACCCGAAATTGTAGAAAATGGGAAGAGACAGAGAATAGTCAAATTGGAGGGAAGATTCTAGACCTTAAATTGGCATCAAAATAATGATTGGAGTGTATTGAAATAATGGATAATTCTCAGGGCACATAAGAATCTTACATAAATAAGATATATAAACCATAATGTGTCTATCTCTCTCCTGGTGGGGTCCACTAACACTGTAGAATCCACAGCATCTACGGGGTCTACAAAGGAGAGAGATAGACACATAAAATTTATGTATCTTGTTTATGTGAGATTCTTATGTGCCCCATGAGTTATCCTAAAATAAGTATTAAATAACTACTCATTTAGACTAGCGATATTTACATGGCAGAAAAATACTTTGTAACCGTGCCCTTGTAGGGAAGTTTTACTTTGGGTCTTACATTTTCAATTACAACACAATTTAGACCCTCAATTTATAAACTTGTTTCAATCAATGATAATCGTCAACGGCGTTAAGAAAAAATATAACAGAATGGACCATATGGAGGGCCAAAGTGAAACTTTGCTATAAGTACATGGCCCAAAGTGAAATTTTACTATAAGTATAGAGCCTAAACTGAAACTCTATAAGGTCCATTCTGTTATACATTTTTAACACCGTTAACGATTGTCCTTGATTGAAACAAGTTTGTAAATTGAGGGCTCAAAGTGTTGCAGTTAAAAATATAGGGCCCCAAGTGAAATTTCGCTGTAAGTACAGCCTACAAGGTACCAAAATGCATTTGACCCTATTTACATTCTAGTCAATTTTTTGTGTGAAATTTAGAAGCCATTCTACAAATTTTTTAAAATTTTTAAAAATATTAACAATAATTAAAAAAAATTAAGTCATTAACAAAAAAAAAAAATCAACTTCTAAAAGGTTGCTCCCTACATTTGGAAGAGTTACTCCCAACATATATAGAGTTGATCCAAAACTGTCACGACCCATCCCACTACGCGTGGAAATAGGACACGTGACACGCCACCAGGGCTCATCCAAACATCATCTAACGATACGCAGCGGAAAGAACTTTAAAACAACCCTGGGTAATTTAAAACTTTAGGAAACATTGCCCTCTGAGTTGAAAAATCTATTGGAAATCAAAGTTACAAAAAAAGTTTTGCCCAATTAGAAAGTGTTCACAAAATCCATTTGAAAATACAGAGGTCCGGTCGACTGTAATAGGGTCCAGTCGACTGTGCCTGGCAGAAACTAAAACCCTAAATCCTCAACAGAGGTCCAGTCGACTGATCAGGGAACCCAGTCGACTGCACTGGTTACTATTCGGATCAGTAGCTAAAATCTACAGTATCTCAGTCGACTGATCTCTTCCTCCAGTCGACTGTGTTAGGCAGAACTAAAATGCCACAATTAACAAAGGGAGTCCAGTAGACTGATCTGGGGACCCAGTCGACTGGTTTTGCCATTAATAGAAGCAGTAGCCAAAAATCAACAGTGTTCAGTCGACTGCTAAATGGGTCCAGTCGACTGCTACTCTTACTATTCACTTTCAGTGTCTCAAATACACGGGATCCAGTCGACTGATCCTGGGTCCAGTCGACTGCTCCCCTGCTGGGCAGCCTGTGATGAAAAATACTAACACATGCTTCTCCAAACCCAACACCAATACAACCACAACTGATTTCAACATTTGAACATAATCACAGATGTTCAATTACAAGATTACAATACTGTAAAACTAATCTATGGTTCTATTACAACATATTACCAATTTACCAATCCTTACACCAGTTTAGGATTTAAAAACAAAAGCATATACAATTGTGGTTCCCCCGGCGTTCCTCGGCCTCACTCCTCACGATTCTTCTTGTCTTTCTTCTTACCTGCAATGGAGTACATCTCCACTGCTCAGCTATATGCTGAGCATACAATTCTAAATGTATGCTTATATGACACTTCATGATTTAAGCATCTAAAACACATAGAAATAGTCTCTAGGGTGAGTGGTACGCATTCATCCGGTCGATGCCGTAGGAGGACCACCTCTCCCACGCATCTTGTACCCTGGTTGGGCCTTCCTCCATACTAGGTACCGTGTGCTGGTTGGGCCCAACTCCAATCTAGACACAACCACAAATTCAATTCCATTACAATCACAATCAAACTTATAATCCTCAAGGTTCGAGGAGCTTACCCCGGATGAATTTGCACCAAACTCCCCTTTGACCCAAGTAAACACATAACATGCTCATATAAACATTTACACGTGCTTTTCATATAATTTCGCATGCATAATTAACGGGCCTAACTAATACATGAATTTCGCCCGGATCCAATAATATCAAAGTTGATGTTCAAAATATGAAAATCCATATATTTCATAGATCTAGAATTCATACCTCGTGCGAATCTCTTCAAACTTTGAAGGATCGTCTAAGGAGCTAATTAATCGTCGGATTTCAAATTTAGGACGATTCCTACAAGTTTTACTGGATTTTCCCCAAAAGTCTAGAATTAAGATTTTTACAAAAATTGGCCAAACACGGCCTAAGTAGTATCAAAACGTAGGTCTTACCTCCACGAGTTCGAATATGAAATCTGGAGAAAAATCTGACAGACGAACGGTCGTCGATCGGCGGCGCAAAGCCCGTGGCAACAATCTCCCTTTCTCTCTCCTCTCTCTCTAGATATTTTGAAATGTTTGGATGAGAATGAATCTCATCCACCACTATTTATAGGCAAACTTTTTGGAAATTGCGTTTACCTCCCCACAAGTTCTCAAAGCTTCTAATTAGCTCTCGAAACTTCGCACACGTCTATTTTATAACTTTACGAGTGAAAATTATAAATTTCAAGAGTTTTCAACAAAGTCTCGTTTGGGTCCAAAATAACGTCCGAAAACTAAATTATGTGAAATCTCTACACAACCTACCTTTTATTTCACGTGTCACTCACGTTCTCACCACAGTTCTCAAAATGATATATATCAATATCGAAAAAATCAAAAATTATACTACACAGGTATAATTCACTATTCATAAAATACCAGAAAAGTTAAATAACATTTAAATCACATAAATGCCATTTAACCGTGCCAATGCAAAATGGGCTATCATATTCCTGTGTCCTTACTGACACCTTACCGTTGACCCACAGTCAACCTCATCTCAATCCAATTATCAAATAACATTGATATACTCACAACTTTCCAATTATGTATGATAATGCTATGAAATTTTGGAACGGGTGTGACAAAATCATCATGTAAAATTTGATTACTTTTAAATTTTTACCAAAATAAAAAATAAAAAAAATAAAAAATCTAATTTTTAAAAAAGCAATAAATTGACTTTCAATTTCTATACAAAAAGTAAACTGAAAGTTAATTATCCCTCTTTAGACAACTATGGATAGATTGCATTATCGTGGAAAGACTTATAAAGCACTATTCAGGTCACCAAGTGTAATTTTTGATTACTCAAATACATACAAGCAATGTAATAAATCAACCATTAATGTTAAATTAAAACACCCCAACTTCAAAATGGAAATCTTTAATTTGTCACTGAAAAGCACAGAGTAATGTTATGTTTTTCCAGTTGTGTATCCCAAATAGTTTCCAATGTGATAGTGGGACCATTTTTAATAATAGTGAGACTATTTTAACATCCTCCAACAAAAATCACATGGGTCAAATATCATCATGGAGAGGCAACAAGAGTACATGGGAAAATAGCCTGAACACACACACACACACTCACTTTTACTTTTATGCCTTAGACCGTTTCCAAAGCACTGCATCAAAAATCAGCAGCAAAGGTGTACTTTGATGGGTTGAAGGCATGTTTGCCTAGTCTCTCAATGTTGAGAGTTCCAACCGTTGCCATCAAAATTTAATATGTTATTATTATATTTTAACTTTTTACCAATTCTATCCCAATTACTCCCCCAACTCATCTTTTCCCACATTTACTCTGATGAACCCATTGTTAAGACCCTCTTTGCCGTTAGCGAAAAAAAGAAGAAGACCCTCTTTGCCCCCCTCCCTCTCTAAGCCAGACATCTCTTCCCTCTCATTGCGACTCTCTCTCTCTCTCTCTCTCTCTCTCTCTCTCTCTCTCATCTTCTCTCTTGTGGCATCTCTAAACACTCAGATTTCACGACAGTGGCAACAATGGGGGTTCGGGACGCGATCATGTTGGTCGGTTGTGGTCGATGATGCGGTGAAGGTCCGACGACGCTTCAGTGAAGGTTTGGTTGTCTTGATTTGGGATTTTTTTTTTGTTTGGGTAGGAGATGGAGGGTTAGTTAAAAGGTTTTTGAGCCTAGGGTTAGGTTTTTTTTTGTTGTACTCACAAATTAGTGTGTGGGTTTCTGGTTAACCAAAATTTTTTTTTGGGGGGTTAATTTGTTGCAGATCTTTAGGGTTTTGCTTGTCTTTGTTTGTTCAATTTTGTGCCATCAAAGGAATAGAGACGTTGAGGATTCTTGAGATTTAGTTTTTGACCGTTGGGGCTCTGGATGTTTGATTAAAATATTGAAAGATAACATTTGATGGGGTGTTGAATTTGCAGCAACAATGCTGCAATATGGGCAACCCAGCAAGTTTGATGCAAGAGTTGCTGTCTGTTGGAGCAATGTTTTTTCACATTTCACAGCAACTTTGCTTTTGCTGTAATGGTTGCCTCAGGGTTGGAGATGGTCATACATATTTTGCATTACATGAATTTGTATCCCTCCTGAAATTTGTAATTGCCCATTATGAACTCGGGATCTAACTTTGGTCCTTAAATTTTTTAATTTCAACCCAACTAGTAAATTAGCCTCACTAATAAATTTTCCTTTTGAACTTATTAAGGGTTTTAAAAAAAAAAAGTAAAACTAGTAAAATATTTCTAAATAATCAAGCATATGAAGACAGTTTTTTTGTGAAAGAGTTAATTATGTTTTACCCTAACCAAGTATATATGAAACTCCAAGAACAACCATACAACATTTAAAAACCTAGAAAACTAGAATTATAATAGTTTACCCAAAAAATTCGGGTTGGGGTGCTGGCCCCAAAACCCCATATTTTATTTTGTCGACTTCTCAAACTGTCATTGGCTCTACACGTAACAACGAGAGGACATTTTCAGTTATGAAGATTGTGAAAAATTGCTTGCGCGGTCAAATGGGTAACCAATTTTCAAATAATAGTTTGCTTGTGTATATCGAGAAAAGAGATTCAACGAGGTTACAAATGATGCGATAATGAAACATTTTCAGGATATTAAATCCCATCGCGTATACTTGTAAAATATAACAAGCTTAACTAAAAATGTAATATTGTCTTTTGCGAATGTAGTATTTATACTTACACTAGCCCATCCCCCCCTGAACCAAAAATTCTGGCTTTGCCTTTGACTGTCACATGTGTTGAGAACCACATTTGAGATAAAAATTTGGAAAACATAACATTTCTTACAAGGAAAGGTCCCGTTTGCAGGGAGGAACCAAGGTTTTGTCTCTGGGGGTGCCAAAATTTAGAAAAAAAAAAAACATCAAAATACGTAAATAATTATTACTTACTTACTTATCTATCTATTTTTTTAATCATGTTTGGTTACATTGCTTTGTTCCGCCACAGAGACTAAAGAGAGTTACATATTTTATTTACTGTGGTGGACTCAAAAGAAAACCAAATTATTTTGAACACATATATTATTGCATTAATATATAGAAAAATTCTAGAACAAATCGTAGTGGTTTTGAATGTATAATACATTCTAATAATTTGGTGCTAAAATATTGTAATTTTGTTATCAAAGTGTACTAACATTTGAAAAAAGTGGCTTTAAAAAGGGGATAATTACATTTGAGTCAACTTTTTGTATAAAATTTAAAAGTCAGTGTATTAATTTTTAGAAATTAAAAAATGCCAACAATCATTAAAAAAATTGAAAGTCATTAACAAAATTATAAACACATCAACTTTTGAATTTTATTTTGTGTTTTAGTCTATTTTATATGTTCAACGTTGTGAACTTGCCCCAAAACGTTGTGATGACTGCTCCCAATGTTTGGAATTGCTTTTGACGTTTGAAGAGTTGCACCTGACTTTGAAAGGAGTTGCTTCCTACGTTTTGAAGAGTTGTAACGTTTGAAAGAGTTGTGCCACAATGTCATGTAAAATTTGATAACTTTTTTTATTTCATGAAAAAAGTTTATATATATTTTTTAATTTAGAAAAAGCAATAGACTGATTTTTAAATTCTATACAAAAAAAATAGAGTGAAGGTTAATTATCCCTTTAAAAAGTAAGGTGATTTTTTCAAAAATAAAATGATTATTAAAGTTACTACAGTTTGAACAAAGTATAACACTTCAGCACCAAAAGTGGTACCAGAACATGATTGTATGAGACAACCAAACCACTAGAATGTATAACAGAATATCACTAACACACACACACACATGTATATAAATATACGGTCTTCAGACCTTAAGAAACGAACCTAAAGACGAATTGTGTAAAAAGTGAGAATTTCTCACATTTTGAAAATTTTCACTTCTGAAATTTCTTACTTTTTTTGTGAAAATTTTCACTTTTTATATAGTCCGCCTTTTAGGCCCGCTTAAAATCCGGACTATATATATATATGTACACACAATTAAAGGTTTAACAAACAATATGAGGGGTGCCCACCCTTAACTTCCGCACCTGCCCGTTTGGCAAAAATATTGGAGCTCATAAGTGAGTATAAAACTCTAAAAATTAAAGTAAAATCATTTAAAAACCCAACTTCTTCATTTTTATCATAAAAAGATACGAGTCAATCCTACAAGCGATTGACCAAAATCTATTATTGTTCGTTTGATTCGCTTTTGTCTAAAAAAACATATGTATTGTTACAAAAGTAGAATTGTAGTCAAAACATAAAGGCCCCAAAGTACGAAAGAAACATTTGTGCATGGTAACACCCGTACATGAAAAAGAAGGTTAATGTGGTATTAATACGTATTAATTAAAGATAATAAATGCATAAGATGGTTTAAGGTGGGGACCCACAGGTGAAAATGTGTTCAAATGTGGACACATATGAAAGTCTTATGATAAGTAGGACTGGTATAAAAGTGGAGCCCAATGAGGGTCTAGTTAATATAATTGCATTTAGACGTCACTATTAAAAATATTATTATGTCTTATGATAGGTAAGGGGATCAATTTGGGTAACATTTCAAATGTGAGGACGTTTATGAATATGATTTATAATTGATAGGTTTAATTGCAACCTCATAATATATATGGGACCACTTTTGGGACCCACAGATGACATAAATTAAATCTACTTAAAAAATGTGAGTAATTAACATAATTAACTTGGGGGTTTCATAATAAAGCTTAAAGAAAGTTTGGGGTGTAAATAAAATAAAAAGAAAATGCATGACAACACATATGCATCAGATGCTTATGTGTCTCTACCACACCAAACATAGCTAGATTTATAGGAAAAAGAGAACCGAGAGCTCTCGAGATTGGCGACGGAGATTTCGACGACGTTCCTTGTCGTTCTTTCGCCGTTTGATGCCAGAATTGCGAACCGAGACCATATTTGGAGTCGTGGAGGTAAGGGGATAACATGCACGTTTTTTTTTTATTTTTTAGTTTCAATAATGGTTTTCCAACAACTATTTTTAGTTAACTTTTGGAGTATCAAAACCGTGTAGGATTATCATCAGTTGGGATTTGAGGTGAAATTTACAAGAGGTTGGGATATTCTTATATGCTTATTTTCTTATAATCCGAAGAGGAGAGTTTTCTAATCCAAAATTTGGGTGTTTAGATATGTTAATGTGATAATTGTTAGTAAAGAATACGTAGTTCGTGTTCATGTGATTATATATGTTGATGAATTTAGAGTAAAGCATGCAAATTATGTGTAAATTGATATGTTATATGCCTAGTTGCTTAATTGCTTATGTGAATAAAAGGGAAGTCAAGTAGTGTTCACTATTTATAGATCCCATATGTAAGGGTGTGGATATCGCAGTTTTCTTACCCACATCTTTTATTTTAAAATTCCTTTAAATTTCAGAACAAATGAGTCGCCACTTAATTTTTTTAAGGAAAATTAAGAAACCATTTTAAAGCATCTGATCTTTTGCGAAACCAAAAATTAAACTAGGTCCGGGGATTATGGAATGAGAAGGGAAGGAGCCCATCGGACTAAAACACCCCTTCTCATCCTATCTTGCGATAGGCCTCTACTCAACATCCTTTTAATTGAATTGTTAATTTGAATGTGCCCTCAACTAATACATACGTATAGATATACATTACAAAAACATGTCTAAAAGGTGTAAAATTGCAATTGATAAAATATCATTCAAAAAACCACATATTCCAAGTAGCAAGCAATATGATATGCAATAGGGAACAAGAGAACTTACCCGGGATCCAGCAGCGATATTAAACGTGCAATGCATACAAACAAAAGAAAATCATAAAAGTGTCTCTAATCACATGTATTCACATAAGGCAAATCCTAATTCTACGGTGTCGCGCATGAGATTGAAAAATCGATAAAATCAAGAAATTACAATAAACTCGAAAGGAATTCAAGAAGTCGTACCTTGATAGCGCTGCAAAACAAAGGGTTAGTTCGCATGATATACAAGATATGAAGTTGGAAATAACAATCCTAAATTTCTAGCTTAAATCTACCAAATGTAATTAGATCTAAAGCAACTAAATCCTAATTACAAGTGTCAAACCATATGGATGAATATATACATGAACAAGAATAAATTATGAAATACCCAATCATTTAGATCACTTAAACTTTGAATTCAAGCTTAATTAAACATGGTTTGACTCTTAATTCATGAAAATATCATCTAAGCCATTATTCATAAGATTGGTTAAAACTATTGCAGAATTCTGAAAATTGCTGAGAGCAGATCATAACTTTAAAAACATAAAAAGCATGGATCCCGTGGTTTGATCTTGATGAATTTTGGACACAAGATGCCTCTGTGTGTCTAGTTTCTAACCCAAGAAAATAAATCAAAGCTCCAATGGTTGGATCTCCGGGAATTGGACAAAAACCAGACATCACTCAGTATTCTACAACCTTCTGTCCAGAGTTCTTGCACGATTTTCTACAAATAGCATAAAAATCATAAATGCTTTGTTCATTTTAGGGTGACTTCCTAACACATTAATCTACGTAGAAAAAATTATTTTGGGTCACAAATACTTTATTAAGGTTCTGATTTACTCATTTCAAAAGAGTGTTACTGTTCAGAAACTCTGGACAGATTGTAGTGACTATACAAAACTCATGACCAAACCACTTTAAACATGAAATCTCCTTAAAACAAAAAATGCAGTGGTAAAACATTGTGTTATTGACATTTTTCCGTTGGTTTCACTTAATTCCAACGGTTAGATTTCGAACCAAAAATCGTTGATCAAAACCGGTTTATGCATCCACTGTTTCATTGTCAAGTTCCACTTTTATTTGTTAACCCCAACTATTGAACCATGAAGTTGGACTTAAACTAAACCATTTTCTCCTATCATTTGATGGTCATTGGAGGCTAAAGACTTTTATATTTGTAGGTTTCAAATGAAGTATGAATGGACTTCATGAAACTTCAAGATAATGAACCTAAACCATGGAGATGGGCTTAGACTCAAAACTACTATCTCCTACCATTTGATGGTCATTGGAGATGAAGATATGACTAATACTCATGAGCCTTGAGCAAACATAGCTAAACATTCATAGGTTTTCAAGGAATATAGAAGGGGATTCCATGAAATCTTAAGTTAGAGAATCCCAAACCATGGTAGAGGTTTAGATTCACTTACTTACTCTTATATGAGGGATGATCAACCTTGACCCTCATGGGGGAGCACAAGCTCACATGGAATCAAAGGATCCAACTCATGAGACTCAAGTGAAGTATGGAAGACTTCCAAGAATCTCAAGTGAAAAGTATAAACAAAAGAAAGAAAAGAAAGAACTAAAAGAAAAAAATGCAACTAAAGTTTGCAAGTTTCCTAATAAAACTTCTAAAAAGGTTAATCAAAAGACCAAAAGTTTAAAAAAAAGAGTGAAGAAAAACAAATTGTGGTTAGAGGATCACCTTCAAACTATCCTCAAAGCCTCTCTCCTTTGATGATCTTCCAAGCTCTCCTTTCTAGTTTTCCAAAACTCTCTCTTTTCTCTCTTCAAATATGTATTAGTGTAATGGTATATTCTTCTTGTATGTTGTTGTTGTTGTTGTTGTTCTCCCAAGGAAGATCCTCCTTCTTTTATAGACAAAATTACCAAGTATTTTTAGTGAATTCGGAGTAAAAGACAGGTGTAAATGTCTCATTTGGTGGTACAATACGTACTTCCTGAAAATAGACAGACTGCTGCACAGGGCGGCAGTCAAAAATCTCTTGCGGCAGTCAGTGGATGCCGCAACGGCACTCCGTGAATGCCGCGGCGGCATTACATGACTACCGCGCGACACTTATTGAGAGCCGCGGAAAATTATTAATGGCCGCATTTTAGTCAGCCTTACTTTATCAGTTTTTGTTTTTATCTGCATACACATACGTATTGTACCACAAAATACGGACTGTTAAAGCAAATGGCAGTCAGAAATTGTCGGCGGCACTCAGTAAATGCCGGACCGGCATTCTGCGAGTGCCGTCCGGTACTCACTGAGTGCCGCAAAATTCTGTCGTGTGCCGGTTTTTGCTGAACTTTCCCTTTTAGGTCTTTTCTTTCCTCCTTTTTCTTAAAGAAACTTATTTTCGAAGATTTTTTCCAAAAGTGATGTTTTATACCTGAATTCTCCTAAATACCTGGTATTTCAATCTGTGAAAATTTTACCGCGTTTGGAGAACTTTCTGAAGAGCTTGGAATGCTTCGAATCTTTCGGTCCTTATCATCATTGGACGTGGAGGTGACGCTCTCCTAAATTCAACGGTCGGTCAAAATCAGGGTCTACAGTTTGCCCTCTTTGACAGAGCTTGTGGGGCAACGCGTCCCGTAAGTGAATGTCAAAGCTTGTGTGAAGACAGGCCTTTTGACCCGACCGTCGGTTTTAGGAAAAACAAAATGCGTTGTAAAAGAAAACATGCGCGCGGCAATGGTTCACACTGGTCGTGCTCAATGGTGAGCTGCCTACGTATCCGTTCAGGAATCAGACCGAGATGTAGTTCGGGCACGGGGTCGAACACACACAAACGCAAGTAGTCACACGGACGGATGCACCTATCCTATCGTGATGCGCATGCTATGTAATGGTATCCATGAATGGACCTGGTTATGTAAGCGTTCTGCTTATCATGTCTTCTAATTCTTTGACTGATGCAAAAATCTGTTACGGGGGGTCATGATGATGCCTTTGATTTGATTACGAGGGTTAACGCAAATCTGCTACGTGGACCGAGAATGTAAATCCGTTACACTCTCAAAACAAGGATCAACGCAAACCTGTTACGTGGACTGAGAATGTAAATCCATTACACTCTCAAAACAAGGATCAACGCAAATCTGTTACGTGGGCCGAGAATGTAAATCCGTTACACTCCCCAAAACAACGATCAACGTAAATCTGTTACGTGAATCAAGAATATAAATCTATTATATTCCCAAAACAAGGATCAACGTAAATCTGTTACGTGGACCGAGAATGTAATCCGTTACACTCTCAAAACAAGGATCAACGCAAACCTGTTACGTGGACTGAGAATGTAAATCCGTTACACTCTCAAAACAAGGATCAATGCAAATCTGTTACGTGGGCCAAGAATGTAAATCTGTTACACTCCCCAAAACAACGATCAACGTAAATCTGTTACGTGGATCGAGAATATAAATCTGTCATATTCCCAAAACAAAGATCAACGTAAATCTATTACGTGGATCGAGAATGTAAATCCGTTACACTCTCAAAACAAAGATCAACATAAATCTGTTACGTGGATCGAGAATGTAAATTCGTTACATTCTCAAAACAAGGATCAACGTAAATCTGTTACGTGGATCAAGAATATAAATCTGTTATATTCCCAAAACAAGGATCAACGTAAATCTGTTACGCGGGTCGAAAATATAAATCTGTTATATTCCCAAAACAAGGGTTGACGCAAATCTGTTGCGGAAACCGAGAATGTAAATCTGTTACGCTCTCAAAATAAGGATCAACGTAAATCTGTTACGTGGATCGAGAATATAAATCTGTTATATTCCCAAAACAACGTAAATCTATTACGTGGATCGAGAATGTAAATCTGTTAAGCTCTCAAAATAAGGATCAACGTAAATCTGTTACGTGGATCGAGAATATAAATCTGTTATATTCCCAAAACAAGGGTCGACGCAAATCTGTTACGGAAACCGAGAATGTAAATTTGTCATATTCCCAAAACAAGGGTCGACGCAAATCTGGTACGTAGATCTGTTACGCGGATTGAGAATACAAATCCGTTATATTCTCAAAACGGGGTAATCAAAACTTCGGAGCCCACATACTCAGATCTATTCCAGTTCTCTCGTAATTTAGAGCTCGCGGGTCTAATTTTTATCTTTATTTTCAAAATCTAGAGCCCACAGGTGCAAATTTACCTTAATTTTAAAAAATTGGGGCCCACGGGCACAAATTTGTTTCAACTTCTGAAGTTTGGGGGGGGGGGGGGGCGCAGGCTCAAATCTATGCTCGAATTTATTCTAAAATTTTTGAAATTTGTAGTCGATTTAAGCCAAAAAATGACCCTGGGGGCCAAAGTGCAATGAGGGCAAAATTTGGGGGGCTCAAGTTCAATTTTTAGGACCTGATTTGAATTTTTGGGGGGAAATGAAGGATCTTTGAACCGACTTAACCGCGGCACACGCGTTTTTCTGCGGCATTCAGTGACTGTCGTGCGGCACTTACGGAGTGCCGTTGCGGCACTTGGTGAGTGCCGCACGGCAGTTCATTGACTGCCGTGCACGGAAAATTAAGTGCCGCGTCTGAGCGGCAGTGGCTTAAACCGCCGGGTTCAATTCATTTCGTTTCATTCTCTCAACTCTCTCAAACTCGAAATCTCTCTGGAGAAATTTTTCTCCCATCCTCTCTTTTCTTCTATATTGATCTACGGTACTCACAGGTTAGTTCTACTTTATCAAAATTTGAATTATTCTCATTATTTTCTTGTTTTTCTGAAATTTCCACGAATCTAACGTGCGAATTCTCTCTTTTCTTTGACAGATCATGGCGAACGGTTCAGGGCACAAGAAGAAGGCCAAGTATACGGCCACTCATCATCCCGATGCCACACTTTTGCTGCGGGACCCGGACGAGCACTTATCCGCCTGCGCGTTCAAGCGCGAGGTAAACGCTCCCCTTTTCAATTTTTTTCTTTTAGAACTTTATGAATGAAATGTATAAATTTAAATGTCTCATTTCAAATGCCATGCTTGTAGCGTTTTCACGCGTACTTTATTCAAGATTTTGCATTTCTATCTTACTTCCCATGAATATTATGCCTGACGAATCATAATTTATTATTTTTCCCATGTTTGTTGAACTTTCGGGCGTTCCACCTGTATCAATTCCCTTATTTTTCTTTCGACTTTCCTCAAGGATTTTTGAATGCCGTTTGTGCTTAACCAAAAATTTTAAACACCTCTTGTGAATAAAGAACCTAATGCTTGCGAATTTTTCTTTTCGTTTTTCTTAGGATATACAAATGCGATGCTTTTTAAATGAAACCTTGAACATTTCCCTGTATTTATTATACTCGTGAAAAAAAAAAATTTAGCGTTCCAAATGCCCTTTTATTATTCCAAATTGATTCTGAATGCTTGTGATCATATGCTTCTCTTTGAAACTATGCTTCTTTTGAACATAAATTTCTTTTGAACTTTTACGAGTTTATATATACATACATTTCGAAAATATGAACAAACTCTTTTCTCTCTTTTTCTTATTTCTTGAAATCCCTCTAGGACATCGAGTGCTTTCTCTTATTTCCTCTTATTATCTTGTGAACATCTGCTAGACTGAATGCAAACGAGTGCCATGCTTGTGAAATTTCTGCGAGTATTTCTAGATTTTCCATTTCTTTCTCTTTTTTATTCATTTTTATGTCGCTTTTCCTTATTTCCGTACTGCCATCTGTTTATTTATTATTTTTATATATGTTTTTCTTTTATCCAATTACTAATATCAAAACTTGTGATTCTTTCTTGCAGCTGCAGCCCAAGGTGCTAAAGGGGCATGGCAGCCTCGCCCACGGGTTTGAGTGGTACGGGGAGCTTAGTGAGACCGTGCAGGGATTTATTAGGGCTGTCGGCTTTGGAGACTTCGTCAAACTCTTGACGAAGAGCTCCAACGACTTGTGGCAGATACACGCATTGGCCGAGCGGTGGTGGGATACCACCAGTACCTTCCATTTCGACTTTGGGGAGATGACGATGACTCCCCTGGATTTTTCTATGATTACGGGGATTCCATTTGGGGGAGAACATCTACGGTATTTGGCGGATACGGAGTGGGACTCAGTGGAGCCATTGTTGGGAGTTGTTCCAGAGGAGCCTTTGGTCACGGCCAAGTGGTTCATGGATACATTTAGGGGCTAGCCGGGTTTTACCGACGAGCAGATGGCCCGGGGTTTTCTCATGTACATACTGGGGTGCTCTCTGCTGAGCACCAAGGGTGATCGGGTTTCTGTTTCCTTGGTGGCGTCTCTGGAGCACCTGGACCGGGTTGATGAGTATGACTAGGCCGGCGCAGGGTTAGCCATCTTGTACCGGCATATGGGTGACATTTCCCGGGACAGGCCGGCTTCCATTAGTGGCTATTGGAGAGCGTGGGAGGTATACCCTTTTCTACATGTCACTGCTTATTACACCTTCAGAAACTTATTTAAATTGTGAGACTAACCTCTTCCTCTTTTTTTTATTACAGATTTGGTCCCACGAGTATCTCCGCATGATGTCCCCTGAGACACGTGATGCTGACGCTTTCATTATGCCCCAAGGGCTGAAATGGGCGAAGGATAGAGTCGGGCGGAAGACTGGGGCCCACGATTTTGTTTCGTTCAGGAATTTCCTGATGAACCTGAGGGAACAACATGTTCATTGGCAGCCATGGCTTAGGGTGCTTCATGATGCTCGTGCGGAGATCTGAGAGTCGGCTGGATATGACCCGACGAGGCGACTTCTTGATGGGCCAGAGGGCCAGGCGTGGTACTTGGGAGAGAGGGTGACTAGGCAGTCACTGGCAGCCACTGGATTCTTTGTGCCATTCCCTCCTCCTGACTCTATGAGAGCCACAGACACACTCCAGGGTAGCGAGCTTACGGTTGCTCTGATGGGCTTGGGTATTCATGACTTTGTGGACCCCCCCACCAGATACCCAGCGTTCCATGCCGCTAAGCTGATGTCGAACTTCCCTCTGATGGAAGTGACTCGGGTGAGTAAATGATTCCTCCATTCTTTTATGAGTTTTCTTTTACCCTTTATTTACTTGCTTTTTATTAATATTTTTGTTTGCAGACTGTTCCTGCTGCGGCTCATCCTCCCGCCTTACCTGACTGGGATTGGACCATGTCGACTATCTCGTTCGGCGAGCCCTTCTTGGCGACGATCCCCTGGCTCTCACAGGGTGCCCCTACTATTCCTCTTCATTATGACGTCGTCCCGCGTGCTTACGCGGAGGAGGGCTTGACATATGCCCACAGCGTGCGGCAGTGGGTTCTCGGGCGAGAGTGGATGGTAAGAAACTTATCCCCACCTTTCACTTTGACTTTGACTTTGATTGCCTCTCCTTTTACTAATCTTTATTCTTGGTTCTTGTTTTTAGGCTGACGGAACTCGGGTGACTGCCGCTGCTAAGTTGAGGGCCCAGGTATGATTTTTATCCTTTTATTCTCTGTATTTCATTTGTCCTTTCAACACTTTCTGGACTCATCCTCTCTCATTTCAGGCGGAGGAGATCAGAGTCCTGTCCCAGCAGGTGGGGCAGCTCCAGCAGCGGCTCCAGCAGTTCGGCATTCCCCTCAGCGACACTCCTGGAGATGGTGGTGCTGGACGAGGCGTGGGGCGAGGCGGCGATAGCGGTGGAGGCAGCAGCGGAGGTTGAGGCAGGGGTGGCGGTAGCAGTGGAGGCGTCGGCGGAGGCAGCGGGATAGAGTCAGAGGAGGAGCCCCTCAGGCGTGTGACCCGTCAGGCTCGAGGCCGGGGTCGAGGCTGACCTCGTTTTTTCTTATTTTTTATTTTTTGAGTGGAGGATGTGTACTTTATTCATATGATTGTATATATACATACACTTTATTTCGATGGCAGCTTTAAGATACCTGGTAGGATAGGCCCTAGGATGTCTTTTTTATATTTTCTGCTTTTCATTATGCTCATTCACCGTATTAGGGGTGTAAATCGGTCGATTTTGGTCAGTTTCACTGTCAATTTTCTACCAAACCGACTATGTCGGTTTTCTATAAACTACAACCGATTTCAACCGCAGGAAACGTGAGGCGGTGTGAAACTGACTGTACAAGCAACGGTCGGTTACGGTCGGTTTCGGTTTTTTCATGAGAAACATAGGACCTTTTGATCTTTCATGGGTCTCTCTCTCTCTCTCAATGAAGAAAGTTGATTGATTAATCTGATTTGGGTTCACTTTATCTCCTTCTCTAGTTGTAATAACTATTATCAGATTTTTGAAATTCATCCCATGGTACAGAAATCTTGTCTTTGCGAACTTGTCACGAGCCTTTGTTTTTTCTGTGGGGTTTTGAAAAAAAAATGCAAAATAAAATAGTAATAATACAACATTTATGAAATATATGTATTGTATATGCAGAGAGAAAAGGTGGGATCTTGTGCAAGAACCCACTAGAATCACTTACCTAAAAAAAAAAAGAGAATCAAATGTGTCAAAGTTTAACAACATATCTCAAAAAGATCAAACAGATCTCAAGCAAATCAAATCAGTTTCCTTAAAATGTAAAAAAAATCTCACATGTCTAAACATAGAATACAAGAAAAAAAATATAAAAAAAAACAACCGAAATTAGAGAGAAAGAGAGATGAAAACTGAAATTACTTGCCATTACTCTTTGTGGTCGAAAATTTCTTCTAGCCGTAGTTTGGACTATTTCAGTTGATGGCTTCGACAATATCTGTTAATAGATAGTATGGATTCGAGCCTTCGACAACCTCATTGATGGCTTCCACGTAGGATTTAACCATGGCTTCCTTCGATCTATATTGTTGATGCATTCATAGATTTGGGTTAGGGTTTTCCTGTGTGAGCCTCATGGAGAAAGAGAGAGAGAGAGAGAGAGAGAGAGAGTAGAGACAGAGCGTAGAGAGAGAAGAAAAAAGAACTGGGCGGAGAATGAGGGAGGCTCTAGGGTTTGTAGATAGAGAAGATGATGTTTGGTAAAGGTGAGACAACATCATTTTTTATGTTTGGTAAAGGAAAATCTGAGACATCAAAAAGATGAGAGAGAGAGAGAGGGAGAGAGAGAGAGAGAGGTGGGGTACTTTTAAAGTGGGTAGCTTTTCAAAAAAATAGTGGACAATACAATTGCATTACATATAAAATATACGTATACATACATTCGGTCGGTTATCGGTCGGTTTTCGGTGTATTTAAAGAAGAACCGCAGACCAAACCGACAAATGGATTTTTTAAAAACTCAAAACCGCTGGCTAACTGCTAGGATTGGAAACCGACCAAAACTGTCATTACCGGTCGATTCCGGTCGGTCGGTTCGATTTTGTGAAAATAACTTACAGCCCTACACCGTATGCGTGACCATAGCTTGGTCCTTTTATTATGCTGAAAACTCTTTTTCTTTCCTGTCGTATGTGGGACCATGGCTTGGTCCCGTCTTTATTTTAATTTTGAATGCTTTGATCTCTTTTCTTATTGCACAATGAAAGTAAATAAAATGAATGAATGAATGTACTGGTCTTTGTTGCACGTGCTGCATGATGTGCACGTTTTATTGTTTTTTTATCTAGTTTTTTGTTTGCAGGTGGGCTGAGAGTATTACAAACAAACCCTGGCCAATGAAAAACCCAGAACGTCACTCAGTTAGGTCTCGGCGGCACTCGGTGAGTACCGCAGCGGCAGTCAGCGAATGCCACGACGGCACTCACGGACTGCCACGCGGCACTTCGTCGAGTGCCGTTCTACTTTACCGAATGCCGCCCTGACTCCAGGCAGATTTACCTCTATTTATACCCTCTTTTCTTCAAAACTCCGCAAAACACCACCTTCTTTCACTCTCCCCTATCTCAAATGGCCCCCATTAGCTCTCAAATCCTTTTCCCATGGATGGATACCCTCTCTGGTATTGATAGGCTCAACTTCGAGTGTTTCAGGCTAAACGACCTTTTCTCCTTCCGACGAATGATTTTAAACGAAAGTTTGCTTCAAGCCGCCGCCCGATGTTGGGATCCTTCGCTCCACGTCTTCCGTTTCAGTCATCAAGAGATTTGTCCTCTGTTTGAAGAGTTCAGTGCTATCCTTCATACTGACCCTTCCGCGGATCTAACTGTTCCTCCGGTGCAAGCCGGGTATGTTAAGGACTTGGCGGCTCTTCTCCATATATCCCGCGGTGTTGCGGGCTCTTATATTCATGACAGACAGGTCAACTTTGAGCGTCTCTCCTCGGTTTATGCTCTCATTGGGGATCCTTACGACAGCGGGAATCAAGTTATACGGCATAGTGCTCTATCGATTGCTATGCTTTCTTACTTCCTCTTTCAGTCGTCCTCCGACATTCTCATACCCATTGCCTGCGGTTTGAGAGAGATGAAGAGTGCAGTCATGCTGGTTCTTGGCGAGACTCTGATAGGCCTGGATCATGCTCATGCTACCGGGGCCATGTTATTTGCCGGGGCACCTTTTGTTTTGTAGATTTGGCTCATGGAGCGTTTGGACCTCTTTATACACCCTTCCCATCTTCGCGGGTCGCTTCCTTATGATCGTATGGAGATTCACAACTTATTTTGATTTGCCGATGCATGGCTTGGTTGGCTCCAGGGCCTCTCTTCTAGTGATATCTACTGGGTTTGTTCGCAGTGGATTCATCGCTCTATTGTTGTGCGTCTTCCTGGGCGACCTGGCATCTGGCTGCCGGGCTTGCGTGCTACTACTTTCTACACTCCGATCGGGTTGTCCGTCAGTTTGGACTTTTGTAGGATACTACTGAATCTGTGACTGCTGATTTCACCAGGAGGTCCACTTTGCACCCTTCTATTGTGAAGGCTTTCGTTGAGGCTTGGCACAATAGGATGGCTGCTCTGTGCCTGAGGATTCCTGCTCTTACTGTGCCTACTACCCAGTATCTTCTAGAGATCCAGGCCTTGGTTGCGACATGATCTTGACAGACACATGCATAATAAAGTAGACGAAAACAGGGAAAAGCTTGCCATTTTACAAAATTTTCTGACAGAGCCTGCCTACTCTTTTTACGCTTTTGAATGTGATCTCCTTTATTTTTTTTCTTCAAGAAGTGTTGTCATCTTTTAGAAAAGTTCTAACATGTTTAATCAAAGTGCTCACTCCTTCGATTAATCTTTTATGAAGAATTCTCCTTTCAATGTCTTTACTTGGCTCTTTACTTCCCCTTTTTGTTTAAAGCTTTACTCCTTTTATACCATGAATTCTCGTTTGTCTCTTTATAGTACTTATTTGATAGCCAGGTGATCCAAAAGGGGGGGTCTTGTATCTGGGTTCTTCGGCTAGCAAACGAAGTTTGCCCCTGGTTTTAGGACCTCAGAGTGGTTCTGGGCAAACGCCAGTTTGCCCCTAGTTTAGCACAGATTTTTTTGTATGGACCGAGGGCTTTGGAGAGCCCGCCTACTTATCCCCAAGCGGGCGTTAGGTCCCAAGTAGTTCGGCTTAAGGCTGCAAAGAAAAAAGCGTCAATCAGGCAATTATTTACTGACCGAACCGAGTAGGTTGCCTACGTATCCCCTAACGGGAATCAGGTCAAGCGTAGTTTATCAAGGTAGGAGGTTTTGAAAGAAACGGTTTTAAGCAAAATATTTCTTGAGGCGATTAAGGTTGATTGGCTGTTTAAATTCAACTCCATCTAGGTCCATGAGATAGGCCGCCCCTCCGGAAAAGAGAGTCTTAACGATGTACGGCCCGACCCAGTTGGGTTTGAATTTTCCTCTGGGGGTCGTAAACAAGAACTTTCAGTTCTTTGAGGACTAGGTCACCCTCAGCAAGCTTCCTTGGGCGGACCTTTTTGTTGAAAGCACGAGCTATCCTCTTCTGGTACCCCCGAGTGTGGTTTATTGCAGTCAGCCTCTTCTCATCGAGTAACATCAACTCCTCATACCTTCCCCGTACCCATTCTGATTCGGTGATTTCACACTTTGCCAAAACCCTAAGGGAGGGTATTTCTACCTCGACTGGGAGAATGGCCTCCATACCGTAAACCAGTGAATAAGGTGTAGCTCCTGTAGAAGTCCTTATAGAGGTTCGGTATCCCCATAAAGCAAATGGCAGCTTCTCATGCCAATCCTTATATGTATCCGTCGTCTTTCCCAAGATTTCCTTAACATTCTTATTCGCTGCCTCCACTGCCTCGTTCGTCTGGGGCCTATACGGGGATGATTGATGGCGAGTGATCTTATATTTTTCCAGGAGTGGGATAACTTCTCCCTGGAAATGACTGCCATGATCAGAGATAAACTCATTCGGGACCCCATACCTGCAGATTATGTTTTTCTCGATGAAACTCACCACGTCTTTGGCTTTCAAAGTTGCATATGAGGACGCCTCTACCCACTTTGTAAAATAATCGATTGCCACGATTATATATCGGTGCCCATTGGAAGCCTTCGGAGCTATCTCACCAATGATATCAATCCCCCATACGGAAAATGGCCAAGGGGTGGTCATGCTATAGAGCTGTGACGGCGGGGTATGCATCAAATTTGCATGAATCTGACACTTGTGACACCTTCTAACATATTCACAACAGTCTTTGTCCAAGGTCGTCCAATAATACCCCTGTCGGATGATCTTCTTTGCCAGCATGTGCCCGTTCATGTGGGGCCCACACAGTCCCTCATGTATTTCCTCCATCATTCTTTTAGCCTCCTTCCCATTTAGGCAATCCAGATTGTACCCGGTGTAGGATTTCTTCCATAGCTTATCTGCATAAATCACAAATTGAGCGGCGAATCGTCGAATCGCCTTTCTGTCCTTCTCTGAGGCTCCTTCGGGGTATTCTCCTTCTTTGATGAACTTCCACACTGTTAGGGATGTATACTAAAAGCCATGCTTTATGTAGTTAATTTATTATTTTAATAAAATCAGTTATTCCATTTTTATGAGAATCTGTGTGGGCGATATTTGTATTATATTATTTATTTAATATTATGCATATGTGTCTCTCATTCTACATAGTAGGTGGTTTTGTGTGTAGAGTTCGGCTTACACACGGAAGATCAGACCACCAGATATTGTAGAATGTAAGATTTTGGCTTACAGTCTTAGATGGGATTGGACACACCATCAGTAGAACTGCAGCATGGTGTTGTAGTAGGTTTGTCTTGACTGCGCGAAACGGTACAGTTTTAACTCATTATACTGGTACACTTTGTGTATTAAACAGGACCAACTTGGGGTAATTATCTTTATACTGACTTATAAGATAATTAATACCTCATGGCTATTATGAGTGCTTATGCTCTAAATCCTAAGTTAGTTTATAGACACGTACATTTGATATTTACACTTTGATCCCTAAAAGGGTGAGATCCTTAAATGGGTCAATATCTCATTGGATTGGGTGGCAATATTAATTGTGTGGTGGATATTAATTAATGATGGAATCCATGTCTCAATTTTAGGATTGATGATGTCCCCTTGAGAAAGCTTATATGTTTTGATTATGTCAAACCCTGCAGGTGGATTTTGTATCCGACATATCAAATAAGTTAAGCAGAGGATCTCAAGGAATTTTAAGAAATTAATTAAATATGATTGTCAGTAATTATATTTAATTAATGGATATCTGTAATCTTAAC
Source organism: Hydrangea macrophylla (assembly GCA_033977485.1). Taxonomy (NCBI): domain Eukaryota; kingdom Viridiplantae; phylum Streptophyta; class Magnoliopsida; order Cornales; family Hydrangeaceae; genus Hydrangea; species Hydrangea macrophylla. Next base: position 17,280,031 of record CM066997.1, read on the forward strand.
ATGGGGAGATAATAAGCATTTAATAACATGGAGCTCGAAATATATTTTTGAGATAAGGGTAGGAGTATAATTATAATTCTTTAGTGGTATGAATTATAATTTATGAAAATAGGAATCTGATTCAGTTCGAATTAGGGTTTCCTAATTCCATAAGGAAGCCTATTCCTTATTGACTTCTTATGGTCCCTATCGTAGCCTATATATATGCTGCCTTGGCTCTTCTCTCAGGTTGCATGATTTCACATTCTAAGCTTCCCTTAACCTCCTAGCTTTCTTCTAGAAGGGTTTCCACCAAACCCTAGTCTCTATAAGCATTCAAGAGACATAGGAGTGAAGATCGCTAGCGTCGAACAATGCTCACTTAAAGAACTTCAGACTGCTCGATACTAATCGAAAGTTGCTAAATTTTTTACACGACGTTCTTGACGTCAAGACGGATCTGCTGTAAAAAATTCAAGTGAATCGGAGATCATTTAGTCCTCCTGACGAACACATCTTTGTCGGATTAATGTGATCGGGATTGAATCGTCACAGCAATCAAAGAGAGTGTTATAACTGGGAATAGAAAATAGAACGTAAAAAGGGAAGAGCAGAAAACATAAAGGATTTTGAAATAGCCCACACTCAGTTCGATATTCTGGCAGCAAAAGAATACGGTAGAAGATCGTGAGTTGTTATCGAGCCCGTGTTCTCGATTCGTCTACTACAGCAATCCGTTTTTGCAGTTCAAGGTAACCCTAGTTCCGCCCTTGTAGAGTTATTGTAGCGCTCACGTAAATTTTTTGCAGTACCAACTTATACGCACTGTCAACGGATTCTGGGAACACAGTTTCCTAACACACACATCTTCATACCAAGGCACTTCATCTTCTCTTTCTATGACCGCGATCATTTCAAATGATGGTTGATTCCTCACTTCTATGGACAGCGGGATCATGGCAGTTTTGGAGGGGATTTGGATCATCGATGCTAAAGTGGCCAAGGAGTCGGCTAATTGGTTTTCTTCACGAAGAAGGTGGTAAAAAGAAATCTTCTTGAATCGCGCTTTCAGACTTTCCAGGTAATCGTGGTAAGGTCTCAATTTCTCATGCTTTACCCTCCAATCCCCTCGGACTTGGGATATGATCAAATTGGAATCTCCTAAGACATCAATCTGTTCGACTTTCAAAGCCAAGGCCGCTTCCATCCCAATTATGCACGCTTCGTACTCTGCGGTGTTGTTGGTTAAGTTATACTTGAGTTTGACGGCTAAGGGGGTAGGGGCTCCATCAGGTGCTGTGAGAATGATTCCAACTTCGTAACCTAATTGGTTGGCTGCTCCGTCGAAGTACATTTTCCACAAGTCATCCTTTACCTCCATTATTCTTTCATCCGGGAACTTGAATTCTCCCTCGTCCTCAGATTCTATAGTGAGGTCGGCTAAAAACTCAGCGACAGCCCTTCCTTTCACAGACTTGGCAGTGACACACTTGATATCGAACTCAGCTAGCATCATGGTCCAGCAGGAAATCCTACTGGTCAAGACGGGCTTTTCGAATAGGTATTTTAGTGGGTCCATTTGGGATATCAGGATTACAGGGAAGGCTAGCATGTAGTGGCAAAGTCGACGGGTACACCAAACCAAGGCCCAATAGGCCTTCTCCAAGGGCGAATACTTTAACTCATATTCGACCATTCTTTTGCTCAAGTAGTAAATGGCCTTCTCCACGTGCCCCTCTTCTCTTTCATGGGCCAACATACACCCCATCGAATCTTCGGATACGGAGAGATAAAGCAGCAAAGGTTTCCCAGGTGATGGTGGTGACAGGACAGGTGGGTTTTGGAGGTAGGTTTTGATCTTATCGAAGGCTTCCTGACACAAGGTATCCCACTCGAACCTCTCTCCTTTTCTGAGTAACTTAAATAGCAGGTCACAGGTCAAGGTGAGTTTGGAAATGAAGCGGCTGATGAACTGTTTTCTCCCCAAGAATCCTCTCAGTTCTTTCTCACTTTTTGGTAGGCTCATTTTGGTTATGGATTTTATCTTGGTGGGGTCCACCTCTATTCCCCTCTGAGTAATGAGAAATCCCAATAATTTTCCAGTAGTGACTCCGAACGTGCATTTTTGCAGGTTTAGCCTCATTTTGAACTCTCTCAATCTCTCAAAGAACTTTCTCAAAGCCTCTAGGTGCCCTCCCCTCTCTTTGGATTTCACAATCATATCATCCACATATACCTCCACCTCTTTGTGGATCATGTTATGTAGTAAAGTGGTGGCAGCCCTCTGATAGGTCGCACCCGCATAAGGTGGTTTTATCCCTATCCTCGGGTTCCATGAGGATTTGATTATACCCAGAGAATCCATCCATGAATTAAAGATAGAAGCTCGTGCCCCGCAGTGCTATCAACCAACACGACGATGTGGGGTAATGGAAAATCGTCTTTAGGGCTTGCTCTGTTCAAATCTCTAAAATCAACGCAAACCCTAACACGACCATCCTTTTTTTGGACAGGCACAACGTTGGCGATCCACTCAGGATACTCGGTGACCATCAAGAATCCAGCCTTTAATTGCTTTTTAACCTCCTCTTTTACTTTAAGTGCCCATTCTGGCCTCATTCGCCTCAATTTTTATTTTATGGGTTTTGAATTGGGAAAGAGAGGAATGTGGTGCATGGACTATTTTTGGATCAATACCTGGCATATCATTATAAGACCATGCAAAGACTTCTTTGAATTCATTTAATAGATTGATTAGTTCTTTGCTTTCTTCATTGCTAAGCGTTGAGCCAATAAAAACATTTTGAGGTTATCTTCATTTCCCAGATTAATTGTTAGGGTGTTCTCTATGATTTTGCATGCAGATTCATTTTCTTTTTCAACTAATTTTTGCAATTCATTAGGTATTTCGCATTCATCACATTCATTAAGCGCATTCGAGTAGGCAGAATCAGTCATACTTTCATTGATTTTGTTAGGAGTGATTACAACAGATATAGCAATAGTGAGACGCCTCATTTGGGCCATTACAGACTCTGGGTGAGGGGGATACTTATCACTAGACTCAAAGACCCACTCCTTGTTGACTCCCTGCTTGAGCTCCATAGTGTTACAACCTGGCAGTCCCCTAGTTTCCGTCTTCTCTTCCTTTTCTGGCTTCGGCTCTTCTTCCAGCGTATCCCCATCATTCCCCTCCTCAACCTCAACTTCTAGACCCTTGTTTTCTTTCCCTTTTCCTTCGGCTTTTACCCCTCCTTCGCTCAACAAGTTCTGCATGACCGGTCTGTCCAGTACACCAATCCAATCGTTGACGGTAATAGACTTTTCAGGCATTTGCAGAAACGGGTCTTTGTACTTGGAGAATTCATGGGAGAAAAATATCTCGAACCCCGGCTTTAGACATTTGTCTTTCTGGTCCATCCATGGTTCTGGGAAGCCACAGAAGGGGAAATCTTCTCCTTCCTTCATAAAATATCCATTGAGCGTCTTTAGGTAAGGGTCTAGTGGCGCATCGACGGCCTTCTTCTTTGCCCTCAGTTCCTTTTTTGTCGGTTGGTACCCCAGGCCGTGAGTGTGAGTCTAAGTCGGAATGAGTGGGAATTCGGGCATGCCTTGATGATTCTTTCCTAATCCCATGCCTGGGAAGAAACCCATCTTTTTCATTATCCCTGCGACCACTGGACTGGCATACTGATCAAAATGGAGCGGTAGAAACTCTCTCGGCTTTCCCTCTTCCAACATGCTGATGAACTCGAACCCTCCTATTTTTGCTTCTTCTTCTTGCAATTGAAGTTCTAAGACCGGCGTGCTTGATGATGCTTCGGACGAACGAACCCAGCTGTCCCCGAGGATATCACAGACTTTATTCTCCTAGACATACTTAACCTTTTGATGGATCGTTGACGGTATAGCACCCAAACTGTCCAACCAGGGCCTGCCTAGCAACAGATTGAAGGAAGTGGGGATATCTATGACCTGGAATTCAGCTTCTTTTCTGAAAGGACCGATAACAAGATGAAGGAGGACTATCCCCATGACCGTTCTCTGGATGTTGTCGTAGGCTCTTACCCTTTGCTCAGATGGTGTAAATGTTGACCCATCCAGGCCCATTCGCTTAGCCGTTCGAAAAGGACACACGTTGAGGGCCGACCCATTGTCAACCAGGCAAGCAGGCACGACGTTCCCCAAGCATTCGACAGTGACATATAATGGTTTGTTACGAACGGGCCCTCCCGGAGGCAAGTCATTTGATGAGAAGGTAATAGCCAAAGTTGGGATTTTGCCGATCAGCCCTATGAGGTCCTCTGGGGTGGTATCGATAGAGATGTCAGATTGGTTCAGAGCATCTAGGACCGCCTGCCTATGGCATTTGGAGGCAATCAGCAACCCCCAAATGGTGATATTGGCCTGAGTCTTCTTCATCTGCCTTAGAACCCTGTCTTCTTCCTCTTCTTCATTCATCTTCCCTTTTCCTTTGTCTAGATCTCTCCCCGGATGATCCTCCTCTAGTTCGTGTGGTTTAAAGTGTCTGCCCGATCGAGTTAAATGACTGACTTTTTCCCTTGTCCACAAATTGTCAACTTCTGAATCAACTTTCAAAGTACCTCCACCATCTCTGTTTCTTTGTCGCTCTCGTACCAAAGATCATCTTCTACCTGGTTCTCGTCTCGACTGTCACTCCCTTGAATCCACCAGTCTGACTGTCCCATTTCATTCTCCTTCGGCTGGTCCTCCAAAGCACAGATTGTCAAATCCTCAGGTAGCTGGTATGGCTTTCTTGGTGTCCCGACCTTAGTGATTAGCCTAGACGGATCAAAGGTTGCTTCTTCTATCCCCAAGAGATAAAGGCACGGCTCAATGATTCGGAAGCGGATTTCTAGTAACATTCGGAGCTTTGGTGGGGGGTTCTGAAATTACCTTGTTATCAATGAGGTCCTGAATCTCGTGCCTTAATCTCATACACCTATCCGTTGAGTGACCCTTCTGCTGATGAAATTTATAAAAGAGGTCCCCTTGAAAATTTGGCGGAAGCGGACTTGGTAGAGGTCGGGGTTCCAACTGACGGAGATGCCCCTTGGCTAACAGCCTATCGAGGGCAGTTGACAGTGACACTTCCAAATCTGAGAACTTTCTTGGCGCTTTATCCCCTCTCTCCTCGGTGCTATGTCGAATTTCCTTTTTGGCTCATTTAGTGCATTGACATCGGTGGGGCCAGAGTGACCTCCCGCTTGCCCTCCGTTGGATCCATAGTTTGGCCTCCTGTACCGGTTTGGTTGCTCCTCTTTCTTGATTACCCCTTCTTGGATTGCATCCTCTATCCTTGTCCCGACATCGAAAACCTCAGCAAAGGTGTTGATCGAATGGAATCTCATCTTTTCTTGGTACACTGGCTGTAGATTCTTCATCAGCATTCGGATTTGGTCCTTCTCAGACGGCCTTTGTACCATTTTAGCTGCCTTTCCCCTCCATCTGCTCAGGTATTCGGTGAATGATTCTTTGTTCCCTTGCCTAGTGGTCTCCAAATCTCGAACAGTGACATCCAAATCTTGATTGTACTCGTACTGTGCCACAAATACTTTAATCACTTCCTCCCACACCCTGGTTTTGCTTGGTTCGAGAGTAAGATACCAGGATAGAGCAACTCCAGTCAAAGTTTATTGGAATAGGACCGCCATCATGGTTGTGCTTAAGCCACTTGGTTGGAAAGCCCCAATACACATTCTTATATGGCTGCGAGGATTGACGGTCCCATCAAATTTGTCAAAAATCGACATCTTAAACCCGACAGGCAGTGTCTCACGTACTCCATCATACAACCCCTCCAGTTCCATCAGATAGGTATCAACTCCCTGAGCCTTGCGCATTACCCTTTCCAACTTCTCTATCTTCTCGGTTAATAGCTTCTCCTTCTCAGCTTTCTCTCTATCCCTGTTGGCCCGTAGTGCATCAGTCCATTGTGCTTCCTGATCATCGAACCAATCTCCTTCCCCTCCTCCCAAAGGTGGATCCATAACATACGGAACTACATGTGGTGGTCGGCGATTCAGCTCCTCTATCATCCCCATCATACGGTTCATATTTTCGGCCTGTCGCCTCATTTGCTCTGCTTGTTGTTCTACCAGTATTCTTAACCCGGCCATTTCTTCGTTGTTTCTTTCTTCGGCCATGTCAGCGTATCCTCTTCTTACCAGCCTTGCCATGGGATCCCTAAACCATGCTTGATTTGACGTTGATGCTATTTTTGCTCCTACAACAAATTTTGAAATTTTTCCTTTTAAAATCTTTTTATCTTCCTTTTATCACTCAAAGACACTTTAAAAAAAACTTTCCTTTTATATGTCATGCGGATGCAATGCATGTGTGCGTGTGTGCCTATTCTATATGCCAAAAAGAGAAAATCCTAATCCTAACACATAAGCACATAAGATCCTCACCCATGTCAAGTGCACTGATTTCTCCTCTCATTGTGATCCTCACTACCTTCTCAGAGGTTGGATATTTCAAAATTTTTCAAAATTTATTTGAAAAGCATTTTTGGATGGTAAAAAGGTTTTTGAAAACAATGCTTGTGAATGCTTTTGAGGGTGTTAAACATCCTTTTATAAAAATGATTGGGTTTTTATTCCGAAAATCATTCTTCCCAAAATAATTTCAAGGATTTTCGAATTTATTTCTTGTGAAAGTGGTCAAGTGAAAATATGCCTTAACAAAGGTTAGTTTGGGAATTTTAATTGAAAGGAGAAAAAGATTTTTTTTTTTTTTTGAAAGGGTGAATGAAAACCTTGGAAAAAGAAATTCTTTGGGTAGGGGGACCACATGACCGGATTATCACCGTACTTTTCATGAATTTGGATACATACAAGGTCAATGATGCTTAGCTAAACATGATATAAGAAGTATAATCTTATAATCAAGGTTCAGCATGTTCTCCAAATGTCGTGTAACACGGGGAGAAACTGCTAAAAGGTGATTTAAATATTATACATCTTTCATCATGCGAGTATCGTCATCATCTCAAGTAATCCCTTCCGGGCGTACAAAACTTCCTAGCATATAATCCTAATCAAGAGTTAATTTCCTAAGATTGACAGGTTCTATAGAAACTACTGTGCAAAAGTTGGGTTTTGGTCAAATAAGGGACCCTTGACACACATCCGATAGGATACTTAATATACCAAATCATGGTACGAGATCAAGGGTGATCACACAGTCCCATGATGACTTGACCGACCGGGTTGCCCCGAGCCTCCAAGGTCATAGTTCCGTGCAATCGACTAGCTGGACATGCAAGTGAAATGCAACAGGCACACATAGATTAATTAATTCGATTAAAAGGACATTTTTCAAGTCTAATCCTCAAGTGAACCCAAAATCATAATTTCTGGTCTGCGAAACCAGAGATTCTGGGTTGGATCCCCAGCAGAGTCGCCAGATTATGGATATCGCAGTTTTCTTACCCACAGCTTTTATTTTAAAATTCCTTTAAATTTCAGAACAAATGACTCTCCACTTAATTTTTTTAAGGAAAATTAAGAAACCATTTTAAAGCATCTGATCTTTTGCGAAACCAAAGATTAAATTAGGTCCGGGGATTATGGAATGAGAAGGGAAGGAGCCCATCGGACTAAAACACCCCTTCTCATCCTATCTTGCGATAGGCCTCTACTCAACATCCTTTTAATTGAATTGTTAATTTGAATGTGCCCTCAACTAATACATACTTATAGATATACATTACAAAAGCATGTCTAAAAGGGTGTAAAATTACAATTGATAAAATATCATTCAAAAAACCACATATTCCAAATAGCAAGCAATATGATATGCAATAGGGAACAAGAGAACTTACCCGGGATCCAGCAGCGATATTAAACGTGCAATGCATAAAAACAAAAGAAAATCCTAAAAGTGTCTCTAATCACATGTATTCACATAAGGCAAATCTTAATTCTACGGTGTCGCGCATGGGATTGAAAAATTGATAAAATCAAGAAATTACAATAAACTCGAAAGGAATTCAAGAAGTCGTACCTTGATAGCGTTGCAAAACAAAGGGTTAGTTCGCATGATATATAAGATATGAAGTTGGAAATAACAATCCTAAATTTCTAGCTTAAATCTACCAAATGTAATTAAATCTAAAGCAACTAAATTCTAATTACAAGTGTCAAACCATATGGATGAATATATACATGAACAAGAATAAATTATGAAATACCCAATCATTTAGATCACTTAAACTTTGAATTCAAGCTTAATTAAACATGGTTTGACTCTTAACTCATGAAAATATCATCTAAGCCATTATTCATAAGATTGGTTAAAACTATTGCAGAATCTGAAAATTGCTGAGAGCAGATCATAACTTTAAAAACATAAACAGCATGGATCCCGTGGTTTGATCTTAATGAATTTTGGACACAAGATGCCTCTGTGTGTCTAGTTTCTAACCCAAAAACGAAATCAAAGTTCCAACGGTTGGATCTCCGGGAATTGGACAAAAACCAGACATCACTCAGTATTCTACAACCTTCTGTCCAGAGTTCTTGTACGATTTTATAAAAATAGCATAAAAATCAGAAATGCTTTGTTCTTTTTAGGGTGACTTCCCAACACATTAATATACTTAGAAAAAATTATTTTGGGTCATAAATACTTTATTAAGGTTCTGATTTACTCATTTCAAAAGAGTGTTACTGTTCTGAAACTCTAGACAGATTATAGTGACTTTACAAAACTCATGACCAAACCACTTTAAACATGAAATCTCCTTAAAACAAAAAATGCAGTGGTAAAACATTGTGTTATTGACATTTTCCCGTTGGTTTTACTTAATTCCAATGGTTAGATTTCGAACCAAAAATCGTTGATCAAAACCGGTTTATGAATCCACTGTTTCATTGTCAAGTTCCACTTTTATTTGTTAACCCCAACTATTGAACCATGAAGTTGGACTTAAACTAAACCATTTTCTCATACCATTTGATGGTCATTGGAGGCTAAAGACCTTTATATTTGTAGGTTTCAAATGAAGTATGAATGGACTTCATGACACCTCAAGATAATGAACCTAAATCATGGAGATGGGCTTAGACTCAAAACTACTTTCTCCTACCATTTGACGGTCATTGGAGATGAAGATATGACTAATACTCATGAGCCTTGAGCAAACATAGCTAAACACTCATATGTTTTCAAGGAATATAGAAGGGGATTCCATGAAACCTTAAGTTAGAGAATCCCAAACCATGGTAGAGGTTTAGATTCACTTACTTACTCTTATATGAGGGATGATCAACCTTGACCCTCATGGGGGAGCACAATCTCACATGGAATCAAAGGATCCAACTCATGAGACTCAAGTGAAGTATGGAAGACTTCCAAGAATCTCAAGAGAGAAGTATAAACAAAAGAAAGAAAAGAAAGAACTAAAAGAAAAAAATGCAACTAAAGTTTGCAAGTTTCCTAATAAAACTTCTAAAAAGGTTAATCAAAAGACCAAAAGTTCAAAAAAAGAGTGAAGAAAAACAAATTGTGGTTAGAGGATCACCTCCAAACTATCCTCAAAGCCTCTCTCCTTTGAAGATCTTCCAAGCTCTCCTCTCTAGTTTTCCAAAACTCTCTATTTTCTCTCTTCAAATATGTATTAGTGTAATGGTATATTCTTCTTGTATGTTGTTGTTGTTGTTCTCCCAAGGAAGATCTTCCTTCTTTTATAGACAAAATTACCAAGTATTTTCAGTGAATTCGGAGTAAAAGACAGGTGTAAATGTCTCATTTGGTGGTACAATACGTACTTCCTGAAAATAGACAGACTGTTGCACAGGGCAGCAGTCAAAAATCTCTTGCGGCAGTCAGTGGATGCCACAACGGCACTCCGTGAATGCCACGGTGGCATTACATGACTGCCGCGCGGCACTTATTGAGAGCCGCAAAAAATTATTAATGGCCGCGTTTTAGCCAGCCTTACTTTATCAGTTTTTTTGTTTTTATCCGCATACACATACGTATTGTACCATAAAATACGGACTTTTAAAGCAAATGGCAGTCAGAAATTGTCGGCGGCACTCAGTAAATGCCGGACCGGCATTCTGCGAGTGCCGTCCGGCACTCACCGAATGCCGTACGGCACTCACTGAGTGCCGCAAAATTCTGCCGTGTGCCGATTTTTGCTGAACTTCCCCTTTTAGGTCTTTTCTTTCCTCCTTTTTCTTAAAGAAAGTTATTTTCGAAGATTTTTTTTCCAAAAGTGATGTTTTATACCTGAATTCTCCTAAATACATGGTATTTCAATCTGTGAAAATTTTACCGCGTTTTTGAAGAGCTTGGAATACTTCGAATCTTTCGGTCCTTATCATCATTGGACGTGGAGGTGACGCTCTCCTAAATTCGACGGTCGGTCAAATCGGGGTGTCTACAAAGGGATAGAAAGTCCTTAAGAGAAGGGCATGGTGACGACCACAATGATAAGATGGTGATGTATTTGGGGTCACAAGAGTGTGTGATACGCTATATGCAGAGCCGATCCTAAGCACAAGCCACCCAAGCAACTGCTTTGGGCCCTTACTGCAATAGGGCCTCCACTCAAAGTAATAGCATACTATATATAGACTATGCTGGTATTTGTCAAATAAATATTTTTTTACGATTATTTGTAGAGGTCCCCATTTTCGAATTTCGTTTCGGGTCCCAAAATGTCAGGACCAGCACTGGTTATATGCGTCCAAAAGTGAGAAAGATCCGGGGTGAGAAGCACCCGAGGATGGTGGCTGGAGTTATTTGACGTTTTGGAGATCAATTTTTTGATGTTTATGATAGTTGATGCATTTAATGTTAAGCATTCCAACAACATGATTAGTTCTCTCACTAAGCGAAAGCTTAAACAAATATTATTTTTAACGGGTTTGGGCGTGGGGGTTGTAGATATGTGGATATGTCCATATGACTAGATGTTTAAGTTCCTAATATAACTTTTGTATTTGTAGTGTGTTTGAACAACTCATGTTTTGAAAATCCTTGTAATATTTCAAATTCAAGTTTGGTGTTGGATGTGTCTTTCGGTACGATATACGGCTGCACATGGGTTAGGCTGGGTCAGGCCAAGTCCAGGTAGAACTGGAACCAAACTGCCAATGATGGGTCTCAATTTTTAGACCCAAAACTGACCCACAATTTGAAGGACCCAAACCGAACTAAACCACTACACATGGGTTGGGACTGGTCGGGTCTCGGGTCAGTGGATAAGAAGGAAAAAAATAGCTTCTTTCTTAAAAAATATATATATGTATATATGCATACGTATAATGTGTGCGTTGATCAGTCGTTTACAATAAAAAAAATTTTGTATTGAAAATCACTTACCTGAAGAAATGATTACAGACAGATCGAAGAGAGGCTAGATCAATCTGCTCAAAGAGGCCACAAGAATGATCCATAGAAATAGAATTTTGGGAAGTCTAGATCTGTGAAGGAATGAGTATTTCCTCTTTGTACCCAATTGCTTCTTTAGCCTAATGGCCACCAAGTGTTGTTTTGCATTTCAAACTCATCAAGAAAATATCCTCTATTTTTTTTTTATCTTTTCTCATCCTGCTCCTCTTCTTCTTCTTCTTGTTCTTCGTCTTGTTCTTCTTTTCTTTCCCACTTCAACTCTAACCTAAAGAACTAGAACTCCAAAATTTATCTGCAAATACATGATCTAAAACTTTCTTGATTGCGTGATTCAAATCATCAAAACCTAAAAAATGTTCTCGTTTCTCTTTCTCTCTCTACACTTAAACATGAAAGCACAAAGTGGGTTTCAGATTTGGGATTTCTGTGATGATGAAGAAGAAAGATTTGGGGAGCAATAGGGGGTTTCAAATTTGGGTCTTTGATTAGCAAAAATACTTCAGATCTAGGATTTTTTATGCATGATTTCCTTTTTGGGTCAGGATTTTTTTTAATAAAAAACTATTTCATATATGTATGGAGATGGGATGCTGATGATAGAGATGAGATAGAAAGAGAGAAGAAGAAGAAGAAGAAGAAGAAGAAGAAGAAGAAGAAGAAGAAGATGATGATGATGATGAGTGTAGCCACTTGTATTTGATTGAGTGCTTCATCATAGACTCATAGTGTTCTTGATCATCAACACAACTACGACAAGACCAAATATGGTAATGGGTCTGGGTCTTGTTCAGTTTACCCAAACTTTAGACCCAAGCCGACCCAATGTATTTCTTTCATATCAGACATGAACCAGACTCAAACCAGTGTGCTAACAGACCCGAATGAACCCGAACCATACGGGTCAATTCGGGTCAGGTCTTTGGGTCTCAAGTATTTTGTGCACCCCTAGTATGAGATGCACTTGCAAGTCACTAGTTGTATATGGTTGGAAAGAGAGTTGGAAAAATAAAATAGCTTTGGATGTAAATTTAACTTGGTTTTTCCTTTTGTTGAATGTTTATGTGTTTATAGGGAAAAAGTTGAATTGTTATGCAAGTTCATGATCCTAGAGAGAAATTTGTGTTTTTGATTGTTATATCACACTTGGATATGTTGTGCAAATGTTTGGAAGCACTTGGACATGTTTTGAAATGCTTTTTTTTTTTTTTTTTAAGTTCCATGAAGTTTGGTTAAGTTGGGGATGTTTTGAACTTGTAAAAACAGAGGTTTTGCAGTAGAAAGTCAATTCTGCAGAACCCGGATCGATCCGGCCTTTTGCCATGGATCGATTCGGGCATTTTGGGGAAGATTCTGCTAGTTTTTGTACTTCCAGATCGATTCGGGTTTTTGGGGCAGATCGATATGCCTATGTATATTTTGGCCGTCGACTTTTATGGAAACGGGCATAACTCTTTCTAAAAAATTCGGATTCGCGTGGTTTTTTTTTTTTTTTTTTTTTTTTTGCGTTGGAACCCAGACTTAAAGGGATATCTTTTCGTATAAAATGTGATCTTATTTTCTCTATGACCATTTTGCCCTTAGGACTGTTTTGGCTCAACAAAGTTCTTTTATGAGTAATGCATGTTTTTCTTAGTAATTTAAGGTGGATTTGGTGTGTTGGCATTGTTACACATGTTCTAAGCCACCCGAGGCAGATTGGGGGTGTGAAACTATGTCTACTTTGGATGGTTGCATGTCATTTTCCACATCGGAGGAGAGGTCAGACTGTACAACATATGTGGCGAGCCGATGTTTGGTTGGACCTGGACCAAAGCCAAAAAAAAAGGCTCTCTTAGTTTGGTGGTGGGCCCCACCAAAAATATATCAATATGTTTACACTGCCTATTACTCGTCTAAAGCATTTTCAAACGACTATTCCAACATAATTATGTTCAACATCAAATTTTATTTGTCTTTATGTTGTTTGACCCATTTTTAGTATTAAGAATAAGGGATAAGTACAAAAGAATATAACCCAATAAACTGTGACCCAATTTTGACTCAAATACACCCCCAAAGTGGGTCAAACAATATTTAATGATCGCTTGATTCGTTTTGTCTCAAAAAATTATTTGTTACAAAAGTAGAATTGTAGTAAGAACAGGCCCCAAAGAAAGAAAAAATAGCTGTGCATGTCTACTTTGGACAGTTGCATGTCATTTTCCACATCGGATGAGATGTCAGACTGTATAGTATATGTTGCGAGCCGACGTTTGGTTGGACCCAGGCCAAACCAAAAAAATAGGCTCTCTTAGTTTGATGGTTGGCTCCACCAAAAATAACTCAATATATTTACGCTGCCCATTACTCGTCTAAATTGTTTTCAAAAGAATATTCCAACATTCTATTCATCACATTAGCTTCTATTTGTCTTTATGTTGTTTGATCCATTTATAGTATTAAGAATAAGGGATAAGTACAAAAGAATATATCCCCATAAACTATGACCCAATTTTGACTCACACACACCCCCACAGTGTGTCAAACAACATTTAATGATAGCATGATTCATTTTTGTCTCAAAAAAATTATGTATTTCTTACAAAAGTAGAATTGTTGTCAAAACAGGCCCCAAAGTAAGAAGGAAACAGCTGTGCATGTCTACTTTGGACGGTTGCATGTCATTTTCCACCAAAATATCTCAATATATTTATGCTGCCTATTACTAGTCTAAAGCGTTTTCTAAAGAATATTCCAACATTTTGTGCAACACATTGTGGATATTGCAGGAAACCACATTTTACTTTTCCAAAATCAAAATAAGAGTCGCCACTTAATTTTTAAAATAAAAATTAAGAAACCATTTTAAACGTCACTGTTCTTTTTTAAATAACAGATTTCTAGGTCCAGGGATTATGGAATGAGAGGGGAAGGAGCCTGGCAGACTAAAGCACCCCCTCTCATCCTATCTCGCGATAGGCCTCTACTCAACATCCTTGTAATTGAATTAACAATTTAAGTGTGCCGTCAAATAATACATAGATATAAATATACATTTCAAAAGCATGTTGAAAGGGTGTAAGATTGCTAACAAAAAAAGGCATACAAAACCAAATAGATCAAATAGCAAACGAATGATATGCAATAGAGGACAAGAAAGCTTACCTGCGATCCAGCTGCAAATAGGAAACTTGCAACACATACAAAAGTAGAAATCCTAAAAAAAGAGTCTCTGAATCACATAAGCACATAAGGCTAAAACCTAATTTAAAGTGTTGCGCATGGGGGTTGAAAATCGATAAAATAAAATAATAAAGTAAACAAGGAGAAATTCAAGGAACCGTACCTCAAAAGCGCTACAAAATAGAAGTTAGTCCACATGCTTGAACGTCAATAATACCAAATTACATCTAAATCTAACAAGAATAAAGGAGATCGACAAAAATCATGAACTCTTTCCAACCAAGGAAGTCACAACATCCACATAGATATACAAATCTCAGCGGGAAGGTCAAGAGGGACCTTAACCTAGAGCCAGTGCAATGTCCATATAGGAATGGCATAACTTCATTATGGTTGAAGAGGATTCATGACTAAGTTCAATTAATCACAATTTATTTCTATGATCTACAACCTAACGTCCTAAAATACAAGTATTACTACCAAATATGATGACCATGAATGTATGAGAATGAGCAAAATTATTCATTGATTTGGATCTTTTAACCTCTGGATATAAGACCAATTAATCTTATTCAAGACAGATTCAAACCTTAAGACATTAGAAAATTATTTGGATCATAGTTTGCAAGATTTACAAATCTATCTTAGAATTTCAGAATTTACAGAGAAGAAACTAGATATTCAAAAATAGAAAACCCATGGTTCCCATGGTTTGATCTTATTGATTTTTGGATATGACATGCCTCTGTGAGTCTATTATCCAACCTAAAAAGAAAATCAAAGATCATACGGTCTAGGAGTGTAAGGAAAACTGAAAAAGTTGAACCGACCGACCTAACCGACTAGTTTGGTTCAGTTCGGTTCGGTGTTGCAACTGTGTTGGTCGGTTTCGGTTCAGAAATATTTTTAAAATCAGTTTTTCGGTTTCGATTTCGGTTGGCCACATATTTACACCGTAACCGAACCGAACCGAACCGATTATATATTAAATAAATTCCGCCACTACTGGGTAGAAGAAAGGCCAGGTGAGATCTCCACCACTACCACTGTAAATCTTTGAATCTTTGTTTTTTTTTTTGTGAATGAACACCACCACACTATAAATCTTTGTTTTGTGGGTTTGTTAATAGACAAACCATAGAAGTATTCTTGAGAGAGAGAGAGAGAGAGAGAGAGAGAAAGAGAGAGAGAGAGAGAGAGAGAGAGAGAGAGAGAGAGAGGCATAGAGGATGTGATGGGTTTATGGGTCAAACATTGCTTTTCGTATTTTTTTTAATCAAATGATTCAAATGCCTTTTATTTCGGTTGTAGTGAAAGTAGTTGAGCACGTGAAAAATGGATAAAGCAAGTGAGAAAAAGGACAGATTTCAGACATATTAAAAAGTAAAGAAAAAAAAAACAAAATGTGCAGGATTCTATAATATAAAAGGAAAACATATTACTGAAACCCTATAAGGCTATAATCATCAGTCATCTCTCATCTTTATCTCTCACTTATAATCTCTCATCTCCCAAGAAACCAAACTCTACTTTTCTCATCTTATCTATCTCTCTCTATGAAACACTAGCCGATCTTCTCTCTCTCTCTCTAGTTGATCTCTACCCCTCTCTCTCTCACTTTTATTCATGCCATTGGAGAACACCATAGGAGCCCTCAACTCGCGATTGAGATGACTTGAAGCCATGGACAAAGCCCTCGACAAGCATGACTCGAAGCCAATGTAACCCAAAATCTATTTTATTTGTGTATTTTGAGTCCCAAAATCATATTCTATATTGAGATTTATGTTAGATCTGTTTGTATTTTAGTGTAGTTGACTCAGATCTTTTTCAGTTCTATTTGATTTTTGCATTTTGATATTTGAATCACAAACTTTAGATCTAGTTTTCATTCAAATTCAATGTTTTGATTTAGGTTTCTTCTCTTTCCCTATTCAGAACTTTGGAACAGTCAAAAACCGAAACCGAACCGATCTTGGTTCAGTCAGTTTGGTTCGGTTTTTCTATGTGTTCGGTCTGTTTCGGTTTTAGATGTACAGAAAATCGAATGTTCGGTTTAGTGCATGAATCCCTCGAAAAACCGACCGAACCGAACCGATTTCACCCCTAATATGGTACAATCTCTGGGAATTGGGAGATTGGACCATGGTCATACATCACTCAGAATTTATCAACTCTTTGTCCAGAGATTTTGTATGATTTATTTAAAATAGCAAATAAATCTCAAACCCTTAAAATTCTTGGAGAATCTTGTTAACTCATTAAAATTCATAGGAAAAATTATTTGAAGTTTTCAATACTCAGTTAAGGCTCTGATCCAAACTATTTGAGGTTGACTCACTGTTCTGGAATTTTGGATAGAGAATGATTAAGTTACAAAAACCATTATCAAACTAGGTTAACCATATAATTTGATCAAAAATAAAATAAAATTGTAGAGATAAAAATAAATGTTATGGATACATTCCAGTTAGTCTCATTCAAATCCAGCGGATCATGATTTAATTAAAAATGTTTTATCACAACTTGCCAATGAATTCATTGCACCATTGTTGAATTGTCACTTATTATTGAATCCAACTTGATCCAACAATTCTAGGGAGAATTTGGATAAAGTGGTGATTATGAACACTAAGACAAAAAAACCAAGTTCATCAAAAGAGGTTCACAAGCTTGTCCCTAATGGGATTTTACTTACCCTCATGAACATGCTTGAATACTTGGATTAAACTATCAAACCATGAAAATTGGTTTTTCCCTAGTCCAATTCCTCTCTCAAATTGATGATCTTTGAGGAATTGAGACATATTTCATTTTACTTCTCCTCTCAAATCAATGGCCCTTGGAGACTAAAGACACTAACCCGCATGAATTTCAATGGAATATGGAGAGAATTCCATGAAACTTCAAATTGGAGGACCCAAATCATGGGTATAAGACTTGGATACACCAATTAATTATGGATATAACCGAAATCAATTTCAATTCTCATATAAATCATTAATTTACAGAAAATTAAAAGATCAAACTCAAGTGATTCAAGTGGAATATGGAAGATCCCAATGATTCCCAAGAGAAGAGCATGAACAAAAAGAGATGAACTCTAAGACAAATTGATGATCTAAGTCAAATTTTCTTAAAAAGACTTATCTTACATTAGATCCATAGCTATTTAGATTCAAATCAACAAATATAAGAAGAAATTCAATCAAAATTCAAGTGGTGTATAATGAAATAGGGTTAGAAGAAACTTTTTGAAAATTGTGTAAAGATCCTAGAAAATTCTATGAATTGTGATTGAATTGAGACCAAAATAAACTAAGATTAGATAATTACCTCTGATTCTCATCAGATTTTCTGGATTTTGATGAAGATCTTCAAAGGTCTTCAAGCTCTCAAGCACTTTTCAATGGCTTCCTCTCAAATTTTCTCAAATTCTCTTAATTCAATCCTTGATTGTCCAACCTCAAACAATAGAGATGTATATCTCCTTATATAGACCAATTAGGAGTGGTGATTTCAGTAAATTTGGGGCTGATTTTGCATGTGCCATGGAATCTTTGGGTGTTCATTACACATTAAAAAAAAAACAGACTATTACAGTGGGCGGCACTCGATGAGTTGTCCGTGGCACTCACTGAGTGCTGTACTGTCGGTGGTCGGACTGCTCGCGCGATGCTCAACGAGCGCTGGCGCGGCACTCAGTGCCGCTAGCTCTACCGCTTGCCGCCTCATCCTCTTTCATTTATATATATATATATATAGATATTTGTTTTCATTCTCTTTCTTATTTTTCAAATAAATTCTTTTTCTTTTCTTTTCATTTCTTTTCTTTTTCCTTTTCAAATTCTTTTAAGGGG
The DNA here is from genome assembly GCA_033977485.1 of Hydrangea macrophylla. Lineage (NCBI taxonomy): Eukaryota > Viridiplantae > Streptophyta > Magnoliopsida > Cornales > Hydrangeaceae > Hydrangea > Hydrangea macrophylla. The sequence goes on from CM066997.1 coordinate 17,298,423, forward strand.
GAATTATTGGAAAATCCTAAAAGTAACCCTCACAGTTTAAAACTCCAATTCGTTTGACCATTTTTTAAAAAGGACAAAAGGAATCTAAATCAGTGCTCACACGGTATAAATGCAAGCACCATAGAAAATCCCATGTGACTCCCAGCCCTCACGCGCGCGTCTCCTTCCTTCAGCCACTCACACCGTGTGAGTGGCTGTACCATATGAGATCCATTTCTAAAATATTTTTTAAAACTTTAAACCCCCATAACTTTTGACCTACAACTCCATTTTTCACAAATTTTATACCTTTGGAATCGTGTCGAGGAGAGCTACAAAACTAGTACCATTGTTGATATGTTTTGAGAAAAAAAAAATTCATGTTTTTACATACATGAATAATAAGTAAAATTTCACTTGATATACATAAAATATTAAGTGAAATTTCACTCAATTCTAGAGCTTTTAAAAGCTCTCCCAAAAAAGCCCTAGGTTCAAGTTTTGCAAAGCTCATAAACTAGTTACCAAATGAATTAACATGAAATTGTGCTTTAAAATAGAAGAAGCACCAAAATGGGGGTCAAACTAAGCTTTAATGTTCATGTACGAGTTAAGTGAAATTTCACTAAATATTCATGTAGGCATAGTGATTTGTTTTTTTTTTTTTAAACATTGCATATTTTGTTACAAAAAGCAAATTTCATAATCAATTATAAAACACAATTTTTCAACAAAAACAAATGCAGGAATTCTTTTTAAAATTCGTCTTTTTTTAAATCTTTTTTCTCAAAACATATAAATTTGGCATACATAAATATTAAGTGAAAATTCACTGAAATAGTACATGCCTTCTTCATGAAAAACTTGAAGTTAAACTTAACATTCGTGTACTCGTTCAGTGAGATTTCAATTAGTATGTCAAGTGAAATTTCACTAACTATCCCAAAAGTCGCTAGAAGTAACTCTCTAGAGTTTAAGGTCTACTTTGATACTTACTTTGTTAAAAAGTCCCTCAAATGTCAATTTAAGTAAAATTTCACTTAATAATCATGTACAAGTTCAGTGAAATTTCACTTAATATTCATCTATGCCAAGTGAAATTTCACTATATTTTTTTTCTCTTTCATATTATACAATGCATATTTCGTTTAAATAAAAAATAAAAAATAAACAAATTTCACAAATCAATTATAAAACATAGTTTTTCAATCCCAACAAATACAAAATTCTTGTGAAATTTCACTAAAACTCTCATTAAGAACAAAGTGAACATTCGGTTTTTTTTTTCTCACAACATATCAACTTGGCATACGTGAATATCACGTGAAAATTCAATAACTCATACACGAATATTATGTGAAAATTCTATTAGGTTCGTCTGGAACATGATATGTAAAAATAAGAGTTTTTTTCTTTTGCTCAAAAGGTGTCAACAATGGTACTAGTTTTGTAGCTCTCGTCGACACGGTTCCAACGGTATGAAACAGAATTATAGATCAAAAGTTATGGAGGTTTAAAGGTTAAAATTTTTTTTTCGAAATGGATATCATATGGTACAGCCACTCACACGGTGTGAGTGGCTGAAAGAACAATGCGCGAGCGTGAGGGCTGGGAGTCACATGGGATTTTCTATAGTGCATGCACTTGTACCGTGTGAACACTGGATTAGATTCCTTTTGTCCTTTTTAAAAAATGGTCAAACCAATTAGAGTTTTGAACTTTTGAGAGTTAGTTGAGGGGTTTTCCAACAATTATCTATTTTTTTAAACAAAATCCATTTTCTTAAAAGGAAAACACACACACACACACACACATACATATTATATATCTATATATATATAAATTTTGAATATTTTTCATTATTTTTTCTGAATTAACTAATAATGACCTCCTATGCGTATTTTCACACCCAAAATTCCCTAATCACCGTTTTCTTCTCTCTTTTAATTTTGAATTTTGTAACTTTTGAGATCCAGGAACTTTCCAAAGACCTTGAATCACCCTTAAAGAATCTTCAAATTCGTCGGGCATCGTCGTCATCGATTTTAGAGGTAATAATCCCTTAAATTCGACAGTTGATCAAAATTGGGGTGTCTTAACACATCAGTTTCTATTTGTTTTTATGTAGTTTGACCCATTTATAGTAATAAGAATAAAGGATAAGTACAAAAGAATATACCCCCATAAACTATGATCAATAATGGCAGGATATTGAAAGGCAAACAAGAGAAAGAAAGGGGTGTGTCATTGTCTAAGGGTAAATAAGTAATATAAAACTTTCCATTAACACCGTTTAGTCGAGTCAGCTTGAAGGGGTAACTCGTTGTGTAAATTTTAGTTGAGGGGTGTGATTGTAATTATCCCTAAGAATAATGCTATGTTTGTTAAATTTGAATCTTAAATTTGTTTTCCAATACATTAATGATTGGTAGGATCACATACCACTAGGTCCACTACATACAATACAATTGATAAAATATTTGAGATTAAAAAGTTTGAAAAGTATAGCATTACTTAAAAAATAGTATCAGCTCAGTTGCCTTCTTGTCAAATTCTTCTAGAAAAATCTAGGATAGAATTGACAAACAACAACGGATGTTTAAGATAACCAGGAAATAAGGGAGGTTATACTTGAAAATGTCGAGACATGAGGAGGTTTAAAGTCACAATTCTAACGGGAATATTTTTGTTCTAAAACTCCTATAAACTTTATATTTTAAATGTATTTTTCTCAGGTTTTTGTGATGCAAAGTCACTACCAAGTTTTTCATAGTTCAAATATGTTTAAAATTTCCTTTTGTGATACATTTTTTTTTTAAAATACTGGGATTTTATTTTAATGTGCATTGAATTAATTTATTTTGTTTTATTTTATTATAATGTCAGCGTAAAAAGTAATTTCTTTTATTATGGAGACTTCACTTTTTGGGAGCCTAAAACATAAGACTTGTTTTGACCAAAATGGTTAAGTTTGCCTGGCACTGCACACTTCCCAACTAGGAGTCCGTATGGGTTATCTCAAAAAGAGAAAAATTACGGGTGCGTTTGATTTCAAGGTAGAAAATGGGTTGAAAAGAACATTTTTCTATGGAATTATTTTACTTGAAATTTTTTTTTCATGGAAATTAAATTTAGGACTGTTTGATTGCAATTATTTTATGGCTGGACAATCTAACATTTGTCATGGAAGATCTACTTTTGTCGTTTGATTGTCACTATTTTTCAGTGAAAATTGGTCATTTTTTATGGAAAATAACTTTTTTTTGCTGTTTGATTGCAATAATTTTTGTGACACCCGCTCCGATGATTAATTATTATTATATTAGCATGCATTATTAATTATATAATAATGTTAAAAATGCATTGTGATGTGGGTTTTGACCCACTGAGTTGATTATGGGTATCCATTTGGAAATCCAGATGTGGCCAATGTGGCAATCCCCGATTGGGACATGGGTTTTGAAGTCCCTGTGTGATGGGACGGTAATATGGAATCACTTTATGTGCTTATGTGTTTATTAAGGGCTTTTGTGAAATATTTTATTATATTATTTTATATCATGTTAGTGGGTTTGGGGTACCTTTGTGAGTACGAATTGAATACGCTAGATAACTAATAGGTTACATAGCAACTTTATAATATTATATGAGACCACTTATGGGACTCATGCAAGACATAGACAAATACTCATTTAGGTTTGGGATAGTTTTAATATGGTTTTATAACTTGTAGGGGTATAATTGAAATACACTAAAACTAATGGGGAGGTAAGTGTAATTTAGAAAAGTTGGTTTTACATGTTGCATGACGTGTTAGAGAGGTGACACTGACACATCACCTTCTTCGTTCAGTTGATACAGAGAAAGATTACGAGAGAATTCAACTGAATTTTGATGGACCTTTCGACGCCAATTGTCACATTGTTTTCGGTCAATTTCATTTTTGATTACATATTCGGACTCTTAGAGATGAATCTAACGCATAGATACCAAATTGGTTATAGTTTTTCTGTGACTCATTTCGATTTTTGCTTATAATCTGTAATTTTGTAATAAGATGTGTACCCGGCGATTAGAGGATTAATAATATGGAATTAGGAGCAAATCCTATGTAAAAGTGATACTAATTGGGCATTCAGTGGGTTGGTACCCTGTTTTTGGTTCATTTGTATGCTAAGCATGTTTAATTGTATAATTTAATTTGTTTAGTCAATGTTGGGCAAATTCATGTGGTTAATTAGGCTCAATTGTATGTTAAATGCATGTTGTGATGAACTTATGTAGGCATGATTTTTTTTTTTTTTTAATACTAACTTATATGGGCATGCTAAGTTGTCTATTTGGGTCAATGGGGTACTTGTGTTGTTTATCGTGTGCATTGGATATCAAGCCGCTAGAGGCTATTGGGTACTGCACGTCTGAAACAGGAGGCCTGGGTGCCTACCGGTTGCATGGATTCAGTGGTGGAATTGCGAATCGGATTGAGGGTGACATCACATGTATTCCCGACGATTATAGGTGAATATAATATGATGGATTGTGACTTGTTGTCAATCTATGTTTCCAATTATTATCATTCACTAAGCATATAGATTATATATTGTAGTGGTTATTGAATAACCATGGTAGGTGATCATGGAAGAAATGATTCAACGGGAGTAGGGAGAACGGGGAACTCTTGGAGTAGTTTTTTGTTTGCTTTCAAGTTTATGTTTTAATGTTTAAACTTGTAAAACTTGCTAAATTTGCATTATGTTGTATCGATATCGAATTGGGTTTGGTTTCTGTAATAACTTAAGTTAGAGACTTGTAATAGTTATGATGTTAACTCGTGTTTATACAAGTTGTTTATGTTAGTTTGATCACATTCATTAGGAGTCAGTGTGTGTTTAGTTTGGTTTTGGCTTAGAACTTTTGTTGCTGCAGAATTGGCTCTACTGCCTAATGCAGTCGCCTGTACCTTGAGCCAGTCGACCGGATTCGTGAATAAAAATGAAGTAAGGTTTCTGTTTTATAAACTAATCGACTGGAAATGCCTTTACAAACGACTGGATCTAGTTTCAAAATTGGCCATTCTGGAAACACGGATACAGTCAACCAGATGAGTATTAGTGGACCGAATTTGGCACCACCCTCTACAAACTTAGTCGACTAGACATAGGTCAGTTGACTGGATTGGATCTCTGAGATTTCATGCTCTCTATAGTTTCCAAAACAGTCGACTGGGTTCCTGATCAGCCGACTGGATTTCTATTTTAAAAAAGGATTGTTTTTATAGGTGTTTTAAATGGGAAAACTTTTATAACTTTGTATTTTATGGTTTCTTTTGAACACCTAGGAGTATTGCGTGTGCCTTTGGTGGTGTGCCGTGGGTCCTAGAGCCATATGATACCACTAAATGTCAAGTCGTATGCGATATATTGAGCATGCAGATGCATTTGTACATGCAGGTGAATAGTTGTTGCCATGCTGTGATGTCATAACATGAACATTGCACGATATATTGGCATAACACGCATTGTATTTTGCGAATTTGATTGACAGGTAAGGGATGGATCCAAACTGGAAACATTCACCACATTTCTCAAGAATGGATCATTATAGACACCCAATTTTGACTGCACTGATAGGATTTAGGGTGGACAACGACTTGGAGGATTCGATGATGAAAAGTACCCAGTGGAAGGTACTGAATTCCACACAATCGAAAGATCGAACTTTGGAAAGTGACTTCAAGCTCAGAAAAGCCCTTTTCCATGCATGAATCCCGATTTTGTCAAAATTATCTCTCAGAATTCATATTCACTTAGGGTTATATGAGCATGAAGGGCTCTAAACGCAGTATTCTAGGTATCTAGAGATTCAATTTCAAAGAAAACTCGAAATCGATGTGCATGAAAAGCAATTTTGAAAAAGAAGTCGTTTGATTTCAAAAAGACGACGAAAGTTCTGAAGGACTTCTGGGCTTCAATTGAACTTCAATTTTCATTTCGAATCCTCCTGGAATATTTTTATGCTAAAATTTAACTCGATAGCTTTTCAACGGTACGTAAACGGACAATTTCGGACACTAAAAAGCATTTTTACGAAAATTTGGAAAAGCAGTGCATGTAATATTTGAAACAGGACAAAAGGGCAACCAGAGGATGATGAATAGTAAATGATGGGTCCCACTGATGGGTTGGCAGGTCCCACCTAAGCTTCCACCTCATTTGTGCCCCCTCCATTGAGCTTTATGAGTTTTAGACCCTTCCAGAGGCTTCTCACTGCGAGGAAATTGCCCAAAAACTGTGTTTAGGCACTGAAATGACCATTTTAACCCTTTTCTGATCTCTAAAATTCATGTTTTAACCTTGAAAATTAAGATTTAAGTTTTTCAAACTCTATGTATAGATCTCATGCATCTCATATGAGATCATGTTGAATCACTTTGGAAGATCCTTAAGCATACCTTGAATATACTTGAAGATACAATCACATACACTTTGAATTAAAGAGATTTCTAGAGAGCGAATAGTGAATCATGAATAGATTTCTTCTAAAAATGAATTTTAAGATAATTAGATAAGATAATTGAAGAGAGTCTTGACATCAATTGCCTCCCTTAACTTTCACCATGGATGAGTGCTTGAAGAGCTTGAAGAACACTTGAAGAAGAAGATATTTTCAAATCAACTTTGAATATATAATTGAGAATCCTCCAAGGGTAAACATCATAATTCATCTCTAATTCTTACTTTCATATATAGATCTATAAGGTTTGGATCTAGTTTAGTTTTATTCTCTTTGTAGAACACTCTTCTTCTCCTTCTCTAGTTCTTCACACATTCACATAACTAGATCCAAATCCTCTTTGATTTTGTTGACAATCTATAATTAGAGATTGATTTTTACTTTGATTTTCAATTTTGATTTCATTCTTCTATTTAGTTTAGATCCATGCATACATGATTATATATATATAAGTACCTACTTTGAATTCTATGATGGCTTGGAAGTATGATCTATGAGAAGGATGATTCCTATGTTCATACCTTTCTCTTGGTTGTTCCTATTACCTAGAATTCCTATTGAATTTCATCTCTAATAGGATATTTGTAAGTCCCTTGGATCCATGATCTAAAAAACTTCATAGAACTTAAGGGCTAAATTGATTGGGAATCATGATAATCAAATTGATCCATGAGTTTGATCTCTCTAATAAACTTCAACCAACACCTAAGATGTTTTTCTCACACTTTAAAATGAATTAGATAAAATTCAACAAAACAGATTGGTTTTGTCCATAAGATTTGGTCCATCAAAACCCATAGTTTGATGAATTTTAAATTTTTTGGGTAAAAACGTTGATGAATCAGCTTTCATTTTATCCGTTTTGAGAACCATTAGGATTCATATGCTATTTTTAGAAATTATTGAGAAATCGGTTGATGGATTTGAACATTGTCTCTTTGTGCTTGAATTTTAAAAAATCTATGATAGTTATTGATGATCCGCTTTTTGGGGATGATTCATAACTCATGTATCTATATGTCGATGTAAAATCATGAGTATACGATCGAGTTAAGATCATTTTCTAAGCATTTGAAGTTGATACAACTATTCTGGAATTTTCTAAATTTAACTACAATCATGATTATGTATACAAAATGGTCATACCTTGTCACGCATCGGAACGGCAAAATAGAGAAAAATACATTTCCTTTTTGGGTCCAAAGGCAGCGACTGGTGAAGTCACGTGATTGTCCACACCACGCAATACTAAGCAACAATAAGTAAAAGAGATAATAAGAATGAAATCTAGGTTCTGGTTAAAACATAACTTAATTTCAAAAGAGGTCACTAACTATTACACTTCAGAGTCTCGAATCAAAATAAAACACAACGGAAGTACAATCGTCAAGGCAACATATGCCTGATTACAAAAGGTCAGGAAAGTAGTAAAGATAATTAAACTACAGTCTAGCCTAATCTTCAGTTAGCGTAGAGGTAGTCCTCGGCGTAATAGTCCTCTTCTGCCTGACCTCATTCAGGGTAGTCCTCCGTAGGGACATCGTCACTAGCATAGTAGTCCCATATCAGATTGGATCTAACGGTCAGGGAGCTTTCCTGCTAAAACCGATCGACAATTGTCATCTTGGGCACGTGAACCGTCGTCTCAAAAGGTGCGCGCATTAAATGCGCGATGGAATGGCCCGGCTACCATGCAACTGCTTGGTTACTGTCATGCCAGCATCGTTGGATCCTAACCAGGCCAGTGACCAGTTGACACATGGCAGTGATCGGTCCCGCCCCACACAGCCACCGCTCGGTCCAGACCCTGGAAGACAGGCGCGACCGATCACGTCCCAGGGAAGCTCCCGGCCTCTTTCCCAAACGATTTTTCTGGAGTAGTACTAATTTCCAAAACCTCATCTGATAGAAGCATCATATCAGTTTTGAAAATAGGGGGCAGCTGATATGTATAAAAATATCTGGTCAAAGTCAAGCCTCGCCACCTCAGCAATGAGATGTCAAGAAAACATGAATCTGGGCCTACTACTCAGATTTCTTGGGCCGTTACACAGAACCGCCCAGGATGATCAACAGCCCAAGCGTTCGCTCGGGATTGGCCCTACATGGGCGCGCCGCCAGAAGGCATGGTTACTTGTCCAGCGGGCAACCAGACAGTTACCTATCCCAGCTAGAAGACTAAATGGAAGGAGCAACTAGTTTCCTAAACCACTTAGGAAACTTTCCTTGAATCATGCTAATCAACTTCCAGCTAGACTAGGTTTCCTAATTTAATAAGTTGCCTTATACGGGTGGTCTCTTGGACCTATAAAAGAGGCCACCCACCCCCACTGAAGGGGGTCGCATTCAAAATCTAAAGAATAACATATAAACAACTCACTGTTACGCATAAACCCGGTCAGTTTCTGGTAGTGCCGCCCTCTCTGTTGGATCACCAAATACTGTCGGTGATATGCTAGTGAAAGTGCACTGACGCAACCGTGGACGTAGGTCACCTCATTAACGGGGCCGAACCACATACAATATCTTGTGTCTCTCTCTAAACCTCTCTGACCCAATTTTTGGCAGTGGTGTTGCAGATGTAATTATTGTTAGAGAAATTTACTAAGTAGATTGCTACTTTTTTTTCAGTGCTTAATATGTGAATCACATGCTACATTATGTAATTGTACCTCATTAGATTCAGTAATGGGCTCTTCATTCTGTTTGATGTGCTCATTCACCAGTTTCTCAAAATACTCTAGTTTGGCTTCCTTCTCCTGCAATATTGCTTCTAACTCTTTTACACGGTCGAAGCTTCACACTTTTTGGGTCACCTGATGAGCATGAGCATCATGTATGACATCCCTCAGTTCTTTCTTCTTTATTGCTAAATTAAGTTTTAGGTACTGAATACAGGACTCCTCTTTCATCTCCTATTTTAAGATTTGGTAATAATGCCTCAGGTTATTCGCCAAAGCCTCATCTCTGACATGCTATGCTTCTAATTTTTCTACCTTTTCTTGCAGCTGATGCAGCTTCTGCTCTGTACTATCGCCAAATTCTCATTGTGCTCTCCAAGGTTGGTCCCATGTTTGTTCCCCTTCATCTGTAGGTCCGCTATAGTCTATTACGCATCAGCAAGTGATTCATGTAATTCCTGAGTATCAAACTCCAGCTCATGTATTCTAGCAACTTCACTTCTATCGTTACTGGGACTATCCCCTTCTGTTCGCGCTTTGTACGGGATTTTCATGACCATCACAGTCGTATAGTTTCCCACATATGTCTTGGTGATCCTCAGTGTTGAAATTTATATGTGTTAGGTGGGCATCGTTTGATGGTGTAGAACAGTCCATTTTTTCTGTGGGTGTCAATTGGCCATCTGTAGAGTGTACGTGTGAGTCTTGGATATCGGGTTGTAGCTGCAATACACAATCCGAACAGTTGGAAGACTCCGACTCTGGTTGATCAACCTCGTCACTTAACAAACTGTTACTTGGTCCGTTCTTCTAACTAGCCCCACCTGATTGTGAGATGCTCCGATGCACTTCACTTGCCCCCTTGGATCTGTTTTTATCATCCACATCTTCGTCTTTTTCACGTTGTACATACTCCTCCCCATAAAGTTCTGCCTCATATTTCGTTAGGGACAGCTCACCCAAAACCACCTACAAGGAGATATCGAATCATCCTTGTGCGGTTTCAATGAGTTGTAAGGGATCATCTAAAAGACACAGTCTACGAAATATTAAACAATTCACCATACCTCTAATGGATTTAGTGCTCATAGGTCAATGCCTCTCAGCCTTTAGTCCAAAGTTGTTAGGTTCTATTTTAGGAATCTTGGAAAAATGTCATGGTTTACTGGCTCGTCGCATAACCAATACTGCGATGGTTTAAAACTTTTGTAAATTTCACAGACTGTTTATAATAATTTAAGTGTGAGATATATTGGTTTTCGTAGTTATGTTACCTGCAGAGCCAATGAACATCTTGTAACTTTTGTTAGATCCAGGTTGGACCGATCGATAGAAGTCATCAAAACTTCTAGTATTGTGTCAGACCATGCATACTCTCTTATCATATCAAGATCCTCCACGTATGAAATAAACCTTATTTAATTGTGTTTCCGGTTGTAGTGAAAAGCAGTGTAAGACCCAAGTGTAAGCAAATCAATCGGGCAACATCTTGAATGTCAGTCTTCTTCCTTCCACGCAATGCAGCATTGAGTGCTCTCTTGATGTTCTCGCCGTCTATGCTTTCTTCATTCTTAAACCTTCATTTGATGAACGGTATCATTTTCTTGGGTGTATAACTTAAATCAATTTGACGGATGCCCAATTCCACCCCAAAAATGAGTTCGATGTCGGACGAGTATAATTTCAGCATTCTTGTCCCAATTCTAAATTGTTTTTCTACCAAACTATAGTAGCCAATCAATCGCTCAGTATTGATGTCGAACTTGTGCATGAATTTCAACCTTTTCTCTGTAAATTTAATAGTTCCCAAAATGGGGTCTTCCTTAATTCATTGAGGTGTTCACGCCGGAGTTTCAACTTCTTCATCAACTTAGCTGTTGATGCTAACATACTACGATATTGAGCAGGCTTCCTTGTTTCCCTTGTAGATTCGGCAGGTGTTGCATCATTTTCCGCTATACCTGTAAAATTGTTACGAATGTTAAAACTACAGTGTTATGTTCTTATTTTGTGAATTTTGAAATGAAACGAGACGATGTGTTTGATTCGTACACTGAAATTCACAGTTACCTCAAAGGCAAAATATATCAAATTTGTCTACAAACATCAACTCAATAATCAAGACATGTATAAGAAATTGTGTACATTTTTACCTTTACATAATTTCTTAACCATGCCTTGATTATTGCACTGGTATTGCTAGATGCACTTAAGTCTTAAGCATGAAACTGAACTGACGGATGAGGTTTTAATGAAATGTGTATGCAGTCCAATAGGTTCACAAGATATTTGTAAGCTGCATTTTAGTCCCTTGTTTGGATCGTGACGTTCACAACTCGATCAAAGAAAGTAATGGTAAGTGTTTTTAGGGACAAAACTGAATAGTGGATTTAGCTATTGCGAAATTCACATGTCGAAAATTTTGCTACATAACACTTTCAACTCTTCAATCTAATGTTTTGGTCTGTCAAATTCACATATGTAATGGGACCACGCAGTTGTCGAACAATGGTCACCAACAATGGGTAGGAATAAACAACAAATCAGTCTGAAAACTAGTCATTGGGGTTGATTATGAATGTAACAATATATTTGGAAACTGCATTAGTCATTGGGGTCGATCAAATGACGTGATGGCAAGAGCAATTACGGACTGTGAGTATCCCTGCAAGCACCAACATAGTGCTGCCGACCAGCCTTACTGCGGAGGCGTGTGGGCCGTGGCGCCTATCACTCGCTTAAGCCTTTTCAAAGAATGAATATTCCTATCAAAAAGAAAAAGAAAAAAAGAAACGAATATTCCAACGCTATGAGTCTAGGTGACTATGTCCCCACTCGTCAGCGTACTTTTGTTGTTTTACCCAAAAATAGTGTTAAAAGTTGTCTTCTTATTGTGAAATCAAATCTTTCTCGAATCACCACCTCAAACATATTCTTTTCTTTCATATTTGTCTTATGCATGTTCATTGACTTTTTTAAAAATAAAATATCTTAGCTGTTTTCTCTAATTGTCTTTCTCACATTCTGCTTCGTCTCTGAGCTGGGCCTATGTTTTAAGAGTAAAGATTGGGACACAAACAAATTCACAACCTTTGGGACACAATCTAAATAATGTGTCTATCTCTCTCCTGTGATGTCACTGGACCCCACAGTGACACAGGAAAGATATAGACACATTATTTGGGTTGTGTCCTAAAGGTTGTGTGTTTGTTTGTGCCCCAAGTATTACCCAGGTTCTAAATCATAGATAGAGTCGGATTACTGTACACCTTCACAACCTTTTTTTTTTTGGTCAAAGTACACCTTCACAACCTGACGGGACGAGGGATGACTCCTTGAAGGGCTTAGTGGTTAGGTTGTGTGCGTGAAGATGCTATTGAAGAAATAATACGTTTGTGCCTGCCCAGTTAATTAAGAGTCCCTTTTGAATTTTTGCAGGAATAAGAGATTTTTTATGAAGATTTTTAATTTTGTGTAGATAGTTAAAATGTATATATATATATATATATATATCCTGCTTAGCGTGTGAAACTATTGAAAAATTAGAGATTTTCTTACCTTTTCAAAAAAAGCTTCAATTTTATGCTTTGAAAATAATCTCGTTTTTCAAAAAGTGTAATTTTCTGAAATTTTTTGCAAGAAATTGGTTTTCAAATAGACTCAATTGTTTCAAAAATCTTAAATAACTAGTGTCCTGATATCTGTGAAAGTAAAGCTACTGATAAATTATGGTTGTAAATGAGTGGGTTGTTGAGCCACTCTGAGTTATAATGCTTCAAATAAGATCAAAATCATTTATCCCCTTCATCTGAAATTCTCAAACAAGTCTAGAACTGCACCACTTACAACACCGAAAAGTGATCCAATGAGTTCGTTACACAATGTCATTAGGCTGACGTTGTGTGACGCCTCAATTATATGTGACCATATACCCCTTAAAATTAGGGACACATGATATGTAGTGGAGCAATGCATTTTCATTAATGTCAGTCACATCAGCCTAATGAAGTGGTGCATGCGACGGACTCGCTGAATAATTGTCAACAAATACGAGTAAATTGAGTATGTATTTTAACACTAATACATCAAACTAAATAATTAAATTAATTAACACATTTCAAAATGAATGTTACCGATAGTCAAACTTTAGCTCACTTAGTTGATCTCAAATAATGTTTTGAAAATCGAATTGTTCATCGAATTGGAAAAATTACCAGATAATGGGTTAGCAGTTTAACCATTGGGTGAACTGAAATCAAACCTTGACGTCATAGTTAGTTTATAAATATATTTATATTTAAATATTAATAGTAATATACATTAAAATTAGAAAGAGCATCACCAAAAAAGTATTTTTTTACTTTCACACACTCAAAGATATTATGGTCACACATACATATTTTACAATGACCCAAGCATTTGCAGAATCAAGTGAAGGCCCATTATGGTATCAATTTTTGAAGAGTAATGCCATGCTTCTCAAAAAAAAAAAAAATTGAAAAAGTGTTTTTCAATATATGTGACAGTGAGTCCCTCTTCATTAATGGTAGAACCATTTCAACATCAACTAATCAAAAAATCAACTGAACCCACTACCACATGTGTTGAAAAACACTTTTGGGAAAAATATTTGGAAAGCTTAGCATTACTCATTTTTTAATAAGGGACATTATAGTATTTAGATATTAACAACTCAAACAAAATATATTACTTCCTCTGTCCCTTAAAAATAGTCCACATTTTATTTTTGGGACATCCCAAAATTATTGTCTATTTTCCTAAATTGGTGTATAAAATTTTATTTACTCTCCAAAACTACCCTTCTTTGAAATCTACACCAAGACAAACTAAAAATGTTGTTGTAATAATTAGGGGCAATTATGAAAAGTAAATGTAGATTCTTTTTGTCTCCTAAAAAAGTTGGATTCCCAAGAGTGGACTATTTTTAAGGGATAGAGGAAGTATAATAAAGTATGGGTTTTGTTAACATGTGGGCACATGTTAAGGTTTCAAATTAGAAATAAATAAAGGAAACAGACACTGAAACTCACACTGTACAGTCAGTGTACCCCTTGTTTATTACTACTTTTAAAACCTTAATATTTGCTATGTGCCCTAAGGGGTCTTGCTAATAAAACCCATAAAACATTGGGCAATGCTAGGGGTACTAATAAATTCCACTAACACTTATTAACACACTCTATCCCTCTTTTAGTGGTACTGTTGGTGCTACTGGGTCCACTGCAGACCTCACAGTACCGCTAAAAGAGAAATAGAGTGTGATAGTAAGTGTTACTGAAAGTTATTAGTACCCCAAATATTACTCTAACACTTCGTTTGGATTGAGAGATGTGGAGAGAAGAGAAAAGAAACTTATCAAGAGAATAGAAGAGAAGAGAAGAGAAGAGAAAGTTGAGTTTTCTCCATCATGTTTGGATAGACAATAGAGGAGAGAAGAGAAAAGAAAAGAAACATAACTTTTTCTCGTTTGGATAACTTTCATAAGAGAAAAGAAAAGAAAGTACTTATAACCAATTTACTTTTTTGTCCTCTATTAGGGATACATGTTAGATGGAATAATAATATATTGGGGCGTATTTGTCTTTTACACATTATTTAATTAAGTTTCTCTTCTTTTCTCTCCGGAATCTCTCCGATTTGGAGAGAAACAAAATTGGGCTCTTTTCTCTCCATTTTCTCCCCGCTTTCTCTCCATTTCTCTTCTCTTCTCTCCCCACTTAAATTACCAAACGAGATAACTGGAGAGAAAGTGGTACTCTTTCTCTTCTCTTCTCTCCATTTCTCTCAATCCAAACGAAGTGTAAAACATTATATCACAACCAATGAGGAAAAGAGAGAAGGAAGTTGAGTCTTAGTGACTCTTCTTTGTACTGCTCTTATCTTGTCCAGTCACTTTTGGATCAGCAAATGTGTGGTTGAAACTTTGAAATGGTACCTCTCTAGTCTCAAATCTCAATGAATGAGTCAGTTCCTCCATTACAAATTACAGTTATCCAAGAGAGAGAGAGAGAGAGAGAGAGAGAGAGGAGGGGGGAAGACCGGAAGAGAAGACACAGACCGAGGGAAAACAAGAAACCTCTTTAGACAGTACTAATAAGCACAAAGAGAAGAGAGAGAACAAGGGGGAAAAAATAAAGAGAAAAGAAAAAGAAAAGAGGTAGTGAAGGAGGCGGCAGCGGCTTCCGGTAAGGGAATCAACGGCAACGGAGGCTACAATGGGAGTGGGAGGTCAGAGGATGCGATCACTGAGGGTTTAGGCTACTGAAACGTGGAAGGAAAAAGTGGAACTCATGCCCTAATTTCTACTTATAGTCGATCGGTCCGATTTGGACAGCGATTTCGACTCACACCCACTGATCACAATCACTCTACAGTGTCAGTAGACTCTCCAAAATCATTTAAAATTATTGTGAATAGGTATGAATTTTTTAATGTGAAGTGTGGTTGTAGCACTTACACTCATATTTTAATGGAACGTACATTATTCAAATAATTTTTTTTTATTTACTTAAATTATTTTTTTTTCTTTCTCACACTCTCACCGAGTCCCTAGAGTAGTTGCTACTCCAACAGCTAAAAAATGAATTTATCAAATCTCTAAATCTATTCAAACTCTGCTGATTTGAACTTCATCTAGGTTGATCTTTTCTTTTTTGTGCCTTCAGTCCATAATATTTATCCACTCTTGATCATCTACAATGGAGTCCCAGAAAGCGTCTTCCTCAGTACCTGTTTCACTATTCCCTGTTTGGGTCTCGCTCATGTTCTTGGCCTCCTCTGTCAAATAATTATAATTGGGATTTGGGCCTTCATTAATATTCCCTGTTTGGGTCTGATCAGTACTATTCTTCTTCTCCGCTATATCTGCAAAATTACTGGGTCCTCCTGGGTCCCCATTTCCATAGTCCGAAATTGGGAAATTGAGCTTTGCTTTGTCTCCTTTGAATTCAATGGCGGCTCTGTCATAGGCCCTTGCCGCCACCTCCGCCGACTCGAAGGTGCCGAGCCACTCACGGGCCGCCTTACGTGGGTCCCAAATCTCCACCGCCCAATTCCCAGACGGCCTCTGTCGAACTCCCCTGTAAGAATTCGTACTATTCTTCTTCTTCTTCTTCGTCCTCTTTGCTCTCTTCTTCTTCTTCTTCTCTTCTGCATTATCAATGTCATCACCTCCTCCTTTGAAGAGGTCACAGCCCAAACATTCTTTGATTCCACAGAGTTGGCACGTGGCCCCCTCTGGTAGAGTGAGAATGTCTTGATGATAATCTGGACCCACTTGGGTCTCACTTGGCTCGAATTGGAGAATTCGAGCTTGTTCAATGGTGGTGGGCCCATCTTCCCCTCCGGCGATAACTCGCGTCAGCGCCGATACAATAATATTTTCCTCGTGTTCTCTCAAATTCGGAAAATTGGAGGGCGCATTTGGTGAACTTTTTTCTGAGTTGAGCAGTGGACTAGTGAAATTCTTCATTTTGTTGGAGTGGGTGGGGTTTACTATTCACTATCCTGTGAGAATTTTCCTGATTGGGCAAAAGTGCAGGGACGCTTGTGGGGGTAGTAACAAGAATGCTATTTATATTTTGTTTTTTTTTTTTTTGTTTTTTTTTTTGTTTTTGCTAAAGAATGGTACAGTATATATATATATATATATATATGTATGCGCGGGCATGGAAATATCTTTAGGAAGAGTGATCTGCAACACTCTTTGAACGCGGACGTGCGGGTTCTGATTTGCCACGTGAACTGCGGCCGTTTTTTTTTTTTTTCCTTTTAAATGATCGAAGATGTAATGGGTTCCATGAAATATGATTGGGTGATCTGCAGAGAAGGAGACGAAGAGTCGCATGTTGTTTTGGAATTATGGGAAGTCAAAATATTTTGAAATTTAAAACGTGGAATCAAATTCCTCCAATAAACACTTAAAAATACATAAATATTAATAATCATGCACAAAAAAAAAAAAAAAAAAACAACTCATAGACTTTTATGTGCTTCGATCTAATATTGCCTACGTTCACATCCGAAAGATCCGTTCTTTCACTATTGAGAAAAAAATCTGGTCCAAGTATACTCACTCTCAATGCCCATAGAACCCTCACTCTCTCACCCTAGACCATGTACTCACATGAAGAGAGACTCCCAACTTTATACACTAACACTATGTTTGGGAGTTTAGGAGAGAAAAGAAAAGAAGAGAAAGTCATAAGTGAGGAGAGAAAAGAAAAGAAGAGAAATGATGATAGTTTTCTTTCATGTTGTTTGGGAGTTTAGGAGAGAAGAGAAAGTTGCTTTCTTTCCTCTTGTTTGGGAGTTGCAAAGAAAAGAATAAAAAATTACCATTCTATCCATTAATTGTACCTTTTTGTTTTTGCAAAGAGAGGATGAGAGATACCAATGAAGAAGAGACGGAGAGTACCCAAAAGCATGTAGGAGACGTGCTTGTGATTAAAGTGAGGGGTTTTTTTTTTTTTGCAGCAGTTGTGGCTGACGTATATAACAGTGTATTATATTAGCCCTTGGACTTGGCTGGAATTTAAATTTGTTATGAATTAAATAAAGGGTGTTATGGGTATTAATAAAATATTATTAATCCTCACTTTCTTTTCTCTCCATTTCTTCCCAATTTGGAGAGAAAGAAATAGAAAGAAAGTGGGGGTTATTTTTCTCTCCTTTTCTCTCCCTTTCTCTCCTCACTAAAACTCCCAAACGAAAGAAAGTGAGAAAAAGTGAGGTACTTTCTCTTCTTTTCTCTCCATTTTAAAACTCCCAAACATAGTGTAAGGACTTACTAAATTCTTATACAGCATTCTCTTTTATAGAGTTTCCAACCAATCCTTATCTAGTAAGAAATCAGAGATTCACTCCATATAAAACTTTATCACAAAAGAAAACCATTTCACAATAGGAATCTGGCCAAATCAATATTTCCTAAATTAATGAGATTGTTTCACATGTGATATAATCCCAACAAAAATTAGACTCATGTCAAAAGAAAAGTTTTACCAGCAGAACACAATTTTTTATAAATAATTATTATAAGCGCTTTGTTTGATTGGTTAATTTGCTAAAAAATATTAAGATTCCCTTTTAAGAATTTCACCATTTGAAGGGAACATGAAAATTTTTAACTTTTAATTATTGTCCTTTAAAATTTTTAAAATTTTAGTATCACATCAAAGAATAAGTGGGAGAGTTTTATATAGTACTCCATTCATCCCATTTTATATGTCTATCTTTGAGAATTCAACATTTTAAGAAGACGTAATGATTGATATTCTCATGACTTGGAATTAGTGCAAAAATTCCAAACTACCCTTAACTTTGGGTTTTTTTTTTCATTTTACTTTTTATTGGATAATTTCAAAATCAATACGGGTAATTTTGGAAAGTAGTTAAATTTTTATCATAAATATTCTTTGTATACAATAGTTTTGGGACGCCTAGGAAAGATGGATACATAAAATTGGACAAAAAAAGTAAATGACAAACTTGGAAAGTGTACAGTTAAAGTATATTGACTTTTCAAGTATACTCTTAAAATGAGGTCAAAAAAATGGAATCAAGGACTCATAGTTCAGGACGGAGGGAGGAATATTTAATTTTTAGTGCGTTTATATGAATGAGGCTACGATTTTCAAGTTTATATACTAAATTTGTTTCCCAACAAATGTCAATAAATGTGATAGTGAGACCATGTCGAATATAGGACCATCTAAATTTTAGTTGGTTTTGGATGCTTACACTGTCATATGTATTGGGAATAGGGGTGCATACGAGCCAAGCTGCTCAATAAGGGCTCAAAGCTCGGCTCGATAAAGGATAGACTCGGCTCGTTCATTTGAGCTCGTGAACACGATCGATTAAGGCTCATGAGCAGGCTCGTGAGGTTTGATGAAGAGCCTATATAGTGACTTTTATATATATATATTTATTATAAAACTATATAATTTTAAAGAAAATATGACATATCTTGTAAATAAGCTTGATAAATGATTGTTTTGTTATTACATTATATAGTTTAAAAGGGCGCACAAAAAAGCTCGTTAAAAAGTTCGCGAGAAAGCTCGCGAACACTTGAAAGCTTGGCTCGTTTGAACTATAGTGAGCAAGCTCGCGAGCAGGCTCGGCTCAACTCGTATGCACCCCTAATTGGGAAGCAATTTGAGTACATAAGTTTAGGAAACATCGCATTACTTCATAATTAATTCACTACTTCAATGAAAATGAAGTAAAAAATTGAGATACTTAATATATAGTCTATTATAGTCATCCTATTTAGAAATTGGTTCCTAGTATAACACAACTTAAGAATTAGTCCATCACCCATTTTGAGGACCAAAATACCCCCATATTAAAATATATATATATATATATATGTTTATATATACATATACATATACATATACATATATATGGTAACTGGCATCCAAATCTTCCTCCAACTCTTTCTCTCTCTCTCTCTCTAACAAATTTGCGACCCAGATGGACCACAATCTCAAGCTATTTCTTGTAAAGATGCAGAGAAGGTGAAGAAAGAGATCGGGTGCCATGAACGCGGTTGTTTGTTCGGTGACAAGAATGAGATCGGGTCTCATGTGTGTACACTGTTGGGAAACTCAAGCATGTTGTTGATTCATTGTCATCTTACTCAGATCGTATTTGTTGTCATCTCACTTCTATGCAGGTTGCAATTGTTGTCCCATATTCATGGCTCATATTCAGGAAACCAATTAATCTTAGTCTTATCCTTCTACTTCTTCTTCTTCTTTTCTTTTCTTTTTTCTTTTTCTTTTTTTTTTTTTTGTGTATAAACTTCAATTAGACCCATCAAACGAAAATTTTAATATATCTTCAAGATAAATATGTTCTTGTAATCAGAACTGTGATAAATTGTCACTAGTTGTTGATAAATCAAATAAGTTTGTTAGAAATTTGCATTATTTAGACTAGAATATTGCCACAATGTTTTATGAATTTCACTGGTTAAATAGTGAAAATTTTTCAATGGTATGAAAAGTATGTGAACTTCCCATCAATTGCAATTTTTTGTTGATATTCAAAAAATCTGTATTTGTAAAACTTCTTACAAAAAATGTGAGAAATTTCTTTTTGAAAATGAACAAAAAAAAGGTGAGAAACTTCTCACAAAAAAGGTGAGAAACTTATCACAAATATCTGTCATAGTATCCAGAACTGTGAGAAATTGTCACTAGTTGATAAATCAAATAAATTTGTGAGAAATTGACATTAATTAGACTAGATTACCATAATGTTTTATGAATTTCACTGGTTAAAATAGTGAGAAATTTTCAATGGCATGAAAAGTATGTGAAATTCCCATCAATTGTAATTTTTTTGTTAATGTTCAAAAAATATGTATTTGTAAAACTTCTTACAAATAAGGTGAGAAATTTTGTTTTGAAAATGAAACACAAAAAAAAAAAAAAAAAAAAAAAAAGGTGAGAAACTTCTCACAAAAAAAAAGTGAGAAATTTGTCACAAATATGTCACAACCAAAAGAGCATATCAAATGAATCTGACTCTCCATAATAGAACACAGTAACCAACAATCTGCATGTACAAGCAAAAACTCGATAATACATTTACTCAAATTCACTATTCGTATATGTGATAAATTTGTCACAAACACACAAGTAATATTTCATACCTGCAGATCAAAACTCCAACAACAGATTCTGCAACACCAATAACTGGAAAGGTGATAAGAACAAGTATGAAATTCAATTTTAAATCAAAAAAATTTGAATTACGTTTATGCTATATCTGATACATGAATCAATTTTGAATTGGGTTTAATACTCCCCAATCATCTTCCAATATTTTAGGGATCCACTATCCCATGACTCCTAAACTTCAGTGTATATGAGTAATATCTAAAAATAATACAAATTCAAATAACTTTCCAAATAAAACAAATAAAGGTTATTATTGTAATAAAAAAAATGAAAATTAGGGGAAAGGACTAATTCCTGAATTATACACCAATTAAGGGATAGATTTCATAACTACCTAATTTAGATGCACTCAATATACAAAAACTATATATTAAGGGACTAAATAGTATATTTCTATAAAAAATTTACTATAACTTAAAATCAATTAAAAAAATGGTTAACTCTGACCTCCCTTGAGATTAGGTCTAATTACACGGACCTCCCTTATTATTTTCATAGTTACACTGACACCAAAATTATCATTCGAAATCTACACCAAGATAAAATCAAAAAGTTGTTATAATGACTATAGGAAATTATGGAAAGCAAATGTAGATTCTTTTTGTCCCCATAAAAAATTGAGTTCTTAAAGGGAGACTCTTAGGGCTCGTTTGGTAACGTTGTCGTTTTCTGTTTTCTGTTTTTGTTTTCGTTTTTTAAAAAACGAAAATTGAAAACACGTTTGGTAACGTTTTTGTTTTTTGTTTTTAAAAAACGTTTTCAAATTTTGGGTAAAAATGAAAACAGCAAAAAGTCGTTTTGAGTTTCCTGTTTTTGTTTTTTAAAAAAGAAAAAAAAATCAACAATGTTACCAAACAAGTTTTTGTTATTTTTTTTTTAAAAAAAAAAACCAAAATTGGTTTTCGTTTTTAAAAAACTGAAAACTCAAAACAGGAAACGTTACCATGCGAGCCCTTAATTTTTAACGGAGAAAATATACATGATTTAACTAGTTGGGTCGATGACTAGACCCCTGGTTTTGTTTAGCGTTGGATTTGTGACAACTACATTTGAAAATCCTTATGCTAAACTCCTAATAAAAGGAAATGTTTTTTCATGTACCACTCGATTGAGTGTCTTGACATAGAAAATGGTAGAACTGTCCATGTCCAACTTGAAACTGTAACATTCCGAGATTGTGGGCAAAAAAAAGAATTAGCTGTATTTTTGGAGGGCCCAACATAAATATTCGGGTAAAGTACATTTTAAACTTTTTAGTTTACAGTCTGTGTCGGTTTCAATTTGGTCCTTGTCTTTTTAATTTTGTCAATCACATCCTTTAAATTTTAAAAATGGTGCAATATTATACACGCTAACTTCTGTCCAAAAAACTAATGCCATAGGCTCATGCATGTGCAAAAGTAGCTGACTTATCGGCCAACCAGTTATAAGCATCTGAATCTAACTTCCGAAGCTCTGCCATTTCATACCCAAACTTGGGCACAATGGTTTGCCCTTGCAGCATTCCACAACCTATCCTTTAAAGCCTTTCCCTTAAACTTTAACTTAAAATAGTTGTACATGCAAGTGTCTTACACAAAATCTACACCACAATTTGGTATCATAGTTTAAAATGTTGGAACTAGACCCCTACACATAACACAATACTAATAATCTGTATGTATGAATGCATAAGCAAATTGGTTTGCAATGTCAATATCAATCATCAATAGTTGAAGAAATTAATTAAACCACATCCATGAGCTCTTGATTTCACCTTCAACAATAGCATATTATGCAAATGGAAACATATAATTGTTCCATCTATCCCAATAGCTATAAACAATTTGTCCACCATATATATGTGCCCTTAAGGTGATAACCATCAACCCCAACAAGCTTCCTACAACCATTCTTAAAACCTTCCGTACAAGCACCAAGACAAACTCAATGATCCATTGTTGGATTAAAGTTGAGTTTTGGTCATTTTTAGGGTCAAATAGAAGTGGGGCCCACTTAGAGTTTAAGTGGAGTCCTTGTGAATTTGTGTTTTCCTCCATGAGGAGATGAAGTTAGGATATTTATATGTCCAAAACCATTGATGAGTGAATGTGAAATTAATGCTCAAAGGTTTCCCCTTACAGAGAGTTGTTGAAATGGAAAAAGGTTCACAACTTGCCTTGTCCCACATAGAGAAATTAGAAGGAGTTTCAAGTGTATTTATAAAGCTACTTCATGTTTTGGGTTTGGGCCCCAAGGGGTACCCATTTTTGTGGAAGGTAAGGACCTATAGCCCTTTGGATTAAATCCACGCGCGCACATGCGCCACCGCTATCGCCGTCCGTCTGGTCAGGCCGAGTCGGGTCGTGTCACGCCCCGACGTGGCATAAATATGGAAATCATTTAATTTTCTTTATGGACCCGTAGGTCACAACAGTTTGAAGGATCGATTTCGTCCCAAACGTCAAACAATAATAATATAAATTATAGTGGAGCAATCAAGGCTTATAAAATTTTTCCAAATTAATAATAATAATTATTACAGTACGTGATCTACTAAAGGCATAACCTGCCTTGCAAATAAAATAATAACAGTTATTTAATACAGTCATCCTTATTACAAAATCAGTTCATAACTTAAAAACATATGATAAGAAATTCTTCATCGGGTAGTCGTTCTCAATTCGCATAATCGTAGGCTCCGACATGATCATAACCTGAAAAGCCTAGATACGAATGTCTAGGGCGCATCAACGCCGTCAGCTTATTGAAGATGGTGAGTAATAAAAACATATGCTCGAATTTAAAACATAATCGTTTACTATTTTTCATTTAACAGTTTCATAAATCAACAGGTTAACCAAAGAAAATGAAAATTTACAAAACAATAATGATAATATTAAATTATACAATCCATACAAACATGTGACCATGCGTGAGAACAATGCGACCATTCTCATCTGACCAACTCTTTTCTCTCGACAATACAACACCCAATTCTGTCACTAAAGTATCTTTGAAACACTAAGATGACCACACTTTAGTACAAGAGTACCAGGGAGTGTCCAGTTTGTCTCACACTTTAGTACAAGGTACCAGGGAGTGTCCAATACCTCACACTTTGACCATACCACACATGTCAGGGAGTGTCCAGTAGGCCATACTTTAGCACTACCATGGGAGCCAGGGAATGTCCAAGTCAGCGTCACACACTTTAACGCTACCATGGGCATCAGGGAGTGTCCAGTTTTGTCACCGTCGCATATCAAAGACACTATAGCCGCAATCTCAAAACATCACTCTTTGGTACACAATTACTTCTGCCCTTGGGTACGATACATTGGCGGTTTATTACCAAAATTACCCCTCTAAGGTGGCCGGAAATCAAATTGCTTACGGTTCACCCGAACGTCTTCTTCTATATCAGTGGCCAAACCAACGAGTCCCTCGGAAGACTTATCTAGATGATCGAGAGTCAGGCGACGAATTTGCAGTGTTAGCCCTTGGTTATATTTACGTATCTTCTTTTCTTCCGTATCAACCAGGTGGGGAGTGAACCGAGACAGCCTTTCGAACTATGTGGTGTACTCTTGCACCGACTTAGTCCCCTGAGTCAAATCCATGAACTCTTTCTCCCTTCTGTGTCTCTCAGTAGACGGGAAATATTTCTCCAGGAATCTCCCTTTAAATGCAGTCCACGTCATTCCCATAGCAACATTGTTCCCGATAGTGGCTATCACAAAGTCCCACCAGTCTGCAGCGGCATCGGTTAATTGGAAGGTAGCTAACCTCCTCTTATCCATTTCATTGCACTGCATAGCCTCGAACATACGGTCCATTTGCCTTAACCATTGCTCGGCTTTCCAAGGCTCTGCAGTACCCGCAAACTGTTCGGACCTTAGCGCACGGAATCTTTCCAGCAGCTTATCCCCAGTTTGACGGTCTTGCCAACTTTCATTTGAATTACTGATCCTCTCGAGGCGTCTGACGAAAGCCTCAAATATTCCTGTGGGATCAGCAGCCAAAGGTGCCTCCTCAATTAAATTCCTATTTCTCCTTGGTCTCCCAGCCATTCTAAATGCATGTCAATAATAAAAGGATGAGAAACATAGATGAAGCAATGATATGAAACAATTTAAATGACAACGTTCAAAAGAGTATTTCTATATATATATTCTCGTCAAGTAGATACAAAAAGCGTGTATGATCAGATCAGTGCCTACCCTATCTGTATGGGTTAGGACGTACATCGTCCATGCAAGAGTTAATGCCAAAAATAGGGTCAATTTCTTATACTAGAATGCATGTAAATTTCTTATACTCAGCGTCACACACTTTAACGCTACCATGGGTCAACATTAACACACACAAGATATGCATCCCCAAACAAGGTGTAGTCAAGTTGTCTAGGAATCACTTAGTTGTTTGGGAAAACAACTTTTGGCCTTAACATAACCCATACCCAAAAAGCATTCCAAAACAAAACTTAGTCCATCATTAGTTGCAATAAATGGAAAGGCACATGTCACATCTTGATTGATGGAGAATCTCATATTGTGGGAGTTCATCGCGGCGCGGACAGTTTTGAACATATATTGGTATTTTCGCAATGCGGTGATCACCACAAAAATATAGAAAATATATTTTAACATAAGAAATAATTTTCTGGTTTTATAAAAATACTGTTTGACTCAAAAGTAAACATTTCCACTGTTTTGAAATACAGCTTTTGAAATCCAACACAGGTATTACTAAGTTTACAAAAAAAATTGCAATTTGACCCCAACAAGAATTTGAAAATGAAATAAAATCAGTAATAAGATTTTCAAAGCATGAGAATTGCAAATTAAATAACACCGGGAATACAGAATAAATATGGAAATGCAAATTAAAATTTAAATGAAATGCAGGTTGTTACACGTCGGGTCGTGGTCGTGGGTGTGGGTGTAAAATATTTCTTTTTGGACTCCAAAACTTTCCAGAGTTACAAAAGATCTTTGGAATTTCTTTACACTTAACATGTGACTGAAAATGAAAGGTCCAAGAATTACGAAACTCCAAAATGTTGTTGTTACAACCTCTGGAGTTTCTGAATTGATTTGGAATTAATCCACAGATATTATTCCTCTCTTTCCTCTATCTAAAAATTGAGGTTCTTTTTCATTTGGAGATACACACAAAATTACAAAGTTCTTCTTTCCAAAGTCATACTTTCCTTCCTTGGTTTCCTGAGAGAGCATGCATGAAGCATAGAAGTTTGTCGAAGTAGTTGTACTATGTGCTTGTACTACTATTAGAAGCTGATGAATCCTGGGAGATAGACGCCGAAGATTTCCTCAAGCACATCCGGTGAGGCAGTGAATCTGTTTTAAAATAGATTCGGGTTTGGAAAAACAGAATTAGTTTTGAAAAATAGTTTGGTTTGAGGAATACAAAAACTGCTATTGTAATTATCAGTTTACTGCCCAAACGGTGCAGAATTAGGGAAAATACCATTAGACAAAAAGTATGCAGAATCGCGTTTTACCTGGGTCCTCATGAGCAAAATCTTAAAATTTCCTCGTTTTTCTAATAATTCTTTGAAAAAAAATTCTGGTACTGTTAAAAATAAGAGGAAAAAAATAAAAATATTAGATTTAATTTGTTTTCTCCTTTGATAATATTTTCAAAAATGGCAAATGTGACCGTGAATACTGCTGCAAACCCTGTTGCAAGCGACGGTGCTACTAGCTCCAACATTGTGGGGATTGGTTCGATCCCTGTGAAGGTTCTCTTAATCTAAACGGTTCCTGTGAACCACGGGAAGAAACCCGAAAAATTTAATGGTGTGGATTTCAAGAGATGGCAGCACAAGATGCTATTCTATCTTACTACCTTGAACATTGCGAGGTTCTTGAAAGAAGATGCTCCTGTTCCTAACGAAAACGAACCGGATCGAGAGGTTGTGCTAGCTATTGATGCTTGGAAGCACTCGGATTTTCTGTGCCGGAACTATATGTTGAATGGCTTACACGACACACTATATAATGTGTATAGTATTAATACCACTGCTAAGGAACTGTGGGAGTCCTTAAACAGAAAGTACAAAACCGAGGATGCTGGGTCAAAGAAATTTGTTGTGGAGAGATTCCTCGACTATAAGATGGTAGACTCAAAGATTGTGATCAGTCAAGTTCAAGAGTTGCAAGTGATCTTGCATGAAATCCATGTTGAAGGGATGACCTTGAGCGAAACTTTTTAGGTTGCTACTATAATTGAAAAGCTACCCCCTGCTTGGAAGGACTTCAAGAACTATTTGAAGCACAAGCGAAAGGAGATGAAGATTGACGATCTTATTGTCAGGCTTCGAATTGAAGAAGACAACAAAAGGGCTGACAGGAAATTAGGGAATTTTGGGGCTAAGGCTAATATGGTTGAGCATGGTCAAAGTTCACATGGGAAGAAGAAATTTCCTTCTGACAAAGGGTCTAAAATAGGCCCAAAAGGCGGCATCTCCATGAAACCGAAGTTCCAATTTCAAGGGAAATACTTCAACTGTGGAAAAACAGGACACCGTGCTTCTGAGTGTCGTCTTCCATAGAACAAACTCAAGAAGAATAATCAAGCTACTATGACGAAGTTAGATTCTATCTCAAGGGATGTCTCTGACATTAATCTGTCTGCTGTGGTCTCTGAAGTGAACTTGGTGGATTCAATCCCAAGGGAGTGGTGGACAGACATTGGTGCTACTCACCACATAGGCTCCGACAAAGCTATGTTCACTTCCTTCGAACCAATTACAAGTGGTAAGAAGATGTATATGGGAAATTTTGCTTCCTCGGATGTTGAAGGCCAATGGAAAATAATTCTGAAGATGACATCAAGAAAGGAGCTAACTCTCAACAATGTCCTTTATGTACCGAAAATTCGCAAGAATTTGGTATCTGGATCTCTCCTAAGCAAGCATGGCTTCCGAATGGTCTTTGAGTCAGACAAGGTAGTGCTAACCAAAGCGGGAATGTATGTGGGGAAGGGGTATATGTGTAATGGGATGTTCAAACTTAATGTAATGATTGTACTCCCAAAGATTAATAAAATGAGTACTTCTTCTGTTTACTTGCTTGAGTCTTCTAATTTGTGGCATGGAAGACTAGGACATATTAATTTTAATTCTTTACGAAGATTAATTAAATTAGACCACATACCAAACTTCTATATTGACACAAGTCAGAAATGTGAAACTTGTATTGAAGCAAAATTAACGAAGACTTCGTTTCAATCAGTTGAAAGAATCACTGAACCATTGGAATTAATCCACACTGATGTATGTGATTTAAAAATGATTCAATCTAGAGGTGGTAATAAGTATTTTATTACTTTTGTTGATGATTACACTAAATATTGTTATGTGTATTCGCTAAAAAGTAAGGATGAAGCTTTGGATAATTTCATTCTATACAAGATAGAGGTTGAAAATCAACAAAGCAAAAAGATTAAGGTGTTGAGAAGTGATAGGGGTGGTGAATATGTAGCACTATATGGTGAGTATTGTGCACAACATGGGATTATTCACCAAATCACTATGCCTTATTCACCTCCATCAAATGGAGTTACTAAAAGGAAAAATCGTACCTTAAAAGAAATGATGAATGCTATGTTAATTAGTTCTTGATTGCCATAGAACTTGTGGGGAGAGGCAATTCTCTCTGCAAATTACATTTTAAATAAGGTACCTCGAAAGAAAGTTGATCAAATCCCATATGAACAGTAGAATGGTCGAAAGCCTTCCTATAAATTCTAACGAATGTGGGGGTGTCTTGCAAAGGTTCATGTACCTACTCCTAAGAAAGAAAGGATAGGTCTAAAAACTGTTGAGTGTTTATTTATTGGCTATGTACATAATAGTAGTGTGTATCAGTTTCTTGTACATAAATCTAAAAACCCAAATATACACAAGAACACAGTCATGGAGTCTAGAAATGTGTCGTTCTTTGAGAATATATTTCCTTGTAAAGAGGAATATAATTCTAAAAAATGCACACTTGAGACTATTGGAGAAAGTAGTAAAACCCAAGAAGGAAATGTTGGGCCTAGACAAGAGATTTTTTATGTTGAGCCTAGACGTGGGAAATGGGCTCGAACCTCAAAATCTTTTGATCCAGACTTTCTATCTTATGCTATAGAAAGTGAGCCTCAAAGCTATAATGAAGTTATTACATCACCAAATGGTCCATTATGGAAAGAAGCAATCAAGAGTGAAATTGATTCTATCCTACAAAACCATACTTGGAAACTGGTAAATCTTCCTCTTATTTGTAAGCCGTTGGGTTACAAATGGATTTTTAAACGAAAAATGAAGACGGATGGTACTATTGATAAGTGTAATGCAAGGCTTGTCATTAAAGGGTATAGACAAAAGGAGGGTCTAGACTACTTTGATACGTATTCTCCTATTACGAGAATAACATTCATTCGTATGATTATTGCGATCGCAGCTTTGCGAGATCTCAAAATACATCAAATGGATGTTAAGACTACCTTCCTTAATGGAGATTTGAATGAAGAAATCTACATGGAACAACCTGAAGGATTTTCTGCTACAGGGCAAGAAAATAAAGTATGTAAGCTTGTCAAATCGTTGTATAGCTTAAAGCGAGCTCCAAAACAATGGTATGAAAAATTTGACAAAGCGATACTCTCTAATGGATTTAAAATCAATGAGTGTGATAAATGTGTTTATGTCAAAGACACGAATGAAGGCTATGTCATCTTATGTCTATATGTTGATGACATGCTCATAGTGGGTAGTAATGATAAGATCATTAAATCTACTAAGAAAATGTTGAATTCTAAATTTGACATGAAAGATATGGGACTTACTGATGTTATATTGGGCATCAAGATCTATAGAAATACAAATAGACTTGTTTTATCACAGTCACATTATGTTGACAAGATTTTAGAGAAATTCAACAATTCGGATACTAGTGTAGCCAGGATGCCTGTGGACCTACGTCTACACCTTTCTAAGAATATTGGTAAGAGTATTTCTCAACTAGAATATTCTCAAGTGATAGGAAGCTTGATGTACCTAATGAGTTGTACAAGGCTTGACATTGCTTATTCAGTTAGTAGACTGAGTAAATACACTAGCAATCCTAGTGCTGAACACTGGAAAGGGATAGTAAGGGTATTGTGGTACTTGCGATATTATACACGTGATCAGGGATTGCACTACATGAGATGTACAGCTATATTGGAAGGATACAGTGATGCAAACTAGATATCCAATATGAACGATTCAAAATCTACAAGTGGATATATTTTTACGCTTGGTGGTGCAGCTATGTCATGGAAATCTTTAAAACAAACTTATATTACTAAATCGACTATAAATCTGAATTCATTGTGCTAGGCAAGGCAGTTGAAGAGGTTGAATGGCTTCGCCATTTTGTAGAAGATATTCCTAGATGGTCAAAACCTGTGCTAGCTATTTATATACACTACGATAGCCAATCTACTATTAAAAGGGCACAAAGTAATATGTATAATGGTAAGTCTGGACATATTCATTGTAGACACAATACCATTAAACAACTACTCTCAAGTGGGATTGTCACGTTTGACTATGTAAAATCAAAAGACAATATTGCAGATCCACTAACCAAAGGGTTAAATCAAGAGTTAGTTAATAAATCATCTAGAGGAATAGGACTAAAGCCTATGACATTACAAGGTACTGGAATGAAACACAAGCTAATTGACTGGAGATCCTAAGATCTAGGTTCAAAGGGACAATGTAATTTCATGTAACTTAGGAGAATCACTGAGGAGAAATGTTCTTCTGCCCATTTCTATGATACAACAGTGATACCTGTATAGTGTGAGGGTAAGCTTTAGCTTTTAATGACTATGTGAGTTGGTATAACCAAGTGGAGTATAGCAGGATACTCTAAATAAGTCACCTATGTGAATGTGAAGTGGGGCCGTTTCTATCAGAATTTGAGAAAGTCGAAATTCTTTGATAAACATTCACTGAACTAGGCGAGTGTTCAATGCCAAAATGAGCACAAGTGTAAGAACTAAACTATGTTCAGGAAAACTTTTGCGTGAGGTTTGTCAGTTGTTTACACTAATGGCAATTAGTTCAAGACTACAAGTTCACTGATCGGCTAGTAAATCTGACAGACTATCACAAGGGAAGGTTCACAGCCAAAAGCTACCTATCCTTTAGCAAGAGTGATCCGTAGTGCTCTCTCTCTCTCTCTCTCTCTCTCTCTCTCTCTCTCTCTCTCTCGGGTATTTGCTATCTCACATGTGTTTTCGCTCAATTTCATTCATGTGGGGGATTGTTGGATTAAAGTTGAGTTTTGGCCATTTTTAGGATCAAATAGAAGTAGGACCCACTTAGAGTTTAAGTGGGGCCCTTATGGATTTGTGTTCTCCTCCATGAGGAGATGAAGTTGGGATATTTACATGTTCAAAACCATTGATGAGTGAATGAGAAATTAATGCTCAAAGGTTGCCCCTTATATGGAGTTGTTGAAATGGAAAAAGGTTCACAACTTGCCTTGTCCCACATAGGGAAATTAGAAGGAGCTTCAAGTGCATTTATAATGCTACTTCATGTTTTGCATTTGGGTTCCAAGGGGTACCCACTTTTGTGGAATGGGAAGGACCTAAAGCCGTTTGGGTTTACTCCACGCTCGTGCGCTCGAGCCGCCGCCGCTGCCGCCATACGGCCGGTCGAGTCGGGTCGTGGGTGTGGGTATGGGTGAAAAATATTTCTTTTTGGACCCCAAAACTTTCCAGAGTTACAAAAGATCTTTGGAATTTCTTCACACTTAACATGTGACAGAAAATGAAAGGTACAAGAATTACGGAACTCCAAAAGGTTGTTGTTACAACCTTTGGAGTTTCTGAACTAATTTGGAATTAATCCACAGATATTATTCCTCTCTCTCCTCTATCTATAAATTGAGGTTCTTCTTCATTTGGAGAAACACACAAAATTACAAAGTTCTTCTTTCCAGAGTCATAATTTCCATCCTTGGTTTCCTGAGAGAGCACGAAGCATAGAAATTCGCCGAAGCAGTTGTACTCTGTGCTTGTACTACTGTTAGAAGCCGATATATCTTGGGAGACAGACGTCGAAGATTTCCTCAAGCACATCCAGTGAGGCAGCGAATCTGTTTTAAGAAAACTGTGTATATCACAGGCCTCGGTTTGTTTATATTTTCTATTTCTGTCCAAGTTTTATTTTTTCCTGTTTTCATAAGTTCTAATCCAGAATCTGTTTCTGTTTATTTTCGATTATATCAACATAATTTTTTCAACCTCCATCACCATCACCATGAGAAACTGTAGCTCTATAAGTTGTCCCAGGATTAGTCCTTTTGATCTCTGCAACTCTGCCACCTTGATAAACTTACAATATTGATCAAATCCTGCAGATAGAGAAGGAAGCTAGCCCAATAATTTTTTTTTATAGAAGAAATGGAGTACTAATGAAACAGGGGACCACCCCAGTGACGCCACTCCATATGCACATTCGCTACCAATAACTTAACATAAATAGGGGACCAACACCATCTGATTAAAGTATTTTACCCTCCAAAAATTCAACACATAGGGGACCGCACCATTAAAGTAATTTATTGTTCAACTAAAAAGTAATCCTAAAGAAAATTTTTGTTTTCTTTGGAAACTGGTAAAAGTGCAAACATGTAAGATTGTGAAAGTGACAATGCTTGAACTAGTTGACCAAGTAATACAAAAAAATCTCTACAAAGAGAAAAAAATTGCTGTTCAAATTCCCTTGAGCTAGTTGACCAAGTAATACAAAAAAATCTCTACAAAGAGAAAAAAATTGCTGTTCAAATTCCCTTGAACTAGTTGACCAAGTAATACAAAAAAATCTCTACAAAGAGAAAAAAATTGCTGTTCAAATTCGTTTACCATAAAAGGGTGGGCCTCCACCATTTCTGCGAAAAGTTCTTAGGCCCTATTTGGGGTAGCTTTTTCTTTTGCTACTACGATTGCTTTCACAATAGGTCGTGGTTAGAATGTATTTTGATATTATTGGTATTTGGGTAATATAATAAAAAAGTGATTATGATAGTAGAAGTGATTATGTAAAGTGTTTGGTTATATAAATAGGAAATTGATTTTGAATGTCCAAAAACCAATTATACCCTTATGCTATATTGTTATTGTATTAGTGTTGAAATAATATTTAGTTTATAGTTGAGTTAAGTAAATTACTAAGAATATTATAGCTATTGAAAAAAAAACTACGATTAATAATTATGTAGTACCTTTAAACACTATATATTTGATATTTTTATATCAGGTACTTATTGCTATTATGAATTTAATAGTGCATATATATATATATATATATTCCATCTGTTCTAAATCAAGGGATTCTTTTTGGAATTTAAACTATTTTGTGAAGTTTATTTTATTGTGATGAAATTTTTCCTCGTGTTCTCTCAAATCAGAGAATTGGAGGGCTCATTAGCCTCATTTGGTGATTTTTTTTCTGAGATGGGTAGTGGAGTGAAATTCTTCATTTTGTTGGGGTGGGTGGGGTTTACTATTCACTATCCTGTGAGAATTACCAGATTGGGCAAAAGTGCAGGGACGCTTGTGGTGTACGAACAAGAATAGTATTTATATTTTGTTTTTTGTTTTTTTTTGCTAAAGAATGGTACAGTGTGTATATATACTAGTAATTGTCCGTGCTCGAGAGCACGACGCAAAATAAATGAGGCAAGTGAATTTAAGATAAATGAAAATTTAATTTTCAAATTGACATATCAAAACCACGAAATCATGCTTTCAAATTCGTGCTACCTTACTAACAGTGAGTTTGATTTCCAGACATGCAATAGTGAGTTTCAAGTTTGCCAAAAGTTTTGTAATAGTAAAAAAACTCCAAGCATGGCGTAAATATGTATTAGTGCAACAACATTTTTTTTTCCTTTCTATTTCCTTCCCTTTTTCCACCATTGGCTATTCTAGCTTGGCAAGTTTCAGCCAGAAATCTCAGTTGTGTAGCCTGGTCGTTCCGTAGTTCATTGGCTAATTGTCCTGACAACGGATTCGAACACACTAAGTGAAGGACATACAATCCTATGGTTGTAAAAACAAATCAAAATTAAAGTGGCTCGCACAGGTTGGCTATGAATGGAACAATCATGTGATAAAATTTTATTTACATAAGAAGCTAATGCATGAAGCAAAAGAGAGGCCAATTAGTATTAGACCATTTGGGACTCTACATTTGGATACATAAAGAATATTAATAAAAGGAATGAAACCTGATACACTAAAGGAATAAAACCTATTTTCTACTCAGAACATTTAAAAAAAAAGGATAATGCTACGTGCACATAAAGTGTGCACATAAAGATCTGGGCCATTTATTTCGGTGGAGCCTGTGCCTGCATACATGGGACCCACTAAAATGAATGGCTCAGATCTTTATGTGCACATTTTATGTGCACCAATCATTACTCAAAAAGAAATTACATTAATTCGACATCTCAACAGTCAACTGATTTAAAAAATTACTACGTACATAGGAAGAATATCCATTGGGCTGCAAATACCAGACTCGTTGCTTGTGCCTGCAACCAAGATTCTATAAATCAGACTGACATAAATACTGAACTCAAAACATACTCCAACTCAGTAGAAACTAACTATTGCAAGCAGTAGTTTGCACAATAAAGAAATGGACAATTTCTTCCAACCACTTAGGCCACATAACTTGTCTTTAGGAGCTCTAACCAACTATGCATGCGTTCATACATTTGGAACTAACTTGTCTTTGGGGTTGGGTTGGGACACTTCATTTGGTTGCTAAGAGACATGTTCACTTGCAAGCTACATGCAATAAAATTCAATTATTGAGAATAAAGAACTCACTCATACCTTTCCATTCTCCTTCTATTTTTTGGATTCCTTGCCAATCCTCGGTTCCAAATGATTGTCCCATGCTTTGCTACCTGAAAACCTAATTTTATCAATTTAACCACCAGACTGGAGCAATGGTCAAACCTACAACAAATATTTGCCTAAGCCGAAAGTGATAAGAACTCAAAATCAACGCAAGAATTAATTTTAAAATGAACACAAAAATCCAAATCACGAAAATAATCGCCAAGTGTTTGCCTAAGCCTCCCAAATGACATACTAAGATAAAGAATGGGTAACATAAATCAAAACTTCAAAAAATTAAAAGAAAAAGAAAAAGAAAAAAAGAGTCAAATGAAAAGGCATTGGCTTTTTTTCTTTTTAAATTTATAAAAAAAATAAATAATAAAAACATTGGGTTTTTTTTTATGCTTTAGCCAAAAAAAAAAAAAAAAAAAAGAGGTGCCAATATAACAGAAAGTGAACATCAATTAAAACTTGCAAAAAAAAAAAAAATACATCAAAATCAAGAATACATTTTTCCTCACCCCAAAATTGCTCACCCTCCTCTCTTATTGGTTAATGCAGTGGGGTCCAGTATTAAATGAGAATTAATTAATGGTGTAAAGTATTTGGCCCCACAACATTATCCAATAAGAGTGGAGGGTGGGCAATTTTGGAGTGAGCGAAACTCCACTCTGAAATCAAATGAAAGTCAATGAAAAAATCAAGTGTCTTCTTAGCAAGCGGAGTTTTGATTATGAGGTACACCGAAAAAAATCAAGCATTTCACATAAGCATGTAGAATTAAAACAATTATAACTTGTAAGCATTTGCTTAAGATCGTTGACACTAATACCAAAAATATTATAGAGCAAAAGATTAAACATATAACAAATGAAAGAAGTAAAATCAAAGGCATTATATACCTGAGACCGAGGTTGAGCAGAATGCATGTGAACCTTAAGAACCAAACTACCTGAGGCTGCAAAAAACAACAAACCCAACAACATGAAGCAGACCATAGTCAAAACATGTTGATTAAAACATTATCAAAATTCAAAACGCAATAAATTGAACTTATGAACTTTTTTAAACAATAAACAAAAAGATTGATAATACTAATAATGAGATGTATTTTCCTTCACATGTTACACACACACACAAAAAAAACTAAACTATAATGACATGTATCTTCTCTTCACATGTTTAACAATAAAAATGCAAATGTCATATGTACTGAATTAAAGCATCTTAAAGCAATACAAAAATCCCACGAACCTCAATGTACTGAATTACTTATCAAGCAATAATCAAGGATTTTCTTCATATATTGATCAAGCCAAAGATTGACCCTTATTCATAATTCCACAAACGAATAAATCAATGCCAAGCCAAAGCAACTAATGAACAAAAGGTTACAGATTGATATTAAACAAAAAGTATCCTCATTGAGGACATCATCAAATTCAATTGTCTTTGACAACTAACATGTTTGTTCAGAGTGCTGCTTTGCCTCCATGAATTATCTTTATCCTCTTAAATCTCAATATGCAAAATAGAAAATCGATCACCTGCTGCTAATAGAGAAAGCAATATACCAAGATATGATCAAAAAACAAAACTTTCACTAAGCAATAAGTGGACACTGTTTTAGGCAAACATAGCATTAGGATCTGTTGCTGCTTCCCAAATAGGATAAGGAATGAATTTGTTGCTTCCCAATGAACAGAAATGAAACAAAATTCAGATTGGAAATACTCACCTTGAAGACAACAAAAACTTGATTGGTTGAATTTGCTGAAGTTCGCAAACCTAGGAAATTTGTGAATATCAAAATTACAACCCAAAAAAAACCAATCAAAGCCTAAAACGATTAGACATTGAAATTGAAACCCAAAATAAAGGAGAGAGAGGGAGAGAGGGAGAAAGAGTTAATTACCCACACAATTTGTTTGTGATGAAGAAACCCTAACCTTACGGACCTCCATAGCCCCGCCACCTCGATCGTGTCCCCTTCCACCACCATCAAAGCTTTCACCACCAAGAGATCGAGAGTTATGAGGAGAGACAGAGAGAGCACAATTCGACTCTGATATGAGAGACTGAGAGATTGAGAGACAGAGAAGAAGAAGAGACTTAGATTGCGTGTGATAGAGGGAGAGCAGGGAGAGGCGTACGGTAGAAGTCAAAGGTTCGGCTGTGGTGGTGATGGTGGTGGGTTCGTGAAAGCTGAAGGAGGGATTTCAAATTTTTGGGGTGTTTTCCCAAAACTTTAGGCTGATTTGAGAGAGAGTGAGAGAAAGAGAGAGAGAGGGCAATAAAAAGATAAAGGGAGAGACAGACTGAGTTAGAGTGAGAGATCGTGTGAGAGAAAACCGAGGGTAGTTTGGGGGGGGGGGGGGGGTGTTTGTGTTTTGAAATTTGAAACTTAAAAAAAAAATTGGGTTAATCTCAGTCGTTGTTTGTCTTTAAAGACAAACCATCTCAGCCCTTGTTTGTCTATCTGTCTTGGGGGGAGACAAACCCTTTCCTCCCTTATTATATAGATGTATGCGCGGGCATGAAAATATCTTTAAGAAGCAAGCAACTTCAGTCACCCCTTTGGTGATGCTTCTTCATCTGTTTGGACTTGGCTTTGTGTCGTCTTCTTTCTTGGGGTGATCTCTATTATCTACAAGTTTGAAAGTGTCTTGGGTTCCGGATCTCTCTACTTGGTGGTCCTTGTGGCACAGTGGTGGATTCCTTTTGCAGTTGACATAGGATTTTCTGTAGTCACTTATGCTTCCTTATCTATTGTACTCTTGGTTGGTTTGCCTTTGCTTGTTCTTTTCTTTATTTTTGTTTGTTTAGTTTTCTTTGTAAGGTTTGATTTTCATTAACGGAATTCTAGTTTTTGAGCAAAAAAAAAAAATCTGTAAGAAGAGTGATCTGCAACACTCTTTGAACACGGACATGCGGGTTCTGATTTGCCACGTGAACTGCGACCGTTTTTTTTTTTAGTAAAGATGGGGACACACTAAAGACACAATTTTTGGGACACAACTCAAAAGATGTATCTATATCTCTTCTGTTATGTCACTGCACCCTATAGTGACACAGGAGAGAATTAGACACATCTCTTAGGTTGTGTCCCAAAAGTTGTGTCTTTGGGTGTATCCCAAGTATTACCCTTTTTTTTTCTTTTAAATGATGGGAGATGTAGTGGGGTCCAAGTTGCTAGACACACGCGCCTTGTTGTGGGTAGAGGTGTCAATCAGGTCAGGTTGGCCAGGCCCACTTTTTTCGGGCTAAAAGGCCAGCCCGGCTCACCACAAGGCCCGGCCCGCTAGGTCCGGTTCACATACCCCGGGCCGGGGTAGACACCCATCCTTCCGTCCCCGGCCCGGCCCGAAATGAACTAAAGGCCCAGCCCGACCCGAAGCCCACCACGGCCTAGTCTAAAAGTTGAAGAAAGCCCGCTAGCCCGTCCGGTCCAGCTCGATGTCCGGCCCACTAGGCACGTGCCACCGGTCCGGGGCGGACACCCCCTTCCCCTTCCCTATCCCAAGCCCGACTCAATGTTTGGTGAAGCCCGATTGGGCCCCGCTTTGACCGGGCTCGGCCCGGCCCGTTTGACACCTCTAATTGTGGGATTATGGGAAGTCAAAATTGCTGAGAATTTAAAACGTAGAACCAAATTCACTCAATAAACATGCAAAAATCAAACTCGTGTCAAAGGAAAAGTTTTCAATCATTCTTTATCCAACAAGAAATCAGAGATTCAATCCAAATAAAACTTTATCACAAAAAGAAACCACGTCACAATAAGAATTTAGCTAAATCAATAATCACTAAATTAATGAAATTATCCCATATGTGATACAATCTCAACAAAAATCAGAATGGTGTCAAAGGAAAAGTTTTACTAGCAGAACACAATTTTTTAGAAATAATTATTACAAGTGCTTTGTTTGATTGGTTAATTTGCTGAAAATATTAAGAGCCTCTTTTGGGAATTTCAACATTTAAAGGAACGTGAAAATTTTCAATTGTCCTAAAATTTCAAAAAATTTTAGTGTCACATCAGAGAATAAGTGGAAGAGGTTTATATAGTACTCTATTTGTCCCATTTTATGTGTCCATCTTTAGGAGTTCAACATTTTAAGGAGACATAATGATTGATATTCTCATGGCTTGAAATTAGTGCAAAAGTTCCAAAATACCCTTGCTTTGTTTTTTCTTTCCTTTTACTTTATGTTGGATAATTTCAAAATTGATACGAGTAATTTTGGAAAGTAGATAAAAATTTATTATGAAACATTCATTATGTACAAAAGTTTTGGGATGGCTGGGAAATTAAGATGGACACATGAAATGAGACAGATGAAGTAAATGACAAACTTAGAAAGTGTATAGTTAAAGTATATTGACTTTTCAAGTGTCCTCTTAAAATGATATATCAAAAAATAAAATCAAGGACTCATAATTCAGAACGGAGGGAGTAATTTTTAATTTTTTAGTGCGTTTATATGAATTAGGCTATGATTTTTCAAGTTTATATACTAAACTAGTTTCCCAACAAATGCCACTAAATGTGATAATGAGACCACCTTGAATATAGGACCATCTAAGTTTTCTTTGAAAATTATTTTTGGATGCTTACACTGCCATATATATGTATTGGGAAGCAATTTCAATATATAATTTTAGGAAGCATAGCAGTACTACAAAATTAATTCACCACTTCAATGAAAATGAAGTAAAAAATTTACTATAACTTAAAATAAAATAAAAAATGGCTAACTACTCTGACCTCTATTGAGATTAGGTCTAATTACACGGACCTCCCTTGTTGTTTTCATAGTTACACTGACACCAAAATTACTATTCGAAATCTACACTAAGACAAAATCAAAAAATTGTTGTAATAATTATGGGTAATTGTGGAAAGTAAACGTAGATTCTTTTTATCACCATAAAAACGTTGAGTTCTAAAAGTGAGACTCTAAATTTTTAACAGAGGAAGTATATATGATTTAACCGATTTTGTTTAGCGTTGTGACCACTACATTTGAAAATCCTTATGCTAGACTCCTAACAAAGGGAAAAGCTTTTTCATGCAACACTTGAGTGAGTGTCTAGACATAGAAAATGGTAGAACTGTCTATGTCCGACTTGAAACTGTAACAATTCGATATTGTGGGGAAAAAAAAATAGTTAGTTGTACTTTTGGAGGGCCCAACATAAATATTTGGATAAAGTACATTTTAAATCCTCTAGTTTACAGTCGGTGTCAGAATCAATTCGGTCCCTATGTTTTCAATTTTGTCATTCACATCCTTTAAATTTAAAAATAGTACAATATTGTCCTTTAAAATTTGTCAAAAAACTAACGCCATAGGGTCATGTGCATAAATAGCTAACTTCTCAGCCAACTAGTTATAAGCATCCGAATCTAACTTCCTAAGCTCTGCCATTTCATACTCAAACTGGGGAGCACTGGTTTGCCCTTGCAGCATTCCACAACCTATCCTTTAAAGCCATTCCCTTAAATAGAATAAGAATTCCACCATGTCCAAGATCACTTGCTGGAACTGTTCCTTCAACATCTGTCAGTGAAATTACACCTCGCATATTGCTGGTAGGTGCTCCAATATTCTTGATTACAAAAATTGGCTCCTCCTGGGCATAATTTCGTTTTGTCAAAGTTAAATGCACCTTCTGAACCGATATACCTATATACAGAGCTGCATTCCTTACCCACCAGCCA
This sequence comes from Hydrangea macrophylla, assembly GCA_033977485.1. Taxonomy (NCBI): domain Eukaryota; kingdom Viridiplantae; phylum Streptophyta; class Magnoliopsida; order Cornales; family Hydrangeaceae; genus Hydrangea; species Hydrangea macrophylla. The sequence goes on from CM066997.1 coordinate 17,338,946, forward strand.
CAATACCAATAAGTACACGTGCCTGACTGACTTCCGCGAGGGAAATCGTGAGTATACGATCGAGTTAAGATCGTTTTCTAAGCGTTTGAAGTTGATACAACTATTCTAGAGTTTTCTAAGTTTAACTACAATCATGACTATGTATACAAAATGGTCATACCTTGATCACTCAAAAATAATTGATGAATAAATTTTGAGTTTGAAATCATCTACGATAAATGGATGAGAGATTAAAAGATTAGATCAACTTGATTAACATGATTTATAAATTTCTATTACGTTTTGCATTCCTTTGTCAAATGAAACCAAATTTCCATAATAACAGTCTGTTTAAAAAAAAATTCAGAAACCTTAAGATCGTGATATGTCCATGGGATTATTTTTGTTATATACTACAATGAAATATCTTTCTTTTGACACCAAATAGAGCTTCATGTGATTTTTGTAGAATTAATTGTGATTTTTACAAGAACAGTAGACAATCCTGATCCACTGTTCCCAAAACTCCTATTTCTCGAACTTCAAAAATGTTAATGAAGTCCTACTATTTGGAGAATTTCCCTAAGACGTGTATCTGACTTTCTGTAAAAGGATTTTAACTCACTTTTGATAGGATTCATTAGAGGTTGCTGAATCTGAAAATTTGTTTGATGACGTCTTTTCCTTGTTTATCATGCATATCATTTGTTTGCTTGTATTTTTGCAATACTTGGGTATTCCTTGGTGTCTTAGTGCATAGAATGAATGACGTGAATCCAGACTTCAATTTGTGGATTTAGCTCGTCTACATGCGGCTTAGTGCCCATGTATCGTGTACTATCTTTATCCTTTTTATTAGAATTTTTCTAGATTTACAACTTTGTTTTCAACGACACAATTCCTTTAGAATAGTCCCCGTTTATATGCTTATATGTTAGAGACATCTTATCTAGGATTGTTGCATGATTGCATTACACGCTTCCTTTCTTTTGCTTTTTGCGACTCTGCTTGAGTCAACCCAATGTATGTCTTCTCGTTCCCTCTTGCATATTATGACATGTTTTCTTTATTTGCATCGGTCTCTGACGGGACTAGACACTGTGAGTATACCTCTCTCTTGTATTGCATGTGATCCGATTGCTACTTGATTTAATCTCTTGCAATGTTTTTCATTAGATGTTCCTTTTTGCCATACATATATTATCTAGTATGTTTGAGGAAACAACACCAATTATGAATTAAGAACAAGGATATTTGAATCAAGGTCTACCGTTCGGTAGGGTAAGGAAGGGGTGCATTAGTCCTACTCGGGCTCCTTCCCCTCTCGTACTAAGACCCCCGAACCTTGTTTCTGGTAATGAAGGGCGAGTAACCTTATTCAATTTTGGGCGAGTCAAACTTGGGTTTCCTAATTCCCGATAAAAATTAGGTGGCAAATCTTTGTCTCTAGGACCGTGTGAGGAAGTTCTAGTTCCTTGAAGTGTGGTCCTTGGATCCATCCCGGGACACTGTCAAGGAACGCCAGGACCCCCCTTTCCGCATCGCATGTCCACAGGTGTCTACAGTTGCTATGCATGTGTGCAGTGCACGTTTACTGTGCGTGTGATGTGCTGTATTGTGCTACTGTGTTGCATGTGTTGTGCTGAGCTGCTGGACATGTGTGATGTGCTGCTGCCTATTGTGTTGCAAGAATCTCTAGATCAGATAACACAACACTTAGAGAGAGCACAAACCAAACCCTTGATCTGTGTGACTTGTTGCCATAGCACTACATGTAAGTGCACGGGTGCGGACACTAAAACAAAATAGGCCTTTTAAGACAGAAAAAGTGTTGCAATAGGTCATAAAATGTGTCACTAGTTGTTTTACCAACACTTACTTAAGTGTCATAATAGGTGTTGTCGCTAAGCCTTGTTGAGACACTTACCCAAGTGTTGGTAAAACTGTCGGTAAAGGTTACTTTGTAACGACAGAAAAAAAATTGTCATTAAAAGTGTCACTAAATGTTACTTTTGAAGTGACATACAATCGTGAGTAATAACAAAACAAAAGTGTCATTGAACTGTCACTAAAAGCTACTTTTACTAACACATATATTTTTGTGTCGCTATGAGTGTCACTAGAAATTGCACCAATTTTTTTCCTAGCAGTCTACCAAGTTTTGAACTTAAGACCTCCTTGAATATGTTGCAGTCTTGAATCCGCTTGACCAAGTAACCAACTTTCAACTACAAGTACGACAATTATTTATTTGTATATAATAAAATCATGTATTATTAACATATATTTTAAGTATTAAACACCAGTATTAATATATTTTATATTACTAATATATTTACTTATTTTTATATTATATATTACTATAGTTATTATTATTGAATATATTTATTTAATTAATTATTTAAGTAATTAATTTTTATAAAAATTAATAATATGGAGAACTATTTAAAATTACTATATATACAAAATAACTATGTATTCAATACAGTCCATGGGCATAATTATTTTTTGAACATTTAAAGCCACCTTATTTTTATGTCACCAAACACCTAAATATATATTCTTCCACCGTAACCACTTTTACAATTCATTACCCAAACACCACAACTATTATAATCTATTCTGACAAAAACAACTTCAAAGCTATCGCAATAACAAAGCGAAAACTACCCTAAGTTGGGTCGTATATTTTCCCTTGTGTTGTCCTTCATGCTTAAATAACATTAAAGATTAGAAAAATTAGACAGAATTACCGACGTCGTTTTATTAAGGTAGGACAGAGGATAAACGTTTAAATTTCAAATGCTATTAATTAACGACATTGGTTTGCAAACACCGCTAATTATCGGTATTTTGTATGAAAATAATGTTAAGTATCGGCATTTAACTACCAAGTGCTAGTATTTGCGAGTGCTTTTTAAAATCTTGGTAATGAACAACACTTATTTTTTTAAAAATGCTGGAAATTGAAGGTATATTTTTAAACGCGGGAATATGTCATTTTTCTTGTTATGTTAATTTTTTTTCTTGTTTAATGAGACAAATCTCTCTTTATAAAGAAAAAAAGGTAATAAATGTCGTTATTTTGTACTTTTGAATAGATTTATTTTCTTTTGTAGAGACATGAAGTTATGTGTTTTTCAAGTAACTTATAAAGTCATTCTTTTTAGAGACGAACAATTATATGTCCTTACAAGGAATTTCTAATGACACTTATTTACTTTTTTATAGACCAAAAATCATATGTCCTTATAAGTAACTTTTAAAGACAATTATTTTCTTTTGTAGAGACAAAAAATTATGTGTCCTTACAAGTCACTTTTAAAGACAATTATTTTCTTTTGTAGAGACGGAAAATTATGTGTTGTAACAAATAACTTCTAAAGACACTTCTGTTTTTTGTCTCAAAATAAATGTCTCTATAGGCCATTTTTGTTGTAGTGGGAGTGCCAAAATGGTCACAAAAGGGCAGTGGGCTGCCCTTCTCTTACAAAATAATCTAACTTCCAAAAAAAAAAAAAAAAAACAGAAGAAAATAGTTAATTACAAATTTTCTCCTACCCTTAAAACATCTTAGTTTTCAAGTTTTTTTGAAAGATGTTAGCCCAATATGAAATCAAGTCCTCCCTAAAGTTGAGCTCATCCAACATCTTCCTTACTGTCACAATTTCTTGGAAATCAATTAGTAAGATAAATATCAAATGGAGAAAAAAAAAACAACGAAGAAGGGCTGATTTTGGGGTTGAATATGGACTGATTTTGGGCTGCTAGGGGCTGCTGGTTGGGGGGCAGAGCTAAGACCAAAAAAAAAAAGGAAGGACTGATTTTGAGCTGCTAGGGGCTGTTTTTGGGCTGGTAGGGGCTGATACAGGGGCGGCTCAGTTATGAGGCGACTCAGTTATGTGCACCCCTAATTATGGTAGCAAAGAAGAGTATAATGAGCAAGAATAAAGTTTATAAGGAGTAAAACACAGTAAACTATGAAAGATTAACATGCGATAACATTCAGCAAAACAAACACCATATAAAACGAATAATTTTGTTATATCCTATCTATATTACCAGTGAACCACCTTTCGATCGTGAAGACAACTTAAACCCCTTAAAATTCTCCTTGTGTATGTAGTAGAGACATGGGAATCCCGCAGATGATACTTTTGATAGAGACTTGCAAGTTCACAAGCTCAAGGAAGAAAAAAAAAAAAAAAAAAAAAAAAGCTTGCCGTCATCCTGGAGCGTTTATTCACGTATAGAAGACAAACAGAAAAAACATGATCCCAGTCAGGATGTAAAAATGCATTTCTCTATCCATCACAGCACTAGCATCTAGAAAGCCTTGCTTGTGTTAGGAAGTACACCACAAACAAAAGCCCATACTACAATGCACTAAATAGTTTCTTCAATTTGTTCTTTGAGGTAAAACTAACTACTATTAAAGGCAGCAAGGACCAATTATCAACTAACATGATGAGCTCACTAAAACAAAAGTGCAATGAATATAGAATAAATGAACAGAAATAGAGAACATGAAGTCAAAAATTCTAAGCAAAATTTAGTTTGTTGAAGTTATATATTCCACCATTGCTGCTCTAATAAGTCACAAATTTTTTGTAGTTAATAATGTTATGAGTGCAAAATAATTGCTAAAATGTTGAAAAAGTGCAAAAGATAAAATTCATTAGAAAAAATAAGGTAAAAATAAGGTCTGGATAAGAGTATATGCCCTCAAGCTAAGTAATTCAAGGCATGTCTAATTGTCTATAGAGAAGTATTAGAAAGGGCAAAAATTTAAGGCATGGTGAATATAGATATAGATATAGATTTCTTGTGGTGTACAACAAACACCAATACAGAACTAATATCTTTATTGAATGCTACTCCAAAGATCAATTGAACGGGAAAAAAGAAGAAGGATAGCACTTTAACATAGAGTTCATACACATTGTTTTATACTGTAGAGAACTGTAAATCTAAGGGAAGAAGATGACTGAAAGTAATTCATTCTCATTCATTTCACAACACATACACGACTGTATATATAAGCACAACTAACATTCCAACTGTCATAACAAACTTTCTCTGATACAACTATCTAACTGAATTCTCTGCTGTTAACTGTAGAGAAGTTTTAACGGTTGATCTGAGTATTGTGTGGACTGTCCAGGATCGATGAGCTGGAGTCTTCTTGGATTGATGAGGTGGCATGAGTATCTCTAACAGCCCCCTTCAAACTGAGGTTGGGAAGGGACAACAACAGTTTGGACTGAAAACGAAGAAAACGAGAAGGTGACAATCCTTTGGTAAATACATCAGCCAGTTGATCTTCGGAGGAGACAAAGTGAATGGCAAGATCCTTGTGCAAGACTTTCTCACGAATGTAATGATAATCAATCTCAATATGCTTCGTTCGGGCATGAAAGACTGGGTTAGATGCAAGAGACATGGCAGAGATATTATCACAGTATAAGGTGGGAACTTGAAGGAGGGGAATATGAAGGTTACAAAGTAACATTCTAACCCAAGAAAGCTCAGCAGCTGTAGTTGCAAGAGCTCGATATTCAGCCTCGGTTGAAGAACGAGAAACAGTAGGTTGCTTCTTAGCGCCCCAATTAATAGGATCAGAGCCAAGAAGAATAACAAAGCCTGTGGTGGACCGTCGATCGCTAGGATCCCCAGCCCAGTCAGCATCGGTATAAGCGGAAAGAGTCAGAGAATTGGGTTTATTATGAAGGCCAAGTGATGGAGTGCCATTTAAATACCGAAGAATTCTTTTGACTGCAGTGTAGTGAATGTCAGTAGGAGCATGCATAAATTGACAAACTTTATTCACAGCAAAGCTGATATCAGGCCGAGTAAAAGTCAAATACTGAAGGGCTCCAACAATGCTACGATATTGGGTAGGATCCGAGAGAGGGAGACCATCAGTTTTAGATAATTGGGAGGAAGGAGCACATGGAGTTTTACAGGGCTTACAGCCTTGCATTTGAGATTTCTGGATTAGATCATTGAGATATTTAGTTTGAGTGACAAATAGCCCATGAGAGGTGCTGGTGATTTCAAGTCCCAGAAAATAGTGTAGAGCACCCATGTCTTTCATATCAAATGTGGAATTCAAATGAGTCACCAATGTTTGAACATAAGATGGATCATTTCCAGTGACAATTATGTCATCGACATAGAGCAATAAGATGGTAAGAGAGGATCCAACAGATCTAACAAAAAGGGAGGTATCAGCCTGTGACTGGAGAAATTGATACTGAAGCAAATGAGAAGTAAAAGTGGAGAACCAAGCACGAGGTGCCTGTTTAAGACCATAGATAGCCTTATGAAGTTTACATACAAAGTGAGGGTGGATTGGATCCAAATAACCTGGAGGTTGGGACATATAAACTTCTTCATGTAATTGACCATGAAGAAAAGCATTTTTAACATCCAATTGCTTAAGAGGCCAGTGAAAGTGTGCTGCTAATTTAAGAACCAATCGCACAGTAGTATGTTTAACCACTGGGCTGAATGTTTCAGTATAGTCCAGACCATCCTCTTGGTGAAACCCTTTTGCAACCAATCGAGCTTTATATCGAGATATGGAACCATCTGAATTTTGTTTGATTTTATAAACCCACTTGCACCCAACAAGATTACGATTAGGAGGAAGAGGAACAAGAGTCCAGGTGCCTTGTTGGTGGAGTGAAGAAAATTCTTCTGCCATTGCATCACGCCAAACCTGATGTTTGGAAGCAGTGGAGAAACAGGTAGGTTCAATGGGAGAAGAGGCCTGAGTAAAATAGACTTTCTTTTTGGAGATTCCTGATTTGGACCTAGTTTGCATAGGATGAGTAGAGGAAGGATCAGGAGGATCAGGAGTAGAAGTGGAAATAGGTATGACAGCAGGAACTGAGAGTGGTAAAGTTCTAGAAGAAGAGGAAGGAAGGGACGGAATAGTGTGAATAGGTATAGGATTAAAGGGTGGAGGTGAAGAGGGATTAGGGGAAAAGGAAGAAGAATCAGTGGAAGGTGGGACTGAACTAGAAGAGGATGGAAACCACTGAGAATGCTGATATGTATGAGATGCTGTGATAGATTGAGCTGCTGGAAAAACATTTTCATCAAATATAACATGTCTAGAGATGTACATGCGATTGTTAGCAACATCAAGACAAAGAAAACCTTTATAATCAGAAGGATAGCCAAGAAAGATGCACTTGGTGGACCTGGGTTCAAGTTTGTTCTTGTTATATGGTCGCAATAAAGGGTAACAAGCACAGCCAAACACTTTCATGGTAGAATAGGAAGGAACTTGAGAATAGAGAAGTTGAAAGGGGGATTGATTGGAAGTAGTGAGACTAGGCATTCGATTGATGAGAAAGACAGCAGTAGAAAAGGCATGAAACCAGAAAGCAGGAGGCAATGAAGCTGTGGAGAGTAAAGTAAGGCCAGTTTCAACAATATGGCGATGCTTTCTTTCAGCAATCCCATTTTGTTGAGATGTATGAGGACAAGTCTTTTGGTGGTGAATACCAGACTTAGAAAGAATATCCTGGAGACCCTGTTTCTTGTATTCAGATCCCCCATCAGTTCTGAAAACTTTTATTTTAGTATTAAAAGCATTTTCAACATATGCTTTGAATTGAGCAAAAACAGAGAAAGTATCAGATTTGTGTGTTAAAGGAAAAATCCAAGTGAAGCGTGTGAAATCATCCACAAAGGAAATGAAGTAATTAAAACCATTGTAAGAACAAAAAGGTGCAGGCCCCCAAATGTCACTATGAACAATCTGTAATGGAACAGTAGTTCTAGAAGCTGACAAAGAAAAGGGAAGTTTACACATCTTCCCATACATGCAATGTTCACAAACAGAAGTGACAGCAGGATTATTCTTATTTACAGAAGGAGTGTGTGGAACATGTGTAAGCATTTGCTGTAGAATTTTATTTGTAGGGTGTCCTAACCTATTATGCCACAAAACATGAGAGATATGTTGGCCTAAATGAGCAGTGTGTTTCTGAGAAGGAGCTTGATCTCTTCCTGGTTGGAAAGAGGGAAGAGAATTAGAAGGAGACATCACTTGAATGGGATAGAGACCATTACTGGAGTGGCTTTGGTACACTATCTTCCCCGAAGAGAGATCCTGAATTTGCAACATATCAGAGTAAAATATACATCGACAATTATTGTCCAAACAGAGTTTATGAACAGATATCAAATTGGACGATAGCGATGGAACACAGAGAAGATTATTTAAACGAAAATTATGAGAATGAGTGGGAAGAACACCTGAACCTGTATGTGTTATGGAAAGAGGTTGACCATTGGCAACAGAGATAGAATCTGGACCTTGATAATCAGTAGAGATTGACAGATTTGATAGATCATGAGTAAGATGTGTGGATGCTCCAGAATCAGTGAACCAGGTACTAGCATCAGAAGAACCAGAATTATACGAGGCTGCCATTGCAGCAAGGTGAGCAGGTGGACTTTTGCCTTGGTAGGCATAATCCATGCGATGGTAACAATCGATCGCGGAATGATTAGGTTTATAACAGATTTGACAGAAAATGTGTTGTGGATTGTATCCAGATTGCTGCACATTGTATCCAGATTGCTGTGAATGGGATCCAAATTTCTGATTTCCGAAATTAGGAGGTCGCTGGGCTTGATTGTTGAACCTTCCGAAATTAAAGTTCTGAGATCGTCCTCCTCTGTTGTTGTATCGTCCTCCTCGCCCTCGGCCTCTGAATTGATTATTTCTGCCATTGTTATGAAAGAAAGGAGGTCGAGTCTGTGTTGCAGCCATGGCATGTGATACAGATTGGTTCTGGCTTTGTCTGTTAAGACTTTCAATAGACATTTCTTCTGCTTTCAGGAGAACATGAAGTTCTTCAAGATTGAGAGATTGTGATCTAGTTCTAATGGAAGTCCTGAATGCGCTATACTCAGGAGGTAATCCATTGAGAGTGTAGATGAGAATGTCCTCATCATCGATCAGAATAGAAACAGATGCTAATTTGTCTCTCCCTTCCTTGATTCGTTGAATAAAAGTATCAATCGAGTCATTACCTTTAGAAATTGATTGAAGATTTGCTTTTAACTGCAGAATATTAGATCTAGAACTGGATGCAAATCTTCGCTCCAGAGCACTCCATACTTCACTTGAGGTGTTATATCCAACAATATGAGAAATTGTTGAAGGAGACAATGTTGCATTGATGAGAGTCATAAGAGCTTGATCTTGAGTTATCCAATTCTGGTAATCTGGATTGACTTGATCTGTGAGAATTCCTCTTTCATCTTGAAGAAATTGTTCTGGACACGAATTAGTTCCATCCACAAATCCAAACAATGAGTGTGCTCTCAGAATTGCTGAGAACTGAAACTTCCATGCGATATAGTTCGAAGAATCGAGTCTTACAGTTATCAAATTGCAGATATTTGAGAGTAGATAAATTGGAGAATGAGACATATTCGAAGTTGAAGAAGATGAAGATGATGGAGTATTCAGTGATTCAATAGCCATTGAAGTGAGACGTTGGTCTGTTCAATGGTGCTCTGATACCATGTAGAGAACTGTAAATCTAAGGGAAGAAGATGACTGAAAGTAATTCATTCTCATTCATTTCACAACACATACACGACTGTATATATAAGCACAACTAACATTCCAACTGTCATAACAAACTTTCTCTGATACAACTATCTAACTGAATTCTCTGCTGTTAACTGTAGAGAAGTTTTAACGGTTGATCTGAGTATTGTGTGGACTGTCCAGGATCGATGAGCTGGAGTCTTCTTGGATTGATGAGGTGGCATGAGTATCTCTAACATATACCCTCATGCTACCTAGTCAGCAGATCCATTCAATTTTTTTGGGATATCAACATATATGGAACCATTCTCATCAAACAGGAGATAGTGTACATGTAATGATTAAAGAATGGATATAGAATTCAAAAAAACAAAAAATTAGAATGATTAAAAAAACAAACCAGAGTTGCAAACTTGTCAATTGAACAAAGGCGAGCAAATAACCGTCAGTAATTAAAATCTTACTAAGCATTCCATTTGTTATCCACTGTATTCAGTTGGGTTTCGGTTATTTCTTCTCAAAATCTGGTAAGTCTGTATGAATAGAAACAAGAAATTAATTTAAAGAGACACAAAAACTACAAAAATATATAAAAACCCACTCACATAAATACAGATATGTTAGTTGTGTGTGTGTGTAGAGAGAGAGAGAGAGAGAGAGAGAAGGGGGGGGGGGGGGGGGGGGGGGGGGGGACGCCAGGGGTTGGAGGGAACAATCGAATCAAATCAAATAATCAAAAGTTTAGAGCTAGAATCCCAAGAGAACTGCTTAAGAAACCCATAATGATAATAGGAAAACAAGCAAAAATTGAAGATAGAAGTAAAAATGCAGAAACCTTTCCAACTTTGGTGACTTTCATAGAAGCCTTCTCAAGAATGAATGGTCAGATGGGACAATTGGGATTCCTGCAAGCTCATGTGCAGCCACTTCTTTCTCCTGGGTGGTAACTTCATTCTTCAAGTTAGGCATGAAAAAGATGGGGCGAAGCAGGGGAAAACAAAATCAGCATTGTTCCAGCGACAACAATGGAAATAGAGAGAGATATCGAGAGAGATACTGAACAAAAGCATGTATACCATCTCTACAACATTTGTATCAGTGATATATACAACGTTTGTATAAAACCATTCAAACTTAATTTCAAAATTCCAAGCATTAACACGAATGTAAAACAGATTTAAGGCCAATTAATTGGCAACTTGGCCAAAACTTTATTAATTAAATCCACTTTGTTTGTTGGCATGAAGAACACAAAGAAGGTATAAAATATCCGTTACTAATTCAAAAAATTGCAAATCCCTTACAGTATAAATGAAAGTTGGTGGAGCAAATTTAATTTTTTTTAGATCACCTGTTTTGATGAAGTCAGACACAACTCCAATGATTGTGAAGTGTGAAACAAATAAAATAAACTCAGAAACTTGAATTAAATTCAAATATTTGCATACTTCCGATTTTCAAGTAGTTCTGCGGAAAAAAAAAATACCAAATGAAGCTCAACAATTAATGTCAAGAAACAATGATCAGTTGACATAAATGAAAAAAAAAATCTAGAAAAAGATAAGGAAATGGAAGAAAAAGGCCCAAAACTCTATAATTTCTTACAGTGCATTGATTCGTCCAACTCTTACTGGGCATATCTGATTTTTTTTCTTTCCAGGTGGGTGTTTTAACATTGGAAAAGATTTTCTTGAGTCAATGTTTTTCTATAGAAACAAACAGAAAGTTCAAGAATAGTACCAATGGCTTCTGTCCTTTGAGATGAGGATGTTCAAAAGCTGGCTGAAGATGAGAACTCTACAACAAAAACACAATCACCCAGATCATAAAACCTTAAACCCATCAAGAAAAATCAAATCTTTATTGCAAATGAAAAGTTCAATAAATTTTACTGGCGGTTTAGTGATCTTACTGAAATAAGCCCTCAATATCTTCAAATCTCCAAAGCAATTAAAAAATCCCCAAAGCAGTTGAAAAAAATAGAAAATTCCCACAGACCTAATTGCCCAGAATTTCAGTTGAACAACTTGGAATAAAAAGAAGACCCACATAAACTTTTTCAACATCGTGAAATGGATTTGAAGACCCATACCAAAAATCAAGACTACGCAGTGTAGACAGAGAGATATATATATATATATAGAGAGAGAGAGAGAGAGGCAGAAGACAGTGATGCCGAGAGGAAGAGAGAGTACCTTTGGGTCTAACTATGACCGACGATGGAAGGGGGAGATGGGTGGTGCCCGCTGTTCGCGTCCGGAGGTATTAATGGCGGGTAAAATGCTCTTTTTCTTTCTCATAGCCTCAAATGCCCAGATCTACACAACAATTTAAAGGGAGAGGAGAGAGGGTTGCTAATGGTGGTGGCGTGGTTTCTGATACCCTTCTCTTTCATGACCATCAGCAGGTGACATGAACAAAAATCCATTAGATCTAGTGAAAAAAATTACAACTTTCATGAACCTCCATACCTTGACCGCCGGAGAAACGAAAATTACAAATCTGATGAAAAATCAAAAGTATCAAAAGTAACTTGTTCCATACCTTGACTGTCGGTGGTGACCTGAGAGAGAGAGAGAGAGAGAGGTCGTCGACAAAGTGGTTGCCGAAGAGAGTAGCTAGCCGGTCCTGTATGTGTGAGATATTGAGAGAGAAGGGTGTGAGAGTTAGGCCCAGCGTGTCGAAGAGAGAAGAGAGTGAGAGAATAGTGGGGGGAAAATAGATTGACCGGAGGGAAAAAATAAAAAATTAGAATTACAACTTGTTAATACCTAGCGTGTCGTTCTCAACATATTTGTCACTGTATAGAACAATGACTTAACCCATCTTAAATTTAGTGTGCGTTTTATAAAATTGAAAATTAAGTGCTGTATCTTAAATACTGAAAATTTTAAGTACTTGAAGTTTTATTCCTTAAAATAGTGTTTCAACTACTAAAGTAAAATGCAGTCAGTGATTATTTTCAGTAGAAATTTTTCACTTAAAGTTTTTAGTAGTTTTGGAGCTACTTTTTCAATTAAGTGGTATGTTATCAAACGCACTAAAAAATAATAAGGGTGTGTTTGATAAAACTGAAAATTAAGTATTGAAAATTAAGTGCTGAATTTAAGTACTTAAAATTTTAAGTGATTTATATTTGCAATACTGAAAACAGTGTTTCAAGAACTAAAACAGATTGCATTCAGTGATTATTTGCAGTAGAAAATTTTCACTTAACGTTTTCAGTGAATTTTTGGCCGCTTTTTCAATTCAGTGGTTCATTATCAAACGCACTGAAAAAAATTAAGTGCTGAAAATTTTCATTTTCACCACTTAATTGGGTTATCAAACACACCCTAAGTGCTGATCTTTTTCATTTTCAGCACTTAATGAGATTATCAAACACACCCTAAGTGCTGATCTTTTATTGTTGTCACTGTCATGTCACGTGTCAAGAACAGTGACAAATTGCCCAAAAATAAGTGTGATAATTCGACCAAATTTGGTGTAGTGACCCAGGTCCAGGGTACCACACCATTAAAGTACTCTACTGTTCAATTGAAAGTGACCCTAAAAACAAATTTTGTTCATTTTGGAAACTGGTAAGAGTATGAATATATAAGGTTCAGAAAGTGACAATACATGAATTAGTTGACAAAGTAATAAAATAATAATAATAATAATAAAATTAAAAAAATAATAATAATAACTCCACAAAGACAAAAAAAAAAAATTTAAAAATTGGCTCAAATTCGTTTACTTAAAAAAAAAAAAAAAAGGTAGGACCTCCATACTTATAGTGTCTCTCTCTGTATTATGCACCTGATCATAATTTTTTAGGCAAGTATATAGTGAGTAGTTTTTCATATGAGAAGGCGAGTTTTAATCGCTCCATGAGCATCTGACCATAAGATTTCCAAGAATCTGAAAATGCATTTATTGTTAGATGCTCATCCAATAATTAAAATTCGCATTCTGATGTGAGAAGCTTCTTACAGTAGACTTACTATAATTTTTTATTTTTATTTTTATTTTGTCATTTTCATCGTCCCTAGCTAGAGCTTAATTTCTACTCCAACAACAGCAAAAAGAATTTATCAAATCTCTAAATTTATTCAACTCTGTTGCTTTGAACTTGATCTGGGTTCGAATCCTACTAAAATGCTGATCAAACCCAGAAATTGGGTAGAAGAAACAAGAAGATTGATCTTTCTTTTAGTCCCTTCAGCTCAATCACTCCAGTCCATAATATTCATCCACTCTTCATCCCCAAATGGAGTCCCAGAAAGCGTCTTCCTCAGTACCTGTTTCACTATTCCCTGTTTGGGTCTCACTCGTGTTCTTGGCCTCCTCTGTCAAATTATTGTAATTGGGATTTGGGTCTTCATTAATATTCCCTGTTTGGGTATCAGCAGTAATTTTATATGCAAAATTACTGGGTCCACCTAGGTCCCCATTTCCATAGTCCGAAATTGGGAAATTGAGCTTGGCTTTGTCTCCTTTGATTTCGATGGCGGCTCTGTCATAGGCCCTCGCCGCAACATCCGCCGTCTTGAAGGTGCCTAGCCACTCACGCGCCGCCTTACGTGGGTCCCAAATCTCCACCGCCCAGTTCCCAGACGGCCTCTGTCGAACTCCCCTGTAATTATTCGTACTCTTCTTCTTCCTCTTCTCTCTCTTCTTCTTCTTTTTCTTCTTCTCTGCATAATCAATGTCATCACCTCCACCTTTGAAGAGGTCACAGCCCAAACATTGTTTGATTCCACAGTGTTGACAGGTGGCCCCCACTGGTAGAGTAAGAACGGCTTGATGATGGGTCCCACTTGTGTAACCCTGCTCGAATTGGAGAATTCGAGCTTGTTCAATGGTGGTGGGCCCATCTTCGCCGCCGGCGAGTACTCGAGTCAGCGCCGAGACTATAATGTTGTCCTCGTGTTCTCTCAACTTCAGAGAATTGGAGGGATCATTTGGTGAACTTTTTCCTGAGTTGGGTCGTAGAGTGAAATTCTTCATTTTGTTGGGTCGTGTTCATTATCCTGTGAGAAATTCCCAGATTGGGCAAAAGTGCAGCGAGCGCTTGTTGGGGAGGAACAAGAATTTGATATATATATATGTATGGGCGTGTTGTGGACCGTAACACTGATTGAACGCCCGCGTTCAGTAACAAATACAGTATGTGGTTCTGATTTCCCACGTGGACTGCGGACGATTTTTTCCTTTTAAATGATTGGAGGAGGATTCAGTGGAGAAATTATTCAGTGAGTCCGTCACACCAATTCAATATATTAATGTGTTGTGAGCAGGGATGTATACGAGCTAAGCCGCTCAAGAAGGGTTTGAAGCTCGGCTCAATAAAAGACACGCTCGGCTCGCTCAATTGAGCTCGTGAACACGATCGATTAAGACTTGTGAAAAGTTCATTTACAAGTTTGATTAGAACTTGTATGATGACTTTTATGTATCATAAATCTATATAATTTTAGAGAAAATATAGCATATCTCGTAAATATGCTTGATAAATAATTTTTTTATTATTGAACTATATATTTTAAAAGGGTGCGCGAAAAAGCTTACAAGAAAGCTCATGAACACTAGACAGCTCGGCTCATTTGAGCTGATCACGAGCTCGTGAGAAATCTCGCAAACAGGCTCGGCTCGGTTTGTATACACCCGTAAGTGTGATCATTTAATCTAAGTCATACACTTAGTTCAGGGGATAATGACAAATATATGGTTAGCAAGATTTGAAATTTTAAATTTGCCAGCTACTTGTCATGATCCTTGCCAACTACTTGTCAGGATTCTCTTGAAAATAGGGGACACTTGTAGTAAGAGTAATTCTTTGGTGACAACTTTCATACAATTTTCGTACAACTTCCTAAAAAGATGTGTCTATCTCTCTCCTGTGATGTCAATGGACCCCACAGTGACACAGGAGAGATAGACACATCTTTTAGGAGGTTGTATGAAAGTTGTATGAAAGTTGTCACCAAAGAATTACCCTTATCGTAAATAGGTTTGATGAATGATTGTTTATTATTAAACTATATAGTTTTAAAGGGTGCGCGAAAAAGCTTGCGATAAAACTCGTGAATATTTGAAAGCTCGACTCATTTGAGCTCGTGAAGAAGCTCGCGAGCAGGCTCAACTCGATTCGTATAAGTGTGAGCATTTAATCTATAAGTCATATGCTTAAGAGCAGAGGATTATGACAAGTGGTTAGCAAGATTTAAAATTTCAAAGTTGCCAATTAGTTGTCATGATCTCTGCCAACTACTTGTCATGATTCCCCATAAAATAGAGAACACTTGTATAGTTTGGATTAATAGTACTAACATGATGTGATAGACTCACTGAATAACTTCAATTTAATGGAGTCCACCGTCCACGAAATAGTAACGGTGAGAATGAGACAAAGTGTCAAATGGATAACATAGGTGATTACGTCAAAGGCTTGTTGTGGGATTATAGAAAGTCAAATGTGTAAAAGGAAACTGTGTAGGTAGGAAAAGAGTTGGACACTACTCAACGTGCAAAGAGTTGGACACTAGGAATGATGTCTGAATTAGTTTCAATATCATTTAAACTGTGTAGGTAGGAAAACACCACATTAAAAATAAAAAATATATGATAATAAATTTTTCTTTTAGGATTGCTCTCTTCTGTTTTTTTTTTTTCCTCGCTAAATTCATAAATCAAATTGTTAGAATAATGTTAGAATATTTATCTACATTCTTGTACCTATTGTATCTTACATTCTTACTATACTTACTGTCTAGATACATTGTACTATCAGTTGTACTACCAGTTGTACTACTAGCCTAGGTACTTTTCTTTCCCTTTTAGGATTCTCTCTTGGCCTATATAAAGGCTACTCATTGTAAGGTTTAATCACACCATTCAATACAATACTCAATCTTGTATTGTCTCATTCTCTCCCTCTCTCTTATATATTCTAACATGGTATCAGAGCTATAAGCTCCTGGTGGCCTTTTCTTCCTCCCAGTGGCCTTTCAAAAGAAAAGTACCTAGGCTGGTAGTACAACTGATAGTACAATGTATCTAGACAGTAAGTATAGTAAGATACAATAGGTACAAGAATGTAGACAAATATTCTAACATTATTCTAACACAAATAAAACATAATTAAGATTATTTGTTAACTTTAATTTATCAAATTTGGACTGATGGTGAAATAATTTGGAATAGACTAAACAGAAAAAAGGGGGAGGAAGAAGATGAAATCGAATTGAGACAAATATTTAGGATATACTGATTTATAGTTCAACCATGGAGTGTACATAATTTTTTTTTTTTTTTGGATTGTTGGGCCAACATATTAAATGTAATTTTTTTTCTCAAAATTAGGGCCCTTGACACTATTTCAGGCAAATTGAAGGCCAACAATTGGGAGATATCATATATGTGTAGCAATAAAATGGTAACCTACAAAATATTGATTCTCAGTATTATTATTAGAATGAAAGTATTGACGTTATTTTATAAAGTACGAAAGTAATTTAGGTTTTTTTTTTTGGTAATTCGTGCAACTCTGTATATACATACAATCAATAATGGAGAGTGCATTTTTATTCCCCATATTTTGTTCAACCATTATTCACTCTTCAACACTATTATTTTTATGATTTAAAAAAATGAACACTACTGTAACGCCGTGTCCCATTCATGGCATATTATGTAATTGTTTTAATCGGATAGCGGTAAAATGTGATGAATTAAAACACATGTTATAATAACATTATTGGTGGGTGAGCAAAAATATATGAGTGCACCGACCACCCATATATATATAGAGTACATTTGTACTTTTAGTATAATTATCGAGAATAAATTTGCTCACCCAAGCACTTAATTGAATGAGCAAATCGGACCCACCATTTTACATAGGTAAAATGGGAATTAGTTAATGGTGAAAGGAAAATCTTAGCATGTGCCTTTAAAGATGCTTGTACATGTTGTACAATTGTTAAGCCATTGCAAATCAAGTGTTTTTTTTTTTTTTTTAATTTTGGGTGAACAAAATGGAAATGCAGGTAGGTTACCCTGCAATTCTGCCAGAGAGCATTGGGTCCCAACACCTAAGACTGATCTGCAGAGGTCTCCACTACACCTATGTCGGGCTGAAACATGGGATCTACTGTGAGTACTTTGGTGTGACACCTAGGTTTAGCCCCAATAACCGGTTGTGGGGGAGATTTGAATCCAAGCATTGAGCGAGGTTGAACGAACTTCTTACCACTAAGCCAACCTGAACTGGTCAATGGTTGCAAACCAAATTTGGAAAGCATAATATTGTTCATTATTTCTATAGTAATGTAATGTTTCCTAAATTTCTATCTCAAATGGTTTCCAAACATACATGGCATTGAGTTCACCTTCAATAATTGTGGAACCATTTCAACATTCTCTAATCAAAACCAAATAGGCTTACTGCCTCAAATATATCAACAAAAAAAAAAAACACCATTTGTAATACAAAATATATGAGAAGCATAACATTAAAAAAAAATTTTGAAATCCCTAGTTATAAAACATAACCTTTATATATATATATATATATATATACTAGGTTACAGACATGTGCTTTGCGCATGCCTATCCCTTCATATTAACTTCTTTGACTTTTACAATTGGTAATTTAAAATCTCGTTCTCAATTAATTTAGAAGTCATAATTTTGAAGTTATAGATTAACTTCTAAATTCAGTATGATTATACAAATTAGAACTAAAGGATCAAAATATTAGCATATGTTGTGTGTATGAATTTAATTTATAGGTATTTGTATGCGTAATATTAACATATGCAATTGTATTTTAAAGAATTAAAACACCGTACAAAATTGAGGTCTGACCTTAGTTTAAACTGAAGCTAAGTTGTCGTCTGGGAACATAGCAATAAGAAATAACCCTACAAGGGCGGAACTAGGGTTACCTTGAACTGCAAAAACGGATTGTTGTAGTAGACGAATCAAAAACACGGGCTCGATAGCAGCTCACGATCTGCTACCGTATTCCTCCGTTGCCAAAATCTCGAACTGAGTGTGGGCTCTTTCGAAATCCTTTCTATTTTCTACTCTCTCCTTTTTGTGCTCCCTTTTCTATTCTGAGTTATAATACTCTTGATGGAAAAACGCAAACTGAGAAGAGAGTCAAAGCAACATATATATAAGCTACAAATTAGGGTTTCTAATCCATAAGGAAGCCTTTTCTTTATTGAATATAATTACTGACAATCATATTTAATTAATCTCTTAAAATTCCTTGAGATCCCCCACTTAACTTATCTGATATGTCGGATACAAAATCCACCTACAGGGTTTGACTTAATCAAAACTTATAAGCTTCCTCAAGTAGATATCATCAATCCCAAAATTGAGACATGGATTCCATCATTAATTAATATCCACCACATAATTAATATTGTCACCTAATCAATGAGATATTGACTCATTTAAGAATGTCACCATTTTAGAGATCAAAGCGTAAATATCAAATGTACGTGTTTATAAATTAACTTAGAACACTACACCAAAAACGCTAAACTGGCACTGTTTAAAACAGTGTCTGACCGAATCTGGCACTGTTTTTTTCAGTGCCAAATATGGGGGATCCAAATTTTTTTGGCACTGTTCAAAACAGTGCCAAATTTTGGTCAAAGGAAACCAGATTTAGAGATTTGGCACCCTTTTTTGGCACTGTTTAAAATAGTGCCAGAATTTCAAGAAAGCTTGTTGACACGTGGCAACTTTCATGCTCGCCACATGTAACATGTCAGGTACATTAATCTGGCACGATTTTGAGACTGCTCAAAATACTGCCAGTTTTTAATTGAGCTTAAAAAAAATAATTAATTCATACATATAATCCCCAATTTTATTTGTACCTAATTTGCATTTCACACCCACACTTAATTTACAAGAGTAATTAATTTCTTAGAAACACATAACATGTGTATCAATAACTAGATACAACAAACATAATCCAAATGAACTATTACATTGCACAAGAATGCAAATAATACACATGGTGCATTGAATGAGTACTCATGCATCATCACAAGTGAAATGTACAACAAATTTTTACTAACACTTTGTGGCGTTAAGATGACAGAAAAATAAGGAAGATGATGACCAATAGTGACTAGATTCCCTTGCCAAAATGGTCTGAATTCATCTTCATTTTTAATGCGCAATGCTGGCTTGCTCAAAGTTACAACATACAAATGCATTAATTCATTGCACCTGAAAACTTAAAAAAGTTTTACAATGGATCCAAGTAAAACATTAGTATTACCAAGCACACAAATAAAAGTAGAAATAAAGAGGGCATATATAGTATAGCAAAAACAATCTTAGTATAGAAAAAAGAACCGAAAACCCATTAATCATTCTCCACATAGGCATCAAAGATTGCTATCAATTAATTCTTAGTCATCATCAGTGTTTATGTTATTTCTAGAAATTAAGCAATTTATAGTTATTTGGGCTGATATACATAATTTATGTACTCTCTATTTTTTATTCTGTTTCTCAACTGATGGGAATTCTGGTGCCTTTGATGGAGTTATGTTCTATGGACATGTGGGTTTCATACAACTGGTGCTGACACAGATCTCCACGGCGGACACCACTCCCCAGTCACGACTCAAGCACTGACCATTTTAAGATTACTACTATGAAAATCATAAAAATACTTGAGCAGTACCTGACCAATTTCAAAAGCACTTTTCTTTTCTTTGGGATCCCCAAACTGATCAATCCAAACAAACACTTCAGCATCTGTATCAAGAATCAAAACATCCTCAGTCAACATGTCATCCTGAGAAAAGTTGATTTGGCAAGACAATAAGCAACCCAAACACAAAATGCATCAATTATCACAGGCTAACATGCGTTCACAAGAACCCGAAGGAAAAATATAAAACTCTGAGGTATGAACTTTACACTGACGGTTGACCACCATGCTAAAACTATTTGTAACCAGAACATGCTAAAACAATTTCACAACTACAAATTTACTACCTAGACTTCACTATCAGTTTTATAATAAAACCATAAAACTGACATATGCTAGCCAACTAACCATGTGGACATTCTAAATACATTGAGACTTAGTTTAACATCTATTGGACGATAGGGGATTCTCATCTGCAAAAAATCAATCATGGGGATGGGGACAAGAAACTACATGAAGTATATTGATCAAGAAAGTAACATGAACCCACAAATAGCACTATAGGACCCACTGCACCTTATTTAGCATTGTAGCAGGGACAACTGGACAAGTTTCTCATATGATAGAAGAGCTACAGCATCAATTCTAATGGGTGCTTCACTCCCATAAAGTAAACAATTAAAATCCATTAGCATTGATAAAACCAAATTATTCAACAACAAATACGTACGCATTCCTATGGATTATCAAGAGTACTTATCAACAAATACACACCCAATCCATAATGACTACTATGTTTTCAAATATCAATTACTACTATGTTGATTAAAAAAAAATTGAATACTAAACATGGCGAGCTTACTGCAATTGAGCCTTGGATTTTAGATCCAAATATTCATTGAGCTCATTCCAACCATTTTTAGGATAAAGAAACAAAATTACAGTTGAACAATTGGTTGCAAATATATTTCCAAAGGGAAGTACACAACTGTATTTACCTCAAGTTAGGAGCTGGATGATTTCTCATTCATATATTTGTGCAATGTTGGATAGCAAATCCATCCCAAAGAGAAGTTTACACCACAATGTTGCAGTATACCCAAATAAAAAAAAAATTCTCTTACTTTAGATGTCAATAATTGACCCCAGCAATTCTTCATTTAGAAAAGCTATATACCTTTGAGAGGTTGACATCCAACATATTCCCATTGTGGTAGTGCTCTTGAAGATGAGAACAAAAATGTTATTGTTAGTGACAAAAATATATAAGAGTAGTACTAAGATGTGAACATTTTTGGTTCAAAGAAAAGATGTGAAGTCCATGCTGTAAATGTTCAACTCTCTTGTGTTATAAGAAAACTAGGCACAACCCATGCCTAAAGGCACTACGAAACAATACTAACCATGCATGCGTTCGGCTAATAACAATACTAATCTCCTCTTTTCCATCTCTCTCTACTTTCTTTTTCCATCTCATCTTTTCTTGATTACAAAGTTCATCATTAATCTCCCAAGCTCAAAGTTCATCTTTAGTCGTCATCAATTTGCTAGTCATTTTTTATTTTTCACATTCTTTTTTCATCCAGGACCCAACACAAATAACATATTACATACACATATACATATAGTACATGAGTAAGGCATTGGAATTAGTCAGAAAAAGAGATAACTTTGCAAATTGTTCCACATGCAATGGAGCTGTTGGGGGATATTTTCAACTCTATTTAGGGGTTGAAAATTTCAGCAAAACATTAACTTGAATTTCTGCAAACATTGTAGCAAAAAAGGGGTTGTTTGGGGTTGAAAATTGGGCAAAATAGGGGCTGTTTTAAGCTATAAATTAGGGGCTGAAAATTCCAGCAATACAAAGGCTGTTGGGGGCTGTTTTCAGCTCTATATAGGGGTTGACAAATTCAGTAGAAAAGGAAAGAGTGGGGTGGGGGTGGCATGGTGGTTTTCTTGAAATAAAATCTTATTGATCAATATCAGTGCGAGAATACAACACCTCCCCCTTTTAAACACATCATCTGACCAACCCAACCTATGTAGACAACAACAACACATAACAAATCCAACTCCTTCAAGCATTTTGACAAACAACTTGAAAGCATAATACATACACTATGTATTGCAGAGGAACATATATAGTAAGGAAAATTACACTGACACCCCTTGAGGTTTGACACTTTGTCACTCACACCCCCTGAGGTTTTTTATGTTACACTGACCTCCCTTCAAGTTTGTGGTTGGTATCACAGACACCCCCTGCCGTTAAATGGCGTTAAAATATGGCTGACATTGACAAGTTAACTTTTCAAAATGTCCAAAATACCCTTATCTTCTTCTTCTTTCACACACATACACACACATACACACACATATATATATATACACATACATATACACCAAAAAAGAGAGTCTCTCTCTCCCCCCTCTCTCTCTACTGTCTTTCTTCTCTCTCTAATGCTCACCACTGTACAACCACCACCACCACCACTACTGGCCGGAACACCCTCAGATAAGTCTCACATGTAGTTATTCCAATTAACCAAACCCCACCATTGTTACCCTCTCCAAGCCTCCACAGAATCTTCCGCATCTCCTCCACTACCACCCGCCCTGTCTCTGAAACCACCTGTTGAGACGCCGCACCCGTGGTGGCCAGAGCCCCAAAACTCAAATTCTGCTCAACAAGCCATTTCAAATCTCCCAAATCAAGAACAATGCCCCGACCCAGTTCTTTAAGCTTATTGGCTATTTGGGTTTTGTCTAAACTGAGCTCATTCTCTAATGGCATCACCTGAACATTCTTGAATTGTCCTTCTTTACCCAATTCACCATTCTCAATTCTCCTCAGAAGCTCTTTCATCACCATCTCTGGCTCCGATTCTCCGACCAGAACTTATATCTATCAATATTTTAACTTCCTCATTCCTTTGCTGCCCAGATTGAACAGAGCTCCCCTATTGCAATTTGGGATTCTAATACAAATTCCGATTCAGCATCGCCATGGGAGTGGGCGTCGGCCGGAACCCAATTCTGATCGGAGACTAATTCACATGGATCGCTGGAAAATTCAGAGATTGTTCAATTATGGCCTTAACAGCTGGGCTCGAAAAGCTCGCTTCACGCATGACTCTACTAACAGTGTCTTCCTCTCTCACTTCAATGCTGGTATTTTACTTTTGGGGGGTCATTGGTTGTAGATCTGAGTCCATATGTAGTAGATGTGTTAGATTGATCCTATAATTTCTCAAATTGGGGAGACTTGTATGATTTATTGGAATCTTGTTCCAAAAGTTTTGCAGAATCATTGAAGCCTAATGAGTAAAGGGATTGAATGATTAGTCTCACAAATTCACTTTCTTTATAAAGCCCTTTCTTACCAAGTAACTCCACATTCAGAGAGAAATTGAGAGACCCAGATCACGAACAAGTGATCATTGAATGAGATTGCAATCAAAAAGGTAAGAACCAAGAAATAATGAGAATCCAAGTAGTGAAAATGCCAAGAGAATGAAACCCAATAGCAGAATAAGTTGAATAACCCAGAGAGCTCTGGAGAGAGAGAGAGAGAGAGAGAGAGAGAGAGAGAGAGAGAGAGAGAGAGAGCAGGGGTATAATTTTCTTTTTAATGCCAACATTAACGGCGTTAGCTTGACATCTCTGACAGGGGGTGTGAGTGATATGTCTGAAACCTCAAGGGGTGTGAGTGACAAAGTGCCAAACCTCAGGGGGTGTCAGTGTAATTTTCCCTATATAGTATTACCAGCAAGAGCCCTCGACATAAAGCAACATATGCCTAAGAACAAACAATGTCTCACATAATGCACATAATAGAGTTAATAAAGGTAGTGAAACTGAATATAATGTTTACATGAATCTCTCTTTCAATCAGTTAAAATGCAACATTTATATATTCACTAGAACTAGAAAATAAACCATTAAACATCCAACATGTATATTTTTACCTTGACTTCACATTTAGAATCGTACCCTCGAGTTTTCACCCATTAGAACATCCTTGAGTGAAACAAAGCTTGGAGTATGAAAAGTAGTTTGATTTTTATCACTAAAACTAAAAAATCTGAAATTTTTCTTCATTTGATCATAACACACAAAATAACAGTCCACAGAAACCATAATTAGATTAAATCCTAAATCTAAACAAAATCTGAGAGAGAGAGAGAGAGAGAGAGAGAGAGAGAGAGAGAGAGTTCTGATTCAAACCTAAATCAAAATCTTCAAATTCTGGGGAAAAAAAAAATAAAATAACAGTCCATAGAAACCATCAGTTAGATTAAATCCTAAATCGGAATCAAAATCTGAGAGAGAGAGAGAGAGAGAGAGAGAGAGAGAGAGAGAGTTTAGATTCAAACCTAAATCAAACTCTTCAAAATATGGAAAAAAGAAAGAAGTAATGAGAGAGAGAGAGAGAGAGGGACCTGTTTGACGGCAGCAAGGCAGCGAGACGGCGACAGCTGGATGGCGAGACGGCGACGGCTGGGCGGCGAGACAGCAACGATGAGGCGACGACGATGACGCGAGGAAGGTTAGGTGCAGAGGTGGGGGCACCGTGTGGACTGTGGGGAGAGGGCTTGTGTGTAGCTGTATTCTTTCCCCAAAATGAGAGAGAGTTGTGAGAGGTTTGACCAAATATTGGGGGAATAATAAGGTTTTGGGGGGAAAAGTAAATTTGGCCAAATCTGGCACATTTTTTTGGTGAAACTAGCACTGTTTGAAACAGTGGCATATTTGGCACTGTTAATAACGGAACCAGATTAACATAATGTAGTGCCAAATTTTGGCACTGTTTTAAACAGTGCCAAATTAAAAACGCAAAACGGTGCCAGTTTGGCACTTTTGGTGTAGTGGAATTTAGAGCATAAGCACCCATAATAGCCGTGAGGTATTAATTATCTTATAAGTCAGTACAAAGATAATTACCCCTAGTCGGTCTTCTTTAATTCACAAAGTGTACCAGTATAGTGAGTTGAAACTCTACCGTTTCCCGTAGTCAAGACAAACCTACTACAACACCATGCTGCAGTCCTACCGATGGTGTGTCCAATCCCATCTAAGACTGTAAACCAAAATCTCACATTTTATAAGATCCGATGGTCTGATTTTCCGTATGTAAGCCGAACTCTACACACCAAACCACCTACTATATATGTAGAATAAGAGACACACATGCACAATATTAAATAAATAATATAATGCAAACATTGCCCACAGAGATTCTCATAAAATGGAATAACTGATTTTATTAAAATAGTAAATCAACTACATAAAGTATGACTTTTAGTATATATCCCTAACAGTTGGACAATCATTGTTTAATTCCAATTCAAAGATATATGATAAATAATATATCAAATTTAATCTACATTAAATTGGTCAATCCTTTTTTTTTTTTGGTAGGTCAATTTAATCTACACTAAATTGGTTCTTTATTTTTGGTCAATTCTTAATTGTGAATATTAACACAAATATGTATAAAATAAAATAAATTTAAATAAGCAAAATTCTCATAAATTGCCACTCGGCAAAACCAAAATCTTTGGCTTTCATATATACTAGTTATGAGTCCATGCATTTGCACGAGATTGCTACGAAATAAGAATGTATTATATTATGCCATTTAAAAAAATAAAAGTGTGAAATACAGCAAAAATAAGAAATAAAAAATTGCGTATCATTTTTCATTTCATGACATTACATAGTTAAGTACCTTCTATTAAAGATAATGGGAATACCTGCGTTAAGTTTAGGTATAATATCATTTTAGATGAACATACCACAATGATCATGCATTTTTTTCATACAGTTTGTAGATATGATATAATTTGCTATGTATTTATTAACTACCTTATAAGTTCACCTTTATCCTCCATTATTAGTTTCAAAAAATGAAAGCAATTAAGTTTTGAGATTTAGTTTATACTTGATTAGACTCGAAGTAAACTTCTAATTGAAGGATTGTTTCCCATCATTTGTGGCATATTCTTCAAATTAATTTTCTTTCATCAGCAGCCTTCATATGAAGAAAAAGAAAACTACACATTTGCTGAAAATACATACAAAACCAAAAGTGGGGACACAAATTCTAATTTTCGTGAGATAGCACACCTTGCTCCCTATATTCGAATTTTTAAACATCAATTAGGCCTTTTGTATCAAGTTGTTTAAGATTGATGCTTGTAGTAGTGTAATTATTGTAGATATAATCTATAAACGTTGTAAGCCAAACAAATGCATGCACAACAAATGGTCAGGGCTTTGTGTTACTATGTCTCCAGTCCTTAGTGAAGCATAAAAAAATTATGGGGTTGAAATTAGTCCACCCTAATTAAGATTAGGTACTTGTTTGCTATAATATTTATTTGGGCGTGCCAGAGCCTTGTTAGGTAGGCCCAAACTAATAAAACAAAATTTCCTAAGTCACTTGTGTGAGTGATACACAAGGTTTGAAAATCTGACTTCTATCAAAACGATTGTGATGGCCAAGTAGGAAAGTACCCTTGGCCTAAGATCCTATGGCAGTATTGAAGCACACAAGCCATACAAGTGATGAAAGATAAATTAAATAAAATAGACTTTTATTTAATTAAAGAAAAGAAATTACAAGAAGTAATTGAAAAACTAGGAAAATAAAAGATTGCTTTATTTGCCTAAACTAAGAATGCTAAAGGATGCATTTGGGATGCGGTTGAATGCGGTGTATCGAAGAGACGCGGAGTCAGTTGATAGCTTGGCCTGCCTGCTTATTTATAGCGGCCATGGAGGTCTCCTAGATAAGGTAGGAAATAATCTGCTAAACATAATCTGGTAAAAAAATACCAGTTTATTTCCATAAACTGATAATGCCTTCCATACCTTCAAATATATATATATACATATGTATATATATATCTTGTATCTGGTCCATCTTTGTGGCTTCATTCGGCTTGCTTCCCCTCCAAGTAAAAGATATACACCATAAAATATGATATTATCTCCCAATATCCATAAATATTATCCTACCAAATCTGATAATACTTTGATATTATCTTCCCTTATCAAATAATACTTAACATATCAACTAAGAGAGTTTGTAGAGATTGATACTCTTCCCATAATTGGCCCACCGTATATATATATATATATATTCCAAAGGTGGCCTAATTTGTGCTGCCCGAATACCTTATGCATGCCAATCAGTGGTTGAATTAATATGGCAGCCAACTAGTGTGTGGCCCACCATTTCGCTAAATGCAAACAGTTCATAAGGAAGTGATCAAACATTGATCAGCCCGATGGCATTGATGAAAGCAAATTTGGACTTTGCCTTAGCATTGCCGTAGCCCGAATTATTAAAATTAAAATGGTCTATGCTTGAGATGGGCCCACCAATGATTACTTCTCAAAAGTAATCTAATGATCTGAGATGACCAAATAGTATGAGTCCGACAAGGAGAAGTTGAATTGATCTGATGAAGCAGCCCGACTAGATGGTGATCTGTCCGAATAAAACTGCCTGGCAGTCCGATTGTGGCAATGCAGTCTGTCCAAGTAAAACTCATTTGGTCCTACTAACTTTGAATTAGTCACTTTGCCCCTAATCATGCAATAGGTCTATAAGTCCGATTAAAAAATCACCATCGGCCTCTACTAAGTTTTGACTAAAAAATGTATTTTTTGGGTGCAAACAATGCCCCCCTGGCTCTTTAAAAAGAAAACAAGTGAAATTTGAAGAGCCATATTTTTTCAAGACCGATTACCTTTTAGTTGCCATGGACGGTCATTTGAAGCATCGGGCTGCCTTGATCCGTATGGGACACATGTAGTCGGACTATATTAGTATCAGAAGACTAAATACTTTGGTGTTTCTCTGCATCCAGCGAAATTGTTGGGTCCACCAACAGGCTTTAGCATATTATCCATGACTGCTACCCTTTGAAAATTTTGCTTCCATCATCATAGCTCCTCGGGATCGTAGTCATGGAATACATGATCATGATAGTATGACCCTGTGCTCCCGTCATCAGCAATCTCATTACCAAGAAAAGTGACGAGGCCTTCTACCAGTCGGGCCCACCATTCAAACACTTTTATGATCATCATACAGCATCCAAAAACCATCTATGACCAACACATGGAACTTGGAGCCATAATCTCCAAAGCATCACGGATTGTTTCGTTTTTTTTTTCTTTGTAAATTGAGTCCGAACAGTATGTGTTAGACCAATTTTAAAATTGGAGATCGGTCTTTAGCACTCTTTTTATTCTATTTTCCCTTTTCGGCCT
Source organism: Hydrangea macrophylla (assembly GCA_033977485.1). Classification (NCBI taxonomy): domain Eukaryota; kingdom Viridiplantae; phylum Streptophyta; class Magnoliopsida; order Cornales; family Hydrangeaceae; genus Hydrangea; species Hydrangea macrophylla. The sequence continues at coordinate 17,367,472 of CM066997.1, forward strand.
AGTGAAATAGTCTGAAATATTATTTTTTACCGAATTAAAATCTCTATTCGGTCTCTAATATTTTTCTTTTGATAATAAACTTGTAACAGCAATACCCACCAAATCAATGACAGCTTTTGGTGAGATCCCCAAAGCCAATGTGGATTTAGATTAACAGTAGCCAAATTGTTAATTGGCTTATAATAAAAAATGTAATCGGTCGCTATTACAAGACCGAAAAAATTGAACAATTCCTCGAGGCTGAGTTTCCTCAAAGAAATATTTTCAAAAAATTTATGGACCGATTTAGTGTCAATCGGTCTCGGCGACGCTTGCCCCACGAGCGGTTCATCACCGATTTCAATAATGGGGTCTTCATCATCGTCCTCCTCACTAACGGGAGGCTCTATGGCCGGTTCAAGATCACTCGGCCTATCACTTTCCTCTTCGGCCTCAATGAAATTTTGAGGCTCGTCTTGAATTTGCCCCCCGAGTGCTTCGTCGTCTTCAACATCAAGGAGGGGCTCTATGGCCGATATAAGATCATTCGGCCTATTCGTAGAAATTATTTTTTCGCCGTCTTCTTGCCCCTCGAGCGGCAAATTAGGAAAACTGCTAGGATTTTCCCTCCAGCTACCGTTTAAGAAATCTTCCATGGACATGAAATTTTCTCCATAAGGTGCTGGCTCTTCTGCTTCACTTACGGCAAGAAGGAGACCGATTTCATTGTTGAAAAATTGTCTATCGGTCTCTAATCGGTCAATCTCAGTTTTTAGTTGACCGATTTCATCCTCATATCGGCTTATTTCACGACTAAGCCGATGACCCAGCTGCAAATCCCATGGCGATCCCAACTTTTGGCAGCATGAATCGCAATGGAGCATCACCTTTTTGAAGTTGAGATGAGAAATTAAACCTTCAAGAAGGCTTATTTTTTCCTCCCTGCAACAAACCTGGTCGCGGTAGAATTGCAGCCATGTCTCACGGTATGCTTGGCTCATCACTTGGCTGTCCCACCGGGCGTGCCAAATTGTTTGCTATAATATTTATTTGGGCGTGCCAGAGCCTTGTTAGGTAGGCCCAAACTAATAAAACAAAATTTCCTAAGTCACTTGTGTGAGTGATACACAAGGTTTGGAAATCTGACTTCTATCAAAACGATTGTGATGGCCAAGTAGGAAAGTACCCTTGGCCTAAGATCCTATGGCAGTATTGAAGCACACAAGCCATACAAGTGATGAAAGATAAATTAAATAAAATAGATTTTTATTTAATTAAAGAAAAGAAATTACAAGAAGTAATTGAAAAACTAGGAAAATAAAAGATTGCTTTATTTGCCTAAGCTAAGAATGCTAAAGGATGCATTTGGGATGCGGTTGAATGCGGTGTATCGAAGAGACGCGGAGTCAGTTGATAGCTTGGCCTGCCTGCTTATTTATAGCGGCCATGGAGGTCTCCTAGATAAGGTAGGAAATAATCTGCTAAACATAATCTGGTAAAAAAATACCAGTTTATTTCCATAAACTGATAATGCCTTCCATATCTTCAAATATATATATATACATATGTATATATATATATCTTGTATCTGGTCCATCTTTGTGGCTTCATTCGGCTTGCTTCCCCTCCAAGTAAAAGATATACACCATAAAATATGATATTATCTCCCAATATCCATAAATATTATCCTACCAAATCTGATAATACTTTGATATTATCTTCCCTTATCAAATAATACTTAACATATCAACTAAGAGAGTTTGTAGAGATTGATACTCTTCCCATAATTGGCCCACCGTATATATATATATATATATATATATATATTCCAAAGGTGGCCTAATTTGTGCTGCCCGAATACCTTATGCATGCCAATCAGTGGTTGAATTAATATGGCAGCCAACTAGTGTATGGCCCACCATTTCGTTAAATGCAAACAGTTCATAAGGAAGTGATCAAACATTGATCAGCCCGATGGCATTGATGAAAGCAAATTTGGACTTTGCCTTAGCATTGCCGTAGCCCGAATTATTAAAATTAAAATGGTCTATGCTTGAGATGGGCCCACCAATGATTACTTCTCAAAAGTAATCTAATGATCTGAGATGACCAAATAGTATGAGTCCGACAAGGAGAAGTTGAATTGATCTGATGAAGCAGCCCGACTAGATGGTGATCTGTCCGAATAAAACTGCCTGGCAGTCCGATTGTGGCAATGCAGTCTGTCCAAGTAAAACTCATTTGGTCCTACTAACTTTGAATTAGTCACTTTGCCCCTAATCATGCAATAGGTCTATAAGTCCGATTAAAAAATCACCATCGGCCTCTACTAAGTTTTGACTAAAAAATGTATTTTTTGGGTGCAAACAGTACTTGGTAGAAAAATGGTACACCTGGATAATATTGGTCATTCCATATTAAACGTGTCAATCAGTCATCACATCCAAAATATTCAAAACTAAAAAAAAAAAAAAAAACAAAGTGGATGTGAAGTAATAGTTGGGCTTAGATTTAAGTACCTCGATATTGGGAGTCCAAGCAAGAGAAAAAACAAAAAAACTAATATGAGCAATAAAATTCATTTTCAGTCATCACATCAAAAATATTCAAAACTTAAAAAAAAAAAAAGAAAAAAAAAAAAAAAGACAAAGTGGATGTGAAGTAATAGTTGGGCTTAGATTTAAGTACGGGAGTCCAAGCAAGAGAGAAAGGAAAAAAAAAAAAAAAAAACTAATATGAGCAATAAAATTCTGAAAATGAGGAGAAATTATTCCCTAGTCCTAGACCGTATGCCACGTGGTGGTAACCGGCCAATAGTGGATTGTCATGTGGCCAAATGTAAGCTTTTTTGACTTCTAAAAGACAGACAACTTCGCCACATGACAGTCTCATACTGGCTGGGACCACCACATGGCAATAGTCTCATACCATTAAAAAACTTCCCAAAAATGAGAGAAGAGTCTGACCATAGACTGCAGCACTGCAGTCTTAAGCTGAGAAATCGGAAGCTAAAATAGAAACTGAATCAATTCAAAAGACCTGACAAACAATAAGTAAACCAAAAAGAAACTCAAGATCTAACATGGAGGCAAATAACCACAGATAAAACAATTTCAAATGGAAATTTTTTAATTGAGACATTGCGCCTAAAAAATGTTATCTAGCGGATAATAACTAATGTTGCTCCACAAATTTTCGAGGTAATGCGGTAATGTCAATGTTGTTTTGCAATTTTTAGATGGAGGGAAATGAGTGGGAGTGCCTTGAAAGTCCTAGCGAAACTAAACATTCTCAATTTAGGAAGAGCTTATGAGTGTTCTCAAAACACCAAAATAAAATAACATTACATTTTGATCAGTGAATAATGATGATATTGTGGCAGGAATAAGAAGAGGGCAGTTATTTAAAAAAAAAAAAAAAAAAAAAATTTGTGTGAAAATTGAACGCTAGAGAACAAAAATGATTGGCACTTGTTTTGTTTTGTGAGAATGAAATTTTGTAGATTCTGGTTGCATGTATAAACCTATGGAGTAACTTACCTTGAGTACTGCCACCAATTGCATACAATAAATATTCCGAAACTTTAAGAATTAATTAGGAGTGTTGAACATGCATGTATGAGAAAATTAATTAGGTAAACAAAGAATGTTGGCAAACAACTAACAAATTGAAGAGTTTTTCGTTGGCAGTCCTCATGATCAGTTGTTTTAGGATGCTACGAAATTAAATTACGAATTGAACAATGATTGTCAAGTCCAGAGTTGTGCTTCTCTCCCAACCAACGACCTTGAGAGTTGAGATATATTGGTTTTTCTAGGATGTGATGTGACGTGGGATAATATAACACGTACTGAGAGAGACTCTTACGTGTAGGCTCAATATATAAGAGATTAATTGGTACAGATTAATATATAGGGAGAAAATTATATGGCTTAGATTAGGAGAATGTATTTGGGAGGATGAGTGTCAGTTACATTTGGAAGTCTTTTAACACTTTGGCATGTTTGGTTGTTCCTTCAAATTGAATGATTCCATTCAAATTTTGTATAGAAGTTAAAGGCAAAATTCAACACCATGAATGAATCCATTTACAAATATGGGAGATTTCACCATATTTCTTCTTATGAGGCAATTTGTTCATTTTTCTAGAATGCCAAAATTTATGATTGTAAGCATCATTTTTGAGACGAGCATCCGTTTTTTAAATGAAACCATTCATGTTTTTCATCTTTTTATATAAAATTGTCTACGAAAACATGAATGGAATTATTTCATTCAAGGACAACCCAAACATGCCTTAATGTATATGTTATTCAATTTAATTTGGTACAGATATTATTTACATTTGGAGAGAGAAATATGGCCATGATTAGGGGAGAGAAACGTGTGTTATATTTGTTTTAATTCAGTTCCCTACTTTGTAGGGATTTGAGGCTAGAATGTTTATTTGGAAAGATAATAATTGGATATTTCACATGGAAAAATTTAAATTTTGAGGTATTGGATAAGTTGCATAAAATTCGAAAATTTAGTTAGTTTTATTCTACTATATATGATTAATTTTAGCCATGTACTATAATTTAAAGAAAATTCTCTTTTTCAAAAGCTACCACGCGGCGAAAGGGAAAACTTTAGCTGTTATATAGATGAGTAATGCTAGGCACACTTTGAAATCCACATTGAATTTGACATTTAGCTTTAAATGCATGTATTTTATGCTGTATAAGTGGTACACAGAAAAGTGTGAAAATTTCACATAGCACAAGGTACATGTATTTAAAGCATAGAATGTCAAATTCAATGTGGATTTCAAAGTGTGCCTAGCATTACTCTATATAGATATTAGATTAGACATATATTAGGTTAGATATGGAAATAAAGCATCAATATTACTTGTGAATCTATTGTGGGTGTGTTTTTTCATTTATCCACGTGTCATATGGGTCCACACATGTAAGCACTCACCATCTAAATCCGTGCAAACGAGAGTGGTGAAATTACTCCACACTAGGAGTGGACACGATCTTTTTCACAAGCTAAAAAGCTCGCAAATTTGTTCATGAGTTCAAATGAGCCGAGTTTTTAAGTGATTGTGAGTATTTTCACGAGCTTTTTCGCACGTCCTTTAAAACTATATAGTTTAATGATAAGTCAGTCATTTATTAAACCTATTTATAAGATTTGTCATATTTTCTCTAGAATTATATTGCTTTGTATATATATATATATATATATATATAAGTCACTATACAATCTCTTTATCAAACCTATTACCGAGCTTTTTCACGAGCTTGCTCGCAAGCCTTAATCGATCGTGTTCACAACCTCAAATGAGCAAGTCGAGCCTAGCCTTTATCGAACCGATCTTCAAGCCCTTATAAATGGCTCTGCTCGTATTCATCCCTACTCCACAACAGTGAACAAATTGAAGAATTTCAAAATGGCCCAAATTGATTGAGAATTGCACGCCTCCCAATAAAACTCCCTCCTTTATTATACTTATAGAATTATTATAAGTGTGTGTTTGATTGGTTAATTTGCTGAAAATATTAAGAGCCCCTTTGGAAGTTCAAACATTTTAAGGGAATGTGAAAATTTTTAATTTTAATTTTTGCCTTTCTAAAAATTTAAAATTTTAGTGTCACATCAAAGAATAAGTGGGAGAGTTTTATATAGTATTTCATTCGCCACATTTAATGTGTCCAACTTTGGGAGTTCAACATTTTAAGAAGACGTAATGATTGTCATCATTCTCATGGCTTGAAATTAGTGCAAAAATTCCAAAATAGCCTTAATTACTTTGTTTTTTCTATCCTTTTACTTTTTGTCGAGTAATTTCAAAATCAATACGGATAATTTTGGAAAGTAGTTAAAAATTTATCATGGAGTATTCTTTGTGTACAATAGTTTTGGATAGCCAAAAAAGATGGACACATGAAATGGAGCAGAGGAAGTAAATGACAAATTTAGAAAGTGTATAGCTAATGTATAAGTATTCTCTTAAAATAAGATATCAAAAGGTGGAATCAAGGACTTTTAATTCAGAACGGAGGGAGTAATATTTAATTTTTTAGTGCGTTTATATAAATTAGACTATATTTTCAAGTTTTCAAGTTTATATCTCCAACAAATGTAAATGTGATAGTGAGATCACCTTGAATACAGTAGGACCATCTAAATTTTCATTAATGGAAGTTGTTTTTGGATGGTTACACTGCCATATGTACTTGGAAGCAATTTTGGTATATAAGTTTAGGAAGCATAGCATTATTTCATAATTAATTCACCACTTCAATGAAAATGAAGTAAGAAAATTTGCTACAACTTTTTCAAAAAAAAGAAAAAGAAAAAGAAGGTTAACTACTCTGACCTCCCTTGAGATTATGTCTAATTACACGGACCTCCCTTGTGGTTTTTATAATTACACTGACACCAAAATTATCATTCTTTGAAATCTAAACCAAGACAAAACCAAAATATTATTGTAATGATTATGAATAATTGTGAAAAGTATATATAAATTTTTTTAAGGGATTAACTTGGGGCACAACTAAAGTCACAACTTTTTTTGCACAACCTCCATTTTGTGTCTATCTCTCTCCTAGTGGGCATTGTGGGGTCACTGACACTGTGGGACACATCAAGAGAAAGATAGACACAAAATGAAGATTGTGCAAAAAAAATTGTGACTTTGATTGTGCCCCAAATATTACTCTTTTTTTAATCTCCATAAAAAATCGAATTCTTAAAAGGGACTCGTAATTTTTGACGAAAGAGGTATATAATATGATTTAACCAGTTGGGTCGATGACTAAACCCTCTTTTTTGTTCAACGTTGGATTTGTGACAACTACATTTGAAAATATCTTTATTTAGAGAGCCTCCGAAATAAAGGGAAAGCTTTTTCATGTAACACTCGAGTGGGTGTCCAGATATAGAAAATGGCATAACCTTCCATGTGACTTTGTCCAACTTGAAACTGTAACAATCTGAGATTGTGGGCGAAAATAAGAATTAGCTTACTTTTGAACCGCCCAACATAAATAATTTTAATCACGTCGTCCAAGTACGACTGTACGAGGACCCAAAAAAAAAAAAAAAAAAGACTTTTTTCTGGTTCTGTAATGTTGTCTTGGATATAGACGAATTTAATGGTCCCACAATAAATATCTGAACGCCGTTATCTAAACAGTTTTTGCAGGTAATAGTACTCTATTTTGTTAGGCGACAGCTATGTTTTTGTTGTGTGGATTCACTTGATTGCAAAAAAGTTTGGGTCGTTGTGGGGGTTTGACTTGACTACTATTAATTAGTGTTAGTTATTACTCAGGTTAGGAACTAACATATGTGCTATTGGAGATAGCGTTGATTCAAACCGATATACAGGATGTTGTTTAAACTTTAAAGCGACAATGAAGTTTGATTGTTCCAAGAATGATCAATTGTACGAACTTGAGACACAAAATTGCAAAAATGGTCAATTGCTATTTTATTACTGCAAAATCTGTGTTTTTTTTTTATTTTTATTTATTTAAATATTGTTATATTTTCTAAATCTTAATCTCAAATAATGGACAAAAATAATGGAGATAGGGGCAGATGCACATTAGGGTAAGATGGGGCGATTGGCTCCTCTTGACTTTTTAAAATCACTATTTATCTTATAAATTTCACACATTATTCTTTTTTTTTTCCACTTAATTGCCCTCCATCAATTTTTCAAAATCACTCTTTTACCTTATATATTTCATATGTTAGTCATTTTTTCCCTTAATTACCCTTCAACTTTTCAAAATAATTCTTTTACCTTATATATTGCATACTTTATTCATTTTTGTGCCTTAATTGCCCGCTTAACTTTTTCAAAATAATTCTCTTACCTTACATATTTCATGTTGTATTCATTTTGCCCCTTAATTACCCTCAACTTTTCAAAAATTTGCTTTTAAGCTATAACAAAAAATAAATAAATCAAGTTTCTACCCCCTCGAACAAAACTCCTGGGTCTGCACCTGAATAGGGACCACTTCAACATCATTTAATCAAAATTCAATGGGTCCACTGTCACATAATTTGGGATGGTAATTTAGGATTAGAATTTGGGAAGTATTACACTTTTTTTAATGAAGTTTTTTTTAAATGGAATTGCAAAATCTCTGTTTTAGTTTTGTTATAGTATCAAGATAGCATATTCTGGGATCTTTTGTACTAATGGAACTTTTTTATTTTATTAAAAAAAAAAAAAAGAATTGCCTGACTTTTTGGATAGAATATTGGATATTTTTGTGTTACTCTCTATAGCGTGTGTTTTGTACACTAGCTAGTCTATATTGAATGAGTATAAAAACACGCTCTCCAATGGCCAGTGACGGATACAAGGGGCAGATGGGCTCAGAGGTGGAGTCAGGAATTTTGGTCAGGGGTCCTAGGCTAAACGGGGGTTCAGGGGCAGCGCCTCTGAGGCGATTTTTTTGGGATTTATTTATACATAATTGACGATTTTTTTTGGGTCTACTTGTATGTAATTGTTATTTTTTGGGGATATGCTTATAATATAAGTCTTTTTGGTGACACATAAATATTGTGTAGTGTCTTTCAAAATTTTAAGAGGGCCTATTTCTAAAACGCATAAAATTATTACACTGAAAGTGTATTTTTTAAAATTTTAGGCTCCTTTCCTTTGAGTTTTATATACCTGTAAATCAATATATATGTAATTGATAGCACTAAATTGGGCCTTGGGCCCCTTGAGGGCCTAAACATAAGTTGAGGGAGGCCGAAACATAGTTGGGGGGGCCTAAATGTAAAATATTAATAAAAAAAAAAAAAAAAAAAACTTAGGATAAAATTTTAATTTTCAAAATTTCAGGAGGGGCCTGGGCCCCCTCTCGTCCCTTAGTGCCTCCGCCAGTGGATGGGCCCCCGACCCCTATTTTTCATGCCCCATAGAAGAAGAAAAAAATTGAGAATATTTTTGCTCATTCATTTTAGTTTATCATTGTTCATTCAGGCTTCACTATGTGACACGTGTTCCATTTCATATCCATTTTACCTCTGCACTATCGACATAATTACTGAAATAGAACACATGTCACCCAGTGAAGGTCTGAGTGAGTAATAGTGGACCAAAAGTAGATGAGAAAAAATACTATCAAAAAAATTATATGATTTTTAGATGGTCACCGCAAAGACCAAAATAATAATAAAATTTGAATATGATATATAAGGCCAATCATAATCTAGTCCATCCAAAATTTGGCAAAAAACTTCTTATATACAAACATATATGCTCAATTCTAATCTAACACATTCTAAATATATTTCTTCTCACTTACCAATTTAGCTGAATTCAAATTATTATAACATCAATGGGAGTGTTACAAATGATATTTAATGATCAACCTTTATTATCAAAATAACTAATAATTTTATTAATTTGATGCAATGGCAGAATTACAAAGAGGACAATTACTAAACTTTTCAACTCTCAAAATGATCATAAAATCTCTCATAATAAAAACTGGAATGTTTGTAATACAAAAACAATGTACCCAAAAGCTCTTAGAAGTTTAATGGACTGTCATTCAAAAAAAAAAAAAAAAAAAAAAAAGTTTAATGGACTGATTGGTAATTTCATTAATATGATCAAGTTCAGTTCAAATCTCATTTTCCGTGTAGTTCAGTTGAAACTGTAGCAATCGGAGATTGTGCGCGAAAAAAGCAATTAGCTGTACTTTTGGAGGGCCCAACATAAATATTTTCAATCACGTTGTCCAGGTACGAGGACCACAAAAAAACAGAAATCGAAAAGCGCGCGTTTTTCTTCTTTCTGAAAGCCGTCGTGTAAACAGTTATTACAGTTAATAGTTTTTGTTAGTTGGCATCTATGTTGTTGTCTGGGTGGATTCACTTTATTACAAAAAATTTGGGTCTTTTTTTCCGAAAAAAAAATATATATTTTTTGTTTGGGCCTTTGTGGGTAACGTTGACCTAATTGAACTTTTAGTACTCCTCTTTCTGTCTCATTTTATATGTTTATTTTAAGGAATTTAACAATTTAAGGGGATAAAAAGAATCTATACATACTTTTCACAATTGCCCATAATCATTGCACTTGTTTATTTTGTTTTGTTTTGGTGTTGACTGCAAGGAAGGGTAGTTTGGAAAACTATGTAAAATTTGCATACTAATTTAGGAAAGTGGATAACAATTTTGGGACATCCCAAAAAGAAAATATGGACACATAAAATTGGACGGATGGAGTATTTCGTTTTGGTTATTGGTTAGCAACACAGTTTTTACAATTAATAGTTATTGAACGTTCCAAGAATGATCAACTGTATGGACTTGAGACACAAAAATTGCAAAAATGGTCAAATGCCATTTTCTACTGCAAAATCTATGCTTTTTTTTTTAGTAATGCTATGCTTTCTAAATAAATAATTTTTTTAGTGAAAAATCTCTCTACACCAAACTTTAGTTTCCCCCTCTATCTCATCTCACAAATTGAAAACCCTTTGTGGAGTGAAATTTTCCAAATAAACCCATATCAAGAACTTTAGGAATTTTCCAGAGAAGCCTGGATTAAGATCAAGTACTTTGGAGGAATTTCCTCACAACCGGTTGGGGATTTTCCCCCCCAATTTCTTTTATAGTTAACTTTGTGAAATTTTCTAAAGAACCTTGGACGAAGATCAATGACTATGAGGAATTTCCCAACAGTAGATTGGAGTTTGTGGATTGTATAGATTTTTTCAAAGAAACCTGGATAAAGATCAAGTACTTTGAGGAATTTACCAACAACATGCTGGGGATTTTTTGGACTGAGAGAGAGAGAGATAGAGATAGAGTGGATGGTCGGTGGTGGCGATGGAGTGTGGCAGAAGGCTGGGGTTGAGAGAGAGAGAGAGAGAGAGAGAGAGAGAGAAGGAGAGGTGGTGGCGTGTGAGGAGTCGGTGGTGATGGTTGTGTGAGGAGAGAGAGAGAGAGAGAGAGAAGGAGAGGTGGTGGCGGTGTGAGGAGTCGGTGGTGATGGCTGTGTGAGGAGAGAGAGAGGGAGAAAGAGAGAGAGAGAGAGAGAGAGGGGTGTATTTTTAGGGATTTTCCATTGTTTTTTTTTTGAATAGCAGCAAATTTTTATTATTAAGTGTCCAAATAGGCCAAAGTACAACCACCAAGGCACCAAACAGGTCCTTAAAGAAGCCCCCCAAAACCAATCCCTTGGTACAAAACAGCCCCATAAGACACCCACTGGAAACTCCACCAGAAAGCTAACTACCCAATACACTTTATACAACATCAACATAACTCTGTGCTCTCAACTCCAGTATGGAACTCCAAATAAAAGTGAGATTCATCCACTCTTGAAAAATATATTCTCAGCGGCCATTGAAGAGACTCAAAATGTTGCTAAAATTTTCTATAAACGAACCAGCAGCCCAAAATGCAGCATTACCCAAAACAGCAGCCCAAAATACAATTCTTCTGGTAGAATAGAGTACATATCCATACGCATAGAACTTATCCTAGCAAAGCAAACAGCCCCACGAGAAGAAAAAGTGCCTATCCTCCCAGAACATCACTCCTTAGACTACAACATCCTTTGAATCACCCATTGAACACAGTCCATTGTTTTTAATTTGATTTCCTGATAAAACCCATAATATGGGTGGGATTATAAAAAGGGTAGTTATGTGAACAAAATATGTATAGGGACTTTTGGTTGAAAGTGTTAACAAGAGGGACTTATAACCATAAAAGTTTCATAAGAAGGGTTTATTACTTAGTAAAACCCAATATATGGGTGGGATTGTAAAAAGGGTAGTTATGTTAACAAAATATGATATAGGGACTTTTGACTAAAAATGTTTACAACAGGGACTTATAACCATAAAAGTTCCATAACAAGGGCTTAATAGGTCCACTGGCAATAATAATGGTGACCGCTTCATCATTATCCAATCAAAATTCAGTAGGTTAATTGTCATATCATTTGAGATGGTGATTAGGGATTAGGATTTTGGAAGCATAGTATTACTCTTTTTTATAGATTTTTTTTAAATAAATCAATAAATCATTTGAGCAGGTGCCGCTGGCAGAACATCCTGGTTGGCCTGCTGCGCAGTCTTCTCACTCTTCTTTGGTGGCATGACAATCAGTCAAGAGATTTGTTGATGAGAAGACTTGTCATTTCCCACAGACGGCGCCAAGCTGATGATGCCAAAAATTGGTAAGAGTAAAGTAGAGCAATCTTAGGAGAGAGAGAGAGAGAGAGAGAGAGAGAGAGAGAGAGAGAGAGAGAGAGAGAGAGAGAGAGACTGGTTTTTTGTATGTGGTTTGACCCTGTTAATGAAGGTACCTACGTCCACGTGTGTGTCTGAGCACGTTCACTAGCAGATCACCGGCGGGCCTGGTGAGCCAACAAAGAGGGGTGACACTACCAGTAATACCGGCCGGGTATATGCGTATAATGGTGAATTCTGTAGAGGTGCTGTGTAGAGTGAAAAGTTGGCCCCTTTGATGGGGGTGAGTGGTCTCTTTTATAGATGCAAGAGACCTACTCATACATGGATAAGGAAATATAATTCAATTGATATAGATTGTCATTAATTGTCGGGGTTTCCTGATTGGATTAGGAAATAGATTGCACTTTCCATTAGTCTTCTAGCTTCAGTAGGAAACTTCCCGTAATGCTCGGGATCATGCCTGTGGACCCGGATGAGCTGTTGCTGCGGTGAGATGTGCCCGTGTGGTTTTCCCGAGCTGTTGGCTGGTCCGTGGATGAACCGCTCGGGATGATGCTTGTCCGAGGAGTTGAGCATGATTTGACCGGGACATGGACAGCTGGCTGCTGATTTGAACCGCTCGATCATAGGATAGAACCAATTTTGGGTGTATTACATATTTATATTTATAAGTTTTTTTTTTGTTTTTTTAAGATATCACAATTATCAAAATAACTGATAATTTTATTAATTTGAATGCAATGTCAGAATTACGAAGGGGACAATCACTAAACCTCTCAACTCTCAAAATGGCCAGAAAATCTCTTAGAATAAAACTGTAATATTTCTAATACAAAAATAAATAAATAAATAAATTTACCCAAAAGCTCTTAGAATTTAATGGGCTGATTCGTAATTTCTTAAACATGATCAAGTTCAGTTCAAGTCTCACTTTTTGTCCAGTTCATGTGATTATGTTAGTTTAATAAAAAAAAATCGTTAAGAGAGTTACTAGATTGAGCACATGACTCCTATACATAAAATTGACACCAACAATTACTTGAATCTGTAGAATCGATTCACTTGTGAACCATTAAATTGATTCCTTGCCTGTTCAAATAGCCTCTTATGAACTCGTTGAATATACCAAAAATTGGAGAGTCATGCATTGACAATTACCTATAGACTAGTGTTGGGATGATGGTCAAACATCAGCACAATTTGCATTTTTGTGCAAATTTAATTTGGATGAAAAAGAGTGATGTAAACTTAGGGGATGGATTCTATAGTCTTTTGGGAGCATGTTAGTTTAGGTAGTTTAATTTCAATGAGGCAACAAGTAGCTACTTTCTCATTATAATCACATTGTTAGGATGCATTTTTACCATTACATTATCATCTTCCTTTTAAACATATTTTGAATATGCATCTAAAATGGTTTATTTATTTATATTTTCTTTCAAAAGGATGCGATTCCTACTTATTTTTTGGAATATGTTTTTGAGGTGGGCTTGCATAAGAGGATATGAGTTGGAAGTTGAAAGATTGAAATACTACTAAACTTTTGTAGCAAATTAATCTCACTCTGTAATGTTGCGATCATGCTATATCTCCATTGATCTCTACCCCTCTTTTGACTTTTATCTCTCTCTCTATATCCAGAGAGTATATCAATATTGATACACGTGCTACGAAAATAAGTTATTTGTACAATTCCATGTACACGTAGCCTTATATCCTTTTTTTTCCTTGAGATGCTCTCATTCCATACGTAGGAATTATCTAATGCGACCGTCACACCCATGTAACTTCTACTGTGATGTGAATATTCTGTGGGTTTTTCTTGAATTTTACTATAATAAAGAGATCACAATGGCTATTATACGGTATGATGGTAGCATGGAATAATTTCTTCTTTTATTGTAGGTAGTGTTTTGTTTTTGTTTTTGTTTTTGTTTTTTGTTATTTATTTATTTATTTATTTTTTGTGGTTTTGTTTTTTAATTATGTTTTCCCCCTAAAATAGAGACGTGGCCTGGTGTTATCATAACAAATGTTATGAACTTGATCAACAAGAAAACTTACAGGAAAAATTTGTGATAAAGGCCAAAAAAAACATCGAAGTATGCTCGAAGTACTGACTTAAGCTTTTGAACAAGTTTCGTTTTAACATACATCTTAACTCATTGTCTAACCAAGTGTCACTGAAGCTTTTCAACACAATACAACATGGGTTCTTTAGGTAATATATATTACCTGATTTTGTTGAGAATAGATGTTTGTCAAAAGAGAGAGAGAGAGAGAGAGAGAGAGAGAGAGAGAGAGAGAGAGTTAAAGTGAGGTTTATAGTTAAAGACAATACAAATGAGGGAATAAAGGCAATATCAAGATCACTTATTCTATTGACATCAGTTACCCCAAAAAAAATTAAACCCTCGCTTGTCCAAAAACCTAAGTATTATTCATCTTCTCTCTCACATACTAAAATAATTAGTTGGAATGTGTATTTTAAAATTCATACATTTTCAATAAAGAGTCCTTAAATTATAATTAAACAACTTTTAAGGGCATTTTGGACCAATGAGAATAAATAAGCCATTTGATAGCTTATGTTACCATACCATACTACAACTTAATTACTGCTATGAAAAGCTGCACCAAACAGGTTCACAGCTTATTTTGAGTTATAAAAGCTAAAAGCTATAATCTATAATATATATAGTTAAACTGCAACAAACCGGCCCATGGTCAGAGCCCTTTTGGGATAACTGGGCGAATAAGAGATTTTTCTAGAGGAAAATACATTTGAAGAGATTCTTTAAAAAGTTGCTTAGTATTTGGTATTGTTGTAATAATTAAAGATTTTTGTGAAATAACGATTTCACTAGAAGCTTTTTCCAAAGTCCGATTCAACTTAGTCGAAAAAGTTTCAATTTACTGCTTTAAAATTAATCATTTTGAAAGAACAAGGTTGTCCAATAAAAGATTTATTAAATAACAAATAAGCTATAAGCTAGAAAGCGCCTCTACCTAGTCGATAACGACTGTTGGGTTCTAACGTGAAATGGGGCTTATTTTTTTTCTTTACTGTTTGTAGAAGTGGGATTCAGTGGGGTCCATGAAATAAAAATGGGTGTGAGAAGCAGGAGTACGATTACTTCTTTTAGCAACTCCATTCTGTTGTGGCGTATCTAGCATTGTGTATTGAGTACAAATGCCATACTTTTTAAGAAATTTGGCAAATGCCCCAGAATTTAGGCCAGTCTCATCATATCTATCATAGAACTCACTACCTCAATCAGACCTCACTATTTTAACATTTCTATTTTACTGCTTCTCGACCTCAGTAATGAATAGCTCAAGGATGTCAATGACCTAAGACTTTTCATATATTAGATATACATAACCATGCGAGAAAAATCATCTATAAAGGTGATAAAGTAACTCTCTCCAGCAAAACATGGAATGGAAATCGGTCCACAAATATCTGTATGAATTATCTCAAGAATCTTAGTACTTCTTGTGGCACCTTTCTTAGTGTGTTTGGTTTGCTTTCCCTTAATGCAATTTTTACACACTTCAAAAATCAGTGAAGTCTAGGTTATCCAAAATCCCAGTCTTCACCAATCTATCAATTCTATCCCTGACAATATGCCCCAGTCATTTATTGTCATGACCCATCCCGCTATGCGCGAAAATAGGACACGTGGCACGCCACCAAGGCTCATCCAATTCCATTAAAGTAAATTACCAGTGGAAAACATAAGTAAAACCCATTAAAATCAGAGTTATAAAAATTTTTGCCCAATTGGAAAAGTTCCAAAAAGAATTCATTCAGAAAACAAAGGTTCAGTCGACTAGAGATGGGACCCGGTCGACTGAAGATCAAAAGCAGTAAGTATTAAAAGTTCAAAGGCCGTGTCCAGTCGACTGTGTCGGGGACTCAATCGACTGGAGCCTCAAATCTTTAGTCGACTGGTACCTTGTCAGGACACTATTCAAGTAGAATGTTGTGTTTTCGTGCAGAAACCAGTTGACTGATGGTCATCTTCAGTCGACTGAAGCCTTTGAAACATGAAGAAATACTTCTGTAACACAGGGATCCAGTCGACTGTGTCAAGGATTCAGTCGATTGAGCCCTATCAAAATTGCACAATTCTGCAGCATTTCAAACCAAGGTTTCTCCAATTCAATTCTACATAAACACAACTATATTTTAACATATCAAAACATAATTTACAGGAGTTCTATTACAGATTAGAAGATCTCAAACCTATGTCAAGATTCCACTACGACATATTACAAATTCCTAATTCTTGTTACAAGTTTGGAATAAAAAAAAAAGTATGAACAAGTAGTGATTTTCCCCGGCATTCCTCGGCCTCGCTCCTCACGCTTCTTCTTTTCTCGCTTCTTATCACCTATAATGGAGTAAAGCTCCACTGCTCAACTATATGCTGACTGGACAATTCTAAATGTATGCTTATATGACAAGCCATGTTTAAAACATCTAAAACATATAGAAATAGTCGCTAGGGTGAGTGGTACACATTCATCTAGCCCGTGGAAGGCACACCTCTTCCACGCATCCCATACACTGGTTGGGCCTTCTTCCATACCAAGTACCATGTCTTGGTTGGGCCTTCTTCCATACCAAACACAACCACAATCAAAATCACAATCCTCAAGGTTCGAGGAGCTTACCCCCGGATAAAATTACACCAAACCCCCCTTTGACCCAAGTAGACACATAGCATGCTCACATAAACAGTTATACATGCTTTTCTAACATTTTCGCGTGCATAATTAACGGGCCTAATTAACACATGAATTTCTCCTGGATCCAAAATATCAACTCGATATTTAAAACATGTGAAGTCCGTATATTTCACAGATCTAGAATTTATACTTCGTGCGATTCCTCTTAAAGTTTAAAGGATCGACTAAAGGCCTGAATAAACGTCGGATCTCAGTTTATACACGATTCCTACAAGTTTTACCTGAATTTTCCCAAATTTCTAGAAATTAGATTTTTGAAAAAGTTTACCAAATGAGGCCTAAGAGGTATCAAAATGAATCTCTTACCTTGAGGAGTCCAAATATGGAATTTGGAGAAAAACTGACAGACGAACGGTCATCGATCAGCGTCGTGAAGCTCATAGCCACCAAATCTCCTTTTTCTCTCTCGTCTAGGATATTTTTAGAAAGATTGGCAAAAAGAATCTCACCCTTATCTATTTATAGGCACGAGACTTGAAAATTATGCTTACCTCCCCACGAGTTTTCAAAACGTTTAATTATCTCCCGAAACGTCTTAAACATCTACTTTATTATTTTGCGAGTGAAAACTAAAATTTATAAAAGATTCCGTCTATGTTCCGTTTGGGTCCAAAATAAGGATTCAAAAACTAATTATGTGTAATCTTTATACCACCTACCTTTTATGCAGTGAATAACTCACATTCTCACCATAGTATTCTAAATAATATATAACGATATCAAAATTACCAGAAATTTATTCTACATAGGTAAATTTACTGTTCATAAAAATACTAGATATCAAATAACATTTAGATCACATAAATGTCGTTTAATCATGCCAATGCAAAATGAAGTTCCATGTTCTCGTGTCTTCAACTGACACCTCGTCATTGACCCACAGTCAACCTCATACAGAATTATCAAATAACATTGATAATTCACAAAAAAAAATAAAAAATTTCAAATATGCATGATAAAACCATGAAGTTTCCGGGACGGGTGTGACATTTACGCCACAAGATTGAAAATTTTTCATTAATTAGGCATTGTGAACCAACAATTGAATGCAAGGCTATTAAAGATTGTGCAAACTCATGATTCAAGGAAATTATATATAAACCATCACATAAAATACCAGAACCAACCATAATAGAGTTAAACATTAAACTGAGTTTTGCACAACCAAATAAAATAGAATATCCAGCAACATCTAATATGGATAAAGACACTAAATTCCTAGAAATCGAATGTACGTGAAAGTGTCCATAAGATCCATCTGATGACTTGTCTCCAAGAGTAGGCGATAGGTTCCAACAACTACCAGTACTTCCGCTTTGAGACAGTTCCCCATATAGATAAATCGTTCATTTTTCTTCGGGTTCCGGGTTGTAAGGAATCTCTGCATTGAATTTGCTATGTGAGTTGAGGTCCTAGGTCAATCCATCAAGTATTAGAAGGAACTTCAGCAAGATTTGATTCAAAACATACAAAAGAAAGATTGACACCTCTCTTTTCGAATCAATCTTTATGCTTGCTACAGTCCCTTCTTCACATGTCCTTTCTTGCCACAAAAGTAACATTTGACAGTAACATTTGACAGTGAATTGGACTTGTTCATACCATTTCAAAAAGTTTGACCCATTAAGAGTTAGAATGTTAAATGCATGAGAGTGCAACAAAGTGGGAATAGTCACTGAAATAAATAGGACAATGCTCACGTTAAGGCCTTGAGTCTATCTTTAATATAGAATTATAAATTCTAAACAGATGAACTATTAACATCACTACGGTTTCTCCTTTATGCGAAATCTAAGCATATCTAAGTGTCCACTTTATAGATGCAAAATATCATCACCTATATAGGTCTAATGTAATTTATGTCACCTAATAGTTAGTCATGTTACCTTTGGGTATCCGATTCTTTACTAATAAGTAACACAAATTACATTACCATATCCAGTTCATAGTTAGTTGATAGTGACTCTCCTTTGGACTGGTCCCGATCTCCTAACTTTAACGACCATTGAGAATATTTTTGTCTTTTGTGTCATCTTTATTTGACAAATCTTTAATGTAGTTTTATATTCATATGACTCGCGAACCTAGGTCACTTTGGCGACTACCAAGTTAATAAATCCTATGAAAATAAAACTAACCAACAATATTCTCTAACTTTTTATTAGAGTTATTTGTTTATTTGTTAAAATTGTCATTTATTTACTTCATCAATTTTATAATACAGATAGTAAATTTAAAATTTTTTCTTTTATGTGATTAAAATCTTTTCAATGACAAAAGTAGCAATAACTCTAAATTTTAGATAAAACAAATAAACATCAATTTATCTTAACTATATAATGTAATCACAAAAATTTAATCATATACAATATTGTTCAATATACCCAAAACGAACAATTAAATTGAAATTTAATCATACTGGAACTATGATATACCAATACCAGCAACATTATCTAGATGACTTCAACCTCGATCTGCATAGCAACAAATATCACTGACTCTAAAAGATAGCCATTCATGTCGTTGAAAATGGAACTATCACAAATTCTCTCACTTGTGATATATTGATACCATACTCATGTACATGCACCAAAACAAGACAATCACAATAGATATACATGCACTGTTATCATAAGCAGAAACTTTAAACATGTGCAGGAGCTAATCATGTCCATTAAAATATTATTAAATTGTACATGCTTGTTATGAATTTATTGATAACTTAGTCTAAGACCATCTCCAAAGGCCACAGCAATCCATTGCAGCAACTCTTTTTGCCATGCCATGTCAGCATTTTAAGCTCCAAGGGACGCATCAAACATCCGCAGCAAACTTGCTGCCCCTCTCATTCGCAGCAATTTTGCTGCTTTTGCTTATTGCACCAAACCAATATTTTGAGAATAAAAAATGAATATGGGAAAGTGGATTGGTGTAGATTGAGTAGAAAATTGGGAAAGTGGAGTTGGGAAAGTGAAAAATTGGGAAAGTGGGTTCATAAATAACATAAAAAAATAGAATTTGCTGCACATTGTTGGAGTACAAAAAAAATTTCCAAGGCAACTTTGCTTTTCACGCAACAAATGACTGTTTTGATGTAAAAAATTTGACCTCTCCTTTGGAGATGGTCTAATACTTCCAAAATCAATACTAAAGGCAATGAGACCTCAACGTGTGGTTATGTGGAATAAATTCATGTCTGACAATCAATGATAAAAAAAAATAAAATCACCCAGCATTTAATGATTTGATTATCAATGCAGTTCAAAGGTTTATCAGTGAATAAACAACATGAAACTATGAGATAGAACTGGTAGTGCGCTGATCGAAAACATAGTACATTCAGTCATATAAATATGATACATATAATTTCAGATCAGAAAATATTTCATCCGGACTCAAAAATATTTGGATTAAATTTTATTCTAAGATGCATGGCTTTGATATCAATTGTTATTCTTTAATAATCAAAACTATCATACAGAAGTAATTTTAATTGCCAAGATCTGAAATACAACATACACACCTTAAGAATTCAGATATAAATTTACATACCGTTATTTGTCATTGAAATTAGTAGAGACGGAATTGAAACCCCTCAGATTGAACTTTATTTAAGACTTCTCCTTCTTCTCTCTGTCTCTCAAATATGCACACTTTTATTTATTTATTTATTTTTTTTTATATGTTTTAATTGATTGGAACGTTAACTTTCAAGCGGAAGTGTGTACCTTTTATAGAGGAGAGAAGAGGGTCTTTTAATGACTGTCATAATGACTGTCTTGGAATATGAACTGTCTCTTACTTAGTGATTGTTGAAAGATGAACCACTCAATCATTGATTCTCCCAATAATCTATATTGTGTATCTTATATATATATATATATATATATGTGTGTGTTTGTGTGTGTAAAGCTAATTTTTTTTAAAAAAACTTCTCATATGAGAAAGCACCTTATGACTATTAGATGAGAAAACAGTCATTGAATTCCTGAGAATCTCGAGGTGTATTTATGACTGCTTTCTCATCCAAGGATCATAAGGTTTTTTTTATTTTTTTATTTTTTTATATGAGAAGCTTCTCACAATAGCTTTTCCCTATGTGTATATATATATAGATAGATGGATATATATTAAATGGGATAATTTTCTATTGGCTAAATAGTTGGTGGAGTCCACAGAAAGCTAGTGAGCCACATTTAATTTTAGGGTTTTGTTAACATGTGCCCATAGGGCATAGGGTATATGTTAAGATTCTAAAAGTGGAAATAAATAAGGGAGACAAACACTGAATCCTACACTGGACACTGAAACCCACACTGTACTCTTTGTTTATTTTCACTTTTGGAACTTTAACATGTGCTCTAAGGGCACATGTTAACAAAACCCTTAATTTTATAGGACTTTTAAAAGTCACATAGGTGTTGTCGCATTTTCTAGAACCTCTAAAAGTCACATAGAAAGTTTACACTAATTACAAGGACCTCCTTTGTGGTTTTCATAATTACACTGACAACAAAATTACCATTCCTTGAAATTTACACTAAGATAAAAGTATAAAGTTGTTGTAATAATTATGGATAATTGTAGAAAGTAAATATAATTTTTTTTTTATTCCCATTAAAAAGTTTGAGTTATTAAAGTGAGACTCTTAATTTTTGACGGATAAAGTATATATGATTTAACCAGTTGGGGTCGATGAGTAAACCCCGGTTTTTCAAACCATAATTTCAATAGAGGTAATTTATTCCCATACAAAAAAAAAAGAAAAAAAAGAGGTTATTTATTTGTATGGTTACACACTTATACTTTGGGGTGTTCATAAAAACTAAAAAATCAAATACCGGCCGAAATTGAATTGACCAAAAATTGATTGATCGATTTTTTAAGCAAATGCATAAATTAAAATCGACCAAAAATCAACTAAAACAGCCTAAAACCAAACATGATCGGTTTTAAAATAAAAAATCAATCGCAATCACCCCTACTTGTAGTCTCTCTCTCTGTATTATAATCGGAATTGTATTTTTTTTTTTTTTTTCGTTCTCACACTCATTGTGTCCCTAGTAAGAGCTTAATTGCTAATCCAACAGCAACAAAAAGAATTAATCAAATCCGTAAATCTATTCAAACTCTGCTGATTTGAACTTAGATCTTTCTTTTTGTCCCTTCAACTCCATCACTCCAGTCCATAATATTATTCATCCACTCTTCATCTCCAATGGAGTCGCAGAAAGCATCCTCCTCAGTACCTGTTTCACTATTCCCTGTTTGGGTCTCACTCATGGTCTTGGCCTCCTCTGTCAAATTATTATGATTGGGATTTGGGTCTTCATTAATATTCCATGTTTGGGTCTCAGCAGTAAGTTTATCTGCAAAATTACTTGATTCTCCTGGGTCCCAATTTCCATAGTCCGAAATTGGGAAATTGAGCTTTGCTTTGCATCCTTTGAATTCAATGGCGGCTCTGTCATAGGCCCTCGCCGCAACCTCCGCCGTCTCGAAGGTGCCTAGCCACTCACGTGCCGCCTTACGCGGGTCCCAAATCTCCACCGCCCAGTTCCCAGACGGCCTCTGTCGAACTCCCCTATACATATTCGTATTCTTCTTCTTCTCTCTTTTCTTCTTCTTCTTCATCTTCATCTTCTCTTCTGCATTATCAATGTCATCACCTCCTCCTTTCATGAAGAGGTCACAGCCCAAACATTCTTTGATTCCACAGTGTTGACACGTGGCCCCCTCTGGGAGAGTGAGAATGTCTTGATGATCATCTGGACACACCTGGGTCCCACTTGGCTCAAATTGGAGAATTCGAGCTTGTTCAATGGTGGTGGGCCCATCTTCGCCGCCGGCGATTACTTGCGTCAGCGCCAATACAATAATGTTTTCCTCATGTTCCCTCAAATTCGAGGGCACATTTGGAGAACTTTTTTCTGAGTTGGGTGGTGGAGTGAAATTCTTCATTTTGTTGGGGGTGAGGTTTACTATTCACAATCATGTGAGAATTCCCAGATTGTGCAAAAATTGCAGCGAGGCTTGTGTGTTGTGGGGGGAGGAACGAGAATGGTATTTATATGTAATGGCGTGTATGGAAATGCAAGCTGAAAAACACTCTTTTGGACGCGGACTTTGCCTACCTAGTCATTAAAAAATAATATTTGGTTCTGATTTGCCACGTGGAATGCGGCCGATTTTTTCCCTTTTAAATGATTGGAGAAGGTGGATGTACGTTGTGGGGTTCAGGAAATAAAGAGAAATGATAGATGTACAACAAAAACTCACAACTAATTGCACAACCTGCTTAAAAATATTAGACTTTGTGCTGAAAAAGCTGTACACCCATTTTTTTGTCTTTTTGTGTGTACAGTTTTTTCAGCACGAAGTCCAACAATTTTAAACAGGTTGTGCAATTGGTTGTGGGTTTTTGTTGTGCATCTATCATTGCTCGGAAATAAAAATGGGTGAGAAAAGGCAGAGAAGTGGATGTAGTTGGGTCTTAGTGGGGTCAATGATAACATGAGAAATGCTTAATGCAAAAAAAAATAAAATAAAATGCACAACTAAATTCACAACCTGTTTAAAATTGTTGGACTTCATGCTGAAAAAGTTGTACACTTCTTTTTTTTTTTTTTTGTCTTTTTGTGTGTACATATTTTTCAGCACAAAGGTCAACAATTTTAAACAGGTTATACATTTGGTTGTGCATTTTTTTTATGCATCTAGCATTTCTCTTGATGTTTGGTGATTACGTCAAAGGCTTTGTTGTGGGATTATGGGAAGTCAAACAATAATGTTAGATGCCCAAATAAAATGCACAATTAAATGCATAATCTCTTTAAAATTGTTGGATCTCGTACTGAAAAAGTTGTACACCTCTTTTTTTGTCTGTTTGTATGTTCAGACTTTTCAATACGTGATCCAACAATTTTAAACAATTTGTACATTTAATTGTGTATTTTGTTTGTAAATCTAGCATTATTCGAAAGTCAAAACATGTCAAAAGGAAAAAGTTTTACCAGGAGAAGAGGTATGCATGGCATGTGCAAATGTGCGAGTTTGAATGATGTCTAAATTAGTTTCAAGATGGATATGGGTGAGTACAATATATTTGGCCCGAGCTTTTGGCCTCCCTAAGGGAGGTCAGGGGTTCAAAATCTGCCACGAGTCATATGATGTAGTTAGAGTGATGGATTTTAAGATGGATAATATTTACTTTGGTATGGATTTAAATACTACCGCTAGGTTGCCTCCCTGATTTACCTATTGCGTGTGTTGGAGGTCGGTGCATGTGTCCGGTGCTTGCCCCCTATTCTTACTCGGATATTAAACGACAATAGGTACTGACTCCGAAATCGAGGAGGACAAGCTTGGGGATTTGTCCTCGGATCCGAAAAAAAAATTAAAAAAATAAAAAATAAAATAAACATACATGACAATTAATTTTTCTTTTATGATTCCTCTATTATTTTCTTTTACTCGTTAAATTCAGGAACCAAATAAAACATAATTAGAATTATTCATTAACTTTAAGTTTTAAAGTTTGGACTGATAGTGAAATAATTTGGCATAGACAAAACTGAAAAGAGACGAAGAAGGAAGAGGAAATCAAGTTGAGACAAAAATTTAGAACATACTGATTTATTAACCATGAAGTGTACATAAATTTTTTTTTTTTTTTGTTTGGGCCAAAATATTAAAAATAATTTTTTTTTACTGACAATTAGGACCCTTGTTACACTTTTTCAGCCAAACTGAAGGTCAACAATTGGGAGATATCGATCATATGTGTAGCAATAAAATGGTAACATACAAAATATTGATTCTCAGGGGTAGGGGTGAAAACGGTTCGATTCAGTTCGGTTTAATTTGGTGCGATATTTAGTCAAATTAATCGATTTCGGTTTGGTTCAATTTAGTGTAAATTTTCGATTCGATTCAGCTTTTGCAATATTACATGAATGAAGTTTTTAAAAACTGAATCAATCGGTCCGGTCGGTTTTGTTACACCCCTACTCAGGAGTATTATTATTAGAATGAAAGTATTGAAGTGAATTTATAAAGTACGAAAGTAATTTAATTTTTTTTTTTTTTTTTTTGTAATAAGTGCAACTTTGTATATGTAATCACTAATGGAGAGTGTATTTTTGCTCCCCATATTATGTTCAACCATTGTTCACTCCTCAACATTATTATTATTATTATTATTATTATTATTATGCTTTACAAAAATCAACACTACTATTATGTCATGTCCCATTCATGACCTATTATGTAAATGTTTTAGTAGAGATGATGAATTGAAACACATAGATGAGTGCACCGAACACCCATATCTATATATATATATATATATATACGGTTAGGCTCTTAAATGAACTGAGTTGAGTAAACTTACCCAATAAATTGACTTTTAAGCCTAAAAGAATGAGCGGTACGAACGTAAGGGTACAATTGTTAAGTCATTTTGCAAACCAAATTGGGAAAGAATAACATTGTTCACTATTTCAAGAGTAATGCAATGTTTCCCAAATTTCTATTCCAAGTGGTTTCCAAACATGTGGTATTGAGAACACCTTCAATAATTTAGGAACCATTTCAATATTCTCTAATCAAAATCAAATATCGGGCTTACTTTCTCATATATATATAAACAATTTGTAATACCAAATTTGAGAAGCAAAACATAATATATAAAAAAATTAAAAATTAAAAATTAAAAGCAAAAAATAATTAAAATTACTAGTATAAATAGGATTTGTAAATGTGTTTCTTCAATGTGTCACGTGTCAAATGGGTCCACACATGTAAGTGTAATACCCTATATTTTCGGAATTAGACCCTATATGCTTGTGTGAACCCTTGGTATAAAGCCTTTCTCAAGCGATTGAACTATTCACAATCGATCGAACTTATTGTTTCTCAATCGATTGATCCTACTCTGAGCAATCGAAACTCTGCCGGCCTGATTCTGTGACCCTGATTCTATGACATAGACCTTCTTCAAGCGATCGAAAATCTTTCAATGGATTGAACCTGACCAACCTGTGTTCAATCGATCGAACTTACTTCAATCGATCAAAAAGTGTTATTATTCTTATCCCTGTGTTTGCCACATGTCCCTCTTTCCTTCCTATATATATGGTTCATTCATGTGTGCGTGTGGTGTTTGAGTAAAAGAGAGTTTAGAGATAAGTGTGTGGGTGTGGGTATGGGTGTCGGTGTGGGGTGTGGGGGTGTGTGTGGGTGTGGGTGTGGGGGTGTGTGTATATGTATGTGTGTGTGTTTGTGTGTTATATATAGATATATATATACCTCTCAGGCAGGAGGAAAGAGAAGAGAAGAAGAAGAAGAAGAGAATAGAGAGAGAAAGAAAGGATAGAGAAGAGAAAAGAAGAGAGGAGGTGGAGTCACCATAGCCGTCGCTGCCGCAACCGAGCTCGGAACGCTGCCGCCGGACCACCAGAGTGAGGTGAGTCCATTGACTCACTCGATGGAGGATTCCAGGATGCTTGTAGTGTGTTAGAATGTGTATATTGTGACTCCAAGACCCCGATTCGTTTCTGCTCAATTCTGGTAAGCAGACGACCGTTCGATCGATCGAAATCCTCGATCGAAAGGATTTCGATCGATCGAACTTATTATTCTTCAATCATTCGTAAGGACATCAATCGATCAAAAATGCTTTAATTGATCGAGACCACCTTTATCTAGATCGATTGAGAGGGACTTTAATATATTAGAACTTACAGAACACTGTCATTTCCTATTGATTATGAAATGAACTGTTTAGCTATTAAATATTGATGGATATCTATGCCTTCAATATTCGACATTGTTGGTTGAAGAAATAATGCGACACTGTAACAATATAAACTGTTTAACTCTATATGATATACTGCTGAACTGAATAGTAGAACGGAATACGACTGCATGTTAATAACCAGAAATGAGTAGATATGATAAATGATAACGCACATGATAGTTTTATATCTTGAGCATGAGCATTACACGACGTGTGTTCAGCATGCACGGGATAGTGGTATGAAGAGATAAGAGAATATGATGAGCATAAGAAACTATGCCTCAATGTGGAATATAAGATATGTGTACTTTGGATCTATGGGATCAACGGCTGACGAGTCGGGTGGACATGGGACCGTTAGAGTTTCTACTGCGCCTCTCACTGTTGAAGACGTCTAGTGATGCTTGTGCACTATTGAAGACATTCAGTGTACCATTGACGATTACATCTAGCTAGCTAGTGCCCTAATGTATTCGTCGTGGATTCAGCGACCCGACGTAAGGATAGGTGCATGGGATGGATGCATGGATTTGGTGAATAGCATGATGAGATATTGTACCATGATCTTTATCTTGTTTTTACATACTATGATTCTTGAGTTGATGTATAGTTTAATGAGACCTCTACTATGTCTGTGAGTGACGTCATTGATAAAAGATTAATCACATTTTAAGATGTTGAACAATAAGGGGTGAGGAGTATGTTTAACGTACTCACTCAGCTTTATATTCAAAGTTGGTGGCATTTATGCCCTGGACATTCCAATGTCTAGAGCTTTGCAGGTCTTGAGGACATAAGACTAATGTTCCGCCAGACTTGGAGTTGAAGGCTTAAAGATAAAGACGTACTGCTTTGTAATAGCTTGTTTATACATCTGTTGCACTTATGTTAATATTTGTTATAGGCTTCAGACTATAAACCAGTTGTTGTAATAGTTTTTAGTAGATTGCGACCTGTGAGTTTCTGCTGTAGCCTCTGATTATGTTTATAAGATATGTTCTATGAATAACATTCTCCATATCGTTGTGTTTAAAGGGTTGAGTACATGACAATGCGGTTATTCACCAGTCACGGGCCTACAGGACCAAAAAGGAATTTATTTTCTCCATTTTTGCTTCTCCGGGGCGTGACAGGATTTTTGGTATAAGAGCCTAAACCGCTTGTCTTTAGTGTTATAACCCAAGTTCTAAGTTAATATCGATAGCATGAGGATTAGTTGAGATGAGATAGACCTATTATCTTGTCACGTATACGAGAAGTTAGACGAATCCATTTGAGGATGTTTCATTAGAAGGTAGTAACTACTAGAGCCGATAAGACTCTTTCAAACTACTGATAACTGAGTTCTCGGAGAACAAGGCATTGAGAGTTAGTTGTGGGTATAGAGACCATAAGTGTAGAGCTATTGGATTTTAGACACTGACGAATTCCTGAGTGATCTTGGAACAGTCAGTACGACCTAGAAATAGAAAGAGGCTAAGGATAAGATGATCCTGTTACCTTGAGTCACATGTTAGTTGAGTGATCTCACATGTTAGTTGAGCAGTACTCGTAGTCTGGAACCTGAGAATAACCTTTTTTAAGAATACATGGTAGGTAGACTGACCTTTATGGTTAATATAATTATTTATTTGAGGTATTATAATTCTTGATGTGATCGTATTATATGTAGTGGTACTGTATTTTGTTACCACATTTATTATTTTTGCCTGAGTTGTAGGATAGAATGCAACTGACCGAATACATTTTTCGAACACTACCAGCACTCATTATGGTTAGAACGACTCGAAGGAACCCGGGCCAGCTGAATGGAGTACCTGATGTAGTACCTCCCGAGATAGATCCAACAGGAATGGTTGAAGTTTCATCCGTCGCATGGAACAAGTTTTCAATCGTGCAGATTGTGTCATCGGCAATGGAGCACCAGTACGTCAAATAAGAGTCAAGCTGCTAAAGGAATTTCATGCTCTTTAACTAGGAACTTTTACCTGATTAACGGGAGCATGGAAAGATGAGCAATGGATTCGCCAGATAGAATTGATATTTAAGACGCTCGAATGTACTGACACTGAGAAAGGATGTTTGGCAGTATTTCAACTGACGTTCTCAATAGCGGATTGGTGGGATGCAGCGAAAGCTACAATTGGTGAAGAAGCTACAGGGAGGATGAGTTGGGAATCATTCAAGACTCGATTTCTAGAAAAATTCTTCCCAAAATCTGAGAAGAACAATAGGGAAATAGAATTCATACAATTAATCCAAGGTAGTTTGACAGTGCCAGAATATACAACTCAGTTCGAGAGCCTATCACGATTTGCACCGCATATAATCGATACACCAAGAAGGAAGATCAAGAGATATCATCAAGGACTAGTTCCGTAACAACCTGCATTTCATGTAAATTTAATTTGCATTTCCATATTTAATTTGTATTATCTATGTTCATTTTATTTCAATGGTCATGTTTTATAACCTTATAGCCTATTTGTTGTACATTGTAATTCTTTTGGGGTCAAACTGCGATTTTATAAAATTTAGCAACACCTGTGTTAGATTTCAAAACTGTATTTCAAAATGGTGAAAATAATTTCTTTTGACTCAAACTGTATTTTTATAAAACCAGAAAATCGATTCTTATGTCAAAATGAATTTTCTGTATTTTTGTGGTGGACACCGCACCGCGAAAATACCAGTTTACTTTCAAAACTGTCCGCGCGGTGCTAAACTTCCACAGATTTTAGGAAGTGATGTAAAGTGTGATTGGACTTGTGCTTTATTTTCCATTTATGGAAACCAATCATTGTCTTGTGCCTTGTTTGGATGTATCTACTTTGTGTATGTTAAACTTGTGCCAAAAGCTTTCATTCCCAAACAACCCAAGCTTGGACCCCTACATGCCTACTTGTCCCTTGACTCAACTGAAGAGTCTTATAATCTGTGTTAAGTAAATCATATACGTATATACTCACCTCCTAAATTAGGAAATTGAAAAACAATTCATTTTGTTGAGTGAATGGCAATGTACTTGGTGGCCAAGTTTGGTTTTCTATATACATACACTACACTCACACACACACACACACATTGAGTTTATTACAATCAGATATTCAGAGAGTTTCAGAGAGAGTTGAGAGTTCTAATTGCTGAAATTTCTGGAGAAAGAAAGCTTCATCTCCATAGCTAAGCTTGCCAGTGGAATTCTTATTTTTGATTTTTTCTCTCAATCAATCACTTCTATCTTCAATCAGTGAGTATTTTAAACTCACTCTTAAATGTAATTCATGCTTAGTTACTACTTGGGTGTATGTAATTGTTAATCCCCATTGATGATCATACGTTTGAATTTCAAAGCTTAGAAATATGGATTTTTCAAACTTAACCAAAATCCGTTTTTAGAGATGATTATGAAAGATTATACATCATATATGCTATGTTTAGAATTTTAGAGCTTAATTTGTTCATATGAAAAAGTATATAAGAAAATTAGTTTTGTCATCTTTTAGTCTTTCATTAAATTCTAGAGTTATAGTTTAATTCACGAAAAATTGATTATGGATTCATAATCCTTGTGAAAAACCGAAGAGATCCATATATCATATGCACTATTTGCTTTCGGATTCGAAAATGGGTCAAAAAGACCCTGAATTTCTGAAACAGAGCAGTTCTGACGAAGAAGATGAAGTCTCTGCTTCATCTCGCGCGCGCGATCGCACGAGCGGCCTGCACGAGTGGCCCGCGCGCACGAGCTGTGCAATTTCAGGCAGACAGAAAAGATTTTAATTAGAAAAATGAAAATTAGGCAGATCGTGCGAACGGACCGCGCGAGCGATTCGCGCGAGCGGCCCGCGCGCGCGACTTCTGGCAGTTTCTAATTTTACTTGTTTTGTGATAAGGGACTGTCTGGGATAAAATTTATATACTGTTTGGGTACTGTTTGGGAAATTTATTAAATCAGAATCTTAATTGGTTATGTTTGAACGATTAAAACGTTGTATTGTGACCTATCAATCCCCGTACGCTCGTTGTTTATAGAATTCAGTGATTTGCCTCATGTTTTAAAGTTTCATGACATACATGTAGAGTCAGTTGTACATGCATGGTGAGTGTGAATGTTGGTCAGTATGGAAAATAGTAATGGTCAGTGTGGCATAGTGAGTGCGGTTGAGATTGTGATGTGAACACTCCCTGGTAAGTGAGTACCAAAGTGTGTTGTGATTGAGATTGCGGCGAGGGTGTCTTTAAAATGCGACGGTGGCAAAACTGGACACTCCCTGACGACCATGGTAGCGTCAAAGTGTGTGAAGTCAAACTTGGACATTCCCTGGCACCCATGGAAGTGCTAAAGTGTGGCCTACGGACACTCCCTGATACCCGAGTTTGGATACTGCATAAGGGTTATCTGGTATTTGCATGGCGGATTAGGTAGTCATAGTGTGAGGCAATGGACAATCTCTGGTACCCCCGACCAAAGTGTGAGGCAAACTGGACATTCCCTGGCACCCCTGTGCTAAAGTGTGGCTATCTTAGCGTTTCAAAGATACTGGTGTGTGATGTTGGGTTGTTGGGTTTTGTCGAGAGAAAAGAGTTGGTAAGATGAGATGGTGCATTGTTCTCATACACGGTCACATATATGTGAATCACATCTTTAAATAATATTGTGCTTGTTTCCTAAAATGACCTACATGCTGTAATATAAACTTATTGGATTAAATGAGAAATGGAAGAGGTAAATGAGTATGTTTTACATTCAAAGTCATGTTTTTAATACTCACCAGCGCTTCTTGAAGCTGACAACGTTGATGCGCACTGGACATTCGTGTTCAGGCTTTTCAGGTTATGACTACGAGGGGCCTTATGACTATGCAAACTGAGAACAACTATCTGATGAAGATAATTTACTTTTATGTGTTTTAAGTTATAAACTGTTCTTGTAATAAGGATGACTGTAATAGATATTAAGTTATTATTTTGTTTTAAGGCGGTTTGTGCCTTTAGAGACCCCGTGCTGTAATATGTAATAAGTTAGAAAAATATTTGTAAGCTTTGATTGCTCAACTCTGATTATATGTTTTTGTTGTTCGACGTTTGGGACGGAATCGATCCTTCAAACTGTCACGACCTACGGGTCCATAAAGGAAATTAAACGCTTTCCATATTGATGCTACGTCGGGGTGTGACAAGTTCCACATATCCTTCATATGAATATTAGACCTTTGGACCAATCTTTCGAAGCTTTGGTAGAAATAGCAACGAAACGAGAAGACGACACTCACATTAGTGAAGGGAACCGATATGGTCAAGCATTGCTAGGAAACGATTAGTTTCTCCTAACGGTTCAAAGAGGATGAGACAGTCACGTTGTGTTGGTAGCTAACCATGTTCAATGAGGAAACACAAAGAGAAGTTACATGGGTAACCACCAGAAGTGCAAGAGGATGGGGAATGACAAGAAAGAATTAAAACCAATTGCGACTTTAACACAGCATATGCAAATGAGATATCTGCTACAACTGTGGAATACTGGGACACTATTCCTAAGAATGCAGAGCATCAAGGAAATTTAATGGACGGGAGAGTACAGTGTTTTAACTGCTATAAAATCGGCCATGTTTGGAAATTTTGTCTAGAACTAGAGACGCAACACAAAGTTCCACCGTAACAAATACCACGAGGACAAAGTCGCCGAACAAGTAATTTATCTCGACTTAGGCAAGGATGATAGCCAAAAGGTACAATACTCAGCACCTACATTTTGTATTACATATGATCTCGATATTGCAGGAGTTGGCATTCTTTTGATTTGATAGAAATAGGATTAGACTAATTAACTCACCCTATAATGTTGAGCCTATGCCACAACTTGTAGATACCCAAACAATTCATTTGGCACTGATCGATAGTCGTCAATGATAGTAGTTATCTAAGCATAGATATAACATTATTTGCATCCCCATAAGAAATCAATTGTATCCCTATATAACAACATTTGCCTCCCTACACGAAAGACTACACCAACCATTGGTACGTTGGGCAGAGACTAGAGATGAAGAATTTCAATTTTTTTGAGGCGTAGCCTTGATAGGAGAGGATGAACTAGAAGATTGCAATTATATGATAAGAGATACGAGTGATGTAGACACCAAAATTTCAAAAGGGTATTGCAGAAGAATACTTTTCAACACCGAGTGTTTGTTGCTTTCATCGACAAAATGTTATACAGTAGATCGATTCACGAAATCAGTATATAGCCATGCCTAACCTATTTAATTAGTATGCGGAAGTAGAACGAGTATTCAATGGATGGTACAACCTCGAGAGAGGATTATATCAATAGTACGTGGGAATTTGGAGATAGGTGAGGAAGTTTAAATCACCAGTTATGATGTTAGAGTCATAATACTTTCAAGTCAACATGTTGAAGGACGATGACAAAACAGGAGTTAGCGAGAATGTTGCAGGACATTGTGTGCCACACGAGACTGACTAAGGACACTGACGATCATAACAAGGAGTCCAGAGATAGAAGATAGTCAACTGATGATGCAGTGGAGACTTCATCAGCACAGTAATAAGCATCTTCAAAGATCGAAGTAGACGGCAACGTTTCGCTAAAATTTAGATGAGATTAGAACACTTGATCAGTAGAACCCTCACATCGTAGAGTTTGACCTGAGGAAAAAATCTTCTGTGTTTGGAGACTAACCGCTTCAGATTTGTTAGACGATAAAATTGACTAGCATCTTTTCTCGAAGTTCAATGTACGAATTTCATTTATCTAAACCCAAGGATTGGTAGCTGTCACCCTAGTACTCATAGATCATTGTTGTCTTCGTATTACGTGTTTAGAACTTGAGCATTTAAAGTATGTTTTGCAACATGGAATTCTTTTTGTTTTAGGACTACTGCTTTAGATTTCGAGGATGAAATCTTTGGATAAGTGGTGAATAATGTAGTACCCTATATTTTCGGAATTAGACCCTATATGCTTGTGTGAACCCTTGGTATAAAGCGTTTCTCAAGCGATTAAACTATTCTCAATCGATCGAACTTACTATTTCTCGATCGATAGATCCTACTCGAGCGATCGAAACTCTGCCGACCTGATTCTGTGATGTGGACCTTTCTCAAGCGATCGAACATCTTTCAATCGATTGAACCTGACTGACCTGTGTTCAATCGACCGAAATCACTTTAATCGATCGAAAGTGTTATTATTCTTATCCCCGTGTTTACCACCTGCCTCTCTTTCCTTCCTATATATATGGTTCATTCATGTGTATGTGTGGTGTTTGAGCAGAAGAGAGTTTAAAGAGAGAGTTGGTGATGTTGTCAATATCAAGATGTAAAAGTATACTTTACTTTTCTAAAGATTTGTAGTTGTGAAAGTAAAGGTCGAACCCACAAAGATTGAAATACTACAGTGCTTTAATTTTAAAACCTAAATCTAATTAATTAAGAAAACGGATTTGATTTTTATTTTGAATTAAACTAAGAACATAAAAATAAATCTAAACTATGAAAGCAATTTAAATAGTTATTTTTAAGTAATGTTTAAGGGAACCTAGGATTGCAAATCCACCACTAGCTTCATAATAGGAATATTTATGAATTACTTTAGCTTATTACATTGGATGATAATGGGGAATTGTAGCTACAAGCCCAATTCCTCCGACAAGAAGATAATCATGGTTCAAGCACCAACATAATCCATCTGCGGTTAACACGAATTATCCCACACTAAACTAGGGTTGTGATCTAATCCATCTAACCTAGGCATGGACTATTCGGATACTTGATAGCACAAATCAATAAAGCACCATCACATGTAAACAATCTAAACAAGCACATCAAGCATAGATCGTTGAGCACATCACAGTCAAAATAGATCTAAGACAAGAATAAACTTTGAAAGCAATGATTTAATCAATAGAAGTACGATTTATTTATAAAAATCCTCTAAACATGTGACTGTCATCCATACATAATAAAACTAAAATAAACACATAAATAAAACCCTATTACTCGTCTAGGGCTTCATTGACACCCTAGATCTAAGATCTAGCCGTCCATGGAAGCGGTGGATAGCAAGAGGTTGATGGAGGAGGCCATGGAAACCCTTGGTCTTCTTCTTCTTCTCCTTGCTACCCTCCCCTCAATGGCTGGAAGTATGTATGTAGAATGTGTGTATATTAATTGCTAATAATGTCTAATGATGTCTTACCCTTTAATTGTAATAAAATAGAGTATATATAGGATTTCAACAAGTTTTTGGAAGCCTTCCTAACCCGAAAAGAACTGAAACTGATGTAATTTACAGTCTAGACGTCGTTCAGCAGTTTCGTTTGCACATGAGTCTTCAGTACACTGAAATACGCAACTTTGGTTTTTACACATATCGCGTGAGCGCGACATTTAGCTCTTCGCGCGCGCGGATCGCGCGAGCGATTTCTGGGTTCTCGCGCGAGCGGATCGCGCAAGCGATTCTCGGATTTTCGCGCCCGCGGCTCGCGCGCGCGACTTGGCTTTTTCAGCTTCTTTTCTTCCGCTTTTTCACCCTGTTTAGCCTGATATACTTGATTTCTTCCAAAACCTGTCAGAAAATAGAAAATGAAGTAAAAATATACAAAAACAGGATAAAAAAGTACTAACAAATGCTCGTTAAGGCGTATAAATAGGATTTGTTCTCTCCCGATCAGTTGGTGTGTAAGTGTGTGTTCCCTATATATATATAACCGTGTATGTATGTGTGTGTATGTTATATATAGATATATATATATATATATGCCTCTCAGGCAGGAGAGAAGAGAAGAGAGCAAGGAGAAGAAGAAGAAGAAGAAGAAGAAGAAGTAGAAGAGAGAACTAAGAGAGGAAAAGAGAACAGAGAAGAGAAAATAAGAGAGAAGGTGGAGTCACCATAGTCGTTGTCGTCGCAACCAAGCTCAAAACACCGCCATCAGACCACCGAAGTGAGGTGAGTCCATTAACTCACTCGAGGGAGGATTCTAGGATGCTTGTAGTGTGTTAGAATGTGTATATTGTGACCCTGAGACCCCGGTTCGTCTCTGCCCAGTTCTGGGAAGAAGACGACCGTTCAATCGATCGAAAAGATTTTGATCGATCAAACTTATTATTCTTCAATAGATTGAAAGGACTTCAATCGATCGAACTTATTCTTTTCTTAATCGATCAAAAATGCTTCAATCGATAGAGACCACCTTTATCCCGATCGATTGAGAGGGACTTCAATTGATTGGAACTTACAAAACACTGTCATTTCCTGTTGATTATGATATGAACTGTTTAGCTGTTTGAATATTGATGGATATTCATGCCTTCAATATGCGATATTGTTGATTGAAGAGATAATGCGATACTGTAACAAGATGAACTGTTTAACTATTACATGATGATATTGCTGAACTGAATAGTAGAATGGAATACGACTACATGTTAATAACCAAAAATGAGTAGATATGATAAATGATAACGCACGTGATAGTTTTGTATCTTGAGCATGACCATTACATGACATGTGGTCAGCATGAATGGGATAGTGGTATGAAGAGATAAAAGAATATGATGAGAATCGGGAACTGTGCCTCAACGTGGAATATGAGATATTTTGGATCTATGGGATCAATGGCTGACGACCCGGGTGGACGTAGAACGGTTAGAGTTTCTAGTGCACCTCCAACTGTTGAAGATGTCCAGTGATACGTGTGCACTGTTGAAGACATCCAGTGTATCGTTAACGATTATGTCCGGCTAATACTCTAATGTATTCTCATCGTGTAGACGACCAGTGAGGATATACACATCATTGAAGACGTCCTATGTGCCGCTTCCATCGTTTACAGATGGGATGTACCGTGTAGACGACTAGTAACCTATCAAGGGATCGTGTGGCATAGGACACCACCGAGTAAGTGACCAGTGTGGCCTTCTAGCTTAGTTATGTGGTATCGACGTATGGATATCAGGTTGGTATTATTGTCTCGACGTATGGATACGAGTGAGAATAAGAGTATGGATATGAGTATGAACATGGATAATGGTATGGATAGAATAAATGATAGTTTAGTCGTGGATTTAGCGTCCTGACGTAAGGATAGATGCATGAGATTAATGCATGGGTTGCATGCATGGATTTGGTGAATAGCATGATGAGATATTGTACCATGATCTTTATCTTTAATTTTACTTAATATGATTAGGAGTTGGTATAGTTTAATGAGACCTCTGCTATGTCCGCGAGTGACGTTGTTGATAAGAGATTAACCACATTTTAAGATGCTGAACAGTAACGGGTGAGGAGTGTGGTGCCCACTCAGCTTTATATTCAATGCTGATGGCATATATGCCCTGGACATTTCAATGTCTAGAGCTTTGCAGGTCTTGAGGACGTAAGACTGATGTTCCGCCAGACTTGGAGCTGAAGGCTTAAAGACGAAGACGTGCTATTTTGTAATAGCTAGTTTATGTATCTGTTATACTTCTGTTAATATTTGTTATAGGCTTCAGACTATAAGTCAGCTGTTGTAATAGTTTTTAGTAGACTACAACCTATGAGTTTCCGCTGAAGCCTCTGATTATGTTAATAAGATATGTTCTATGAATAGCATCCTCTATATCATTGTGTTTATTGGATTGAGTAGATGATAATGCGGTTATTCACCAGTCACAGGCCTACGAGACCAAAAAGGAATTTTTTTTTTCTCTGTATTTTTACTTCTCAGGGAGTGCCATAAGCACTCACCAGTGAAAGATTTCCAAAATGACCCAAATTGATTGAGAATTGCATGCCTGCCAATAAAACTCCCTCTTTTATTATATTTATGTTATATTGTTATTCTTATACTTATACTTATTATTGAATTATTATAAGTGCGTGTTTGATTGGTTTATTTGCTGAAAATATTAAGAGTCCCTTTTGAGAATTCTAACATTTTAAGGAATCGTGAAAATTTTCAACTTTTCATTATAACCCTTTTAAAATTTCAAAATTTTAGTACCACATCAAAGTATAAGTGAGAGAGTTTTATATAGTACTCCTTGCATCCCATTTGATATGTCCAACTTTGGGAGTTCAATGTTTTAAGGAGACATAATAATTGGCATTCTCATGGCTTGGAATTACTGTAAAAATTTCAAAATACCCTTACTTTGTTTTTTCTTTCCGTATACTTTTTGGTTGTTTATTTCAAAATCAATACGGATAATTTTGGAAAATTGTTAAAGATTTATCATGGAATATTCTTTGTGTACAACAGTTTTGGAACAACCAATAAAATAAAGATGAACACATAAAATGGGGTAGAGGAAGTAATGACAAATTTGAAAAATGTATAGTTAAAGTATATTGACTTTTCAAGTATCCTTTTAAAATGATATATATATATATATATCATAAAATAGAATCAAGGACTCGTAATACGGAACATATGGAGTAATATTTTATTTTTTAGTGCATTTATATGAATTAGGCTATGATTTTCAAGTTCGTATACTAAATTTGTTTCCCCAACAAATGTCACTAAATGTGATAGTGAGACCACTTTGAATACATTAGGACCATCTAAATTTTTATTGAAAGTCATTTTTGGATGGTTACACTGCCATATGTATTGGGAAGCAATTTTAGTATATAAGTTTAGGAAGGATAGTATTACTTCATAATTAATTCACCACTTTAATGAACATGAAGTAAAAAAATTTAGTATTATTAACTAAAAAAAATTGGTTAACTACTCTGACTTCACTTGAGATTAGGTCTAGCTACACGGACCTTCTTTGTGGTTTTCATAATTACACTGACACTAAATTATCATTCCTTGAAATTTACAGATTACACGAAGACAAAACCAAAAAATTGTAATAATTATGGATAATTGTAAAAAGTAAATATAGATTTTTTTTATTATCATAAAAAAAATTGAGTTCTTAAAATGAGACTCTTAATTTTTGACGATTAAAGTATACATATGATTTAACCAATTGGGTCAATGAGAAAACCTTCGGTTTTGTTTAGCGTTCAATTTGTGACTACAATTGAAATGCCTTGTGCTAGACTCCAAACAAAGGGAAAAGCTTTTTCATGGAACAGAAAGAAAATGGTAGAACCTTCCTTGAAACTGTAACCAATTTTAGATTGTGGGCGAAAAATAGAAGTAGCTGTACTTTTGGAGGACCACAGGAAAAAAACAAAAACCAAAAAGCACATTTTTTTTTTTGTTCTGACAGCTGTCATCTAAAAAGTTAGTACTCCGTAATAGTTTTTGTTAGATGACAGCTATGTTTTTCCTTGATTACAAAAAGGTTGGGGGCCAAATTACAATATACCCCCTTAAAAAAGGATAGATGTCAACTCTCAATCACATTTGTCATAATTAATTATAACTGAACCACATTTTTTATAACTAACTTATAACTGAACCACATTTATCATACCTAAACCACATTTGTCATAACTAAAAAAAAAAAATTTGGGTGATGTGGCTCAACCTGAGCCACACGATAGGGGTTGACATCCACCCTTTTTTGAAGAGGTGTATGTTAAATTTTCCCAAGTTTGGGTCTTTTGTGGGGGTTAGCGGTTGACCTGAATTGTCTTTTAGTTCTATTTTGTTTTCATTATGGACAAGTCTATAGTGAGCAACCAAGTTCCTTGTGGCCGAGTGGTAAGCTTCTTGGGTGTACTACCCAAGAGGTTTAGTGTTCGAGTCATGGGGAGCTTGGCCACTGGAGTATTCACCCGGCGCCTCCAGGCCTCGGGGGATTAGTCGAGGTGCGCGCAAGCTGGCCCGGACACCCCCGATTACCAAAAAAAAAAGTCTATAGTGAGCAGCTTCTCATATGAGAAGGTGAGTTTTAACCGTTGGATGAGCATCTAATCATAAGATTCTAAAAAATCTGGAGATGTATTAATAGTTAAAACCCGTCTTCTCATGTGAGAAACTTCTCATAATAGACTTAGCCTTTAATTATTGGTTAGCAACAAATTAAATGTTAACTCAGAATGTACTTTTTTTTTTTTTTTTTGGTCGAAGAACTCTCACACACACACACAAGGGGGGGCCATACCCCACTTTAAAAACGAAGCTCGCTTGAAAACACAAGCACACGCAAGGGGGGCCAAACCCCACTTTAAAGCCAAATGCTCCTTGAGATGACCGATAACGTTAACTAAAACTCTTTTGAGATGACGTTAACTAAAACTCTTTTGAGATGACGTTAACTCATGTGATGTACTAGTTTAAAGCGAAAATGAAGTTTGAACAAAAAAAAAAATCAAGTCTGTTGTGGTCGAGTGGTAAGCTTCTTGGGTGTACTATCTAAGAGGTTTAGTGTTCGAGTCATGGGGGGCGTGGCCATTGGAGTATTCACCCGGCGCCTCCAGGCCTCAGGGGATTAGTCGAGGTGAGCGCAAGCTGGCCCGACACCCCCGATTACCAAAAAAAAAAAAAATTTGAACGTTCCAACTTCCAACAATGATCAAATGTACGAACTTGAGACACAAAAATTGGAGAAATGGTCAAATGTCATTTCTACTGCATAAAAAAAAAGGGTTTTTTTTTTTAAATAGTAATGTTATGTTTTCTAAATCTTAATCTCAAATCATGTGATATAGACTTATCGACAATAATAATGAGACCATTTTAATATTATCCAATCAAAATCTAATAGATCCACTGCCACATCATTTGGGATGGTGATTTAGGAAACATAATACTACCAAAAAAAAACACCCAAAAGCTCTTAGCAATTTAGTTGGTAATTTCTTAAACATGATCAAGTTCAGTTCAACTCTCACTTTCTGTCTAGTTCTTATGATTTTCTTAGTTTAATAAAGAATCAGTTTTAAGAAAGTTACTAGACTAAGCACATGACTCCTATACATAAAATTGACACCAACAATCACTTTAATTTATAGAATCGATTCACTTATGAACCATTGAACTAATTCTTTGCCCGTTCAAATAGCCTCTTATGAACTCATTGAATATACCAAAAATTGGAGAGTCATACATGACAATTATCTATTGACTATATATGCAACGTGTTGGGATGACGGTCAAACATCAGCACAATCCTTTGCATTTTTGTGCAAACTTAATTTGCATGAAAAAGATTGATGTGAACTTAGGGGATGAATTCTCTAGTCTTTTGGGAACATGTTAATTTAGGTAAATTTCAATGAGGCGACAAGTAGCTACTTTCTCTTTATAATTACATTGTTAGGATGCATTTTACCATTACATGACCATCTTCCTTTTAAAACATATTTTGAATATGCATCTAAAATGGTTTTTTTTATTTTCTTTCAAAAGAGCGCAATTCCCATTTATTTTTGTTTTAGAGTTGGAGGTGGGCTTTGCATAAGAGGACATGAGTTGGAAGTTGAAAGAATGAAATGTTGTAGCAAATTAATATCACTCTGCAATGTTGTGATCATGCTATATCTCTATCGATCTCTACCATCTTTTGACTTTTCTCTCTCTTTATCCAGAAAGTAAATCAATATTGATACACGTACTACGACAATAAGCGATTTACACACGTAGCATTATATCCTTTTTGTTTTCCTTGAGATGCTCTCATTTCATACGTAGGAATTATCTAATGCGGCCGTCACACCCGTGTTACTTCTACTATGATTTGAGTATTCTGTGTGTTTTACTTGGGTCCTACTATAATAAAGAGATCACTGTGGCCGTTATACGGTATAATGGTAACATGGAATAATTTCTGCTGTTGTAGGTAGTGTTTTTTTTTTTTTTTT
Source organism: Hydrangea macrophylla (assembly GCA_033977485.1). Lineage (NCBI taxonomy): Eukaryota > Viridiplantae > Streptophyta > Magnoliopsida > Cornales > Hydrangeaceae > Hydrangea > Hydrangea macrophylla. The sequence continues at coordinate 17,409,032 of CM066997.1, forward strand.
TTTAATTTGTTTTGTTTTCGCTTTTGTGTGTTTTTTTTAATCATGTTTTTTACCCTGAAACATAGACATGGCCTGGTGTTATGATAGCAAATGTTATGAACTTGATCAACAAGCAAACTTACAGGTAAAAAATTGTGATGAAGGCAAAAAAACATCGAAGTATGCCCGAATTATTGACTTAAGCTTTTGGAACAAGTTTTGTTTTTACATACATCAAATTAACTCACTGTCTTATCAAGTGTTACCGGTTCTTTAGGTAATGTATGTTGCTTGATTTTGTTGAGAATAGATGTTTGTCATATGGGAGTGAGTTAGAGTCAAGCTTGTAGTTAAAGACAATACAAATGAGGGAATAAATGCAATAACAGGATCACTTTAAAAAATGCTTAATTTAAAAGGCAACAATTTGAAAATTTTTCGACAAAGTTGAACCGGACTTTAGAAAAAGTTTCCAGTGAAATCGGTATCTCACAAAAATCTCAAATTATTACAACAATGCCAAATGCTAAGCTATGCCAAATGCTAAGCCACTTTTTAAAGAATCTCTTCAAATATATTTTCTTCTAAAAAAATCTCTTACTTGCACAGTTATCCCAAAAGAGCTCTGACCGTGACCCAGTTTGTTGCAGTTTAACTACATATATTGTAGCTTTTAGAACTCAAAATAAGTTGTGAACATGTTTGGTGCAACTTTTCATAAATAGTAATTAAGTTGCAGTAAAGTTTTGTAACACAAGTTGTCCAATGGCTTATTTGTTGTGATTGGTCCAAAATGCCCTTAAAAGTTGTTTAAGTATAATTTAAGAACTCTTTATTGAAATGGTACGAATTTTAAGTTATACATCCCAACTAATTATTTTGGAATGTGAGAGAGAAGATGAATAATAATTTGGTTTTTGGACAACTTAGGGGTTTAATTTTGTTGGGGGTAACTGATGTCAATAGAAATAATGATAAAGAATAAGGTTGCCCAATAAAAGATTTATTAAATGACAAATATGCTATAAGCTGGAAAGCACCTCTACCTAGTTAGTAACAACTATTGGGTTCTGACATGAAATGGGGTCGAATTTATTATTTATTTATTTTTAATGTTTGGAGAAGTGGGATTCAGTGGGATCCATGAAATAAAAAATGGGTGAGAAGCAGGAGTAAATATTGGGTATCACTTTGATATCATGTGAGATTTTGTAACATCTCTAATTAAGGATAAATTGTACGCTTATGTGGATAGAGTTTGGATGGATGTGGGAAGACATTCCCCTGGAAATAGGGGGTGAAATATCTGAATAAATGAATTTGATTGGATTGGGATAGTACATCATCTCTATCACCGTGATTCTCAAAAAAAAATTCGAAGGAGAGAAAGCGTCATGTGGGGCATCAAAGTGGTTCGAGATGCCAGACACTTGCTGAGGGATTATGGGAAGTCAAAATCAGATTTGTGTCAAAGGAAAAGTTTTATCAGCAAAACACAATTTTTAGAAATAATTAATATTCCAAATGTGCTTCAAAAATGATGTGGCAGTGGAGCCAAGTTTAATACAGTGGGACCAGTTAAATTGTGATTAGAAGTTGTTTGTCTAGCTCCACTGCCACATCATTTGGGAACCACTTTTAAGATATAAATTTGGAAAGCATGACATTACTCTAATTATTAAAAGGTGTGTTTGATTGGTTAATTTGCTGAAAATGGCACGCCCGTCTCAGAAAACACAATCATTATAAATGCATAACTATTTTTATGAATTATAAATGTTGATTAAATAATTTTGAATGGAGTTGACTGTAGGTCAACAGTGGGTTTCAATCGAGGATACTGGAAGTTGGTAATTCATGAGGAAATTGACATGATTAAATGGCATTTATGTGGATTAAATGTTATTTGAATCATCTGGTATATGCGAATAGTGAATATATTTGTGTAGTGTACATTCTGATAGTTTTAGTCTGGTTTAAGATCATTTTGAATGTTATAGTGAGAACATAAGTGATACGTTGCATAAAAGGTAGGTTATCTAGAAATTCCACAGCAAATAGTTTCGGAACATAATTACGAACCCAAACGGAACTTAGACAAAAACTTTTACGAAGTAGAGATTTTTACTCGTGAAGTGATAACTTAGACGTTTAAGACGTTTTGAGGAATAATTGGAAGATTTGAGAACTCGTGGGGAGTTAAACATGATTTTCAAGAGTTTTGACTATTAATAGGAGGAGTGGAGATATTTTCAAAAATATCTCAATCCTAGCTAAACGAGAGAGAGGAAAAAGGGAGATTTTTGGCTTCGGACTTCACGACGCCAATCGACGACTATTCTTTCGTAAAATTTTCTTATCGTTCATATTCTTGGACTCATCGAGGTAAGAGCTACGCTTTGATACTGTCACGCCCCGGCGTAGCAAAGTAAAGAAAATTTTAAAATTTCCACCTTTGGACCCGTGGATACGTGACAAGTTTAAGGATCGCATGATTGTCCATAATAATAGATAATAACAGGACTATAAAACAGTATCAATGGTGGGACTAAGCATTCAAATATAAAACATCCACAGTCATATTTTTGAATTATTGCAAAATGCCATCCTCGTCATATCAGACGTCATCAAAGTATAGAGATGAAAATAGAAATAGGCATCACTGCCTTGCAATAGATACTGGGCATCACGTGTCCCAAAATGCAAGGATCTGAATTAAACAAAAGACTAGGTCTTCATCTCTACTTCACTCTCCTCGACTTGCGGAGCCAAAGCCTTCATCCTCATGCACCTCCTTGCCAGCGCGTCCTGCTTCAATAGAATCTGGATGTTTGATTGTCCAGGACATCAAAGTCGTCAACTTACTACAAGCTGAGTGAGTAAACTTAATGTACTTGAACAGGCTCAGAAAACATCATTTGTTAAGCTATTAAGAAAGTAAAACATTCCTTTTTGTGCTTTGAAAACAGTATTAATAAATTTTATCTAATCTCAAATTCGGTGAATTACGTTCATTAGGAAACATTCAACGACTTACTCTGACTTGGGAAAACTCAACAGACATCGACCGATGAATCCATTTGGAATATTTGCCAATCTTATCAACTCGACTCATTACTTTGAACCATGGGTTCAATCTTTACAACCTCGACTTACTTTGGATCATAGATCCAATCATTACCAACACAACTTTACTTTGGACCACAGGCCCAATCTTTACCGATTTGACCCTTTGCATGCAATCAGGCATAAATGTCATTGGCTTGTGAAGGAAAATTAGGTTTAAAAATTTATTTAAACGCATAGCAGAAAATAAAGTTTGAAAACTTTATTGGTAGCCCAGATCTACTACTTATTAACTATATAGATGTATATACACAAGAGGGAGAAGAGTTTATACCTCAGGTCTTCAACCCAATTCTGATTCTCTTCTTCCTTGATGGTGCAGCAGCCTCCACTAGGTTGTCTTCACTCCTATGTCTCCTGTGAGTGCTTCCCGGAGAGGTTAAGGATGGTGGGATCTCTAATACGGAAGTTAGAGAATGTTTGGGAACCATAAACAGTTTCTGCAGCTTAGGGATGTTAAAAATGACGAACTCCATTTTCTGGACGTAGCTGTCCTATTTATAGATTCCCAGAATCAATTTTACCTTCAATCGATCAAAGTGGCTTCGATCGATCGAACCTTCGATCAATTGATCAACGTTTGATTGATCGAACTTGCCTTGACTTCAATCGATTGATACTCCTTCGATCGATCGAACTTGTCTTGATAAGATTCTCTTGTGCCTTTCGAAGCATCCTAGCGGAGCTAAGAGTGGGACCAACTGTTAATTCCCATGATCAAACTCTTTAACTAGCAAACTAACAAACTAATCAGTTAACGTTTACTCCACTATAAAACGATAACTGAACTCTAACGCAAAAGAACATATCCGAAGTGATAACTAGACTTGTACGGTATACTAATGTCCCTCTACCTTCAGCATTCGTAATCATATTCAGGTAGTAGGATAAACGGTTACTATCAACCTGAATCATGATAACTTCTTGCATTTCTTGAGTCTCATTCACCTCTCATGATTACCAAATATGTTGATAACTACTCATCAACAAGACTACAATTCTCAGTAATCAACTTGGTGACATTATCAAGGGAATGCTTACTCTTTATCAGAGGGTAAATTCTATCTTGACAATATATGTTCACAACCCTATGAGCATGACATACCCAAGATACCCAGGTGTTGATCCTTAAGACCTCAATTGGTAAGTCAAAGTTGTCATATCCACAATCTGTGTTCATAATCGACTTAAGATTGAGAACACGTACCTTATATAAGTTATGAGTTCCTATCGACTGTTGACAATCTTAAGTGTTAATAGGAAAGCTCAAGTCCATCAATGTATTATAAGCACTTGCATATTAACTAAGAGATATACTCCAGTAATTGAGATTCATCACTCCATCCAATGGTAGTTAATCATGCTACAGTGTAAACCTGATGAGATATCCAGTCTCATCATTCAATGTGACAAATTCTAAGTATCAATGAATAATAATTCGTATCTCACTTGTATGCATCTCATACATACACGAATCACTTACTATGATACTTAAGGATTAACAATCATCTCATGAAAGAAACATACATAATAAAATATAAAGTCGATATCCATATATTAAAAATGTCAATGTCTCATACATAAAGTAATGGTTTGAGGGCACAAACCTAACAAACTCCCACTTGCACTCAAAATCATTCAGGACTACATCTGAGACCTAGACTATCTAGATGACGATCAAAGACCTTCTGTGGGAAGGCCTTTGTAAACGGGTCCGTAGGATTGTCAGTGGTGGCAATCTTGGTGATAGTCACATCTCCACGTTGAACAATATCTCAAATTAGATGATATTTCCGCTCTACATGCTTTCCCTTTCCATGGTTCCTTGGCTCCTTGGACTAAGCCACTGCCCCACTATTATCGCAGTATAGCGTAATAGGTGACAGCAATGCTGGTACTACCTCGAGTTCCATGACAAACTTCTTGAGCCAAACAACTTCCTTTGCGACTTCACAAGTAGCCACATACTCATGAATTTATGCTTAATGCTCCTCAATTGATAACACCACCTCCCAAGGTAAAAAGATGTCCGGATGTTAACTTCCTCGAATCTTTATATGACATAAAGTCTGAGTCAGTGTATCCTACTGGAATTAACTCATCATTGCCGTACATAAGCATGTAATCTTTAGTCATTCTCAAGTACTTAAGAATGTGATTAACGGTTGTCCAGTGTTCTGGACCTGGATTTGACTGAAACCTGCTAACCATGCCAATGGTAAAGCAGATGTCTGGTCTAGTGCATAACATTGCATACATGAGACTTCCCACTGTCGAAGCATAGGGAATTCCTACCATGCGATTCCTCTCTTCCTGTATCTTTGGACATTGGTCCTTGGAGAACGCTAAACCATGCCTGAAAGGTAATAAACCTTTCTTCGAATTATCTAATGAAAACCTAGTTTGCACCTTATCGATATAACTAGCTTGAGATAATCCGATTATCTTTTGCTTACGATCCCGAAAGAGCTTTATCCCAAGAATGTAGCTCACCTCTCCTAGATCCTTCATATAGAAAGTACTGCTAGCCAAATTTTAACCATTGACAATGCCGCTACATCATTCCCAATGAGTAGAATGTCATCAACGTAAAGAACAATAAAAGCTTCCACTTTTTCCTTCACACTTCTTGTATACACAAGGCTCATCCAGATTCTGTATGAAACCAAACGACTTGACCGCTTGGTCAAAACGAATGTTCCAACTTCTGGATGCTTGCTTAAGCCTATAAATGGACTTTTGCAACGTGCATACCAAGTTACCTTTCCCACCAGCTATGAACCCTTCTGGTTGCTACATATAGATGTCCTCCTCAAGATTACCATTCAAGAACCCAGTCTTGACATCCATATGCCAGATCTCATAATCTAGGCATGCAGCAATGGATAGGAGTATTCTGATGGACTTGAGCATAGTTACTGGCGAGAAGGTTTCCTCATAGTCAATGCTCTCTCTCTCTGAGTATAACCTTTCGCTACAAGCCTTGCCTTAAAGGTCTCAACCTTTCCATCATATCCTCTTTTCCTCTTGTAGACCCACTTACAACCAACGGGTTTAATATTGGCAGAAAGTTCTACAAGATCCCAGACCTGATTAGAATCCATAGATTCCAATTTAGCCTTCATAGCTTTAACCCAACGAGCTGAATCAACATCAGTCATTGCCTCTTCGTGTGTGGCAGGATCAGATTCAGATTTTATGGAGACAACTTTAAAAACTTCTCCTAAGAACATGTATCTATCAGGCTGGTTGATAACCCTCCCACTATGACGCGGTACTGGTGCAGAAATGGGTAAAAGAGTGGTATTTTTTTTTGTCTTAGATCGTTATCAACTGTTGGAGGAATTGAGGGCTCTCCATCTATTTCTCTCAGATCTATCCTTCCCTTAGATTTATGATTCATGATATAATCATCCTCTAAGAAAATAGCATTTGTACTAACAAACACTTTTTATTCTCTTAAATCATAAAAATACCATCCATAAGTACCCTTTGGATACCCTACCAAGTAACATTCTTCTGATCTAGAATCCAATTTATCATATTTCCTTTCAGCACATGTGCCAGACTCCCCCATATCCGGAGATGTTATAAAAAAGGCTTGCGCCCATTCCACATCTTACGTGGTGTCCTAGGAACAGATTTTCTTGGTACTAGATTTAACATATACGCAACAGTTTCCAAGGCATAACCCCAAAGGAATAATGGCAACTCGGAATAATTCACCATCGACCTAGTCATGTCTAAAAGAGTCTGATTCCTTCTCTCCGCTACACCATTCTACTAAGGTGTACTAAGTGTAGTCAACTGTGACAGAATCCCATTCTATACGAGGTGATCAATAAACTCATTAGAGAGGTACTCGCTACCTCGATCAGATCGAATGGCCTTGTATGTATGCCCAATTGCTTCTCCACTTCACTCCTAAACTCTTTGAACTTTTCAAAGGCTTCAGACTTGTGCTGTATTAGGTATACATATCCATACCTAGAGTGGTCCTCGGTAAATGTTATAAAATACTCTGAACCACCCCTTGTTCTAATATTTATTGGTCCACACACATCAGTATGAACTAATTCCAACAATACATTAGTCCTATTGCCCTTTACGGGAAATGACCTTTTGGTCATCTTACCCTCTAAACAAGACTCGTAGACTTCCATTGGTTGAGAACCAAATCGCTTAAGACCCCTTCTTTGACTAGTCTGCCACTCCTATTTAGATTGATCTGGCTAAGCCTAGTATGCCAAAGCCTTGTTGGATTAGTGGAAGGTTCCTTTCTTTTAGATGGTAAAGTTACCACTGAGTTATTAAGTCCATATTAGAATCTTTAAAGATATTCGGAGTGATCACATACAAGTCATTAGTTCAAACACCAGAACAAATAAAAGAACCATTTCTTTTAATGACAACTTCTGTTCCAAAATGAAAAGAATGATTTTTATTCGATAAATCTGAAACAGAAATGAAATTACGTCTCATCAAAGGGATGTAAAGTACATCTAATAAAACTAAAGTCTTATTGTCCTGAAATTCTAAAACTACCACTCTAGCAACCACAGAAACTATTGTGCTAGATCCCAGAGTCAGCATGATCTCCCCATTACTGCATTTCGTGGTTGATCTGAACCGCTGCAATGAATTACAGATATGATTAGTCACACTAGAATCAATACACCAAGTGTTTGAAGTATCCGTTATAAAACTTACTTCAATCATATGTGATTTAATCATACCTTGAACTCTTATAGCTAAGAGTTTCAGATAGTTTCTCTTCCAGTGGCCCTTCTCATGACATTGTAAACATTTTCCTTTGCCTTGGCCACCCACCTTCCCCTTCCCCTTCCCCTTACCCTTTCCTTTACATTTTGCAATCTTATAGACCGGTCCAACACTTGGACCACCAGTGCCAGTCTTCTTCTTCCCTTTCTTGACTTTTGGTGTAGATTGGGAGGAAGAAGAGCTTTTTTCAACGTTTAGAACATTGCCCCTAGGTTTGATCACCCCTTCCGCTACCAGTAAAGAACTCATTAATTCACTCATTGAGAAATCCATTTGATTCATGTTATAGTTAAGTTTAAATTGAGTGACTGATGGCAACAGCGAATTGAGGATCATATCAACTTGGGTCTGCGCGTCGATGTTGGCACCTAGAGTCTCTAGTTTGTTTAAATAATCGATCATTTTTAAAACATGTTTTTTGACTGGATTCCTTTCCAACATCTTTGCACTCATTATTTTTTATATGGCAACCTATCTAGCAGGCCTGCCATGCTCCCCAAACATTTCTTTTAGGGATTTGATAATTGCACTGGCAAAATTATTCGATTGGAATTGGTGTTGTAACATACCGGCCATAGAGGCCAGAATGTAGCAATGGGCCATCCATTCGATTTCTTCCATTTGTCGAACTCGTGTTTAGCAGCAGCCAAAGCATTTACAGCGGGTTCTTCGGGGCATGGGGTGGTGAGGACATATATGTGATCCTCTGCAGTTAATACGATGTCAAGGTTACATTTCCATTCAGTGTAGTTATTCCCAGTTAACTTGTTTTGTGTAAGTATGGTGGCAAGAGGACTAAATGCAGATCCAGACTTGATGATTTACTGAAAAATCAAAAACAAAATAAATATGGATATCAGAATTTGATAGTTTGAGATAAAAGAATTCTTAAAACTCTTATTTTAAAACAAAATCACCGGAATATCAAAATGAAAGAGCAAAGCCTCCGTGTGGCAGTCAATACTCGATCTTTTGATTAATCATGACCTATCCACTATGCAACTCTTGCAAAATAAGTTATGACTCCCAAATCTTTTTGATCTCTAAGTTTCTGAATAATGCCTCGTATGGGATCCCTTATCCATAGCTTAGCTAGTGTGTACCATTAACTAGGATCCAATCACAACTGCCTCAAGTAGTGCCTCCGTGTGGTGGTCACCCTCTAACATGTCTGAGTGATCCTATCCGTAGGAAGTTCACATCTAGTAACCAATGAGTAGTATACCCTCCATATGGAATGATCCCCCTAGCGAGATGACACTGAATGCACTACTCATCTTACAGTGAACCATTAATGGAAGATCGTGGGTGTTATAATAATAAGTCCCTCTCCCACTAGATTTAATAGTAAAGGATTTTGCTTTTGAAAAATTATTTCTACACATTACCCATAAACATCCAATGTTTACTAATGTGTTGAAACAATTTTTAAATTTTATTTTAGAAAACTTGTTTTATGTGCATACAAGTAGTAACAATATAATTAAATGCCAATTATAAACCAAGCACCTAAAACAAAAAAATAAAAATAAAAATATAGGCATTTAACAATGCCTCTATCTCCGATGGCTCTATCTTCACGGGCTTCCTAATTCTATTACATTGGACTAATGCTTCTTTTGAAGTTTATAAGTTATCTAAAAATATAAAATACAGCAATAAAGTAAAAAGCTAGGAAAACCGGTGCGACTTTTCTTTTCGTAGGATTGAAGTCGCAGTGTCCTTTACACATGCCTCAAAACCAAACCAATAATTAAAACAACATACACCAAACTTAGAATTTAAATACAACAATTTAAATCGTCAAAAATTGGTGCCATGGGAGATAGTAGACTTACCTTGCTGCAAGGGGATTAGTTGTACACACAACCACGCACATATATAACAAAAAATATAACCACTGGAACTACTCATTTATTCGCATACACCATAAACACTTTATGGAAGTAATTAGAACTATAAACAACATCTCTGGTTTTCTGTCATAAATTGATTAAAAATTTTCAGAACAGTAAGTAAATAATATAAAACTTTTAAATCTGTGAAAAAGACACCTGGATAGATAACCAGTTTTGTTCGATCGAAGCTTGTTCGATCACTCGAAACCTGCATTGGTCAATCAATCGAAACTCTTTTGATCGATTAAACACAGACAATTTCAATCGATCGAAACTACTACCATGCATCCAATGCTATCACAAATTTGTTTTTTTGTTGTGAAACTGCTGTAGAAACAGATTTGTGATGGTGCAGTTTCAAAACAACACTAAATACTAACATGCTATAACACCCGCATTTGTGTTATTGCTTTCCATTGCATTGTCATGCATAATAATGTGATGTGGCGTGTCTTATGATACATGGTTGAGTGAGTTTTGACTCACGAGTTGATTTGGGTGTCTGTATTAGAGAACCCTTTGAAACTGTTGTGATTGAGGATGGATTGTTTATGAAGTCTCTCTGAGTATGAGACGGTCACTGTGGAACATTTTAAATGTTTATCTAAAAATAAATGTTTACCTGTGTATTTCAATATCTGTATTATTTTCTGTTTTAGAATTTATATCTGTTGTTAGTTTTAGTATCCTGGTGAGAACGAATGAACACGTTATTAATTTGGTAGGCTAATTAGCAACTTCGAAAACGTCATGTAGAAATTCGTGTTTTAGCGACCAAACGAAACTTAGTCAAAAACTTTTATAATTTTGAGGTTTCACTTATAAAGCTATAAGTAAGCTATATAGAAAGTTTCAGAGACTGACTAGGAGTTTTGAAAACTCGTGGGGAGGTAAACGTAATTCCTGAGAGTTTTGCCTATATATAGATAGAGATGGTTGAGATATTTTCATAAGTTCTTGACCTAAATTCCAAAAGGAGGCCAAGGGGGAGGCCAAAGGGAGAATTAGTTGCTTCAAGCTTTGCGACGCCAAACGACGACCTTCCGTCAGTCTGTTTTCTTCCATATTTCATATTTGAGCTCCTCGTGGTAAAAGCTTCGTTTTGATACCTATTAGGGCCTGTTTGGCTAAGTTTTCTGAAAAGTTGTTTTATAGAATTTTTCATAAAAGTTGATAAATGGAATTTTGATCCATAGGAATTGTACTAGACAGATTTCTGCACGTTCTTTGTGCACGGGTTTTCTTTGGATCATATTTTAAGCGCGTAAATCGGAGGTGAGTGATTCAACTATGTTTTTGGAATGATTTCTTGACATGTATTCATGTTTTGTATGAATAGCATGTATTAATTCTTAGAGATATATTGTGTAGTTTATATTGGGAAATTATATTGATCAGTAGGCTCAATAGCACGGTGATATGTTTTGATTACCGCGAGTATGGTGATATGTATTTGAGCATGTTAAGTTGCTTATTTGGGTCAGAAGGAGCACGTGGTCACCGTACCATTTTGTGGAGCCGATATAGGCATTAAGGTCACACGATTGAAGAGAAGAATCGTGGGTCTTACCCTTTCGCGTGGACTTAGTGGCGAGGAGTCGCGGATTGGGAGTATGGATGGGCACGTGAGTCTCCGGCGACTAGTATGAAATGTAGAGATGTGAATGCGGACGTGTTTATCATTCATGTACATATGTTGATTTATTCACTAAGCATTAGCTTAAACAAATCGAATATGTGTGGTTATTCAAATAACCATTGCAGGTATAAATGCTGGCGAGGAATCGCAGAAGTGAGTACGTGGGTTGGGAGTTCTTTTAGAAGGCAACTTGATTGTTAACTTTGTAGTTTTGGGATAATAGGATGTTGTAATAAGAATTTTTATCGTTTTAACTTATGTTTATCTTCGTATGATAGAATGGATTTTAAACCATTGTAATAGTTAGTGACATGTTATAATCCTGCTTTAGAAATGTTTTAATACAGCTAGGATTACTTTGGATTGAGTTTGGATTGAGTGGTTGATCATTGGTGAAAGTTAGGAAGCTTTTAAAACTTGAAATTCTGCAGAATGGGCTACTGCCAGGGGAGCAGTCGACGGGGCAGTCGACGGGATAGTACAGTTTAGCTACTGCTTCTTAATATGGTAAAAGCAGTCGACGGGGCAGTCGATGAGGCAGTCGACGGGACAGTACAGTTTAGCTACTGCTTCTTATTATGGCAAAAGTAGTCGACTGGGCCATGCCTTAGTCGACTGGACCTCTGAAGGTTAATGTATTCATTTTGTTTCTGCTTGCTTCAGTCGACTGAGGTCCCGAACCAGTCGACTGAACCTCTGGTTTTAAAAATGTGTTTTGTTTTTCCGCTGCGTGTGTTCTTCAAACCTAATTTTGGGAACGTTAATGAATTGGTTTAGCCTCGGTGGCGTGCCACGGGCTCCGATTCCGCTATTGTGGGACCGGGTTGTGACATTTAGTGGTATCAGAGCATAAGTTTAGAGCCTTGAGAACGAGTGACGTTACATATGCTCAGTGACGTCGAGTGGAATGTGTAATTATGAAGATAATTGTTATCATTGTAGAAATGCTTCATGTGTTAGCATTTGATGATTGTGATGAACTGTGCATATATATCTTATGGCATAGCATGCATTGTCTTTGTGCATTGAGCTCAGCAGGGTGAATACTTGACTCATCATGACTGAGCCGATAAGAGTGGTCACTGCATTCGTGAATCGGCAAAATTATATGGTTGTAGAGTTGTGTGATGAGATGACGGTTGCCATGAGTTATCATAGACCGTGTGTTGTGACAAGAGGGGGAGATGATATCCTGATAGTAATGAGCAGTAGTATTTTGTTTTCAACGAAACCCAAATGATTTTTGGATCGAATCGGTAATTAATTAAAGTGATAGTAATAAGTGCTCTTTGAGAGCTTTAACCGAGAACGGAGTTTGAGTAGTGAATGTCAGGAGAGATTTTCTTAGAGTCCACATAAAGAATGGAAGGTGATTATTCGTAGTCGAGTTTTGAAATTGAGATTGATTGATAAGAGTTCCATCTCAGACATAGGCTAAACGTCATGACGTGAGAGAATAGAGATGGACAGTTGGGGTTTATGACAGAAAGAGAGTCCAACAGAGTGTATTGCTCGTGTATGGGATAGGTGAGGAATCTCTCATCTATTCTTACGGTGTTTTCCCTATGATGTTAATCTATGACGTGATCGTACGGGATTATCTTATGGTTATCTTTTACAAGTATATGATGGGTAGTTGAAGAATCTTTCAACTAATTTTATGGTATTGAGATGATTGGATGGTTGAGGAATCTCTCAACCGATCTTACGATATGTATTGGACGGTTGAGGAATCTCTCAACCTATCTTGTGTTAGGTATTGGGAATTAAGAAATATCTTAAACGAGCTATGAGTATTGTGGTTATTGAGGAATCTCTCAACTGAACCTGATTTCGAATGGTTATGGCACCAAGGTAGATTTAGATATGGTATGAGGATTAGAAGTGAATGCTACTTGATCGATTGTATGTGTGAAAATGTTTGGATTGGAGGACTGACCTAAGAGGAGGGGTTAAGAACGGGAATGATAGAGTATACTTTGACGGTTTGAAACTACAGTTGGTACAAGTTTAATTGATGACATACTTCGGGAGTGGTTACTTAGACTTGATGATTATGTACGTATAGATGTAACGATAAGGACGATATGGGTTGAAGGAGAAACTGTAGAATTTCTTGATGAAGAGTAAATAGACAGAAATGAAGAGTAATAAGGTTCCCTAGTGTTTTGCAGTGGTTTGTCAGAAGAGATAGAATAAAGGAAGTAGGAATAGGAGACTGGGAGTAAAAGATAAGTGTGGATTATAGAACGTGATAAGAGATTCAGAGGAGTCAAGTGGATATTTGGATAACATGGAGATGGGAGGACCTTGATAGGGAGATTGTAGCAAAGGTTGTTATCACAGAGAGTTGTAGTACGGGCGACCTCGAACCTTGATTTTGAATGTATTTTCAAAATAAAACGAAAGCCTTTTCTTCTAATGCTTTTAAAACATCTTTGGGTTTCTGAAGCAAGTGGTTGCCAACTGGAAGTTGGAGTACGATAATTATTACGATACTGAACAAGAGCAATTGTGAAAGTGGATAGAGTAAAGAGACTTTGGATAAGTCAAGTTAGAGAAATGAAAATGTAAAATGGGAAGATGAATCTTTGATGAGAAAGTAAATAAGAACGGTAGAAGTGGAATGAAGACTTAGGAGTACGTTGAGTACATTATCAGATATGATAGTAAGATTGTAAAGCGATTAGAGGACAATGGTGGATACAATGGAATGTTATCTCAGTGATCCTAGATTCCAACAAGGCCGGAGAATTTTGAAAATGTTGGAATTCATCCCAAGAAATTTTTTTTAGTGTTTAACATGTTTAAAAAAAAAAACAAAAAAAACAAAATCAAACTGTTGTTTGAGTAAGAAATTTTTTGTTAAATACTTGTAATAAGGTATCAAGAGGACTTTGGAAGACGAGTGTCGTGGTGGGACATGGTATCCTTAGTGCTTGAGACAAAACGGTGGTCGTCAAACGAATGAGTTCTACGTGAGTAGATTATCAACTTGGAAATTCTAAAGTAAAAAGGGTTTGTGAAATGGTGTACATTTGGAATTAGTAAGTTGGAAGTAGTGCTGTTAAACGAGTTGACTTGAGTATTGTCACGAAAGGTATGTGAATTGAAAGTCGATAAGAAATTTATCAAACACAGTGAGACTATGGTACTTGATTGGGAAGACCAAATTATTGAATTGTCTTCAGATGGTTACGGGAATAGTATAAAATACTTAGAACAGCAATTTCTTCGTGAACAATGAAATTGAGATCAGAATGGCGAATATAAAGGATTAAAGAATCTGAATTGGAGTTAAGTCAGGTTGACTAGAGTTATGAAATACTAAATCGTTAAATAAGGTATGAAACCTTGAGATGTTATACAAGGAATATATGTTCAGTGTAAAAGGCAGTCAGAAATTCAGTATGAGTTGAGATACATGAGTACGCTTGGTATGAGCTTGTGTGAGGGTGGAAGTGAAACACTAGAGACTCATGGAGTCGTATAACTACATAAATGGTGGTGGATCTACATGGACTGATAGAGCAAAGGATAGTATACGAGTGAGGTATGAGATGGGAATGGAGTACATTGTTGTTGAGATTTTTGATAGAAAAATAATTGGCTCTGGGTGTGTGTACACTACGTAAATAAGAATGGATTGTGAATGACCAATGGTTTAAGACATGAACGAGATATGTTATGGACATGGGAGTACATTTTATAAACTCTATGGTATGTGTATGATTGACTAAGTCAAGTTTGGGTTCACATCGTTATTTGTTGCGACGGATATTGGGGTAACTATATGTGGAAATATTATGCAAAATTTTAAAATGATTTAATTTAAAAACAAAAGGGAGAATATGTAATTTACTTTATTACAAGTTTTAAATTAAAGGTGTAACATTTAGTCTTCTACGTTAGTCGACGATAGTTTGAGTACAGAATGCGATAGATAAAGGGGCAAGTGTGTTTAACTATTCGAGACATCAGGTGGGCTCGAAGAAGTAGAGTGATATGAAATTTTCAGTTAGGAATCTGGATAATATCTTACAAGGCATGTATGATTGGAAGTATAATACGAGGTTGGATTAAACCGAATGAAATTTGAAAAGGAATGAAAGTCGTTTGAAAACGTGTTATCGTTCTACAAGTATTCCGCGATTAGCAGGATAAGGGATTGAATCTATGGTATATGAAATAGTTGGTTGAGGCATTGACTTATCGACATAGTATATATGCATGAAAGTACTTAGTTTGGTTCACTTCGAGATGAAGAATCAGGTATGGTTGTTACCCAGTTGAGACGTGTTGGAAACGACTTTTAGTCTAAAGGGAAGATGGGTGGAAGTGAGAGGAGTTATTTCCTTTGACTTGGGTATTGTGATGAGACTTTTGAGTTAAGAAAAGATATGTGACAAGTACAATGAAAGCATGTATGGGTTGGTGATGTGATGGGAAATGTCAGATTTGACTTTTAAGTATGTCTACTCAGGCATTGATGTCCTTACTTATCAAAGTAGTTCGATAATTACTAGAATGAAGTTTGAAGCTTTAATCAGATTGAGACAGGAACTCTGGGGGTTTATTTTCCTTCAGAGCTTGAGAATTTATTTTTCCTTATGAGATTATAATATCTCAGTAGAGATGTGTGGGTTGTGATGAATGAACGTTGGCAGTACTTGTGAGAAAGTTTTTGTGAATTGATGAGATGGTACTGAAAGTTTGGGGACAAACTTCTTTTAAGGGGGAGAGAATTATAACACCCGCATTTGTTATTGCTTTCCATTGCATTGTCATGCATAATAATGTGATGTGGCGTGTCTTATGACACATGGTTCAGTGAGTTTTGACTCACGAGTTGATTTGGGTGTCTGTATTAGAGAACCATTTGAAACTGTTGTGATTGAGGATTGATTGTTTGTGAAGTCTCTCCGAGTATGAGACGGTCACTGTGGAACATTTTAAATGTTTATCTGAAAATAAATGTTTACCTGTGTATTTCAATATCTGTATTATTTTCTGTTTTAGAATTTATATCTGTTGTTAGTTTTAGTATTCTGGTGAGAATGAATGAACACGTTATTAATTTGGTAGGCTAATTAGCAACTTCGGAAACGTCATGTAGAAATTCGTGTTTTAGCGACCAAACGAAACTTAGTCGAAAACTTTTATAATTTTGAGGTTTCACTTATAAAGCTATAAGTAAGCTGTATAGAAAGTTTCAGAGACTGACTAGGAGTTTTGAAAACTCGTGGGGAGGTAAACGTAATTTTTGAGAGTTTTGCCTATATATAGATAGAGATGGTTGAGATATTTTCATAAGTTCTTGACCTAAATTCCAAAAGGAGGCCAAGGGGGAGGCCAAAGGGAGAATTAGTTGCTTCAAGCTTTGCGACGCCAAACGACGACCTTCCGTCAGTCTGTTTTCTCCCATATTTCATATTTGAGCTCCTCGAGGTAAGAGCTTCATTTTGATACCTATTAGGGCCTGTTTGGCTAAGTTTTCCGAAAAGTTGTTTTATAGAATTTTTCATAAAAGTTGATAAATGGAATTTTGATCCATAGGAATTGTACTAGACGGACTTTTGCACGTTCTTTGTGCACGGGTTTTCTTTGGATCGTATTTTAAGCGTGTAAATCGGAGGTGAGTGATTCAACTATGTTTTTGGAATGATTTCTTGACATGTATTCATGTTTTGTGTGAATAGCATGTATTAATTCTTAGAGATATATTGTGCAGTTCATATTGGGCAATTATATTGATAAGTAGGCTCAATAGCACGATGATATGTTTTGATTACCGCGAGTATGGTGATATGTATTTGAGCATGTTAAGTTGCTTATTTGGGTCAGAAGGAGCACGTAGTCACCGTGCCATTTTGTGGAGCCGATATAGGCATTAAGGTCGCACGATTAAAGAGAAGAATCGTGGGTCTTACCCTTTCACGTGGACTTATTGGCGAGGAGTCGCGGATTGGGAGTATGGACGGGCACGTGAGTCTCCGGCGACTAGTATGAAATGTAGAGATGTGAATGCGGACATGTTTATCATTCATGTACATATATTGATTTATTCACTAAGCATTAGCTTAAACAAATCGAATATGTGTGGTTATTCAAATAACCATTGCAGGTATAAATGCTGGCGAGGAATCGCAGAAGTGAGTACGTGGGTTAGGAGTTCTTTTAGAAGGCAACTTGATTGTTAACTTTGTAGTTTTGGGACAATAGGATGTTGTAATAAGAATTTTTATCGTTTTAACTTATGTTTATCTTCGTATGATAGAATGGATTTTAAACCGTTGTAATAGTTAGTGACATGTTATAATCCTGCTTTAGAAATGTTTTAATACAGTTAGGATTATTTTGGATTGAGTTTGGATTGAGTGGTTGATCATTGGTGAAAGTTAGGAAGCTTTTAAAACTTGAAATTCTGCAGAATGGGCTGCTGCCAGGGGAGCAGTCGACGGGACAGTACAGTTTAGCTACTGCTTCTTAATATGGTAAAAGCAGTCGACGGGGCAGTCGACGGGGCAGTGCAGTTTAGCTACTGCTTCTTCTTATTATGGTAAAAGCAGTCGACTGGGCCATACCTCAGTCGACTGGACCTCTGAAGGTTAATGTGTTCATTTTGTTTCTGCTTGCTTCAGTTGACTGAGGTCCCGAACCAGTCGACTGAACCTCTGGTTTTAAAAATGTGTTTTATTTTTCCGCTGCGTGTGTTCATCAAACCTAATTTTGGGAACGTTAATGAATTGGTTTAGCCTCGGTGGCGTGCCACGGGCTCCGGTTCCGCTATTGTGGGACCGGGTTGTGACACATGCAAATCAAACTAGTATTCCAAAACGCATCTATAGATCTAAATATGCGAGGCTTTGATACCAATTGAAGGAAAATTAGGTTTAAAAATTTATTTAAATGCACAATGGAAAACAAAGTTCGAAAACTTTATTGGTAGCCTGGATCTACTACTACTTATTAACTCTATAGATGCATATACACAAGAGGGAGAAGAGTTTATACCTCAGGTCTTGAACCAAATTCTGATTCTCTTCTTCCTTGATGGTGCAGCAGCCTCCACTAAGTTGTCTTCACTCTTATATTTCCTGTGAGTGCTTCCTGGAGAGGCTAGAGATGGTGGGATCTCTAATAGGGAGGTTAGAGAAGGTTTGTGAACCCCAAACAGTTTCTACAACTTAGGGATGTTAAAAATTACGAACTCCATTTTTTGGACCCTATTTATAGATTCCCAGAACTGACTTTGCCTTCAATCGATCGAAGTAGTTTCGATCGATTGAACTTGTGATCGAACTTGCCTTGACTTCAATCGATCGATACTCCTTCGATCGATCAAACCTGTCTTGACAAGATCCTCTTGTGCCTTTCCAAGCATCCTAACAGAGCTAAGAGTGGGACCTCCTAGGCTCTTTATTGTTGGCTTAGACCAGTTGTTAATGCCCATGATCAAAATCTTTGACTAGCAAACTAACCAATTGATCAGTTAACGTTTACTCTACTATAAAATGATAACTGAACTCTAACGCAAAAGAATAGATCCGAAGTGATAACTAGACTTGTACGGTGTACTAATGTCCCTCTACCTTCAGCATTCGTAATCATATTCTGGTAATCAGATAAACAGTTACTGTCAACCTGAATCATGATTACTTCTTATATTCCTTGAGTCCCATTCACCTCTCATAATTACCAAACATGTTGATAACTACTTATCAACAAGACTGCAGTTCTCAGTAATCAACTTGGTGACATTCTCAAGGGAATGCTTACTCTTTATAAGAGGGTAGATTCTATCTTGACATATATGTTCACAACCCTATGAACATGACATACCCAAGATACCTAAGTGTTGATCTTTAAGACCTCACTGATTGGTAAGTTAAAGTAGACATATCTACAGTCTGTGCTCATAATCGTCTCAAGATTGAGAACACGTACCTTATATAAGTTATGAGTTCCTATAGACTGTTGACAGTGTCAATAGGAAAGCACAGGTCTATCAATGCATTATAAGCACTTGCATATTAACTAAGAGATATACTCTAGTGATTGAGATTCATCACTCCATCCAATGGTATTTAAGCATGCTACAGTGTAAACCTAATGAGATATCCAGTCTCATCATCCACTATGACAAATTTTAAGTATCAATGAATAATAATTCGTATCTCACTTGTATGCATCTCATATGTATATGAATCATTTACTATGATACTTAAGGATTAACAATCATCTCATGAAAGAAACATACATAATAAAATATAAATTCGATATCCATATATTAAAAATGTCAATATCTCATACATAAAGTAATGGTTTGAGGGCACAAACCCAACAGCTTGAATATCATCGCCCTCCGATCGATAGGTTAACTTTTGTCATCGCTGCCGCATTGGCCGAAACTTGACATCATCGCCCCATTGGTCTTGCAACCCCCTTCTTAATCATAACAGCCTTAGTTAATTTTTCATCGTCGCTTTATGGCTCTCTCTTGACATCGTCGCCTTACGGCCTATTAACCACCTCACAATCAACTACACACGATCTTAGTTAATTTGTCATTGTCGCCTTACGGCCTATTAACCATCCAATCACTAATCTTATCAATACCCACAAGGTAATACAACCACACTTGCCCCCAAGACATCCACAACAAATGTTACCAACATAGGACGACCACTTTTGCCGCCGTTACCCGTATAGCTACAGAGACCTCTCAATGACCACATAGAACCAACTACTCTTTTTCTAACTGATAATACAAATGAACACAGAAACCAGACCGATCGATACGATCATCTTGTTATCAATGTTATCATGACTATCTTGTAAATAGCCGATGTGCATGGTACAAGTTGTTAAAGCATCTTATTCACAAGTTAGTGTACTTAGGTATGTCACATTGTTATTCTCATAGTTCTCGTATATCGCATGTGTAAGTTTTACTAGTTCGTCACATAAACATGTTAAGAAAATATATCATTTTCTTTATAAAAGGTATTGCTACTAGAGTACCACAACATTAGCATACAGTATAGCTTCTAGTAGGCTTATGCAGGCATATAAATCAAGTACAATACAAGGTACAACCATTACAGCTCATGGTACCACCATTCACAATATAGCTCCTCTTAAATATACATAAAACAAACTATCATTTTAACCTCTGCTGAGATCGATCACTCGCACCTGGCTTGTTCATTAGGCTCGAGCGCTCGTGCCTGGTCCCGAGCGCTCGGGTTTAGCAGTTTCAAAACATTAACAGTTTTAAGCTTTGATTCTTAATGCATGTTACATGCATGGCCTTTGATCATCAATATAACTTAAAACAACATATTAATGAATGAGTAAGGGTACTCACAAGGATCTAGATGATCAAATGGTGCTAGATGATGAAAATGTATGTATTGTGCTCGATCCTCCAAAGCTTCACTTCAAGCTTTCCAAAATGAGTTGATCTTCTAGGATTCCTCCTTGAGTCTTCTTTCTTCTTTGTGATCCTTCAACTTCTCAGCTCCAGAGCTCCATATATGGTGTTTGTCCGAGCACTCGAACCCCCTGCTTTAACAATCCTTCTAATAATTCAAGGAATCAAAGGTTAAAGAAGTAAACATCCCTACTAATTTTCATTCAATTTCCAACACATACGATCGTAAACTTATACATATGGATCTGGAAATACAGAGATACATCCAAATATAGATACATATAGATAAAAGGGCTGGTGTTACAGATACCTATTAGGCCATGTTTGGATAACTTTTATAAAAATCCTAATTTTGGAAATTTGGGAAAAGCATATGAAAACTTGTAGGATTCACTTCTAATCAGAGATCTGGTGTACAACTGGACTTCTAGTACTTCCCTTTAAGTTATAGGATCGTAGCTTAAGGTAGGAATTCTAAACTTATAGGAAATTCCATGGTTTAAATATCCGGTATGATATTTTGGATCTGGGCGAAATTCATGTGTTAGGTAGGCCCATTAATTATGCACGTGAATATGTATGAAAATCATGTCTATGTGATTATATGAGCATACTATGTGTCTCTGTGGGTCAAATGAGGGGTTGGTACAATTTCATCCGGGGGTAAGCTCTCAGTGTTTGAGGATTTCGTAGCGACCGGCTACAGTGCATGATTTAGAATTTGCAGTTGGAGATCATGTACTGCTCAAGATTTCACTAGTCCAAAGGAATTATCAGACTTAGACAGAAGAAAGTCAAGCTATCGCCTCGATTTATCAGACCATTTGAGATCTTGGAACGCATTGGAAAAGTTGCCTAAAGACTAGCATTACCGCCAAAAATGTCAAGCGTGCACAACGTCTTCCACATCAGTATGTTGCGGAAGTGTGCCCATAACCCAGCACATGAGATTAACTTTGAGGATATAGAAATTAATGGCAATGCCACATTTAATGAAGGACCAGTAAGAATCTTGGATCGAGGAATCAAAGAAGCTTAGAAATAAAGATATTCCATTGGTAAAGATTCAATGGAAGCACCAATGTTTTGAAAACCAGACCGTTCATCGAACCGTAAAATTGACCGGGTCACGAGTTAGAGGTCCAACCGTCGGGTGAACCGTAATCAACCCGTGATGTCATAATTATGTAATATTTAATTATTTATATTTATACATAAGTTTTAATAAATAAATATAAACAAAAAATACACAAAACTCAAATTTTATTTTCACACTTTTCTATCATAAGTATAAATTATTAAGAGATTCATAGTATCAAAAAAAATATCGGGGAAATTATATATATATAAAAAAAAAACTTTTGTAGGCAAAAAAATGATTTTGAACGATTTCCCAACGGTTTCCACCGGTTCTGGACGGTTTTGGTGCCAATAACGGTTACCGAGTCAAATCGGATCGGAAAACTGAAGGTTGACGGTCCAACTAGCCAGCCTGGTCCAATTTTTAAAACCATGCTGCTCTATACCTCATACCATTACTAGCTTCGGCTTCCTTTTTTTTCCTTTTTTATCAGTCTCCATTCATGTTGCACTCTTGTGTAGGGAACTGCAATTTGCACTCCATGAATTACTAAATGCACTCTATGGAGTGCATACTGTGCATGATGCCACATGCTCTAGAAGTGATACCATAGAGTGCATTTAGTAACTTTTGGAGTGCAAATAACATTTCCCTTTTGTGTATCCTAGCTTTATTTTAGTACAATAATGTTAGGCACACAACACATTCCACAATAGGTTTTAAATGCATGTACCATGTACTGTGTAAGTGGTGCATAGAAAAGTGTAAAAATTCAAACTGAACAAACTCATCCCTGAACTATGACTATTTTTCACGAATACCCCCTAAACTTTAAAACTGAACAAAATCATCCCTAAACTATCCTTGTTGGCACCAATGTTTTCAAAACTAGACCGTTTATCGAACTGAAAAAATGATCGGGTCACGGGTTAGAGGTTCAACCGTCGGGTGAACCGTAATCCAACCATGATGTCATAATTATGTATTAAATTATTTATTTTTAAATATCATTAAGAAAAATTTAAGTTTCAGAAATATAGAAAATCACATAAGTAAATTCAGTGATTGATTTCTTTATACTAATCAATTCCATAAAAGAGTAGTTTATTTAAATCAATCTTATTAATTAATTACTTTCCATTCTTATACTACAATATATATATATATATATATTTTTTTTTTATCAATGAAATAAAAAATATAGATCATTGGATTAAAAAGGAAAAGCGACGTTTAGTCCAAATTTACATCAATCAAGTCATTATTGGCATTGACTTCTACCCTTCTAGACTTGTAGGTGTTAGTTTCTGTATAAAAATAGCAATAACTTGCACAGAGAGAGAGGCGAGAGAGAGAGAGCGGAAAGAGGCCAGCCGGTCTGTTCAGTCAAACCGTGTCCGGTTTACCGGTTCTCCAATTTAACCAGTTGGACCACCGGTTCTGGCCAATTTTAGGCCTTATAATGATTACCGGGTTGAACTGGACCGAAAAAGGCACCGGTCGACGGATGAACCAGTTGAACCGGCCGGTCTGGTCCAAATTTTAAAACAGTGGGAAGCACCACGATGAAGGAGAAGCCTCGTGGGACTTAGAGTCAGAGATGCGTGAGAAGTTTCTATTTTTGTTTTGACCCTGCTACTTTCGATTTCAAGGACGAAATCTTTTAATAAGTGGTAGATGAAGTAATACCCAGTATTTTTGCATGTATATAATAAATAAGATTCTATATACTAGCCTAGACCATACATGTAAAATGATGTTCAATCAATTGGACTAACTTTAATCGATTGAAGTTGTGAAGTTTCAATCGATAGAGCCCTTTTCGATCGCTTGAAACCCTGTCGACATAATTTATAATGTGGTCTCCCTTCCCAATTTATTGAGCCCTTCTTAATCGATCCAACCCTGACCAACCTGCTTTTAATCTATTGAGCGCGTCTGAATTTTTATCCCAATTGTTGCACTGGACTGCCACCTTGCACTTCCATTTCCCTATATATATGTGATGATATTTGTATGTATGAGGTTTGTTTGGTCCAGAGAAGTTAGAGAGAGAGAGAGTTGGTGTTTTGATTATATACACACACATATACATATATCTCCACGCACATATACACTCTCTCTATATATATTCTATGAGAGAGAGAGAGAGAGAAAGAAGAGGAAGAGGCAGACGAAGAAGAAGAAGAAGAAGAAGAAGAAAGGAAGGAGAGGAGACAGAGAAAAGGAGAAAATAGATAAAGGAAGAGAAGAGAGGAGAGAGAAGCCGTTGGAGCTTCAAGCTCAAACTAAACGACCTCCATAGCTTTGGTGAGTTATAAACTCATTCAGTAGCTAAGTTTAGTGCTTTTAGAGTTTTGGATGTGAAGAAACCAAACCAAACACAACCCATAAGCTTTGGACGTCACTTCTTGGAGAAGATAAGTTTTGATCGCTTGAACTTATTTCAATCGATCAAACCAAACTATTCTCAAGTGATCGAAAATTCTTCAATCGATCGAACTTACTATCCCCTCAATCTCTTGTAGATGTTTCAATTGATTGAACCTAACTCTTCCCAATTGATTGAAATGACTTGAATCGATTAGTACTTTTAGATTTGGAACGTCTCTGTTTATATATACTATGAGCTATATAGTTATTTGATCATTGGTTCGTACTTTCATAATGCGTTGTTGTTTGAATGCAAAATAGCGCGATGTGATAGTGAGACATGATTAAGAGTAATGTGAGAACGTTTATAACATGAGGTAATGTGGTAGTCGAGAATCAGCTTGGTAGTCGTTTCAATTCAATTAGAGAAGTTAAGCCACAATGGGGATTGTCATGTATCGATGTAGTTCGAAACAAAGGTAGGTTTGATAAGTTCTGGAAATTGTACGTGGGTAGACACTTAGTCATAGGTCTTTAAAAGCGGTGGGCGATTATATCCTTAAAAGTGGTAGGCGGGACCAAGCAGTCCTAAGATAGCCATATGATTCATGAGGTCCTTAAAGCTGTGGGCAATAAGATAATATGCTATTTTTCAAAACATTGCATCTCTAACATATGGTGGGCGGTTTTAGTCATTAAAAGCGGGGGATGAACTGGCATGGTGTCCATGACATGCGGTGGGTAGCTAAGGTCTTTAAAAGCGGTGGACGAAATAATGGTATATCGATAAAGTTGAACTATCGAGTATATTCTTAAATCAAGGCATTGTTGTCGGTCTTTGTATAACAAGACGTGAGTAACCTCTAATGGTTCAGAATAAAGAGAAAGATATTGTTAGTAGCACTATAATTATATTCTTCATAGCTGGCAATTACATTATGCTTATGATACTGTTTTAGTTTCTACTCACTCAGCTCTCACTAAGCTGACGGTGTTTTATGCCTGGACACTTCCTGTCCAAATTATCCCGTTACTTACAATGCAGGGGATGAGCCTTACCATAAGGATGACTTTTACCTGGGAGAAGGCTATACCAGGGATAGACTACTAACGTTAAAGATGCGGGGCAGGACTATTACGTTGGCGATTATGTATACACCAGTCAAACATTAGAATATATATTTGTTCTAAGTCGGTTACCGAATTTATTATTATGTTTTTATAGTAGGGCATATGTTGCCTCTAGACTCTTTTTATTATGTTTCAAGACACTTGGATGTAATAAGTTCTAAGAACTCCTTATCATGTTTATATAAGATTTGGTTTGTTATCTTTAGCATTCGCTGTTTAGAGTTGCATGGTGTGGACAATTCAGTGACTTCACTGGTCATTCCCTATGGCCTAAAAAAGAAATTTATTATTCCATATTTTTTGTTGTTCCGAGGCATGACAGATATAAATCTCACATTTTTTCTTTCCAAATTAAATACCCAACAATGAAAAAAAGACCTAAATCTACTCTCTCTTTCTCTCTCTACAATCTCATATTTGCTTTTTCTCTACAATCTCTCTTTCTCTCCTCACCACCACCACCACCACCGCCCCCTACCCTCTGCAATAGCCACCGGCGACCATGAACTCCATCACTGTGAGTTCCATATTTGGTCATCTCTGACGAGCTCGAACCATATCTAGCCATCTCCGACATGCTCGAACCAGATTCGACCATCTCTGACGAGCTCGAATTAGATCCTGCCATCTTGAAGTTAGTTGCAGATTTTACAAATATTAAGTGAATATTCACATAGGGTGCGTTTGATAAAATTGAAAATTAAGTGCTGAAGTTAAGTACTGAAAATTTTAAGTGATTTGTATTTGCATTACTGAAAACAGTGTTCCAAGAACTAAAATAGTCTACATTCAGTGATTATTTTCAGTCAAAAATTTTCACGTAACATTTCAATAGATTTTTTGCAGCTTTTTTAATTGAATGGTACATTATCAAACACACAAAAAAAAATTAAGTGCTAAAAATTTTCACTTTCATCACTTAATTGGATTATCAAACACACCCTTAATATATATATAATTTTTTTTTTGATACGAAAATTTTAAGTTTTTAAGTGAAGTTTCACTTGTTTTTTTAAGCCAATGAAACTGGGAACTTAAGTGGACAGATTTAGTTAAATTTCAATTTACTTTTTTTTAATCTTAAGTGAAATTTCACTTAATTTAATCATGTATTAAGTTATTTTTAAGTGGGGTAATTCATCAAATCTTCAGCGAAGTCGGGGGGGATGGTCGCCAGATATCAGGTGAGTTGTAGCCAGAAAAGAGGTGGTCACCAGAGGTAAGGTGAGGCATGGGGTGGTCATCGGAGCTCCGACAAGGCATGGGGTGGTTGCCAAAGATGGCGGGGGTGGTGGCCAGAGGAGCAATGATAGTGGTCGGAGGTGGCAATAGTGGTGATACGGGTGGCTAGGGTTAAATGATGAAGATGGGGATATTTTAGTTTATGAAGTATTCGGAGTACTTATCCTTAATGATTGATTTAAGTTGTCCTTAATACTAAGAAATCTTATGCATTAGTCGTTTCCACTACTGCCACTAAATTTTTTTACTATAACTTAAAATAAAAAATGGTTAACTATTATGACCTCCCTTGAGATTAAGTCTAATTACACGGACCTCCGTTGTGGTTTTCATAATTACACTGACAACAAAATTACCATTCTTTAAAATCTATGCCAAAACAAAATCAAAAAGTTGTAATAATTATATATGGATAATTGTAGAAAGTAAATGAAGATTTTTTTTTATTCGCATCAAAAAGTTGATTTCTTAAAGTGAGACTCTTAATTTTGACAGATGATGATTTAGCCAATTGGATTGATGAGTAAACCCCCGATTTTGTTTAGCATTGGATTTGTGACAACTACAATTGAAAACCCTTGTGCTTTTCATGCGAAAATCTTTTTTCATGTGGCACTGGAGTCCACACATAGAAATTAAGGCTTAGTTTAGCTTCTATTTTGGTGCTCATTTTTTAAAGTGCAAATTCATGTTAATTTATTAGTAACCAGTTTATGAATTTTATAAAAATTAAATTTAGAGCTTTTTGAGGGGGAGTTTTTAAAAGCTGTAGAATGAAATTTTTAAAAGCTCAAGATTATTTTTTAATTTTATGATATTTTTTTAAAAAATAATATATCATTTATACAAAATTATCAAACTCAATAATAATTTTTATAAATTACTTTTAAATAGGTAAGCCTAAATGGTAGAACCTTCCTTGAAAGTGTAACAATTCGAGATTGTGGGCGAAAAAAAAAAAGAATTAGCTGTACTTTTAAAAGCCCCAACATAAAAATTTTTCAATCACGTTGTCCAAGTACGAGGACCACAAAATATTTTCTTGTTCTGAAAGCCATCATTTAAACAGTTTTTACAGTTAATAGTTTTTGTCAAACGACAGCTATGTTTTTTTGTTGTCTAGATCACTTTATTACAGTCCACAAAATTTTGGGACTTTGTTGGAAGTCAACGTTGACCTGATTTTAAATGTACAGCGGCTGTAGTTGTTTAAAGCGACAATAACGTTCCAACTTCCAAGAATGTATGAAGTTGAGACACAAAAATTGCTGCAATGGTCAAATGTCATTCTCTACTGCAAAAGCTTAGCTTTGTTGTTACTCTATCCGTCTTTTTTTTTTTTAATCTATTTTTAGAAATTTAATTTATTAGAGGACAAAAAGAATATATATCTATTTTCTACGATTATCTATAATCATAACAATTTTTTAAATTTTGTCTTGATGTAGATTTTAAGGAATGATAGTTTTGAAAAGTAAGTAAAAATTATATACTAATTTAGGAAAGTGGACACTAATTTTAGAACATTCTAAAATGAAATCTAGGACTCAAAATATGGGACGGAGGGAGTAATATATATATATATAGTAATGCTATGATTTCTAAATTCTAATTTTAAATGATGTGACAGTAAGTTCATAGACAATAATAATGGAAATCACTTTAACATTATCCAATTAAAATCCAATAGTTTTACTGCCATATTATTTGAAATGGTGATTTGAAAAGCATAATATTACTTTTTTTTATGAAATTTTTTTTGAATGAGTAACAAAAACGATCTCTCCAATGTGCAGTGGCGGATACGAGGGGCAAATGGGCCCTGACCCCAGTTTTTCATACCCCATAACATAGAAGAAAAAAAATTATATGATTTTTAGATGGTCATCGGAGAGTAATGGCTTAGACCCAACCAAAAAAAAAAAAAAACGAATGTAATATGTTAATCCAATTATAATTTGGTCAATCCCAAAATTAGCAAAAAAATTGCTTATATACAACATACATGTCCAATTGTAATCCAACACATTCTAAATACTTTTCTTCTCACTTACCAATTTAGCCGAATTCAAATTATTATAGCATCAATCAGAGTAATTTAATGGGCTGATTGGTAATTTCTTAAACAAGATCAAGTTCAGTTCAAGTCTCACATTCTGTGTAGTTCTTGTGATTCTGTTAGTTTGATAAAGAACCAGTTTTAAGAGAGTTACTAGACTGAGCACATACTCCTATACATAAAATTGACACCAATAATCACTTAAATTTGTAGAATTACCTCACGAATCAACCATTGAACTGATTCTTTACCTGTTCAAATAGCTGGCCTCTTATGAACAAGTTGAATATACCAAAAGTTAGAGAGTCATGTATGACAATTACCTATAGACTATAGTGGTCTCATTTATGCAGCGTGTTGGGATGATGGTCAAACATCAGCACAATCCTTTGCATTTTTGTGCAAAGTGAATGCTTTCAGAATCAATGCCATAAACCATGGCTCTTTAATTTGGATGAAAAGGATTGATGTAAACTTAGGGGATGAATGTCGAGCAGACTATAGCCTAATTAGTATAGTCTCTCTCTGTCACGACCCATCCCACTATGCGTGAAAATAGGACACGTGGCATGCCACCAAAGCTCATCCAAACATCAATATAATTATACGTAGCGGAAAGAATTTTAAAACAACCCTGAGTATTTAAAACTTTAGGAAACATTACCCTATGAGTTGTAAAATCCATTGAAATCAGATTTATAAAAAGTTTTGGCCAATTGGAAACACATCCAAAAGAATCAGTTCAAAAAACAGAGGTTCAGTCGATTGTGCCTAGGGTCCAGTCGACTGTACTTAGCAGAAATCAAAACCCAAAATTCTCAACAGAGGTTCAGTCGACTGATCAGGGGACCCAGTCGACTGTGTTATGTAGAACCAAAAATACAACGTATTCAAAAAGGGGTCTAGTCGACTGATCAGGGGGTCCAGTCGACTGGTTTTGTCATTAATGGAAGCAGTAGCCAAAAATCAACAGTGTTCAATCGACTGATAAAGGGTCCAGTCGACTGATAAAGGATCCAGTCGACTGACATTGGGTCCAGTCGACTGCTCCCCTACTGGGCAGCCCTGTTGTGAAAATTTATAACTCACACTTCTTCACACCAACAACAATCACAACCATAACTGAAATACAACATTTGAACTTAACCACAGACGTTCAAAAGTAAGATTACCATACTACGGAACAAATCCAAAGATCTATTACAACGTATTACATAACCCAATTCCTTGATACCAGTTTAGGAAATAGGAACAAAAATATAAACAAGTGATTCCCCCGGCGTTCTTTAACGGCCTCACTCATCACGCTTCTTCTTGTCTTTCTTCTTACCTGCAATGGAGTACATCTCCACTGCTCAGCTATATGATGAGCGTACAAGTCTAACATATGTAATATATAACAAAACACGCTTTAATCTCATAAATCATATCAATAGTCTCTAGGGAGAAAAATACGCCTTCATCCGGTAGCGGCAAGTCCAAGTCTTAAACCGCGATGTCAATGGCAAGTCCAAGCCTACAACCATTACATCCCCACAAGTGCCATGGCAAGTCCAAGCCTACAACCATGCACAGTAGTCGTCGCTACTCAAATTCTCAAACTTCGAGAAGCTTACTCCGGCATGAATTTGTATAAGACTCCCCTTTGACCCACATAGACAACTCAATGTGCTCGCGTAAATTTAGACATGTTTTTCACAATTTATCGCGTGTATAATTAACGGGCCTACAATTAACGCCTGGATTTCGCCCGGATCTCAATTTCGTCGTCGAAATATAAAACATGTAATTCTCTATATTTCACAAGTTAGAACTTCATACCTCATGCGATTTCCCCCAAACTTTGAAGGATCGACTAGGAGGTCAAATAATCGTCGGATTTCGAATTTGAGAAAATTCCTACAAGTTTATACCTATTTTTCCCAAAAGTCTAGAATTAAGATTTTTACAAAAATTGGCCAAACACGGCCTAAGTAGTATCAAAACGTAGATCTTACCTTCACGAGTTCAAATCTTGAATTTGGTGAAAATCAGACAGACGAAAGATCGTCGATCGGCGTCGTAAAGCCCGTTGGCTCCAATCTCCCTTCTCTCTCCTCTCTCTAGATATTTTGTAAGTTTTGGATGAGAATGAATCTCATCCACTACTATAAATAGGCAAACTTTTCAAAAATTACGTTTACCTCCCCACGAGTTTCTCAAACTTCTAATTAACCCATAAAACTTCGCACGCGTCCATTTTATGACTTTACGAGTGAAAACTATAAATTTAAGAAGTTTCCGACTAAGTCTCGTTTGGGTCCAAAATAACGTCCGAAAACTATATTCTGTGAAATCTCTACACAACCTACCTTTTTATTGAACGTATCACTCACGTTTTCACCACAGTTCTCAAAATGATATACTAAAGTATCCAAATACCAGAATTATACTACGCATGTATAATTACTATTCACAGGAATACCAGATAAAGTCAATTAACATTTAAATCATATAAATGCCATTTACTCATGCCCATGGAATATGAACTGCCATGTTCCCGTGTCCTCACTGACACCTTACCGTTGACTCACAGTCAACCTCATCACCATTATCAACTAACATTGATAAACTCCCAAATTACAAATATGCATGATAAAATTATGAATTCTTGGGACGGGTGTGACACTCTCTTTTCAATGAGGAGGAAAAGGATTCGAATCTCCATAGGAGATTCTAGTTGCTTATCGCACCAGTTATTCTTTAGTCGGAATGAGTAACCCTTATTGGGTTTTGTTATAGGCCAGTGTGGGATTTTGGGGTTGGCTTGGAGCTGATGTGTGCGTGTGTGTGGAGTGTGTGTGTGTATCCAGTCCGAATCCAAGTAAGTATTAACAAAAAAAAACTTAGGGGATGAAATCTACAGTCTTTTGGGAACACGTTAATTTAGGTAAATTTCAATGAGGCGACAAGTAGCTACTTTCACTTTATAATTACATCCTTAGGATGCATTTTTACCATTACATTATCATCTTTCTTTTAAACTTATTTTATATATGCATCTAAAATGGCTTATTTATTTATTTATTATTTCTTTATTTTCCAAAAGAGCGATTCTCACTAATTTTTATTTTTGAGTTGGAGGTGGTGGGCTTTGCATAAGAGGACATAGGTTGGACAGGGGCAGATTTATGTGGAGACTAAAGGGGGTCACAGTCCCCCAAAAATTTTAAAAAATTGTGGGATATATTTGTAATTTTAACATTTAAAAATTAATTTAGAAATTGGTCTTACCAAATTTTTGTCATTTACAACATAAATCATCCATAAAAAGTATATTTAAAGATTAAAAGCCCCTAGAGGCCACACTTTATTTCGCAGGACTAATCTAAAGACACAAAAATCCGGACTACTAATCATTTTTAATTCAATAGTTCGTTGTTTACTATGCCAAATAGCGCAAGCTTAATTTTCAATATTAACTTAATAGTTCCCATATGGAGGACTATTTACTCTAGAAGTGTGACATTAATTGCCCCCCATAATAACGAAGAGGAAGGGTAATACGCCATTACCCAGCTCGTGAGACAAAAACGACCTAAATCTAATTGACAAAACTACTCTTTCAACTCTCTGTCTCTCACCAAAAATAGGTATAAATACACCAAAAATTTCGCCTCTAGCGCATGGAACTTGTTTACTAGTAGGCCCAAATCCATTTAATTTGGTGCCCATAACATAAATTCTTGGGCTCGCCACTGGTTGAAAGTTGACAGAATGACATATACTACTAAACTTTTGTAGCAAATTAATCTCACTGTGTAATGTTTCAATAATGCTATCTCTATCCATCTCTACCCCTCTTTTGACTTTTCCTCTTTATCTAGAAAGTATATCAATATTGATACTGGCACTATGAAAACATGTTATTTACAATTCCACACGTCGCATTATATCCTCTCTTTTTTTCCCCTAGAGATGCTCTCATTCCAAACATATGAATTATCTCATGCGACCGTGACACACGTGTGACTTTTACGGTAATTAGAGAATTGTGAATTTTACTTGAATCCTACTATAGTAAAGAGATCACAATAGCCAATGTACGGTATGATGGTAACATTGAATAATTTCTCCTATTCTAGGTAGGTTTTATTTATTTATTTATTTATTTTTTTTATAAATTATGTTTTTTCCCCTGAAACAGAGACCTGGCCTGGTGCTATGTAGCAAATGTTATGAATTTGATCAACAAGCAAAACTTACAGGAAAAAAAATTGTGATAAAGGCCAAAAAAAAAAACATCGAAGTACTAATGCATATACATTTGAATGCCCGAATTATTTACTTAAGCTTTTGAATCAAGTTTCGTTTTAACATGCATCTCAACTCACCGTCTTATCAAGTGTCAGAAGCTTCTCAACACAATACAACATGGGCTCTTTAGGTGATATGTATTAATTGATTTTGTTGAGAATAGATGTTTGTCAAATGAGAGAAAGTTAGAGTCAAGCTTGTAGTTAAGGACAATACAAATGAGGGAATTAAAGGTAATAACAGGATTACTTAGAGCCCTGCATGTACCTCATTATTTGAAATCGTAATTAATTTTTTTAATAGAAAATTGTTGGAAAATTCCTACAAGTAATTCTCATAAGTTTTAAAACTCCAATTAGTTTAATCATTTTCTACAAAGGACAAAAGGAATCTAAGGTAGTGCTCACACGGTATAAGTGCAAACACCATAGAAAATCTCACGTGACTCCAGGCCTCCTCCTTCCTTCAGTCACTCACACCGTGTGAGGGACTGTACCATATGATATCTATTTTGAAAATATTTTTTTAAACTTTAAACCTCCATACCTTTTGATCTACAACTCTGTTTCTTACAAATTTTATACCGTTGGAACCGTGTCGACGAGAGCTAGAAAACTAGTACCATTGTTGGTACATTTTGAGCAAAAGAAAAAAACTCTTATTTTTACATGTCATATTCCAAACGAATCTAATAGAATTTTCACATAATATTCGTGTATGGGTTATTGAATTTTCACGTAATATTCACGTATGCCAAGTTGATATGTTGTGAGGGAAAAAAAAATCGAATGTTCACTTTGTTCTTAAGGAGAGTTTTAGTGAAATGTCACAATAATTTTGCATTTGTTTGGGTTAAAAAACTATGTTTTATAATTGATTTGTGAAATTTGATTTTTTTTAAACGAAATATGCATTGTTTAATATAAAGAGACAAAAAAAACAGTGAAATTTCACATGGCATACATGAATATTAAGTGAAATTTCACTGAACTTGTACATGAATATTAAATGAAATTTCACTTAATATTTTATGTATATCAAGTGAAATTTCACTTATTATTTATGTATGTAAAAACATGGAATTTGTATGTTTTGAGAAGGAAAAAAAAAAGGATGAATTTTAACAAGATTTCCTACACTTGTTTTGGTTGAAAAATTGTATTTTATAATTGATTGTAAAATTAAGTGAAAATTCACTTTTTATTACATGAGGGTCTCATAACCCTAAGCTATTCGCCATGGACACAAACTGGGTGAAATTTTATTTAATATTTTTTATGTATTCAGTGAAATTTCACTTAATATATTATATATATCAAGTGAAATTTCACTTATTATTCATATGTATGTAAAATCATGAATTTTTTTTTCTCAAAACATATCAACAATGGTACTAATTTTGTAGCTCTCGTCGACACGATTCCAACGGTATAAAATTTGCGAAAAATGGAGTTGTAAGTCAAAAGTTATGGATGTTTAAAGTTTAAAAATATTTTTCGAAATTGAAAATGATATGGAACACTGCTCGCACGGTGCGAGCAGTCTGCAAAGCAAGCTGCGCGCGTGGCCGTACGTGGGCACGCTTGGGTCGCGTGGGTCTTGAGGGGTTGTCATGGGAGATATTATAGTGCACGCACTTATACCGTGCGAGCACCAGCTGTCAACTTTTTGTCCCTTTTGTTAAGTCACTCTCTAATTTGTACTTTAACTTAATAAATGGTGTAGTGATGTCATTTTTGATAAATCCCCCTTTTTAATATGCTTGGTAATGAATTATTTACAGTTTTTTAAAAAGTTAAATTAAATTTAAATCTTAAAAAACTGATTAATTTAAAAGCAGCAAATTAAATTTTTTCCGAGAAAGTTGAGCCGAACTTTGGAAAAAGTTTCCAGTGATATCGGTATTTTACAAAAATCTCTAATTACTACAACAATACCAAATGCTAAGCAACTTTTAAAGAATCTCTTCAAATATATTTTCTTCTAGAAAAATCTCTTATTCGCACAGCTATCCTAAAAGGGCTCTGACCATGGCCCGGTTTGTTGCAATTTCACTATCCAGATTATAACTTTTAAAACTCAAAATAAGCTATGAACCTCTGTTTGGTGTAACTTTTGATAAGCAGTAATTAAGTTGTAGTAAAGTTTGGTAACATAAGCTGTCAAATGGCTTATTTGTTTCCAAAATGCCCTTAAAAGATTTTAAGTATAATTTAAGAACTCTTTATTGAAAATGCATGAATTTTAAGTTCCACATCTCAACTAATTATTTTAATTTGAAAAAGAGAAGATGAATAATAATACGGTTTTTGAACAAGTGAGGGGTTTAATTTTGCTGGGGTTAACTGATGTCAATAGAAAAAGTATAACTGACAAGGTTGTCCAATAAAAGATTTATTAAATGACATATAAGCTATCAACAAGAAAACACCTCCAACCCATCTTCATATAAGTTGGCTTTTGGGCCTTAAATAAATTGAAAAAGCTATATGTTCTAAAGTTACCAGACACACCGGCCAAATACTTCATTTCATCTTTTTCTAAGCTATAAGCTACAATTTGTAACTTGTAAACTGTAACAAGCAAGGCCCATATATCAATAGATTCGTACATAAGCTGAGCCGCTCAACAAGCCCTCGCAAACATGTTCGATAAGGGCTCGGCTTGTACTCATTTGTCTAATAAACACTCCAAGCTCAAGTCTGCATTACAGGCTCGTCTAATAAATAATTCAAACTCAAGCATACATGAACTCGACTCAATAGAGCTATGAACATTTTGAATAAGACTCGAAACTAAGCATGAGAAAAAGCTAGTGAATAGACTTACTAAAAACTTCTACATTGGCTTATTTTCATACATATATATATATATATATAGTAAAATTACGTAGTTTTAGAGGATATTTGAACTTTGACATGTTCATATGTTCATATGAGTAAAGGTCAAGCTTTGGATAAAAAAGCTTTTGAACATACCAGAATTTAGCCTGATTGTCTAGGACGTTCATATGAGTAAAGGTCAAGTAAAATTGCACTCAACTACTGTATTATCAAGCTTTTGAACATATTAGAATGTACATAAATTAGTGAGGATTAAAACAACGCAGGCGCTTAGGTTTGTTCCAAAATCACTATTGTTTCACAAAGTAGTGTGTAGACTGTTTTTTTTTAGCTGATAATAGCAGTGAGACCGGTAATAATTGCGTACTCACGATTGCAATGTGGTTGTATAGGTAGCTAAAAAAGAGGGTTGTAGTGGTATGAATAACAGTTGTAACGGTTATTATTAGCCCATTAGGTGTTGACCAGAGTTGGGGATACTCCAAGTCGGAGGTACTAAGGTTATAAATGGATTTGCAAAAAATGTTGGGTTATATCACATGTAAGATAATCCCATTAATTTAGGGATTGTGATTTGGCTAGATTCATATTGTGATTTGGTTTTCTTTATGATAGAATTGTATTACTTGTCCAATAAGTAATGGATTTCAAACTCTATATATATGGATGTTGTATAGGAATTTAGGTGAGACCTTGGTGTACCAAGTTGGGGGTCTCCCCTCATGGGGGTGCATGGTCTAGGGTGAGAGAGATTAATCATTGGGATTTTCTGTGAGGGGGGTGTTCATAGCTTTATAGGAATGTGAGGTAGGGATGAGTATTTCTTTATCTCTGTGATTTCTCTATGTTACAGTGATTAATTGTGTCAGGTTCTTTTGGGGTATTGAGTGTGGAGAGTACAAGGGTTTTGTATTTGGGTTATGTGATTTAATTACTGCTCATGTGTATGTGTTTATTTGGGGGAATTTGATTCCGCGTGTTAAATTCCCACAATTTCGGCAAATTCAAGGACAAAAGGTTCAAAACAACTATGGTGTATCCAAGGGTAAATCCCTTTTAACTTCACAAACCATAGTGCAATTCATAGTAGTTGAGTGCAATTTTTCTTGTAAGAATCAAAACCAACTCATCATAAAACTTCAGCCCTAAAATTAGGTTAGAACGCGAAAAATAACTCCATCCTAGACAATCAGGTCCAAATTTATGCAAAGTGTGTCATTAATGCCTAACTAATACAGAACTGGTTCAGACTCTACAAGAAGTAGGATGTTTAGTCTTTGTGCCCAATGTCTCCACGTCCCTCCATATCAGTGGAAAGCTTTGCATTGGAGAGAGAGAGAGAGAGAGAGAGAGAGCAGAAGATATGGCTCATGTAGAAACTACTATCAAGGAGTCAGTATCTTGTTTTTAAAATGTCTACTACACAGATTTTCCATAGTGGAATGAACCTACTATTACTGGACTAGTATCACTTCCTATTGTAAACTGAACGCAACTCTTAATGAAAATGGCTGAGTCACATATTAAAAGTTCAGTTCGCCGAAGCATGCAATTGAAAAAAAAAAAAAGTTATCGTAACACAATTGATTCAATATTTTTGGAAATAAACTTACTCAAAAGTGAAAAGTACATATACCAAAACCAACTCACACGTAACATGGGATACGAAAAACAAATACAAATAGGGGAAACTTACGATCGCGATCCGCTTCATCAACCATCCCTCGGATCTCTCTTTCACTGAAGTTCTCACCCAACTCCTTGGCAATTCGCTGAATGTCTGCCGTAGATATCTTTCCCCATATCTTAAACGGAACAAAATCAGATATCAACAACAAACAACGAAGTACAAATAATTGAAACAGGGATTCACATTGTTATCTTGGTCAATAATGTGGAATGCTTTCATAAGCTCTTTTCTATATTGTCTCTTTCTCCAATCTTGGCTGTCATCATGTGCACAAATTCATCAAAATCAATAGCACCACTCCCATCCTTGTCTACATCGGCAATCATTTGATTAATTTGCTGGAAATGAATAAGACAAGAACTAAAAGGAAAAACACATCATGGCATTGAAAGAAAATCCATTATTTGAAGATACACTGTTTTAATAGTAAATGGAACTTGATATAAACAGTCAACATATCAAAAAGGTATCGTCAATTGTAGGAAGAATCTATGTAGCACGGGTACTGACATGTGACACGAGTATGATATGAAACGGGTACGGTGGTACGGCAATTTCCAAAAATGTACGGTACGGGTATGGCTAGGGTATCTTGAATAAACTATATTTTTTATAATGTTTATATATAAATACCAACACTACAAATGTTAAATAAATAAAATTATTAAATTTATGATTTTTTTGTGGGTCTTTTAGAAATAATCATAAATTTGGGATTTAAATAGTAGATATATGTGAGTTGTGTGGTGTTATTTTTAAGGGCAATGCTAGGGGCACTAACAAAATTCACTAACACTTACTAACACACTCTATCTCTCTCCTAGTAGTACTGCGGGGTCCGCAGTGGACCCCACAGTACCACTAGGAGAGAGATAGAGTGTGTTAGTAAATGTTAGTGGATTTTGTTAGTGCCCCAAATATTACTCTATTTTTAATAAGTAAAAATTACAATTAAGTTTTTAATAGTTGTAACAATTTTAGGGGTGTATTCATAATAAACTTAAAATATCAATCATATATGTTGGAATATATATTTATTATAGTCAAACGTATTCACGGACTGATTAGGAATAGATTGATTGTAATTTATTATAGTTGTCTATTTCCTTTTTCTTTTCTTTCCTTTTCTTCTCTTTGTTTCCTTTTTCTGTCTTTCCTAGCTTGTATATATACATACTCATTGTGAATGAATAATATTATAAAATTATTCTTCCATCTTTCTTCTTGATATCAGAGCCAAAAACACCTAACCCTAACCCCCACCACCAGCCGACACCACACCCAGCCTCCTTCAGGCTCGCCGCAACCAGCCACCACCTCCAGCCCCCTCACCAGCCGAGGGTCCCACAAACCCCCCAGGGCTCCAGCGCATCTCCTAGCAGCCCACCGAGGCCTCTATGCCTCCTCCGGCAGCCTCTGTGCTGTCCTCCGCCCCTCTGTGGGCCTCTCTTGCATCCTTGTGATGCGATAGAGCCTTAGTGCTCCCTCCCTTTCCTCTTTCAGGCCATCTATTGGTCTCCGGTTGCCCCATCTTTACTCCTTGTGTTCTGGGCAGCCCTCCATCTCCTCGATTTTTCAGGTATTCGTAGGTTCGTTCTTTGGTTCAGTCACTCTGATATGGCTAACACCGATAAGGTTATAGACCTCATTACTCCTACCCGTCCAGATCTTTCTCTCTCTCAACACACCCTTGCTCAACAGATCACTAGTGTGTTGTTGACCGGAAGGAACTTTGCTGCATGGTCCCGTTCTTTTCGTCTCTATCTTGGAGGCAAAGGCAAGTCTGGATGGATTCTAGGCACTGTACCCAAACCAGCGCTCTCTGATCCTACTTTTGCTCAGTGGGATATTGATAACTGCACCATTTTGAGATGGTTATTTAACTCTATGGAAGATCGAATTTATCATATGTTCATATTTCATGATACTGTTTCCAGCCTATGGACCTCTCTGGCTCAAATGTATGCTCATTAGTGCAATGATTCTCGTATCTTTGAACTTTATCGGGATATTGCACAGGCTTCTCAAGCTACATTAGGTCTCTCAGTTATTTTGGCTACCTTCAGTCCCGTTGGGAGGAACTGACTCAGTATTATAACACCCACATTTGTGTTATTGCTTTTGCATTACATTGTCATGCATGACAATGTGATGTGGCGTGTCTTAGGACACATGGTTGAGTGAGTTTGGACTCACGAGTTGATTTGGGTGTCTGTATTAGAGACCCTTTGAAACTGTGGTGATTGAGAATTTGTTGTTGTGACGTCTCTCCGAGTATAAGACGGTCACTGTAGAACATTTTAAATGTTTATCTGAAAATAAATGTTTACCTGTGTATTGCAATATCTGTGTTATTTTCTGGCTTAGAATTTATTTCTGTTGTTAGTTTTAGTATCCTGGTGAGAACGAATTAACACGCTATTAATTTGGTAGGCTAATTAGCAACTTCGGACACGTCATATAGAAATTCGCGTTTTAGCGACCAAACGAAACTTAGTCGAAAACTCTTACAATTTTGAAGTTTCACTCGTAAAGCTATGAATAAGCTGTATAGAAAGTTTCAGAGACTAATTAAGAGTTTTGAAAACTCGTGGGGAGGTAAACATAATTCCCAAAAGAGTTGCCTATATATAGATAGAGATGGATCTTTAGATTTTTGTAAGTTTAACCTAAAGCTCAAGGAGGAGGCCAAAAGGGGGCTAGATGGAGATTTAGTTGCTTAGAGCTTTGCGACACCAAACGACGACCTTCTATCAGTCTGTTTTCTCCCAGATTTCATATTCGAGCTCCTCGAGGTAAGAGCTTCGTTTTGATACCTATTAGGGCCTGTTTGGCTAAGTTTTTCGAAAAGTTGTTTTATAGAATTTTTCATAAAAGTTGATAAATGGAATTTTGATCCATAGGAATTGTACTAGACGGACTTCTGCACGTTCTTTGTGCACGGGTTTTCTTTGGATCATATTTTAAGCGCGTAAATCGAAGGTGAGTGATTCAACTATGTCTTTGGAATGATTTCTTGACATGTATTCATGTTTTGTGTGAATCGCATGTATTAATTCTTAGAGATATATTGTGTAGTTCATATTGGGCATTTATATTGATAAGTAGGCTCAATAGCACGGTGATATGTTTTGATTACCGCGAGTATGGTGATATGTATTTGAGCATGTTAAGTTGCTTATTTGGGTCAGAAGGAGCACGTGGTCACCGTGCCATTTTGTGGAGCCGATATAGGCATTAAGGTCGCACGATTGAAGAGAAGAATCGTGGGTCTTACCCTTTCGCGTGGACTTATTGGCGAGGAGTCGCGGATTGGGAGTATGGACGGGCACGTGAGTCTCCGGCGACTAGTATGAATTGTAGAGATGTGAATGCGGACATGTTTATCATTCATGTGCATATGTTGATTTATTCACTAAGCTTTAGCTTAAACAAATCGAATATCTGTGGTTATTCAAATAACCATTTCAGGTGTAAATGCTGGCGAGGAATTGGAGAAGTGAGTACGTGGGTTGGGAGTTCTTTGAGAAGGCAACTTGAATGTTAACTTTGTAGATTTGGGACAATAGAATGTTGTAATTAGAATTTTTATCGTTTTAACGTATGTTTAACTTCGTATGATAGAATGGATTTTAAACCGTTGTAATAGTTAGTGACATGTTGTAATCCTGCTTTAGAAATGTTTTAATACAGCTAGGATTACTTTGGTTTGAGTTGGATTGAGTGGTTGATCTTCGGTGAAAGTTAGGAAGCTTTTAAAACTTGAAAATTCTGCAGATTGGGCTGCTGTCAGGGGAGCAGTCGACTAGTCCTGTGTTCAGTCGACTGAACCCCTATGCCTGCTAGCTACTGCTTGCTAATATGGTAAAAGCAGTCGACTGGGCCCTGCCTCAGTCGACTGGACCTCTGTAGGATAATGTGTTCTTTTTGATTCTGCTTGATTCAGTCGACTGGTCCCTGATTCAGTCGACTGAAAGCTGGAGACCGCAGTCGACTGACCCTAGTCTCAGTCGACTGGAATTGCTATTAAACCCTTTTGAAAACTCTCTTCCTTCTTCAGTCGACGGAGCAGTCGACTGAGCAGTCGACTGAACCTCTGGGTTCAAATGTGTTTTGTTTTCCGCTGCGTGTGCTCTTCAAACCTAATTTTGGGAACGTTAATGAATTGGTTTAGCCTCGGTGGCGTGCCACGGGCTCCGGTTCCGCTATTGTGGGACCGGGCTGTGACAAGTATGAACCTCTTAGTGAATTTCCGCCTAAAGCAGCTACTATTGCTCTCCGACGCCTCAATCGCCATCATACCTACCAGTTCTTGATGGGTCTAAAACCTAAGTTCGAAGCTCTTCGAACTCAGATTTTAAACACATCCCCTATGCCCTCTTTATTTGAGGCTTTTGCTACTATTGATGGAGATGAGAGACGTCGTCACTTGCTTCAACCTCTGGCTTTACCTGAGCCAACTCCAGTACCTGATCAGATGGCTCTTGCTGCCCCATCGGGCCCATTCACTCGTAATCCTGGATCTGGTAACCGCCCTTTCTGCACTCACTGTGGTAATCTTGGTCGCGTTAAAGATCGCTGCTTCAAACTCCATCCTGAACTTCGTGAGAAAGGTGCCCGGAATAAAGGAAAGGGTCCATCCCGCACTGCTGCTATGGTTGAGACTACTCCTACTCCGGATCTTCTTCAACTCCAGACTCAGATGGGCCACCTTCAATCTCAACTAGGGGCATTACTTCAGCAAGGTTCTCATTCTGGCACCACTCCCACTGCTACTTTGGCTTCAGGTACTCCTTCTACTGCACTCCATGTTGGGTCTAGCAAACCCTTGTGGATTCTGGATTCTGGTGCCAGTGATCATATGACTGGTAAGTTGTCCTTGTTTTCTTCATCTTTAGTTCCCATCTCCCAATCTGTGCGTATTGCCGACGGGTCCACTATCTATGTCAAAAGTAAAGGCGATGTTAGCCTCTCTCCTAGTATCTCTTTATCTTCTGTTCTTCATGTCCCTAGTTTTCCTTATAATCTTCTTCCAGTTAATCGTCTTGCAAAATCTCTTAATTGTGAAATTGTGTTCTTACCCGATTGTTGTCATTTGCAGGACCGGATTTCAAAGAAGATTTTTGGCAGGAGATATGAGCGGGATGGCCTTTACTATTTTGGTGATCCACCTGGCGGGAGTTTAAGTTTGACGTCTTCGAGTCTTCAGGCGTCTGTTTTGCCTGAATCTTCTAAGTCTTCTAATTTTTCTTTAGAGTCAATAAAATTGTGACATGCCCACTTGGGCCATGCAAACTTTCATTATCTTTGTCAACTTTTTCCATTATTAAATACAGCCTGCCAGAAATTTAACTTCAATTGTGTAGTGTGTGAATTATCTAAGCATACTCGCTCTCATTATATACCTCGTATGCATCGTGCACCGTCTACTTTTGATATTATCCATACTGATGTGTGGGGTCCTTCCCCAATTACTGCTATTTCTGGTTACCGTTATTATGTTACATTCATTGATGATTGTACGAGGTGTACATGAGGATATTTGCTTAAAAAGAAATCAGAAGTTTTCTCCTTGTTTTCTAACTTCTTACAAATGGTTAAGACCCAATTTAGTACTGTGGTTCGTAATCTACGTTCTAATAATGTTTGTGAATACATTACTAATGAGTTTCGAGCTGAGCTTAATAAACAGGGTATTCTCCAGCAACTCACTTGTCCCTACACTCCAGAACTAAATGGTGTGGCGGAACGAAAGAACCGTTCCATCATGTCTGTTGTTAGGTGTCTTCTGTGTGGA
This sequence comes from Hydrangea macrophylla, assembly GCA_033977485.1. Classification (NCBI taxonomy): domain Eukaryota; kingdom Viridiplantae; phylum Streptophyta; class Magnoliopsida; order Cornales; family Hydrangeaceae; genus Hydrangea; species Hydrangea macrophylla. The sequence goes on from CM066997.1 coordinate 17,452,404, forward strand.
ATGAATGTACCCAAATACTTCTGGCAACTGGCCATTCTTATAGCCACTTTTCTTCTTAACCGGACTCCAAGTCGTATTTTACAAGGAAAGGCACCTCTGCAACTTCTTCAGCCCGACAAAACCCTCTTTCCTATCCTACCTCGGGTCTTTGGTTGTACATGCTTTGTCCAAGATCGCAGTCCAACTCGAACAAAATTAGATAACAAGGCTGTGCGCTGCATCTTCTTAGGTTATTCACCTATGTCAAAAGGTTACCGGTGTTATGATCCGATTACTCGTCATATGTATCATTCTATGGATGTTACGTTTTTTGAGGATACTCCATTTTTTGTAGGTCCTCAGTCTGTTCCTGCTCCTTCTCATCCTAATTTATCTGAAGATATTGAGTTGCTTCCCCGTCCTGTTCCTCTGTTTGAACCATCTTCGGAGACTTCCTCCTCTCTTCCTTCGGTCATTACCACCGCTCCTACTCAGGTGTATTCTCGCCGGCCTCCTGCTCAGACTCCACTTCCAAGGTCTTCCCCGGAATCAGGCAATGCTTCTACTCCTTTACCTACTAGACATTCCACACGGCTTCGCCGTCCTCCTAATCGTTATGGTTTTTCTGTTAGTACTAATCACCCCATTGATCAATATGTTTCTTATCAGGGAATTTCAGATTCCTATTGCTCTTTTCTTAGTCAGGTTGACTCCACATCCATCCCTCGGTCTATCTCTGAAGCTCTCCAGGATCCACAGTGGGTGGCTGCCATGACCTTGGAAATGGATGCCCTTCAACGTAATCAGACTTGGGAACCTATACCTCTCCCCCCTGGTGAGAAAACTGTTAGGTGTCAGTGGGTCTTCACTATCAAGTATCAGGCTGATGGTACTATCGAGCGCTATAAGGCACGTCTAGTGGCCAAGGGCTTTACAGCCTTTACTCAAATCCCGGGCAAGGATTTTAGCGCTACCTTTGCTCCTGTAGCCAAATTGACATATGTTCGGATTATAATCTCTTTGGCTGCATCTCACAACTGGCCCCTGCATCAACTGGATGTTAAAAATGCCTTTCTGAATGGGGATTTGGATGAGACTATTGATATGGATCCTCCTCCGGGTTTTCGGGCTGAGGGGGAGTATTCAGGGAAGGTTAAGCAATCACCCCGATCTTGGTTCAACCGCTTTAGTGAGGTCATTTTATCTTTGGGCTTCACTCAATGCCACTCTGATCACACTTGTTTCACCCATCATCGACCTGATGGCCGGTCAGTTATTATTCTGGTATATGTTGATGATATCATTATTACAGGGGATGATGTTCCAGGCATTACCAAAGTCAAGAAGGCCCTTAGTTAATCTTTTGATGTTAAGGACTTGGGGCCTCTTCGGTACTTTCTCGGGATAGAAGTTGCCCGCTCTCGTCAAGGTATATCACTGTCTCAACGAAAATATACTCTGGATCTCCTGCAAGATACAGGTATGATGGGATGTCGTCCTGCCTCCACTCCAATGGATCCCAATCATAAGCTGACTAATGAGTCTGGGGAACTTCTTCCTGATGTTGCGGTATATCAGCGCCTTGTTGGCCGTCTTATTTACTTGACCAACACTCGACCCGACATTACATTTGCAGTCAGTGTTGTGAGTCAATTTATGCATGCTCCACGATCATCTCATCTTGATGCTGTTCATCATATACTCCGGTATCTCAAGACTTGTCCGAGTCTTGGAATATTTTATTCTGCAGGTACACAGTCTGAAGTGTCCTGCTTCACTGATGCTGATTATGCTGGGTCTAAGAGTGATCGTCAGTCCACTTCGGGATTCTGCACTTTCTATGGGAATCATCTTCTCTCATGGAAAAGCAAGAAACAAGCTGTTGTTTCTCGTTCTTCCGCTGAGGCAGAGTATCGAGCCATGGCACAGGGAACATGTGAGCTTCTATGGGTGCGTTCTATTCTGAAAGAGTTGGGATATCCGGTTAACGGCTCATCTACGTTGTTCTGTGACAACAAGTCTGCCCTTATGCTTGCTTCTGACTCGGTTCTCCATGAACGTACTAAGCATATTGAAGTGGATGTTCATTTCATTAGAGAGAAAGTTCGTTCTGGAATCATTGTCCCAGAATTTGTGCCCTCTTCCAATCAAGCTGCTGATATGTTTACAAAGTTTGTTGGTCCCTCTCTCCTGAAGTCGTCTTTGATCAAGCTAGGTCTCATTGATATCTTTGCTCCATCTCCAGCTTGATGGGGAGTGTTGGAATATATATTTATTATAGTCAAACGTATTCACGGACTGATTAGGAATAGATTGATTGTAATTTATTATAGTTGTCTATTTCCTTTTTCTTTTCTTTCCTTTTCTTCTCTTTGTTTCATTTTTCTGTCTTTCCTAGATTGTATATATACATACTCATTGTGAATGAATAATATTATAAAATTATTCTTCCATCTTTCTTCTATATACAACTTTAGGTTAGTCGTATTATCGTATACATTCATCAACCCAAAAGGCGCTTTGATCACAGCCACCAAGAGAGAGAGAGAGAGAGAGAGGATGAAGAAGATGAGAAGACGAAGAGGAAGAAGAGAAGAATAGACCTGGAGAAGAAGACGACGCCGGCTGGAGAACAAGACGACGACAATCAGGTCTGTCCTTTCTTTCTCTTTTTTCTTCTTCTTCTTCTTCTTCTTCTACTTCCATTTTCTGTCTTCTTCTTCTCTTTTTTCTTCTTCTCTGACCGTGGACACCATACCCATACCATGTCGGAGCCGTACCCCTGCACAAGCTTTGAGTCAAAATCAATCCGACACAGCTGGAGGAGTACCCAGTACGTACCGAGCCATACACTGAGAATGGAGTACTCGTGCTTCATAGGGAAGAATAGCATTAAAACAAGAATGAACCATAAAAGAAAGAGACGAGCAACAAAAAGCTGAAAGAAATGACACAGAATATACATAAAGTTGGGGGAACAAAAATAGGTCTATGTGCACAAGCCACTACACTCAAAAGCACAAACATCGGGGAATTTAATAAATCAAATCTCTCCCTGTAATAAAACATCATAGTCCTCTCTTAGCCAAGACACCCAACACAATGAGCCCAAGGTTACAACCCAAACAATTAATGCTAAGTTATTACTTATTCTAGCAAATTACATGAAATATAGCATAACTGATGAATGCTACCCTTTTATCACCTAGTTGACGATTATGATCTCCAGTTAATTAGAGTTAAATTCCAAAAGTGACTGAATTATTCCATCTTTCTACCCTTTATTAGATTCCCAATTCGAACAGTGATCTAGTAGGTAGTAGCGACATTCAAACTCAGACAACACTAGCTCTCCAAGTCATAAAGTCCCAAGTCCTAAGGGTATCTTCTTAACCAACTAGTTCACCTGAAGCTGAAAGGTTTGTCAACTAAAGAAAACTTGACAATGCCTCGATCATCAAGGTTTCAAATTACAACTGCTGATGAACTTGCTGTGACATGGATACGAACGGAACAAAGTATTTGCAACAGCTCACAAATATAATTATAGATGTGTGTGAGTGCTTGTGCTTTTCAAGTCATACAACACCCTCTTCTTAGTTCTCACACTAAAAAATACATGTTCTACCCAGAACACCATAATTCAATTTACAAACATAATGGGGAAAAAATAAAACTAAAATTTGAGAGAACCCTAGATTACCAGCCTTGAATATGAGAAATGCAAATGATTTCCGAAAATGACATTTTCAAGTAAGTTGCAGATTTTTGTCGGAAATCAAGAATCTCGTCCTAATCAGTAAGTTATAGAAAGAGTACTATACAGTAAGTATGCCTCCCACATTACATCATTCCATTGCCGGTCCTGTGAAATGTTCACTTAAAGATTTGAGCTTAAGACTTGTTTTTTTTTAAGGCTATGTGTTTCAAAAGATTAAATAGGAAGAAATTTAAAATCTAACTGAAATCAGGACTTCTTAATTCACAGACTCAAAACAGAAAAGCTCAAATTAGCAGCAGTATGGTTGAGAAAAAATAGAGACAGAATAGATTACTAACAGTTGCACTTTCTTTTCGCAACGATAAATAAATAATCTAGTTCTCTCAATCTTCAACGATAAACACTACATGTGAAAATGTATACAACCACATGATGTTCATGAAGCGTATGTGAAAGGATTTGTATATTACCTCTTCTGACGTTTCAAAACCCAACACCCTCTAGTAGTATGGCGAAATTACATTAGTTCTAAAATCTACACAGCTCATCAATGATTCAATGTGAAAGGTGATAAGGGGAAAATAAAATTCATAGCTCATGGCAACATTCAGCTCTTTGGCATCAATGGTACCTAAATGATGCATGGCAAACAAATGTATCAATAAAGAAAATTCAAGACATATATCATCACTCACTTCTACAAAAGGACTGATAATTTGATACATGAGCCATCAGTGTCAAATAGCTCAAAAGCTTCCCTTATCTCCTGCCTCTTCTGTTGAGTTAACCCACGATGACGTCCTCTAGGTTTATCTATCCTAGACACCCCTCTATGAAGGCTTGCCTGACCATGTATTGGAGTTAGAAAACAAGCACATATCAATAAACCACTAAAAAAGAAAGTGTTTGGCTGAACCAAACATGTTAGGAAATACAAGGAAGCTACGAAATGGGAAGATTTCGTGGCCAGAAGGAACAATAATGCAACTGCAATGGAAATTGTAGCATTGGTCAAATATTGATATGGCATCTCTACATACTTTTCCACAAAGTTAAATTGAAATAAAATTTCATCCCTTTAAAACTATTAGCTTCACCATCTGTATTAATCCTTAAATAAAACAAATCACTAACCCACAGGAAAGTAAAAAATGTGACATTTTAAGGACATCCCATTGCCCGGAAAGGTTTTATATCATCTTCTCTACACATGCAAATAATTCAGATTATTTGAATGATCCCAAATACCTCAATTCAACTATATCATGTTCAGCCCCAAACCGAACCAATTAACCCAAAATTCTTATAGTTTTCCAACATTTCAGATAACCTTAACTATCCAAAATTGACAGTTCATCTCATGTATTGCTGTACTGTCAACTGTGCCATAATTGGCATACAATTCTATTTGAATTCTCTGTCTAAATTGTCTGAAATTCATATCTGAACCAATCAAACAAAAAATGGGTATACTACAAGCGGATTAAGCAGTGAATAAAAATTTAAAAATTACATTGCCCAAACATCATCGATTAAAAAAAAAAAAAAAAACAAATACGTATAATTACATCTGAAGAACTAAAAACCCAAACTTGAGAATTTTACAACAAAGTAAAGTAACAAAATGTGAAGGATACTCACCATATTGGGTTCGATAATATTCCTAAAGCGCCCTTCCTCAAAATTTTCCCCTCTCTCTCTCTCTCTCCCTCTCTACGCGGTTTGGTTTGACAGATCAAAGCTCATAACTGCTTTGATATGAGTGTCAACCGGGTTGGGACTTAGAATATCCAAACCCGTTTCAAACCGGGGCTTACGACTAGATTGTGTCAATTGGGCCGAGGAGGCCCAAATCTTCTTATTTACCAAGAAGTTTCATAAGGCTCGGTTTGGATGTTGGATTTAGTGAGTGAAGAGGAGAGTGAAGGGAAAATAAGAAAGAAAACTATTTCTCTCGTATTCTTTCTTTGTGTTTATTTATTTATTTTATTTTTTATTTTTTATTTTTTTTATGCTTAATTAAAATTTAAAATTTTGAATTTTATAAAATCAAATTATAATATATGAATAAAGGAAAAGAAATGACTTATAATATTTAAAATATTTAATTTATTTCTCAATTTATTCTATTTTCTTCTCTTATTTTCTCATTATTTTACTTATACTTATATCTAATAGTAGAACTATTTTCCTTTCTCTAAGTTATGCCACGTGATATCCCTCTCTATATTTCTTTGAACCTACGTGCCACCTCTTTTTTCTTTCTTTTTTCCCTTTTAATTAATACATCAGTAAACCCTTTACATTTACATTTACTAATGAACCTTTGCAAATAAAGATGAAAGTGATCATTCGGAATGGTTGCACATGCATACAACGTATATGAACAGTAATTTAAGTGTATGTACATTTACTCTTTTCCTATTTTTCCTCCTTTTTTTTTCCTCCTTTTGTATGGATATGAATCATCTTACTTAGTAATATTTGAGTGACAATTACTTTCTACAAACACTTACAAACAGAGCCGGTCCTGTTTATAGACGAGATAGGCCCGCCTAAGGCCCCCAAATCTTGTTCATTTTTTGGTCTTCAATAGGGCCCCGAAAAATACTGAGTAGGGCCCAAAATAATTTTTTTTTGTTTATAATATGGTGAACAAATTGTAATGAAGTCCAAGAAAATATTGAAAACCTCCGAATTCAATACATGCAATAAGGATTACAATTACAGAATCACCAAATTATCAAAAATGATGGAATAAAACTCGCAAATCAACACTAGAATATATTTAATTATACCCACAAACATATATAAATAGACTCAAAAAATTTTACTTCGGGGCGCTGCCTACAAACCCCCATTGTTCAAAAGGTCACATTTTAATGGTCGCCTAAGGCCCCCAATTTGTCAGGCCGACCCTGCTTACAAACACACTCTATCTCTTTCTTGGGTGGCATTGTGGGGTCTGGATAATTTCAGTGGACCCCACAGTACCACCTAGGAGAGAGATAGTGTGTGTTTGTAGGAGAGAGATAGTGTGTACACACTACACACTATCTCTCTCCTAGGTGGTACTGTGGGGTCCACTGAAATTATCCAGACCTCACAATGCCACCCAAGAGAGAGATAGAGTGTGTTTGTAAGTGTTTGTAGAAACTTTTTGTCACCCTAACATTGTTGTTTAATTAATGCATCAGTGAACCATTTGTATTTACTAATATGAACATCTATTATCTATACTATTCTATAAAGCAAAAGGTAAGGGTACCCAAAAGTTTGAGTTTATCACTCATATTTTCAATTTAACCATACAAATTTCAATTGAAATATCTGTACAAGGACAAACAAAAGTAATTTGCCATTAACCTACTCATAAACAAAACAACGTAAACTGTCCAAAAAAAAAAAACTGCCGTGGAAAACCGTCTCACATTCAGTTTTCTTTCTTTTAAAATTGTGTTCAACAAAGTCATAATCTGCTCGCAAATGCCAATGGATGATGATTGTGCATTCTTGATGATGACGATTATTCGACTACATAGTCTACATTGATGATGCTTTCCTATATGTAATTTTGGTTCCAGATGTCTTATCTCACCACTCATGTCATCCACTATTGCAGAGACAAAAGAAGGGCATGGAAATTCACGCTACTGTTCATTTCTTATCTGCATGTACAACCATTTATTGCAGAGACAAAAGAGGGTCTGGTAATTTCACGCTACTGTTCATTTCTTATGTGCATGTACAACCATTTGACACGGCACCATTGCACTGACAGCTATGGAATTGGCCTTTTTGATGAAATCTATTATCAATTGATCAATTTATTACTTCACACTTTCTTTTTCTTTTTCCTTTTTTTTTGGGTTCCACACTTTGTGTGTATATGTTTTATGCAGTGAGAATTATGCATCACTATTTACTTTTGTTGACGAATCACTTAATACTCCCATCACAAGTGAGGTAATACGAGACTCTACACGCGTACATACTTTTATCCAAATGTATGAGCTTTATCCACAATTTGCAAAATTGAATTACAAAAAAAAACATTTTGTGTTTATGATCTACTGTGAAAGACTTAAAACTTTTAATTAATTACATGGTAAATGAATGAAATGTGATGAAAAAATCACAGGGTGTGTATAAATTTGTATTGTTAGTATTCTTCGTTCACTCACTCTAATATTTACAGTAATACATGCATTGTGACTTCATTACATACAAGTTTCTTTCTTCTTCTTTTTTTTTTTGTAGTTTAATATCATGATCTTCTTTGTTTATTATACTTTCTTCATATTTTATTAGTTAAGTTTACATTTAATAAAATACAGAGTTTTGCACACGCAACTGTGCCTCCGCGGCTAGTATATATAAAAGTAGAAGCAAATCAAACCAAGCCTCCACAGCATTCCACGTCAGCATCTCCTCCCTCTATCAAAAGTCCTACGTGTTAAACTCTTCCTCAGTTATTCCCCTCACATTTACAAACCAACAAGGCCTCTCTTTCTCTTCCCAACATTCACACCTTGTTAGCTAATAATTTCCCTCATTAAATTTTAATGCCTCTCTAAATATCATATCTCTCTCTTTCTCTCACAACAGGTACCTCTTCCTTGTTGAACATTAAAATTAAGGGTGTAAATAGTTTGGTTCGGTTTGGTGTATTTTTTTGGAAAAATCGGTCGATTTCGGTTCGGAGTGTGTAAAAATTTTGGTTCGATTTCGGTCTTACTTTGCACAAATTAAATGAAAACCGACCGAATCGGTTCGGTGTGTCGATTTGGTTCGGTTTCTTCTACCCCTAATCAAGATATGAAGTAAACGAAAGAGAAAGAAAAAGCTTTCTCTACTGTTATTCATTATTATCTATCATCTTACTGATATGACAATTTAGAAGAGTATGTATATAAAAACAGGTTTCTCACTTTCTGTGGATACCGGGATTCCACCGCTTCGTTTTGTTTTTGAAACTTGTTTGATTTTTTGAATCAAGGAAAGAGAAAAGGGTATATTGAAAACAGATACAGAGTCGCCACTTGGTCTTTAAGGAACCAAGAAACCTATTTTGACTCACCCAAATGGATAAAGGGCACCGGTCCTTCATAACCAAAGAACTTTGCTCGGGGTTTTGGTACGAGAGAGGAAGGAGCCTTTGTCGCGACTAAAACACCCTCAACTCGCCCCGTCTTTTGACGGGCCTCAATTAGCATCCAAATAATCATGTTATACTATGTATGGTTCGGCAATTAATATTATGATAGTATATTACATCACATAAGAATCTTGAAATTGAAAATCAAAAGATAAGATATCATTCATAAGATCTAAGTCAAATATCATGCAATGTAAAGTGAAAATCACACAAATAAACCTAGGAAAAATCGTCTAATCATGTATCAAATAATCAAGACTTCCTAATCTAAAGGGGGCATGAATTGTTCTTGAAACAAATAAATCAAAGAAAACAAAGATGCTTAGCAAGCTAAAATGATGCATGTTATTCTTTGAGAAGAGAAGATCTCTCAATCCCCGGGACGGATGAGAAAGGATGATTAGATCGGGGGGAAGCATGAACGTGTGATCATGATCATTCCTTATAACCTTCTTGGATTAGGAGTTACAAAAACCCCAAATCTTTGCATGGATGCAATGTATGTATCTAGAATGTGTAAAGGTTGTAGTGTGCTTTGTGTTCATGGATTCCTAGGATGACTTAAAAGTCTAAAATGTGCATGAATGGATGGATGAAATCAATATGGGATATGCACAAATGTAGTATGAACTACTTCCTAAGATATGAACTAATTTGGAATGCATATAAGCATCAAATCAAAGAATGAAAGTTAAAATGTGCTTGCTGTGAATAGTGGATAGAACAGTAACATGATCTTGTAAAAATGGAAAAGAGGGGTTAGGAATGCTTTCAATGCATGATTTTTTATGGAGATGTTCCTTATTGTGTCTAGAATACAACCCAAAAATCCAATCTTTAATAACTATCACAGATTGAGAGAAATCATATGAACAACAGAGGTCACTCAGAAACAGAGTCCGTACTGTTGACTGAAATGTTGAAAAATCTTAGAAAATGAAAACGAATGATCTAGGGGCCCATTTTATACAGAGAGTTCCCTAAGACATGGAAGTGTAAGGGAAAAATGAGTTGGGACCACCCCTTTTGGAAAAGTTTTCTGAAAAAGAAGTAGGAAGTTAGCCAAGCTGCTGTGACAGCAGAGGCAGAATGTTTGGAAGGAATGTTTGGGTCCAAATGGACCATTTTCAAGTACTTCCAAGTCAAACCAAAAATCATGGGTGTTCTCCAATGAGTTAGGAAGGCTTTCCAAGTGGCCTTGAATCTATATGTTGAGTATTGAGTTCTAGAGAAATCTTTGAACTCAGCTCACTCACTGTTTTAACTCACTGTTTTGAAGATTTTGGGGAAAATAAGGTTTTCTTTCTTGAAATCAAAATGAGAGGGATTGAGGGGGGGGGGGGGGGGGGGGGGGGTTGAAATAGAGGTTTTGAAAGTGCATTTTTAATACTCAATAAAGATTATAACCACTCAAAATGCCAACATTCAACTCATCATCAAGAACCTCCAAGATTGTTGGAGAAACTTATTTTTATTTGAGCATAACTTCAATACACTTCAAGGAGACCTTGGAGGTATTGAAGTTATGATCATCATCTATCAAACATGTTTTTGAGGTCAAGAGCTACTATCCATAAGGATTCACTCACCCCAAACTTCATGTCATCATTTAGATGATGATGAACTAGTAAGTAAAATAAAGAAAATAAAAAAGAAATGAGGTGAGAAGAGATAAACAATGAATAAACAAGCAAGTAGATAATGATCAATAGATGATATTCATGAAGTATTGAACTTGTAGCATGGTGTTTCACTCATATGTAATGACTTTGGACATGGAAGAAGCTTCCACTCTCTTAAATGCTCACTAAAATGGTGGTTGGGTGTATTGAATGTTGAAGTAAATGGGAGTAATGTAGTAAAAACAAAGTTTAGAACTCACTTTTGTTTTGAAAATCCAAGAAGAAAGCTTCTTTTCTCTCTACTCTAACCTTGTAAGAACAAGAACAAGTTGTATACAAAATGTATGTCTCTCACTCTTATCCAGAGACCATACGGACTGAGATATATATATAACAAAAGTTACACACTTTGTGGACTGTTACAACTAACTACTACCTATTCTAAAGGTATAGTGGACTGTTACTGCTGCCTAAGATAAAGGTGAAGTCCTTTTCTACAGGGAAGTGGTTGTGGACTAAGTCATGTACACTTAATACCCCTTCTCAAACTCAGTGGGGATCTTGCACTCTGAGTTTGGTCCGCAGAAACTGAAAACGAGCAGAAGACAGTGCTTTAGTAAAAACATCAGCTATTTGATCCTTTGTAGAAAGAAAGCGAACATCCAAATCTTGACGAGCAACCTTCTCTCGGACAAAATGAAAATCAATTTCGACATGCTTGGTGCGGGCATGAAAGACAGGATTAGCGGTTAAATAAGTCGCGCCAATATTATCACACCATAAAGTCGGCGCATGCGGCAGGAATACACCAAGTTCCTTCAATAAAGATTGGATCCACACCATCTCAGATGTACAATTAGCTAAGGAGTGATACTCTGATTCAGTGCTTGAGCGAGAGACAATGTTTTGTTTGCGGGCTTGCCAAGAAACAAGGTTATTACCAAAGAAAATTGCATAACCACCTGTGGATTTTCGGTCATCGGGACAACCTGCCCAGTCAGAATCTGAGTATGCATGGAGAGATTGGGTTGTGGATGGACTAAAATGGAGACCGTGATTAATTGTGCCTTTCAAGTATCGAAGCAATCTCTTAATAGCAAGCCAATGTAAATGGGTAGGATTGTGCATAAACTGACAGGCACGGTTGACAGAGAAAGCGATGTCTGGACGGGTTAGTGTCGCATACTGAAGAGCACCGACAATTTGGCGATAGGAAGTGGCATCAACCAGAGGGTCCCCATCATAACGTGACAACTTGGTAGATGGAGTGATTGGTGTGCTGACCGGCTTACATTCAACAAGGGATGCCTTATGCAAAATATCATGAAGATAACGTCGTTGAGACAGAATATAACCAGAACCTTGAGGAATAACTTCAACACCGAGAAAGTAGTGAAGAGAGCCAAGGTCAGTAATAGCAAATTCAGAACCTAGACGTTGAAGCACAAGAAAGACAAAATCAGCATTATTGCCTGTAACCAATATATCATCGACATAGATTAGAATGTAGTAAGTAACACCTCCACGATTGAAAATAAATAACGAACTATCCGTGCGAGAACCAGTGAAACCAAGTTGTTGAAGGAAGGAACTCAAGCGTTCAAACCAACTTGTCCTTCTCTCCGCACTTCAACTACTTCAAATAAATTTGCCTTTGTAGGTGCACGAGGTTCTGCTTCTCTTTGGCATCAAAGGCTCGGTCACGCTGCTATGCGCACTGTCCGTCATGTGATCTTTGATTTTCAGCTCCCTAGTACTAGTAGTTCCACATCTGCAATTTGTCCACCTTGTCAACTGGGGAAGGCCCATAAATTGCCCTACACTACTACTCATGTTTCTAGCAATGCCCCTCTTGACCTAGTGTATTCGGATGTATGGGGTCCTTCCCCTTCTTTGTCAATTGATGGTCATAAATATTATGTTATTTTTGTGGATGATTTTAGTAAATATGTTTGGCTATTTCCGTTGGTTGTTAAGTCCGATGTACTTTCTATTTTTGTTAAGTTCAAGCAATTAATTGAAAATCTTCTTAGTACTCGTATTAAGCGACTTCAAACAGATTGGGGTGGTGAATATCGAAGTCTTTCTTCACACTTGGCCTCATGTGGCATTGCTCATCGTGTTTCTTGTCCTCATACACATGAACAACAGGGTGCAGTCGAGCGTCGTCATCGCCATATCATTGACACTGCTCTTACCCTCTTGGCCCATGCTAATATGCCTCTATCCTATTGGGACTATGCGTTTCAAACCGCTGTTTATTTAATAAACCGGCTTCCCTCCACTGCCATTAGCAATGCAATTCCACTTCAAAAACTTTTTAATGTTTCTCCTGATTATAAATTTTTAAAAGTTTTTGGTTGTACATGTTATCCATTGCTCCGACCCTATAACAAGCATAAGTTCTCATATAGGTCTGCTAAACATATTTTCATGGGATACAGTTCCTCTCATAAAGGTTATAAATGTCTCAATTTAGACACTGGAAAATTATTAATTTCTCGTGATGTTGTTTTTGATGAGCATGACTTTCATTTTCGGCCCTTACTCTCATCACCTCCCACCACCTCCCCCGGACTCTTACCTCTTCCTTCGGCTCTTCCCCCGGACCACCTCCTTTCCTCTCATGCCCCTACATCATCGCCTTTATCTCCTCGTCCTTTGACTGCTACCTCTCTACCTGTTCCTCCTCCTCTGCCACCCCCTATATCTTCTCCTGTGCCTCCGTCTCTCTCTCCTATGACCTCTACTCCCACCCCCCAACCTTCATCTCCCCATCATATTACCACTGTGCGCCATCGCTCTAATGTGCGCAACTCTACTAATTCTCATCCCATGGTCACACGTTTAAAAGCTGGTATTCGTAAACCAACAGCTTTATTTTCTGTTCGTTACCCTCTTTTACATGCTTTTCAGGCTTCTCACAGTGGCTGCCCCGCTGAGCCAGTCTCCTTTGCCGACGCTAATGCCCACTCTCAGTGGCGAGAGGCTATGTCCCAAGAAATGACTGCCTTGATCAAGAATAATACTTGGTCCCTTGTTCCATATGAACCTCATATGAATCTCGTTTCTTGCAAATGGGTTTACAAATTAAAGCGTCACTCTGACGGTTCTGTGGATAGATATAAAGCCCGTCTTGTCGCTCGCGGCTTTCATCAATTGGAAGGTGTGGATTATCATGAGACATTCAGTCCTGTGGTGAAGCCTACCACAGTTCGCATTGTTCTGTCCCTTGCTCTTTCCAATGGTTGGAATGTTCGTCAATTAGACGTTCAAAATGCATTTCTTCATGGTATCAGAGCACCCAGGTTCAACCATGGATAAACAAACATCCCAATTTGGGACCACCCCTTTTGGAAAAGTTTTCTGAAAAAGAAGTAGGAAGTTAGCCAAGCTGCTGTGACAGCAGAGGCAGAATGTTTGGAAGGAATGTTTGGGTCCAAATGGACCATTTTCAAGTACTTCCAAGTCAAACCAAAATCATGGGTGTTCTCCAATGAGTTAGGAAGGCTTTCCAAGTGGCCTTGCATCTATATGTTGAGTATTGAGTTCTAGAGAAATCTTTGAACTCAGCTCACTCACTGTTTTAACTCACTGTTTTGAAGATTTTGGAAAAAATAAGGTTTTCTTTCTTGAAATCAAAATGAGAGGGATTGAGGGGGGGGGGGTTGAAATAGAGGTTTTGAAAGTGCATTTTTAATACTCAATAAAGATTATAACCACTCAAAATGCCAACATTCAACTCATCATCAAGAACCTCCAAGATTGTTGGAGAAACTTATTTTTATTTGAGCATAACTTCAATACACTTCAAGGAGACCTTGGAGGTATTGAAGTTATGATCATCATCTATCAAACATGTTTTTGAGGTCAAGAGCTACTATCCATAAGGATTCACTCACCCCAAACTTCATGTCATCATTTAGATGATGATGAACTAGTAAGTAAAATAAAGAAAATCAAAAAGAAATGAGGTGAGAAGAGATAAACAATGAATAAACAAGCAAGTAGATAATGATCAATAGATGATATTCATGAAGTATTGAACTTGTAGCATGGTGTTTCACTCATATGTAATGACTTTGGACATGGAAGAAGCTTCCATTCTCTTAAATGCTCACTAAAATGGTGGTTGAGTGTATTGAATGTTGAAGTAAATGGGAGTAATGTAGTAAAAACAAAGTTTAGAACTCACTTTTGTTTTGAAAATCCAAGAAGAAAGCTTCTTTTCTCTCTACTCTAACCTTATCTCTACAACTTTCTCTCCCAAACTTTCTCTAAACTTGTATTTGACTCCCCCCAAAATGAAGAGCAATGGGGGGTTTAAATAGGCCAACTTGGGGTGGTTTTGGGATTTAGAAAGTATTCCCATTGGCTCCAAACATCTGAAATCATAAAACTATGTCGTTTTGGTTTTTAATTAATCAAAATGAATCCCCAAGAAAAATTACAAAAAAAACACCATTCTGGAGGGGAGTGCCGCGGCGGCACTGCTCCTCCCTCGTCCAGATAATGCTGTTTAGACCCCTTGAAGTTTCGGTATTCGCGAAAAGGCCCTATTTCGTCCGAAATTCACAAAAAATGCGTACGAACTCCAAATTGAGGTTGTGATATATCGTTGGAAAGGTAATGGAGTCTACTTTACATAAAAATAGTTCGGGGATAGGTCACTTTGAAAAGTTTTACGGTATTTGCGATAAAAGCCGATTTGATCGCCTTTTCCGGCTTTGGAAATTCATAATAAATTTGTTTTAAATCCGAAAATTATGTGCGATATACCATTGGAAAGCTATTGACCTCTAGTATCCATGAAAAATATTTGAAAATTGTTTCGGTACCCCGATTCCAAAGTCAAATCTTGGTCAAACCTGAGATTCCCGGGAAGTTCTGGGAACCTCCGGGAGCTCCCAGGAGCCGACGTTTTCGCTCGATTCTCTTTTAGAACTCATTTTAATACTTTTCTAATGATTCCGGTGAACTCGGATGATTTCGGTCAAACTTGGTCAAACTTGGTCAAACCTGGTCAAACCTGGTCAAACCTTGGTCAAACCGGTAAACGGGGACTTTCGAGGAACTTTCGGGACTTCCGGGGGTCTCTGGGAGCTGACAATTTCATCCGGTTTTACTTAAAAACTCATTTTATCATTTTTCTCACGACATAGCATGTTTTCAGAACTTCGGGACCAAATCTGGGAGCCTTCGGGCCTTCAGGGGCATTTTGGTCAATCTGAGCATTCTGAGAGATAGAGCTGACTTCCAGGAGTCCTTTTGGGTCTTTTACGATCATTGTGAACCACCAAGCTATGGGTCTCCTAAATCTGATAGCCGACAAAATGGGGTGTCTACACTTTCTCTCTCTATCAAACTAAATTCTCTCACTAAAACAGAATCCAATGCTAGCTATACAAACAGCACTCTTAACAAAATCACATTAAGTTTTCAATGCTTCTAGAAGGTCTGAGTTGGTTGTGATTATCTGTGGAAAGCTCATGAGTTGGATTACTGACGTGGCTTGAGGCATTTGGCTTATCATCCATAGCACCCTCCCTCAAACGAATGGGAGGTAAACACATTAGTGTGTCTCTAAAATAAAGAAATGAAGCAGAGAATAGGCCTTTGGTAAAAATATCAACAATTTGTGCTTTAGAAGAAACAAAGTGAATAGCATGATCTTTCTTAAGGACCTTTTCTCGCATAAAATTATAGTCAATTTCAATATGCTTAGTCCGAGCATGAAAAACTGAATTAGAAGCCAAAGTCAATGCTGATATGTTGGATCAGTAAGAGGTATGCCATCAAGTTTACTAAGCCTAGTGGCTACAACACACGAGGTTTTGCAAGGTTTGCAATCAAGCATTGAGGCTTTTTAATCCTTGATATACTTTAGTTTGAGCAATTTCTAACTCATGACTAGTATGCTAAATTTTGAGGCCGAGAAAGTATCGAAGTTTCCCCAAATCTTTCATGTCAAATGCTAAACTGAGACAAGCAGTAAGAGATTTTATGAACTGCGAGAGTCATTGCCGGTTAGGATTATGTCATCAACATATAGAAGAAGGACAGTATAAGAGTGACCCAAGTAACGAATAAACAATGAGCTAGGTACCTGCAGTGGATTGAGTAAACTGATATTGAAGTAAGTGGGGTAGTTAAGGTTTGACCAAGCCCTTGGAGCTTGCTTTAAACCATAAAGAGCTTTATGGAGTTTACAAATAGAGTGAGGAAATGAATTAAGGATCAAAATAGCCCTGTGGTTGGATCATGTATACTTCTTCTTCAAGATGACCACCATAAAGGAAGGAATTCTTAACATCTAATTGTTTCAATTGCCAACTAAATTGAGCTGCTAGTTTTAGAACCTCCTCCTCTTTCCTCTTCAACTAACCTCTGTTGCATCCACATCTACCATAGATGATCACTTTACTCCCCCCCCCCCTGCTCCTCCTATTCTTAGTACAAACACTCATTCCATGAATACAAGGTCCAAATATGGAATTGTCAAACCAAAAGCTTACACTGTTCTTGTAGTTTCTCTAGAACCCATTTGTTTTGCTGAAGCTTCTAAATGCCCAGAGTTGAGGTTAGCTATGGATGATGAATTTACTTCTCTTCATAAGCAGAAAACTTGGTCTATTGTACCTCTTCCTTTTGGAAAAAAAAAGGTTATAGGTTGTAAATGGGTGTACAAACTTAAATATAATGCTGATGGAACTATGTCTAGACATAAGGCTCATTTGGTAGCCAAGAAGAAGAATGCCTAGACTATACAAAAACCTTTAGTCCCGTGGTTAAATCACCACTGGTAGATTGGGAAGTGGTGGAGCTAGATGAAGAGGGGGAGAGAAAGGAATGATAGGTTTGACAATAGTAGGACAAAGAGAAGATGGAGGAGAAGGTACAACATGACTGGTTTGGGAACAAGCCATTGTGACAGATTATAAACTACAGAAGAAGTAGAAGATGATCCCAAGAAGGCAGGCTTGTTCATTAAAAATGGCATGTCTGGATATGTGATTCTTGAAGGAAGAAGGATCAAAGCAAATGTAACCCTTATAATTATTGGGATAACCTAAAAAAATACATGGCTTGGTTTTGTGTTGAAGCTTGTTGGCATTAAAAGGAGTAAGAAGAGGATAACAAGTGCAGCCGAAGGTCTTGAGATGCTTATAATCTGGGACAGAAACAAAGCTTCAAAGGGAGATTTAAAATCAGTGACTTTGCTAGTCATCCTATTGATAAGAAAAGTAGCTGTAGCAAAAGTATGGTACCAAAACTTAGGGGAAAGAAAAGAAGTGGATAGGAATTTGATACCGGTTTCAATAATGTGCTGATGCTTTCTTTCGGCTATATCATTTTGCTGAGACGTTTTGCAACATGATTTTTGATGCACAATACCATTAGAGCTAAGAAGATCCTGAAACTCTTTCTTTTTATACTCACTACCCCCATCTGTTTTGAGAATTTTGAATTTATAGTTAAATTAGTTTTCTACATATGCTTTATAATTGTGAAAAAGCAGTAAAAGTCGGGGATTTATGAGTAAGGGGATAGATCCAAGTAAATCTGCTAAAATCATCAACAAAAGACACATATTAATTGAATCCATGAACTTACTGAGAAGGAGCTTTTCCCCCCCACAAATCACTATGCACAATTTGTAAAGGTGTACAAGAAGTTGTTGTGGAGTGTAAAAGGGGAAGTTTGGACATTTTCCCAGACAAACAGTGCTTATACAATGTATTATTTGTAGTATTTACATGAAAAGTTTAGCAATGTGTGTAAGTATTTACTGCAGAATGGGGTTGGAAGGGTGCCCCAGCATGTTGTGCCACAAGAAATTGGAAACTTGTTTTCCTAAGTTTACTGAGAACACTTTATTGAATGGAGAAAAATGGGATGAAGACTTGAGAAAGGAAGTAGAGTGGATAGGATAGAGATAACTGCTACTATGGCCTTGGAAGAGGATCTTCCCCGAATGTAAATCCTGAATTTACAGCATATCAGCATAAAAAATACATCTACAAGCATTATCTTTACAAAGCTTGTGAACAGACAGAACATTAGAGGAAAGAGAAGGTACACAAAGAATATTTTGTAAATCAAAATAGTGTGTTGGAGTTTGAAGAGAACCATTACCAGAGTGAGATATGACCATTGGCAATTGAAACTTCCTTTGAGCCCTGATATTCATTAGAAACAGAGAGATTGTTAAAATCACTAGTCATATGTGAAGTAGCTCCTGAATCAATAAACCAAGTGTTAGAGCTAGATTGTTGAGGATTAGCCGAAGTAGCCATTGCAGCCAACTGTGAAGGAGGATTTTTCCCTTGATAACTGAAGTTCATACGATGAAAACAATCTATGGCAGAGTGATTAGTCCTTCCGCTGATCTGACATTGCTGAGAATAGGAAAAATTAGGCTTGAAGGATTGAGAATTGGGAGACTTATTGAACTGAGAATTGTTGAAGGATGAAAAGTATTCTGAAAATTGTTCCTTCCATTGTTAAAAAATTGTCCTCCTCTGTGGTAAGATCAACCATGACCTCGTCCGTGAAAGTTATTGTATCGATTCGAAGGAACATTATTCTGAAATGAACCTCAAGATTGATTATTGGCCATCATCGCAGAAGCAACATGTTGAGGTGATTCATTATTCTATGAAAGAGCTTCTTCTTCAGATTTTAGAAGAGAATGAAGCTCTTCTAAGGAAACAGGTTCAGATCGAGTATGTATTGACGTTTTAAAGGCATTGAAGACAGTAGGTAGACCATTAAGTATGTAGATCAATAGATCTTCATCTTCTATAATCACTGAAATAGTAGCTAAGCTATCACGAGCTTCCTTTATCTTTTGAACATACGTGTCAATGGAGTCGAATCCTTTGAGAATCGTTTAAAGATTCATTTTTAGTTGAAGGATATTAGATTTGGAACTTGATGAATATCACCTATCCAAGGCCTTCCAGATCTCTCTTGAATTCTGGTAACCAACTACATATGAGAGAGTAGTTGTGGACAGTGTTGCATTGATTAAAGTCATAAGAACTTGATCCAAAATGCACCAGTTTGAGTATTCAGAATTTTCTTGATCAGATCCTTCAAGAAATTGCAGAGGACATGGTTTTATACCATCAATAAAACCGAAAAAAGAGTGAGCTTTCAGAATTGAAGTAATCTGAAACTCCACAAAACATAATTGGTATAATCTAATCGAACTGTAACAAGATTGCAAACGTTGGACAAAAGGTAAATTGGAGAATATGATGATTGAGATGGAGAATTGGTCATTGCTGAACCAGAGTTTTTAGAATTTGCATATGAAGATGTGGTTGTCGTGGAAGCTTAAGGTGTTAATCTCTTTGCTCAGGCTTTGACACTGTAACGCCTCGCAAAAATAAACCATATTTCCATTGAAAAATAAAATGAATTACACTTTGATTCTTTAAAATAAAAGTACAATATTTCTTTAAACTCCCAACAGCCCATATTCTCCACGGATCTCCTATATCATCCTTAGCTTTATCTACCTTCCAGGCTTCGGTTACCAGCATTACCTGCATCTAAAAACCACATCGGGAAGTATATAATATGACAGGAATATCTAAGGCACAAAAGGTACAACGAAATCAAATAAATAGACCGATCACACAAACCAACTGCTCACTCGAACCAACCGCTCATACAAAGAGCATCATACTAGGTTCTTCTTGGTCACATAGTAAAGATCCACCTCACCTCACCCGTCTCCCGTACGTCGATCCCTGAGGCCTGTTGGACTGTTGGTAGGAGCTCATTGCTCATGACCCTTTAGTCTCATAGAACTTAGCAATTAACAGATACTCATTGATTCCAAATGAAAGTACAACACAACTACAAAAAGAGTACAAGTAGAGATAACAAAGAAATACTCTGGATAATTTAGAAAGCATATTGTAGACAACCCGGTTTACCCACCTTTTCGATCATACCCTCAGCTCCTCTTCTTTTATTCTACTAACCCAAAGTATATATATCTATAATTGTGTGTGTGTATATATATATATCTATATATGTCACGACCCATCCCGCTACGCGCGGAAATAGGTTACATGGCACGCCATCAAGGCTTATCCAGTTCCATTAAACTGAAATAGCAGCGGCAAATATTATTAAAATCCATTAAAATCAGAGTTATAAAAAAATTTGTTCAATTGAAACCTGTCTAAATGGTTCACCACAATCGGTATAAGGTCTACGGTCATCAACTTCTCGCCTAGTTTGATCTCACAGTTCTTATATATAGTAGACGTCATTATTGATTTACTACGTGGCACAGCAATAGACAATTCATATCCTAACGGTGCCGATTTAACATTCAAATGTTCAACAAAAGCATGCGATACAAATGAATGCGTAGATCCCGAGTCGACAAGTATGCGTGCTAAGTGTGAACATACAAGCACCATACTTGAGACTACTATCTCTGAAGCAGTCATATCTCTTGGGTTCATCTGATATGCTCTTCCTTGACGTTGTTCAGTCCTTTGTCCCCCGTCATTGGATTGTCTAGGCTTCGACCCACTGGAAGCCATAGAACTAGCTCCTTGCTGAGGATGCTTCCTCGGGCAATCCTTGGCTTGGTGCCCAAATACTCCACAGTCATAACACTTGCCTCTCATGTCAGGTTTTGAATTAGTACTACCCCCGCCTTGGTTCCTGTTCTAGGGTTTGGTCATGAAACATTGGCCTGAGTGTGGTCGGTTGTAAAGTGAACACAACGGTATGTTACTTGGCGTTCTCTTGAAATCACTGAAACTAGAACCAGAGCCTCTTTGAAATGGCCTATTGAAAGATCCACCTTGGTTCCTATCCCCACTCTCATTGCTTCGTTTACCGTGCTGATTCTACCTCGACCTTTCCATTCCACTCTCGGCCACTAGCGCCGTTTGTTGTACTACTGCCACAGTCGAATGTTCGTAGGTTTCCACCCTTAGATGAATATTTTCCCTTAAACCCTCTTCGAATTTCCTTACCCTATCTTCCTCCTTTGGCACGGAACCCTTTCCAAATCTCAACAAAGCGTTGTACTTGGAAGTATATTCGGTTACAGTCATATCTCCCTGCTTCAAGTTATCAAACTCTCTCTTCTTTGCATTGAGAGCAACACTTGGGAAGAATCGGTGATTAAACTCTGCTTTAAATCCTTCCCACGTTAACGGTGCCCCTTGATCCAAGACATTTACCCACCAATTCTGAGCTTCACCTCTCAACACATCACTTGCATTCTCAATCTTCTCCCGGTCAATCTTCGGAATAGATCAAAAAATTAGTTCCATATCCATCACCCAGTGCTCTGCTAGCGTTGTATCAGAAGTCCCATAAAACTATGTCGATTTCTTGCTAGCAAATTGTTCAAATATTGATCTCATACCCTTATTCTCAGGCGTTGGCACCACGATTATCGGTTCTGGCTCCAATAGAGACGTTGGAGGCAATCGTTCTGTTATATTCCGTATCATTTCCCCCATATTCCCCATTATTTCTGCCATTTCATTCATACGTCGAGTGTGTGGCGATAGATCTCGGTCTTCGTCACTCATGATTACAATCCTGTAGGTCTCAATGCATAAACACTATGCATGTACAACAATAACAATATCATGTATGTAAAACAACATACATATGCATCAAACATCTCTAATATGTATGGATGAAATCTAGAACATGTGTTAAATCACTCAACACTCCACTCGTCGTCGAACGTTACCAAAGTTTTGTTATCTATAGCTCTGATACCACTAAATGTCATGACTCATCCCGCTACGCGCGGAAATAGGACACATGGCACGCCATCAAGGCTTATCTAGTTCCATTAAAGTCAAATAGCAGCGGCAAACATTATTAAAATCCATTAAAATCAGAATTATAAAAAAATTTGTTCAATTGAAACCTGTCCAAAGGAAATCAACTTTGAAAACAGAGGTCCAGTCGACTGGATCGGGGATCCGGTCGACTGAAGACAAAAGCAGAAAGTTTAAAACAGAATGACAGTCCGTTCAGTTGACTGTGACTGGGGTCCAGTCGACTGTTGCCTCTAGCAGAATCAAAACCACATTTATCATCAGGTGTCCAGTCGACTGATCGGGGAACCCAGTCGAATGAATTGGTCACTATTTGGATCAGTAGCTAAAATAGCACAGTGTCAAGTCGACTGATGTAGGGTCCAGTCGACTGCTTCTAATACTATTCACTTTCAGTGTCTAAACCCCACGGGATCCAGTCGATTGATCCAAGGTCCAGTTAACTGCTCCCCTGCTGGGCAGCCCCTGCACATTATAACACAATTCAAGCTCTCCAAATCCAACACCAACACAACCACAACTAAACATTAGCGATTTAAAACATCATAACGGTATTCAAATACAATATACATTACCACTAACTAACTCCCAAGATTCTATTACAACGTATTTTAAAATTCCCAAATCCTTACTACAAGTTTAGGATTTAAAACAAAAGTATGAACAAAGTAATTTTCCCGGCGATTCTCGACCTCACTCCTCACACTTCTTCTTGTCTTTCTTCTTACCTGCAATGGAGTAAATCTCCACTGCTCAGCTATATGCTGAGCGTACAAGGCTAACATATGCAATATATGACAAAACATACTTTAATCACATAAATAGTCGCTAGAGAGAAAAATACGCCTTCATCCGGTAGCGACAAGTCTAAGCCTTAAACAACGATGTCAATGACTAGTCCAAGCCTACAACCATTACATCCCCCAAGTGCCCTGGCAAATCCAAGTCTTAAACCATGCACAGTAGCCGTCGCTACTAAAATTCTCAAACATCGAGAAGCTTACTCCGACATGAATTTGTATAATACCCCCCTTTGACCCACATAGACAACTCAACGTGCTCGCGTAAATTTAGACATGCTTTTCACAATTTAGCGCGTGCATAATTAACTGGCCTACAATTAACACGTGGATTTTGCCCGGATCTCAATTTCGTCGTCAAAATATAAAACATGTATTTCTCTATATTTCACAAGTTAGAACTTCATACATCGTGCGATTTCCCCCAAACTTTGAAGGATCGATTAGGAGGCCAATTAATCATCGGATTTCGAATTTGAGACGATTTCTACAAGGTTATACCTGTTTTTTCCAAATTCCTAGAAATTAGCTTTTTATAAAAATTAGCCAAACATGCCCTAAGTAGTATCAAAATGTAGGTCTTACCTCCACGAGTTCAAATCTTGAATTTGGTGAAAAACTGACGGACGAAAGGTCGCCGATCGTCGTCGGAAAGCTCGTTGGCTTCAAGTCTCCCTTTTCTCTCTCCTCTTTAGATATTATATGAAGTTTGTGAGAAATGAATTCTCACCCTCACCTATTTATAGAGAATCTTCTCGAAAATCGTGTTTACCCCCCCCCCCCCCCCCCCCCCGCAAGTTTCTCAGCCATCTAATAAATTCATGAAACTTCACCCACGTTCCATTTTATGCCTTTACGAGTGAAAATTATAAATTTCAAAAGTTTTCGACTAAGTCTCGTTTGGGTCCAAAAATAACGTCCGAAAAATAAATTCTTTGGAATCTCTACACAACCTACCTTTTTATTTAACGTAACACTCACATTCTCACAACAATTCTCTAAATGACATATAACAATATCGAAATTACCAGAATTTACTCTACACAGGTAAATATACTATTTCAAGAATACCAGATACATCAAATAACATTTAAATCATATAAATGTCATTTAATCATGCCAATGCAACATGAAATGCCATGTTCACGTGTCCTCACTGACACCTTACTGTTGACTCACAGTCAACCTCAACTCAATATTAATAAACATTAATATTTCCACGTATTACCACTCTGTCTTATTTTAAAAGCATGCAAATTCTGAAATGGGTGTGACAACTCTCCCTTCCAAAAAGGAAGTTTGTCCCCAAACTTATACCTCATACGTCGAACAGCTACGGATACTCATTCCTCATGTCTTCCTCATTTTCCCACGTAGCCTCTTCAACAGTGTGACTACGCCATAATACCTTCACCATCGGAATCGTTTTAGTTCTCAAGATTTGTTCCTTTCGATCTAGAATCTCTACCGGTTGTTCCATATAAGTCAAGTCTCCCTGAATTTGCAACGGTTCTGGCACTATGATCTTATTCGCATCTATCATACATAGTCTCAACATTGACACATGAAATACATTGTGTACATGTTCCAATTCTGACGACAATGCCAATCGGTAAGCTACTGGACCTACCCTCTCTAGGATCTCAAAAGGTCCTATGAATCTCGGATTGAGCTTTCCCCTCTTTCCAAATCGTACAATGCCTTTCGAAGGCGATGCACACAAGTATACAAAATCTCCAACTTCAAAATTCATCAGTCGTCGTTTAGAGTCCGCATAGCTCTTATAACGGCTCTGAGCTACCTTAAGTCGCTCCTGAATCAACTTCACCTTCTTAGTAGTCACATGTATTAACTCAGGTCCTAGTAACTTCCTTTCTCCAACCTCGGTCCAACAAACCGGCGATCGACATTTACGCCCATACAAAGCTTCATATGGTGCCATACCAATACTTGACTGAAACCCGTTGTTATACGCAAATTCAATCAATGGTAGGTGTTTCTCCCAATCACCCCTAAAATCCAATACACACAATCGTAACATATCCTCTAATGTCTGCATCATACGGTCTGACTATCCATCGGTCTGAGGATGAAATGCAGTATTGAAACTCAACTTCGTACCCATAACTGTCTGTAGACTTCCGCAAAACCTTGACGTAAAACTACTATCACGGTCTGATATGATCACGGCTGGTACCCATGTAGTCTTACAATCTCTCTCACATATAATTCTGCTGACTTGGACGGTTTAGTAGTCTGGATCGGTAGAAAATGAGCTGACTTGGTTAATCGGTCAACTATAACCCAAATCTTATCATTCTTATTGAATGATCGTGGAAATCCCAAAACAAAGTCCATTGTAATCTCATCCCATTTCCATTCTGACACCGGTAATGGTTATAATAATCCCGTAGGTACTTGTCTCTCCGCTTTGATCTGTTGACATGCCGAACATTCAGATACAAACTTAGCGACTTCACGCTTCATACCCTTCCACCAAAAATTTTCTCTCAAGTTTCGATACATTTTGTTGCTTCCCGGATGTACTGAATATCGAGTACTATGTGATTCTTCTAGAATCCTTTCTTTCAAGCCTTTCACATTCGGTACACATAATCGATTTTCCAATTTCAACATTCCTTGTTTTAATACGAAATCAGGTCGCTTTCCCAAAGGTATCTCGTCTCTCATTTTGCATAAGTAGACATCGTTAAACTACTCTTTCTTGATCTCATCAATAATATCTTAGTGTGCTATGATCGCCATCATTAAACCACCACTAGTCTCTAGAATTACATCCAATTCTAATCATTCCATCTCCTTTACCAATTCTTTTTGTTGAGTTAGTTCGTCGGCTAAGTTCCTTATCGTTTTCTGGCTTAGGGCGTCGACCACCACATTAGCCTTTCCCGGGTGATATTCTACCGAAAGATCGTAATCCTTCATCAATTCTAACCATCTTCTCTGTCTCATATTCAAATCCCGTTAGGTGAAAATGTATTTCAAACTCTTGTGGTCTATGAATATCTCACACTTCTCCCCGTACAAGTAATGTCTCTAAATTTTCAAAGCATGAATTATTGCGGCCAATTCAAGATCATGAGTCGGATAATTTACCTTGTGTGTCTTTAGCTGTCTAGAAGCATAAGCAATCACCTTGGCACCTTGCATAAGCACACATCCCAAACCTTGATGCGAAGGGTCACTATAGATCACAAATCCTTCGGTTCCGGATGGTATTGTCAAAATAGGTGCCCTTGTCAACCTTGACTTCAACTCCTGAAAACTGTCTTCATATTCTTGACTCCATTAAAAGGTAATCCCTTTCCTCATCAACTTGGTCATAGGTAAAGAAATCTTCGAGAAGTGCTTAATAAAACGGCGATAATATCCTGCTAATCCTAAGAAACTTCGAACTTCAGGTACAGATGTCGGTCTTTGCCAATTTGATATAGCTTCTACTTTGTGAGGATCAATTGAAACTCAATTCTTGTCAATCACGTGGCCAAGAAAAGTAATACTAGGTAACCAAAATTCACATTTCTTAAATTTTCCAAGTAGTTATTTCTCTCGCAATCTCTGAAGTATCAACCTCAAGTGATTCTTGTGTTCTATCTCACTCGGTGAATAGATAAGAATATCATCGATGAACACTACCACAAAGTCATCAAGATAGTCATTAAAGACTAGGTTCATAAGATCCATGAACGCGGCTGGTGCATTTGTAACTCCAAATGACATGACTACGAACTCATAATGTCCGTAGCGCATTCTGAAAGTAGTTTTCTCGACGTCTTTGGCCTTCACTTTTAACTGATGGTAACCCGATCTCAAATCTATCTTCGAAAATACTTATGCCCCACTAAGTTGATCAAATAGATCATCAATTCTCGGCAGTGGATACTTGTTCTTAATTGTCAACTTGTTCAACTCTCGGTAGTCGACGCACATACGCATTAAACCATCTTTCTTCTTTATGAACAACACTCGAGCTCCCCACGGTGAAATACTTGGTCGAATGAAACCCTTGTCAAGTAGCTCTTGTAGTTGGATTTTCAGCTCTTTCAATTCTATGGGTGCCATTCTATACGGTGCCTTTGATACGAGTCTTGAGTCTGGCATAACCTCAATAGTGAACTCAACCTCTCTCTCAATAAGAACATCTGGTAGGTCATCAGGAAATACATCTGGATATTCTCGCACTATCGGAATGTCTTCTACTTTTAATTCGGTCGCTGAGACATCAGTCACTGAACATAGGAATCCTTGACATCCCTTTTTCAATAACCTTCCCGCTCGGATAGCTGAAATCAAGTACGGTGGCGGTATAACCCCACTCCCTTGGAAACAAAAGTTCCTATGTACCGGTGATCGAAAATTAACCTCTTTCCGCTCACAGTCTATTGTGGCTTGGTTAAGAGCTAACCAATCCATTCCCAGTATCACATCGAAATGGTTCACCACAATCGGTATAAGGTCTACGGTCATCAACTTCTCGCCTAGTTTGATCTCATAGTTCTTATATATAGTAGACGTCATTATTGATTTACTAAGTGGCACAGTAATAGACAATTCATATCCTAACGGTGTCGATTTAACATTTAAATGTTCAACAAAAGCATACAATACAAATGAATGCGTAGATCCCGAGTCGACAAGTATGCGTGCTAAGTGTGAACATACAAGCACCATACCTGAGACTACTATCTCTGAAGCAGTCATATCTCTTGGGTTCATCTGATATGCTCTTCCTTGACGTTGTTCAGTCCTTTGTCCCCCGTCATTGGATTGTCTAGGCTTCGACCCACTGGAAGCCATAGAACTAGCTCCTTGCTGAGGATGCTTCCTCGGGCAATCCTTGGCTTGGTGCCCAAATACTCCACAGTCATAACACTTGCCTCTCATGTTGGGTGTTGAATTAGTACTACCCCCGCCTTGGTTCCTGTCCTGGGGTTTGGTCATGAAACATCGGCCTGAGTGTGGTCGGTTGTAAAGTGAACACAACGGTATGTTACTTGGCGTTCTCCTGAAATAACTGAAACTAGAACCAGAGCCTCTTTGAAATGGCCTCTTGAAAGATCCACCTTGGTTCCTATCCCCACTCTCATTGCTTCGTTTACCGTGCTGATTCTACCTCGACCTTTCCATTCCACTCTCGGCCACTAGCGCAGTTTGTTGTACTGCTGCCACAGTCGAATGTTCGTAGGTTTCCACCCTTAGACGAATATTTTCCCTTAAACCCTCTTCGAATTTCCTTACCCTATCTTCATCCTCTGGCACGGAACCCTTTCCAAATCTCAACAAAGCGTTGTACTTGGAAGTATATTCAGTTACAGTCATATCTCCCTGCTTCAAGTTATCAAACTCTCTCTTCTTTGAATTGAGAGCAACCCTTGGGAACAATCGGTGATTAAACTCTGTTTTAAATCCTTCCCACGTTAACGGTGCCCCTTGATCCAAGACATTTACCCACCAATTCTGAGCTTCACTTCTCAACACATCACTTGCATTCTCAATCTTCTCCCGGTCAATCATCGGAATAGATCAAAAAATTAGTTCCATATTCATCACCCAGTGCTCTGCGAGCGTTGTATCAGAAGTCCCATGAAACTATATCGATTTCTTCCTGGTAAATTGTTCAAATATTGATCTCATACCCTTATTCTCAGGCGTTGGCACCACGATTATTGGTTCTGGCTCCAATAGAGACGTTGGAGGCAATCGTTATGTTATATTCTGTATCATTTCCCCCATATTCCCCATTATTTCTGCCATTTCATTCATATGTCGAGTGTGTGGCAATAGATCTCGCTCTTCGTCACTCATGATTACAATCCTGTAGGTCTCAATGCATAAACACTATGCATGTACAACAATAACAATATCATGTATGTAAAACAACATACATATGCATCAAACATCTCTAATATGTATGGATGAAATCTAGAACATGTGTTAAATCACTCAACACTCCACTCGTCATCGAACGTTCCCAAAGTTTTGTTATCTATAGCTCTGATACCACTAAATGTTACGACCCATCCCGCTACGCCCGGAAATAGGACACGTGGCACGCCATCAAGGCTTATCTAGTTCCATTAAAGTCAAATAGCAGTGGCAAACATTATTAAAATCCATTAAAATCAGAGTTATAAAAAAATTTGTTCAATTGAAACCTGTCCAAAGGAAATCAACTTTGAAAACAGAGGTCCAGTCGACTGGATCGGGGATCCGGTCGACTGAAGACAAAAGCAGAAAGTTTAAAACAGAATGACAGTCCATTCAGTCGACTGTGACTGGGGTCCAGTCGACTGTTGCCTCTAGCAGAATCAAAACCACATTTCTCATCAGGTGTCCAGTCGACTGATTGGGGAACCTAGTCGACTGAATTGGTCACTATTTGGATCAGTAGCTAAAATAGCACAGTGTCCAGTCAGTCAACTGATGTAGGGTCCAGTCGACTGCTTCTAATACTATTCGCGATCACTTTCAGTGTCTAAACCCCATGGGATCCAGTCGACTGATCCAAGGTCCAATCGACTGCTCCCCTACTGGGCAGCCCTTGCACATTATAACGCAATTCAAGCTCTCCAAATCCAACACTAACACAACCACAACTAAACATTAGCGATTTAAAACATCATAACGGTATTCAAATACAAGATACATTACCACTAACTAACTCCCAAGATTCTATTACAATGTATTTTAAAATTCCCAAATCCTTACTACAAGTTTAGGATTTAAAACAAAAGTATGAACAAAGTAATTTCCCCGGCGATTCTCAACCTCACTCTTCACGCTTCTTCTTGTCTTTCTTCTTACCTGCAATGGAGTAAATCTCCACTGCTCAGCTATATGCTGAGCGTACAAGGCTAACATATGCAATATATGATAAAACATGCTTTAATATTATAAATCACATAAATAGTTGCTAGGGAGAAAAATACGCCTTCATCCAGTAGCGGCAAGTCCAAGCCTTAAACTGCGATGTCAATGGCTAGTCCAAGCCTACAACCATTACATCCCCCAAGTGCCCTGGCAAGTCCAAGCCTTAAACCATGCACAGTAGCCGTCGCTACTAAAATTCTCAAACATTGAGAAGCTTACTCCAGCATGAATTTGTATAATACCCCCCTTTGACCCACATAGACAACTCAACGTGCTCGCGTAAATTTAGACATGCTTTTCACAATTTAGCGCGTGCATAATTAACGGGCCTATAATTAACACATGGATTTTGCCCGGATCTCAATTTCATCGTCGAAATATAAAACATGTATTTCTCTATATTTCACAAGTTAGTACTTCATAACTCGTGCGATTTCCCCCAAACTTTGAAGGATCGACTAGGAGGCCAATTAATCGTCGGATTTTGAATTTGAGAGATTCTTACAAGCTTATACCTGTTTTCCCCAAATTCCTAGAAATTAGCTTTTTATAAAAATTAGCCAAACATGGCCTAAGTAGTATCAAAACGTAGGTCTTACCTCCACGAGTTCAAATCTTGAATTTGGTGAAAAACTGACGGATGAAAGGTCACCGATCGTCGTCGCAAAGCCCGTTGGCTCCAAGTCTCCCTTTTCTCTCTCCTCTTTAGATATTATATGAAGTTTGTGAGAAATGAATTCTCACCCTCACCTATTTATAGAGAATCTTCTCAGAAATCGTGTTTACCCCCCCCCCCCTCCCGCAAGTTTCTCAGCCATCTAATAAATTCATGAAACTTCACCCACGTCCATTTTATGCCTTTACGAGTGAAAATTATAAATTTCAAAAGTTTTCGACTAAGTCTCGTTTGGGTCCAAAAATAACGTCCGAAAACTAAATTCTGTGGAATCTCTACACAACCTACCTTTTTATTTAACGTAACACTCACATTCTCACCACAATTCTCTAAATGACATATAACAATATCGAAATTACCAGAATTTACCCTACGCAGGTAAATATACTATTTCAAGAATACCAGATACATCAAATAATATTTAAATCATATAAATGTCATTTAATCGTGCCAATGCAACATGAAATGCCATGTTCCCGTGTCCTCACTGACACCTTACTGTTGACTCACAGTCAACCTCAACTCAATATTAATAAACATTAATATTTCCACGTGTTACCACTCTGTCTTATTTTAAAAGTATGCAAATTCTGAAACGGGTGTGACAATATATGTATATGTAAGCTATATATATGATGTGTGTGTGTGTGTGTATATGTGGAAAGTAGAGAGAGAGAGAGAGAGAGAGAGAGAGTGAGAGAGAGAGCTGTCTTATTTTAAAAGTATGCAAATTCTGAAACGGGTGTGACAATATATGTATATGTAAGCTATATATATGATGTGTGTGTGTGTGTATACGTGGAAAGTAGAGAGAGAGAGAGAGAGAGAGAGAGAGAGAGAGAGAGAGAGTGTGTGTGTGTGTGTGTGTGTGTGTGTGTGTGTGTGTGTGTGTGTGAGTTGAGGTGAGGTGAGGAAGATAGAGAAGTGTGTACGTAAGTTTGTGAAACGTAACATACATATATATAGTATTATCAAAAGGGAATTTGCTATGTCATATTCTTTAAGATATTTTTCAAAAGAGAATATATTATGTAATAATCTTTAAGATATTTTCTCAAAATGACTAAAACCGAGATGTCTTTTAAACGGAGATCGAAAACTCTTAACTTCAAACACGAATACCAAATCATTTAACCTCACGTAACTTTTCCCAAAGATAATATTTTCAGTTCATGACTTACAAAATTGGAAAAATGACCAAAATACCCCTGTGACCAATTTTCGCTAAAATCTCACACGAAGTCTAAATCCTCAATTTAAACCTGAAAATATGGGTTACTACAATCTACCCTCTTTAACAGAGATTTCGTCCCGAAATCTAGAGATAAAAATGTTTGGTAAATAACTAAAAAAAAAACTTTTCTCAAAACAAAATTTTTTTTCAATATAGTATATTTTGTTTTGTAAAAATAATTTTTTTCCCCTACCTTCTCCGACTCCTCCCAAGCGATGTAGACTATCCAACCTCAACTTAGTCTTACACTTCCAGCTAGGGACAGGCTCCGATACCAAAAATCCTATCATGCCTCGGAGCAGCTAATAAATTTAATTTTTGGGTCCATAGGGAATGACCGACGAATGTCACTAATTGTCCAAACCATACAGTACTAGCCCAACTAAAAGCAACCAGAATAATAACAAACTGAATATATAATAACAATTCTATTCATTACAATATTAGAGTGGTCCTTAGGATCACAACAGGTCTGGAGACAAACATATGCCCAAGTACCCGCTACAAAAGTTCAACAGAAATAATAGAAATATAAACTAGGTATAACTTCCTCATCTTTAGCTAGTGTATGGATAGTCGTCAGCGTAGTAATCTTCTCCGGCATAATCGTTATTAGTAGGGCCACCCTCTGCATAATCCAACTCTGGGTAGTAGCTATCATCGTAGGCTCTATCACCTGCATTAATGGGGACAGGGTAGTCTGGACAGGGAATGTCCAAGCATGAACGCAGTCAACTTATGTCACGACCCATCCTGCTACGCGCGGAAATAGGATACGAGGCACGCCATCAAGGCTTATCCAGTTCCATTAAAGTAAAACCGCAGCGGAAACATAAGTCAAATCCATTTAAAACATAGTCGTAAAGAGTTTTGCCAATTGGAACACTTCTAATAGAATACGTTTTGAAGAAAACAGAGGTCCAGTCGACTGATCGGGAACCCAGTCGACTGACCATCCAAAGGCAGAAAAATTCAAAAGATCAACAGCCCGGTCCAGTCGACTGTGTCAGGGACCCAGTCGACTGGTGCCCAAATTTTTCAGTTGACTGAAACTGTCCAGTCGACTGATACTCTATTCTAACAGAAAATGTTGTTTTGGAACCCCATCCAGTCGACTGTTTTTCACAATCCAGTCGACTGATCCCCAAACATATCAAGCAGTGTTCAATTTTGCACAGCGATCCAGTTGACTGAAACAAAAATCAGTTGACTGATTCGCATCAGCACACTAATTCTCTACATTATTCCAAACTACACTCCTCCAATTCAAAACCAACACAAACACGATTGTATACCAACGATTTAAAACGTAACTACAAAAGTTTACTAGCGATTACAATACTACAATCTTTCCTAAGATTCCACACTAAACATGTTACGAATTTAAAGTTTAAGAAAAAGAGAACAAAAGATATGAACAAGGTGATTCCCCGGCGTTCCTCAACGGCCTCACTTCTCACGCTTCTTCTTGTCTTTCTTCTTACCTGCAATGGAGTAAATCTCCACTGCTCAGCTATATGCTGAGCGTACAAGTCTAACATATGCAATATATGACAAAACATGCTTTAATCACATAAATAGTCGCTAGAGAGAAAAATACGCCTTCATCCGGTAGCGACAAGTCCAAGCCTTAAACCGCGATGTCAATGGCTAGTCCAAGCCTACAACCATTACATCCCCCAAGTGCCCTGGAAAATCCAAGTCTTAAACCATGCACAGTAGCCGTCGCTACTAAAATTCTCAAACATCAAGAAGCTTACTCCGACATGAATTTGTATAATACCCCCCTTTGACCCACATAGACAACTCAACGTGCTCGCGTAAATTTAGACATGCTTTTCACAATTTAGCGCGTGCATAATTAACGGGCCTACAATTAACACATGGATTTTGCCCGGATCTCAATTTCGTTGTCGAAATATAAAACATGTATTTCTCTTTATTTCACAAGTTAGAACTTCATACCTCGTGCGATTCTCTTCAAACTTTGAAGGATCGACTAGGGGGCCGATTAAACGTCGGATTTCAAATTTGAGATGATTCCTACAAGTTTATACCTATTTTCCCCAAAAGTCTAGAAATTAGATTTTTATAAAAATTTGCCAAACGTGGCCTAAGTAGTATCAAAACGTAGATCTTACCTCCACGAGTTCAAATCTCGAATTTGGTGAAAATCTAACGAGCGAAAGGTCGCCGATCGTCGTCGCAAAGCCCGTAGGATCAAATCCCCTTTCCTCTATCCTCTCTCAAGATATTTTATAAGGTTTGTGAGAATTAAAATCTCACCCTCACCTATTTATAGGCAAACTCTTCGGGAATCGCGTTACCTCCCCGCGAGTTTCTCAAACTTCTAATTAATCCATGAAACGTCGCACACGTCCATTTTATAACTTTACGAGTAAAAATTATAAATTACAAAAGTTTTCGACTAAGTCTGGTTTGGGTCCAAAATCACGTCCGAAAACTAAATTCTGTGGAATCTCTACACAACCTACCTTTTTATTTAACGTAACACTCACGTTCTCACCACAGTTCTCAAAATAATATCTAACAGTATCAAAATTACCAGAAATTATACTAGACAGGTATAATTACTATTCACAAGAATACCAAATATATCAAATAACATTCAAACATTATATAAATGTCATTTAACCATGCCAATGCAACATGAAATGCCATGTTCCCTTGTCCTCATTGACACCTTACCGTTGAACCACAGTCAACCTCATCACCATTATCAACTAACATTGATAAACTTACAATTTCTATTCATGCAAGATAAAACTATGAAATTTTGGAACGGGTGTAACAACTCTCCCCTCCAAAAAAGAAGTTTGTCCCCAAACTTCTACCTCATACGTCGAACAGGTATGGATATTCATTCCTCATTTTCCCATGTGGCTTCTTCCACCATATTGCTACGCCATAGCACTTTTACCATTGGAATTGTCTTTGTTCTCAAGACTTGCTCTTTTCGATCTACAATCTCTATCGGTTGTTCCACATAAGTCATGTTTTCCTGAATCTGTAACGGCTCAGGTACAATGAGCTTACTCGCATCTGTCATACAACGTCTCAACATTGATACATGAAACACATTGTGCACATGTTCCATTTCTGATGATAAAGCCAATCGGTAAGCCACTGGTCCTACCCTCTCTAGGATCTCAAAAGGTCCTATAAAACTTGGATTGAGCTTTCCCCTCTTTCCGAATCGTATAATGCCTTTCGAAGGCGGTATTTGCAAGTATACAAAATCTCCAACTTCAAAATTCATCGGTCGTCGTTTAGAGTCCGCATAGCTCTTATAACGGCTCTGAGCTACCTTAATCGCTCTTGAATCAACTTCACCTTCTCAGTAGTCACCTATATTAATTCAGGTCCTAGTAACTTCCTTTCACCAACCCCGGTCCAACAAATGGGTGATCGACATTTATGCCCATACAAGGCTTCATACGGTGCCATTTCGATACTCGATTGAAACCAATTGTTATACGCAAATTCAATCAATGGTAAGTGTTTCTCCCAATCATTCCCAAAATCTAGAACATAAAGTCTGAGCATATCCTCTAACGTCTGAATCATACGCTCCGACTGTCCATCGGTTTGAGGATGAAATGCATTACTGAAACTCAACTTCGTACCCATAGCATTTTACAAACTTCCCCAAAAGCTTGACGTAAAACTACTATCACAATCTGATATGATCACGACTGGAACCCTATGTAGTCTCATAATCTCTTTCACATACAACTCAGCTAGCTTCGAAGGTTTGGTCATCTTGATTGGTAGAAAATGAGTTGACTTCGTCAACCTGTCAACTATAATCCAAATCTTGTCATTCTTGTTAGGCGATTGCGGAAATCCAGAAACAAAATCCATTATGATCTCATCCCATTTCCACTCTGACACAGGTAGTGGTTGTAGTAAACCTGCAGGTACTTGTCTTTCTGCTTTGACCTGTTGACATGTCGAACATTCAGATACAAACTTAGCGACTCCACGCTTCATATCCTTCCACCAGAAGTTTTCTCTCAAGTTTCTGTACATTTTATTACCTCCCGGGTGCATTGAATATTTCGTACTATGAGCTTCTTCCAAAATTCTTTCTTTCAAATCTTTCACATTTGGAACGCATATCGATTTCCAAGTTTCAACGTTCCTTGTTCCAACACAAAACCAGGTCGACTTCCCATAGGTATCTCGTCTCTCATTTTGCACAAGTAGACATCGTTAAACTGTTCTTTCTTGATCTCATCAATAATATCTGGGTGTGCTATGATTGCCATCATTAAACCACCCCTAGTCTCTGGAATTACATCTAATTCCAAACGTTCCATCTCTTTGATCAATTCCTTTTGACTAGTTAGTTCATCAACTAAGTTCCTTGGCGTCTTCTGGCCTAGTGCATCGGCTACTATATTAGCCTTCCCTGGATGATATTCAATAGAAAGATCGTAATCCTTCATCAGCTCTAACCATCTTCTCTGTCTCATGTTCAGGTCTCGTTGTGTGAACAAGTATTTCAAACTCTTGTGGTCTGTGAAGATCTCACATTTTTCCCCGTACAAATAATGTCTCCAAATCTTCAAAGCATGAATTACTGCGGCCAATTCTAAATCATGAGTTGAATAATTTACCTCGTGAGTCTTCAACTGTCTAGACGCATAAGCAATCACCCTGCCACCTTGCATAAGCACAGATCCCAACCCTTGATGTAAAGCATCACTATAGATCACAAATCCCTCAGTTCCGGATGGTATTGTCAAGATAGGTGCCCTTGTCAACCTTGACTTCAACTCTTGGAAACTGTCTTCACATTCTTGATTCCATTCAAATGTAATCCCTTTCCTCATCAACCTTGTCATAGGTAAAGAAATCTTTGAGAAGTGCTCAATAAAATGGTGGTAGTACCCCTCTAGTCCTAAGAAACTTTGAATCTCAGATACAGATGTCGGCCTCTGCCAATTAGATACAGCCTCTACCTTGTGAGGATCAACTAAAACTCCATTCTTGTAAATCACGTGACCAAGAAAAGTTATGCTAGACAACCAGAATTCACACTTCTTGAATTACCAAATAATCGCTTTTCCCGTAGTCTCTGAAGTATCAATCTCAAATGGTTCTCGTGTTCTATCTTACTTGGTGAGTAGATTAGAATGTCGTCAATGAACACTATCACAAAATCGTCCAAGTAGTCCTTGAAGACTTGATTCATGAGATCCATGAATGCGGCTGGTGCATTCGTAACTCCAAATGGCATGACTAGAAATTCATAATGTCCGTAGCGCATTCTGAAAGCAGTTTTCTCAACGTCTTCGGCCTTTACTTTCAACTGATGGTAACCCGATCTCAAATCTATCTTTGAAAATACTTGTGCCCCATGGAGTTGATCAAATAGGTCATCAATTCTCGATAATGGATACTTATTCTTGATTGTCAATTTATTCAACTCTCGGTAGTCCACACACATTCTCATTGAACCATCTTTCTTCTTAACAAATAACACTGGAGCTTCCCACGGCGATATGCTAGGTCGAGTGTAACCTCTATCAAGTAGCTCATGTAGTTGAATTTTCAGCTCTTTCAATTCTACAGGTGCCATTCTATACGGTGCTTTCGATACTGGCCTTGAGTCTGGCATAACCTCAATAGTGAACTCAACCTCTCTCTCAATAAGAACATCTGGTAGGTCGTTGGGAAACACATTTGGGTATTCTCGCACTATTAGAATGTCTTCTACTCTTGATTCGGTCGCTGAGACATCAGTCACTGAACATAGGAATCCTTGACATCCCTTTTTCAATAACCTTCCCGCTCGGATAGCTAAAATCAAGTACGGCGGTGGTATAACCCCACTCCCTTGGAAACAAAAGTTCCCATGTATCGGTGATCGAAAATTAACCTCTTTCTATTCATAGTCTATCATGGCTTGGTTAAGTGCTAACCAATCCATTCCCAGTAGCACATTAAAATGGTTCACCACAATCGGTATAAGGTCTACAGTCATCAACTTCTCGCCTAGTTTGATCTCACAGTTCTTATACATAGTAGACGTCATTATCGATTTACTAAGAGGTACGGCAATAGATAATTCATATCCTAACGGTGCCGATTTAACATTCAAATGTTCAACAAAGGCATGCGATACAAATGAATGCGTAGATCCCGAGTCGACAAGTATGCGTGCTAAGTGCGAACATACAAGTACCATACCTGAGACCACTGTCTCTGAAGTAGTCATATCTCTTGGGTTCATCTGATAGGCTCTTCCTTGACGTTGTTTAATCCTTTGTCCTCCGTCATTGGATTGTCTAGGCTTCGACCCACTGGAAGCCATAGAACTAGCTCCTTGTTGAGAATGCTTTCTCAGACAATCCTTGGCTTGATGTCCAAATACTTCACAATCATAACACTTGCCTCTCATGTCAGGTGTAGAATTAGCACTACCTCCTCCTTGGTTCCTGTTATGGGGTTTGGTCATGAAACATCGGCCTAAGTGTGATCGATTACAAAGTGAACACAACAGTATGTTACTTGATGCCCTCTTGAAGTCACTGATTCTAGAACCAGAGCCTCTTAGAAATGACCTCTTGAAAGATCCGCCTTGGTTCCTATCACCACCCTCATTTCCCTGTTTACCGTGTTGATTCTGCCTCGACCTTTGTATTCCACTCTTGGCCACAAGCGCCGCTTGTTGCATTGCTGCCACAGTCGAATGTTCGTAGGTCTCCACTCTCAAATGAATATTTTCCATTAAACCACTTCAAATTTCCTTACTTTATCTTTCTCGGTCAACATAGACCCCTTTCCAAATCTCAGCAAAGCATTATACCTTGACGTATATTCTGTCACGGTCATCTCTCCCTGTCGAAGATTATCAAATTCTCTCTTCTTTGCTTTGAGAGCAGCCCTTGGGAAGAATCAACGATTAAACTTTGCTTTAAATCCCTCCTACGTTATTGGTGCTCCCTGATCTAAAACATTCACCCACCAGTTCTGAGCCTCACCTCTGAGTATATCACTGGCATTCTCAATCTTTTCTCTATCAGTTATCGGGATAGATCGGAATATTCTTTCCATATCCATAACCCAATGCTCATCCAGTGTCGTGTCAGAAGTCCCATGAAATTCTGTCGGTTTCTTCCTGGAAAATTGTTCAGATATTGATCTCATACCCCTATTCCCAGGCGCTGGTACCACTATTAAAGGTTCTAGCTCCAATGAAGGCGTTGGAGGTAATCGTTCTGCTATATTCCATATCATTTACCCCATATTCCCCATCATTTCTGCCATTTCATTCATACGTCGGGTATGAGGCGATAATTCTCGATCATCCATGATTGTAAACTCCTGAAACCTCGATGCATAAACACTATGCATGTACAACAATATGTATAACATGTATGTACAACCACATACATATGCATCAAACATCTCTACCATGTATGGATGCAATTTGGAACACATGACAATTCACTCAGCACTCTACTTGACGTCGAAAGTTCCCAAAGTTTTGTTAACCTCTAGCTTTGATACCACTAAATGTCACGACCCATCCCGCTACGCGTGGAAATAGGATACGTGGCACACCATCAAGGCTTATCCAGTTCCATTAAAGTAAAATCGCAGTGAAAACATAAGTCAAATCCATTTAAAATAGAGTCGTAAAAAGTTTTGCCAATTGGAACACTTCTAATAGAATACGTTTTGAAGAAAACAAAGGTCCAGTCGACTAATCGGGAACCCAGTCAACTGACAATCCAAAGGTAGAAAAATTCAAAAGATCAATAGCCCAGTCCAGTCGACTATGTCGGGGACCCAGTCGACTGGTGCCCAAATTTTTCAGTCGACTGAAACTTTCCAGTCGACTGATACTCTATTCTAACAGAAAATGGTGTTCTGGGACCCCATCCAGTCGACTGTTTTTCGGAATCCAGTCGACTGATCCCCAAACATAACAAACAGTGTTCAATTCCACACAGCGATCCAGTCGACTGAAACAAAAATCAGTCGACTGATTCGCATCAGCACACTAATTCTCTGCACTATTCCAAACTACACTCCTCTAATTCGAAACCAACACAAACACGATTGTATACCAATGATTTAAAACACTACAAAAGTTTACTAGCGATTTTTTTTATCTTATTTTTTACTGGAGGGTTTTTTAATTGTAACTTGGGCTTTGATTGTGACATAAATGCAAAGACGTGTGATAAAGCCAACACGATGATATCAAAGCATTCAACGATAGAGCAGTAGCGAAGGAGCAGTATCACTAAGAGGTATTTTCCAATCATAGTCATCATTTCTTTTGTAATTCTACATGTCTTTGTTTAGCTTTCCATTGAATGTCATGGGTGGCATTCTAGTTAAATTAGCACTCTAATTGTTGCTAATTAATCTCGAAAATAAAATCTTAGTCAGTATGCTCTTTTATTGCAAAGAGGAACAGTTAGCTCAATTTCGACAATGATAATATTGATCTATGTTATAAATAAAAAACAGTTTCCTTTGTAAAATTTCCACATCTCAGTTTATTATTTGATCCTTTTTCCTAGATTTACAACTAATTTGGGATTATTTAAGCTTCTTGGGTTCTACTTAATAGCAATATGGTTATACTGTGTAGTAGCCAAAGTCTCAAATGTTATCACTTTTGGTGTATAGAGAACACGCATGCCAAATGAATGGGTTTAATGAGTCCAATTTAATTAACATTCACAATTTGGGAAAAGCATATTCAAAGTATGACTTAGCTCATGCGAATGAATATGAGTCCAATGTGTTCTTCACTATATAAATGTTCAATCTCTCACTATTGATAATATCAAATTAAAATCTCAAAGAGACGATTGACCTTAACTTTGATGGCCTCAGCCAAATCCCCAGCCATGGAAGCCAAGAGAACAATTTTGGTCACAAAATTCTGGAACTTACTTTGGCTAAAATTCTGGAACTTACTTATTGGGTATACTAGACTTTTACAGTAAAAAGCACTCTCAATGGTCCAATCAAACACATCCTGACCAAATACAACACAATTTCGGAATGCTTGCTTCATTTTGCGCACATTATTTGATATCCGTTTCTTTGTGACTAAATTGACTAAGAAATCAGAACTATTCGTAGTTCTTCACATCGATTCACATATGCAGCATCATCCCCTTCTCCCCAAGATTCATATCCCTACTGATTGTATCTTTGCATTGAATTCCTTAAATGCAACTACTTACAACAAAGAGTGAGAACTATAATTGGTCCTTGTTTGAGGTAATTTACGACATCCATTTATGCTTCCATTCTTGGATTTTCCAGATCATGGGATGTGGTTTCTGCATTTACGGCTTCGAAACTTACTTTGTATCCTATCATTGGGTGATTCTTTTGAATTTGATGTTTAAACTTTCCTCAATTGATTATATGAGAACCATAGCTTCACTCAAGGAAATTAAATTTTATGGAATTCTTGAATTTTTTGTTTGATTTGAACAAAAATTTGCATTCTCTCCTATAGCGAAAGATGAGGTTCAACGAACTCCACACTCCGCATTTGGTGATGCACATTGGATGTTTGGAACACGTTGATTGTTTGGAATGGGCCCACAATCACAACAAGAAAACCACACCCACAATTATGGAGATAAACATAATAAGAACAACACAACCACGAAAGAAAATCAAGCAAACCAACACAACAAGATTTAAATGTGGATCGGCCCAACAATGCCTACGTCCACGTGCAAAGGCTATCACTACGATTAATATGAAGATTACAAGCACTCAAGACCTCACGTGTATAACTCTCCAACCAAGTTATATGACACACACAATTGCTAGAAACTAATCTCTCCCTCACTAGTTTGCAGCCCTCTCTTGTGTATGTAGAAGATTTCCAACCAATCTTATCAATCCCTTGAGTAAGCCCTATATTTATAGAGATTGTATAGTCCCAATCTTAGTTGTAGTAGGATTTACCCCTATGGTAAGTCTTATACAACAAGGAATACTCTTACACACATTCCTATATAAACTAGGAACTTCCACCATCAAAGGAATCCTTATTTGATAAGGAAACCACCAAATAAGGAATCCAATCATAATTAGGAAATCATTCCACTAATGGAATTTTAGGCACAATCCTAACAATCTTCACCTTGCCTCAAATTCCTTCCCATCAGTCCTCAAAGTCTTCATCTTGCAATCTTCAACTTCCACATTGATAGTGCATCACCTTTGCCATCCCCCAAGCTATTCAGCTACACCATTACTCAAGTTCACATCCCCCATGAACTTGAGATCGCCAACGTCGTCAAATACGAAACGCACGAGCTCCACTTTACTATTGTGGTCGTCTTCACCTTGAGTAGAAGTTGTCATCATCGAAGTTGTTGGAGCATCATCATCTATTCCCTCAATAGATTTCCCCACCGGCTTCCATACCCTCTTATTCTTCATGATATCTCCAAAATCTGTACTTCCCAACAAAACATACAAATTTCCAACCTTCTTTCCCAAGAAAATTATACGAGAATCCCGCTTCACCTTCATGAAGCCTCTCTTCGCGACAAACGAGCATCCTTTGGAATCCAACATTCCCAAGGAAATTATGTTTCTCTTCAAACCCGGAACATGAAGCACATCTGTCAAAAGCCTTGTCAACCCATTTGAAGTCTTGATTCGAACAGTTCCAACACCCTTGATTTCTCCAACTGTGTTGTTC
Organism: Hydrangea macrophylla; assembly: GCA_033977485.1. Lineage (NCBI taxonomy): Eukaryota > Viridiplantae > Streptophyta > Magnoliopsida > Cornales > Hydrangeaceae > Hydrangea > Hydrangea macrophylla. Next base: position 17,495,054 of record CM066997.1, read on the forward strand.
GCCATATAGACTTTTCCCTCCATCGGTTTGTAGGACGAGAACCAATCTACATGCGAACACAAGTGAGCAAAAAAAGCTGAATCAAGAACCCAATCCGTGGTTTTCTCCTCCTCCTCCTCTGTAATTGTCATGACTTCTACGACATCTTCATCCGAATGTTCCAACACGTTTGTAGCGGTACCACTATTATCTTTCTTTTCTGGGCAATCTCGCATAAAGTGACCCTTCTCTCCACAATAGTAACACTCCTTATCCTTCATAGGAGTTCTACGCCGTGCTCCTCCACTACCGCCTCCACTAGAGTTCTTCTTCCCTTGCCTTGGCCTCCCTTGTGTAACAAGTGCTTGTGCATCTTCCAACTTTTCCTCTTTGTTATCCATCTTCTCGCTAGAGAATAGAGCTTTCTTCACCTGTTCCACCGTTATGGTATCTCTCCCATACAACAATGTATTGAATAATTGATTATGGGTAGATTTTACCGACGTAAGGAGAATGATAGCTTTGTCCTCGTCATCTAGTTTGAAGCCAACGTTGGATAACTCGCACAATAACTTGTTAAACTCACCTATATGGGCTTGAAGATCAACTCCTTCTTTCCGCCTAAAGGAATACAACTCTTGCTTCAACATAAGACGGTTGGTGAAGTTCTTCCCCAAATAGAGATCCTCAAGCTTTTCCCACAAAGCTTTTGCGGAGGTCTCCCCCATGACGTCGTACACCACATCGTCCACCAAACTAAGCCGCATGGTGCTAACAGCTTTAGAGTTAATCCTCTTCCACATCTTGTCGGTCATCCCTTCTGGCTTGTTATCTTCACCCCACAATGCATCCTCCATACCTTGTTGCACCAAGGCGTCCTTCATACGCACTTGCCACATGCTGAAATTCTTCTTGCCATCGAACTTTTCTATTGCCATTCGCATATCCCCAAGCGAACTATCTCCAGCTGCCATGGATTCTCAACCGAGCTTTGATACCACTTGTTGGGAATGGGCCCACAATCACAACAAGAAAAACCACACCCACAAAGATGGAGATAAACAGAACAAGAACGACACAACCACGAAAGAAAATCAAGCAAACCAACACAACAAGATTTAAATGTGGTTCGGCCCAACAATGCCTACGTCCACGTGCAAAGGTGATCACTACGATTTATATGAAGATTACAAGCACTCAAGACCTTACGTGTATAACTCTCCAACCAAGTTATATGACACACACAATTGCTAGAAACTAATCTCTCCCTCACTAGTTTGCAGCCCTCTCTTGTGTATGTAGAAGATTTCCAACCAATCTTATCAATCCCTTGAGTAAGCCCTATATTTATAGAGATTGTATATAGTCCTAATCCTAGTTGTAGTAGGATTTACCCCTATGGTAAGTCTTATACAACAAGGACACACATTCCTATATAAACTAGGAACTTCCACCATCAAAGGAATCCTTATTTGATAAGGAAACCACCAAATAAGGAATCCAATCATAATTAGGAAATCATTCCACTAATGGAATTTTAGGCACAATCCAAACATTGATAGCAGCCCGTGCATAGCACCGGTTATTGACTAGTTTACAACTAAAGATGAAAGTGCTCATTGGGAATGGTTGCACATGCATACAACGTATATGAACAGTTTACACATAACAATTTAAGTACTCATATGGATTTGTAATGGATTGAAATGCATGAGATGAAGATGTACATTGAGTTATTGACCAACTCATCAGAGTTCTCTCTCTCTCTCTCTCTCTCTCTCTCTGTAGATGAGCTCGAGTTGGGATCCACAAATTCGATCTCTGAATTCTAAAGCAGAACGTATTTATTCTCTATGTAGATACAGAAACTAAGAGCATCAATCTCAAAAGTTATATGCTCTATAACTTGATCACTACTCACATCGCGCATAACTTCCCCCTTCAATTTTTTCAGGGATGTCTCTCCCAAACTCCATGCATGCAAGTCTTTGATGATTTAGTGGAATTATGCAATAGGCAATTGAGATCGCAAAAATTCATGTCTTTCTTTTTTTAATAAAGGTATGATTCAAAATTTTGGTTCCCATTTTTTTTTTTTAAGTCATACCACATGTTGTGGCATACCAAATTCCACCAAATGTGGTACAACCAGTGAAGCATTTGCTAGCCATATTCCGGAAATATATCATTAATCACCTCTTCTTCTTCTTCTACCCTTTTAGTAAATCATGAACCGGTATAAGAAATGTGCATATTATTATCGTGCAGGTTCAGGATTCAACATACACTATTATTCAATATGGCAAAAATCATGTAACAGTATAAATAAATAAATAAATAAATAAACTTAAGGTATACACAGCGACGCACGTATTGAAACTACATGTAGGCCTATAATGGTGCTCCCTGTAGTAACCTTTATAGCATACATCAACGTCGGGGGGAAATGAAAGAAAAAGTAGTTGTAATTGCAACTGATTAACAACTTAAATTGAAAGACAAGTCAAGGAATTTGTTTATGAGATTTAATTTTGTATACATTATAATTTTTAATATTTAACCAAACAAAGTAACATAATTTTTTCTTATGTTTTCTTTTCTTTTTCCTCCGTCAAACAAAGTCTGTGTGTTCAAAAAGAGCTTCCAAATGCACCCATAATTTTTTTCTCTCTACACCAATATGATACAGCATACAAGGGATGCAACTCCTCAACAGAGGTTTGGTGAGTGTAGAGAGAATAATTTATTCGTTTGCGAGTAATGCTACGATTATTAAATTTTTAGCCCAAAATTGGTTCTGAATATAGTGGACTATCAAAAACATTTTTCAATAAAAATCAGGCAATTCCACTACAATTGACTGTGATCCCACTTCTACATGTGTTGGGAACCAATCAAAATATTGAAAAAAAAAATTATTATTTTTTTTAAGCGAAAAAGATAACGTTCTTAGTTATTACCACAAGTGGGCATGTAGACATGTATCAAGTTTAAAGTATAGAGGATAATGTGCAACTATGCCTACCACAAGAGGTTAAAACTTATCCCAAAGTGTAATTCATGTAAAACAACCATATATTAAAGAAAGAAGGGCAGCTATTCTAAAGAGAATAACACTATAGTTGCCAAATTTGGAAAACATGGCACCACTATTCAGAAACAGTACTTTCATTCATTCAAGAGTATTGTCTAATTCTTAGATGATCATCAACATAAATTTGATTATATACAAAAACATTGCCTAATATAACAATCACTTTAGAAAGGTGAAGATAATTAATTACAACATGAACATACATTATTATTGTAAACATGCCATTTGATCGACCAAGCAATCTCATGCACTAAAAACCTCCCGTATAGCTCCCAAAACTCGAGCCACCACTTCTGGTCCAAACAACCTCGGCAAACTTGATCCCAGATCAATCTCAATAGTCTCTGTCTTCACTATTTGATCCCTCTTTGCCAAACAAGCCCTCTCACTCTCTCCCACCTCTCTCTCTCCAAACGCGCAACGGTCCAACCATACGCCCAACACTTCCTTAGCAATGCCACTCACGTGACCTCCAATTATCTCATCGAGCCTCACTCTTCCACCACCATTTTTGGTATCGATACAGACCAAAATAGCCGTGGGAGAGATAAGACAACGTATGTATAGCGATGATGAAACATAAGGCGTGACCTCGGGTAATTTGGAGAGTAGTTGTCTGTGTCTGTCCAACTGGGTGTCTTCGTAGAAGGTTTTAAGGTAATTAGTATCGACGACGAGGTCCTTTCGTGGTGGTAGATCGAGGATGAGGATTAGAGATGTTGGGCTGCTCTGGATGAGCTCAAGTAAGAAGTTCGGGGCGTCCGATGAACTGTTGAGATAGGTTGAGAGGCTTGTTATGTTCAACTCTCCTCCTGTTGGTAGCTCACTGTGTATCCAACTTCCCAGTATGAAATCAACCTGGCACACACCAAAAATGTTCAGTGGTTAGGACCTTATATGTTTGGAACTTTTAAAGTACAAGACGAGGACCCAAAAACTAATGAACACATTTAATATCTGAACCATAATATTAACCCTTAGATGAAATCCTGTGAAAAAGTAAACAAATAATATGCTCTATTTGGCTTGCAGATTTAGAGAGAGAGAGAGAGAGAGAGAGAGAGAGAGAGAGAGAGAGAGGGGAAAGGAAAACAGGAAGGAAAAGTTTTCACTTATGTTTCCCCAAGTGTTTTCCTCTATGTTTAAAGGAAAATAGAAATAATTTTTTTTTAAAATATCATAACTCAAGAAAAGAGAAAGGGAAGTGACTCACAAATTTTGAAAACTCATTTTATTCTCTTTTCCTTTCTCCTTTACTCACTGTTTTCCTTATTTAACCAAACAATGGAAAGTGTTTTCCTTTTGTGTTTTTTTTTTCTTTTCCCTTACTAAATCCAATAACCAAACAGAGTCTAAAGAAGACACCGAGGAAAACACTTTTCGTTGGTTGGGTAATAACTAATAAGTAAACTAATGTGGAAAATACGAAGGAAAAAAAATAGAATTAAAATTTTTAAATTTTCTGAGTCACTTCCATACCTCGTTTCTCGGGTTTCTATTTTATTTTGATTTTTTTTTTTTTTAATTTCCAATTTTCTTTAAGTATATTGTAAGTACAGTTAGCCTCTGTAAAATGAAGCAGAATTTGGCATTGGTTGAATAAGTAGGAGAGAAATGAGGTTAATCTACTCAAACTCCAGGAGAAAATGACTTTAAAAAAGGTAGAATAGTCTCCATCAACTGATCTAATTCACGTAATGTTAGCCTAAGACTGGAAAGGGGGGGGGGGGGGGGGGGGAAAGTCCAACCTCAATTAGTCATCAACTATGAAGCACGAGTGCTTCAAAAATGGTGCTGCATGCGCACTTAGTGCGTAGGGAGTGTTTTAGTGCACCTTAGTGCTTTTGTGCAAGACTTTGTTAACGTTTAATATTAATTTACTTGCTTGTAGTTTTGTTGATAGTTGAATTACATTTTTTATTATTAAGCAAGTAAATTATGTGTATTTTGTGTCTTAAAATTAGAAGAAAAAAAAAGTGGTAAAATCGTTTATATATAGTATAATAGTAATATATAAATGCTATATAAAATATAATTTTTAGTATTTTTATACAAGTACCCCCGCCGCACTCGCACTCTTGATTTTGAGAAAATTGCCGAACTCCCTGCACTCGTGTCCCCGCATCCGCACTGGTGCTTCCTTGTCATCAAACATAGCCATATAGTGAGGAAGCATAATCCATTATCTAAGCTGTCCAAACACTAATAAATCATAACAGAGATGCTTACAGGGTAATAATCCATAATCTAAGCTGCAAAGTAAAACCGATAAAATCTAATTATTTATAGTCAACAGAACATAAAGCTAGCAGACCCCCAAAGTCAATGCATAACAACTTTAATCCACATTATGTAGGAAAATTTTCCTTTCGAAGTTACAAGCTAACAAAAGTTAAAGAGTTAACAACCACTACATTCAGCTTTGTGTGCAATCAGACACAAATGTGTGTGTATGCGTGCGCTTTAAGATCACATAAGAATCGCCTTGGTCAGTTCATATACCAAATCCAACAGCAGTGAGCAAAAGCTGATAAAAACTGAGCTTAAACCATCAACCAGATGAAAATCGTCCTCAAATCATTAATTAGAATACGTAGAAGTAAAACACAAATTCGAATAACAACTATACTTTAATTAAACACGTATTCACATATCACTCAACTTGATTAAGGCATAATGTTAGTCAGTGTCTTGGATTCCCGCAAAGTTGGTGCAATGTACGGAAGGTGCAATGACCATCCACGGTGATTATTATTATTATTATTTTTATGTAATTGCTTTCCAGTAGTACTAGTTTGACGAGCAGCATTCGAATGGTACCATTCGAATGGCACAAGGGACATTCGAACGGGTCAGTTTCCTATTCAATTTAGGATTGGTTTTGTGTTTCTATGAATTGGGTTCTCTTAGGGCTTCTAAGAGTGTTGATTTTGGATCTCGACATAGCCTTTAGATAGAGCGTGTTTGTGGGTTTTAGAGGGTTGGGAGATTCTGTTTTGTTGGCTCTAGTGTGAGAGCGGTAACTCCTATATAAATCTTCGTATTAGTAAATTTCTTCGTTGGTCTTCGCCCGTGGATGTAGGCGTGTTGCCGAACCACATCTATTTGGTCCTCTATCTTTCTACATCTTTTTTCCTATATTCATAGCCGCGCTCTATTTGTTTCCACAAATCTGTTTGAGGCACTCAGTCACAACACATAACTATGAGAGCCAGATCAAATGCAGAACTGATCTCTAAACCTTCAAATAACCACCAACCTTACTTAAAACTTCACAGTTCTTAATTCTACAATTGAATTTACTTTTGCTTTGAGATAAAATTGATAATGATTTAGAAAGGTTGGCCTTACACAAGCATGAGCAGGTAGCCATTATAGCTTTACTCGTGTTTTTAAGCAAAGATGAACAAGATGGTTGGCAAGTCATGCTAACCAAATATGAGCTTTCTCAGTCATTACCTAAGATTTAAATTCGAACCGAATATAATTTTAATCTCATTACCTACAAGATGCTATAAGAAGATACAAAAGACCCCTCTTTTCTTGACCACCCAAAAGAGCACCAAGATATAGTTTAATCTGTTGTCCAAAATATATTGGAGTATGTAGATATGTATAATTCTAAAATCTGAAAACCAAAATCAAATATTGAAATTTAAACAGAACTTGGTATAGACACAAATGTAGTACAATAGATTGAGTCACGAGCTGTGTTCGCTGTCCTTAAGACAATTATGCCCCACATTGGTGCTCATGGATTTGCGGCATGTGTCTCCCAGGTTACAACGATCTCCCCCTTACTATGGAAGCACTTCAAATAGCAATGTTCCACCAAACCATACTTTGTGATCCCCATTACTGTTCAGAAACAAAGCTCTTTTATCGCACAATTAGACTTGCTATTAACGTCTGCTTATCTGTGACTCGCGTCGGGTCTGCCGCTCATTTGAAAGCTATGAAACAAGTCTGCGGTAGTTCAAAACTAGAATTGGCACAATATCGCGAAGTGGCTGCCCTTGCTCAATTTGGGTCAGACCTTGATGTTGTGACTCATGCATTACTCAATAGAGATGCAAGGCTTACAGAAGTACCGAAACAACCACAATATGCACCATTTCTAATTGAAAAACAAATTATAGTCATTTATGCAACGGTCAATAGATTCTATGATTGAATGCCACTTTGACTTAACTCTTCCCCCTTTATTTTTATAGATATTGAGTTTTTACGGTAACTCAACTTTGAGTAAGGAATTTACTTTGTCGGTTGAGTGGAGTTACGGTAGTTCAATCTATAAAGGAAGGACAATCAATCGCACTTGGCGCAAAACCACCTAAGGGTGGCTCCTTACTCCCTCAAGATTTCCTTCTTATTATTATTTTACCCTTCATCCCCTTTTATACCAATAGGGAGCTATGAGCAAGGCAGCTCTGCTCCTGACAGAAAAGAAGCCAACAAGTTCTTTTCCGCTTAACTGCTAAATCATGAGCAAAGACGCCTTCGGCCCTTCACTTAGTAAGCCCCTCTTCGATCCTCTACTGAATTCCACTCGCCCGGTCCTTAGAAGCGTTGACAAAGTCAACCTTTGGATGTTGTTGTGACGCTTTGCTTAGGCTCGGTTGACTTTGACAACTACACAAGCAAGGTGACAAAGGAGAACAGCCCCCATGTTGTTGACAGAGAGCTTAACGCCCCGCCTTTTATAGTCGTGACTGTTGTCACGGAAAAAGAGTGTTTTTCTTTTTCCTATCAATGAGATGTTTGTACTTTCTCAGGCAGTGACACATTTTACATGTATATATGAAGTTATGAACTAATATAAAATTCTAATTACTAAATGAATGACAAGACCCATATGTACAGATTGTAGGAGACTATTCGTCAATAGTCACAACCTTTCGAAAGGAGACTGTTTGTCAACAGTCACATCTATTCAACTAAGGGTTTGTTAGGCACAAACAAATTTATTGATTCAATTAAAGGCCAATTTTCCATTCAATTTTCCAGCAAGACAGATTGCTTGTAAATGCTTAAAAGCCTTAAACTAACAAGAGATAATGAGACTTTGAGTTTATTAGTTCCCATTTCAGTAAAGTAAAGCCACTCAATCTACCCCTCCCAAATGCCCTTCTACAAATCATACCTAAATTACGTATTAATCTATTATATCTATATTCGATACCTAATAGCGGAAGGTTATACCTAATAGCGGAAGGTTTAAGCGGAAGAGAATACTTTGATGACACATTAATGAAACCTAAAACGCAGAGTCTCTATACTAAAAGGAAACCGACAGTCTCTTTGTAACGATCTGTGTTACACCTCTGATCTCTCTCTCTTTCTCTCTCTCTCTCTCTCTCTCTCTCTCTCTCCACAACGACTTCCCCAATTTCAGATCGTCTCTCTCATTTAGCCTCTCATTTTTTTTCCATCGTAACCATTGTACGATCTCACCATCGCTGCCTGTACTGGCCGATGATCGTTGCTGATTTTGCTTGCATGTTGGTGTATGTATCTATCCTTCGCATTTTTTTTCCTCTTCTATTTTCCTAAAATTCTTTGCTCCCCCTCTGATATAGTCTTATTTCATTGTTGATTGAATTACCAAAATTCGTTCTTTCTTCTCTTTTTTTTTTTCCAACATGTGATATGATCTGATATTTTTAGGGTATTCAAATACTTAGTAATCTTTTGCGACTTTTTGGAGGCTGATTTTTTGTTTCTTAAAAATTATGACATACTATCTTCATCCTCGGAATACACATACTAACATATTTGTGATTTTCCAGTGAAATTCAAGAGTCTCGGTTTGACTGCTGCAAAAACCATATTCTCGCAGTCGAAGCCCTATTCCCCAGAGGAAAAAGTTTGTTTATTGCGGTTAGACATGTCATAGATTGATGAATTTGTGTACCTGGGTATGATTGGTGTTACTTATTTGTTTTATGTTTTGCCATCTTTTACATCGTGCTCCAATTGATGAATGAAACAAAAGTTAAGGAAAGAAAATGTGATAAGATTTATGGTTGGGATAATTTTGCATATTCCATTCTGTGAGAAATGACAAACTTTATTCAATTTAGTTGGTGATTTAGATTTTTGGGGAAATAGAGGTGACGGAACGTATGGAGTTCGGGTTTTATCCAGTTCAAAAAAAAAAAAAACCGTGTTTTCTTCAATAATTGGGTAGCGTGGTGCATTAACACTCTTTTATTTGTGTATTTGACATGGCAGCCTGCCATCCACTATAGGAGTTTCATGAGATTTTTTCGCAGACTATCATTTTCCAGAGAAGGATATAAAGATGTATATGAATCAATGTATAATTGTATGTATATGAGATTTCTGTTAATCTCTAATATTTTTTTTAATTTTATTTTATTAGAAGCTTCTTTTAGATAGATATTAATTGCATAAACGGTTGAAGCAAATGTAGTAGCTAGGCAGTATTTACTGTAGTTGTACAGTTAGTATGATTGTTAACAGAATAAAGTTGGAAATAACAACTTGATCCACTTTTTTTGTTTTACTGCAATTAGAATTATAATTCCAGTACAAATTTCCTAGACTACGAATGAACAAGGGACTAGGGTCTCTCACATGACCAATCATTGTAATATGTATTTTCCTCCAATTGAATTGGATTTCTGTTTCTCTATATTGTTATCTATAGACCACTAAACCAGATATCTTGGCATTAAAGATGCGAATGCAATACATCATCCAATTAATTTTTTTTGAAAAAAAATGTGAAGATGACAATACTAAAGAGACAAGTTACTTTTTATTTTTGCTGCAGACTTACCTTCCAAGCCAAACACCGGGATCCACTATATGGGTACAGATCGATAGGACATATGAAACCGACAAGCTCGAGGAATGGGACAAGGTCTATGACAACGCTTACTAGAATGATCTTGGAAATCCTGACAACGGGTAAAGTAATTCTTGCCCAAGACTTGCAGGATCTAAGAGTACCCTTATCTCAAAGAGGAAGAATAGGCAGAGAGCCGAAGGATTAGAGCTCTTGAGAGGAAATATGAAACCGACAAGCTCGAGGAATGGAACAAGCTCTATTACAATGCTTAGGCTTAGTTTGGCCCCCATGTGGCTTTTTAAAAGGAGCTTATGAAATTTATTACTAAGATGTTTGATAATTTTATACAAGTGACACACTACTCTTCAAAAAGACATCATGAAACCAAAAAGCAACCTTGAGCTTTTAAAAGCTCCAGAATGGAACTTTTAAAAGCTCTCCCAAAAAAGCTCCAAGTTCAATTTTTACAAAGCTCATAAACTAGTTACTAAAGAATTAACATGAAGATGTGCTTTAAAAAAGGAGAAGCACCAAAATGGGGGCCAAACTAAGCCTTAGTAGAATGATCTTGGAAATCCTGACTAAAGGAAAATTAGGTTTAAAATTATTTATTTAAACAGGCAACGGAAAAACAAAGTTCGAAAACTTTTGGTATGCCCGGATCTACTACTTATTAACCTATGTAGCACGGGTACGGACACGTGACACCGGTACGATACGATACGGGTACGGCGGTACGGCTATTCCCAAAAATGTAGGGTACGGGTACGGCTAGGGTACGTTGAATAAAAATATATTTTTTAAAATATTTATATACAAATACAAAGACTACAAATGTTAAATAAATAAAAAAAGATTAAATTTATAATTTTTTTGTGGGTCTTTTAGAAATAATCATAGATTTGAGGTTTAAATAATAGGTACTTATTAGTTATGTAGGGTTATTTGAAAATAAGTAAAGATTGGAAATAAGTATTTAATATTTGTAACAATGTAAGGGGTCTATTCATAATAACTTAAATATTAATTATGCATACACACATTAGGGTTTAGTTTAGTCTCTCATTCAGCCGCAGCAGCCACCAACAGAGAGAGAGAGAGAGAGAGAGAGAGAGAGAGAGAGAAAAGAAGAAGAAGAAGAAGAAGAAGAAGAAGAAGATCGACAACCAGGAAGGGGTAGATCGACGACCAGGTAAGAAGAAAAAGAAGGGGAGGAACATGCCTGGGGTAGATCGACGACCAGGAAGGGATAGATCGACGACCAGGTAAGTCTTCTTCGTCGATCTTCAACCAGGTAAGTCTTCTTCTTCGATCTTCTTCTTCTTCTTCTTCTTTTTCTTCTTTTTCTGCTGCTGGTTCGACCATGCCGCAGTACCCATGGCGTACCCAAGCTGTACCCAAGAGGTACCCAATGTTTTCTTTTAATTTAAATTAGCCGGACACCGCTGGAGGAGTACCCGACACGTACCCAGCCGTATGGTACGCGTGTCGGTACCCTCCAGGTACCCGGCACTGGTACTCCCTTGAAAATGGAGTACCCGTGCTTCATAGTTATTAACTCTATAGATGCGTACAAGAGAGGGACAAGAATTATACCTTACGGTCTTGAACCCAATTCTGAAACTTCAAACTCCTAGATGGTGCAACAACTTCCACTAGGTTGTCTTCACCCTTATGTCTCCTGTGAATGCTTCTGGGGAGGCTAAAGTTTGTGGGAACTTTAATAGGGAGGATAGAGAAGGTTTGGAAACCCTAAATAGTTTCTGCAGCTCTCTGGGAGATAAAACGACGATTATTAAATTCTGTATGTAGTTGCCCAATATATAGATTTCCAAACCGACTTTAAGCCTTCGATCGATTGAATTCAATCGATCGAACATGTCTAAACTTCACTCAATCAAAATACTTTTGATCGATCGAACTTTTCTTGACAAGATCCTCAAGTGCCTTTCCAAGCATCCTAGCGGAGCTAAGAGTGGGACCTCCTAGGCTCTTTATTGTTGGCTCAGATCAGTTAATTCCCATGACCAAACTCTTTTATTAGAAAATTAACCAACTAATCAATTAACGTTTACTCCACTATAAAACGATTACTGAACTCCAACGCAAAAGAACATATTCAAAGCGATGTCTAGACTTGTATGGTGTACTAATGTTCCTCTACCGTCAACATTCGTAATCAAATTCAGGTAGTCGGATAAACGGTTATTGTCAACCTGAATCATGATTACTTCTTGTATTCCTTGAGTCTCATTCACCTCTCATGATCACCAAACATGTTAATAACTTATCAACAAGACTGCAGTTCTCAATAATCAACTTGGTGACATTCTCAAGGGAATGCTTAGTCTTTATCAGAGGGTAGATTCTATCTTGACAATATATGTTCACAACCCTATGAACATAACATACCTAAGATACTAAGGTGTCGATCTTTTATAGATCTCACTGATTGGTAAGTCAAAGCAGTCATATCCACAATCTGTGTTCATAATCGTCTCAAGATTGAGAACACGTACCTTATACAAGTTATGAGTTCCTATCGACTGTTACCAGTCTTAAGTGTCAATAGGAAAACTCAAGTCCGTCAATGCATTATAAGCACTAGCATATTAGCCAAGAGTTATACTCTCGTGATTGGGATTCATCACTCCATCCAATGGTAGTTAATCATGCTATAGTGTAAACTTGATGAGATATCCAGTCTCATCATCCACTGTGACAAATTCTAAGTATCAAAGAATAGTAATTCGTATCTCACTTGTATGTATCTCATACATACACGAATTACTTACTACGATACTTAAGGATTAACAATAATCTCATGAAAGAAACATACATAATAAAATGTAAAGCTGATATCCATATATTAAAATGTCAATGTCTCATACATAAAGTAATGGTTTGAGAGCACAAACCCAACACTGACAACGGGTTAAGTTATTCCTACCCAAGACTTACAGGATCTAAAGAGTACTCTTATCCTCAAAGGGGAAGAACAAGCCGATCACCAACACAGACAAGTGCATGGGCGGACGCACATGGGGACAAGAGGGGGCAGTTGCCCTCTCTCAACTTTTGAAAATCACTATTTTATTCTATAAATTTCACATATTATTCATGTTTGCCTTTTAATTGCCCCCCCTCAACTTTTCAAAATCACTATTTTACTTTATAAATTTCATACATTAGCCATTTTTGCCCCTTAATTGCCCCCTCAATTTTTCAAAATAATTCTTTTACCTTATTTATTTCATACGTTATTCATTTTTGCCCCCTCAACTTTTCAAAATAATTCTTTCACTTTACATATTTCATACTTTATTCATTTTTGCCCCTTAATTGCCTCTCAACTTTTCAAAAGGGCGCTGCCCCCGAATCCCTGCATAAGTTTCTGCCCCCCCAGGACAAAACTCCTGGGTCCGCCCCTGGACAAGTGAGTCATTTTCAGATAGTCTTGTATGTTTCATTGCGGGATGTCTAAAAAGCTATTTTCTATGTAACTATTAAAATAGTCGTGCAGTTTTTGGGCAGAGCCTAATACATAGAGCAGGTTGACACTTGTTATGATGTTAAAGATTTATGTTCATAGAGATGAGCGATTTCGACACGTTAACATGTTAGACTTCTTAGCTTCTGCATTAAAATCCGTATGTCAAGTTCTTTTCCTCTTATTTATGGACATAACTCTATGCCAAAAATGCAAAAATTGGTGGTACTTTATTTGACCAAATTTAAGAAAATATCCCTTTGGAAATGCTCTAGGAAATTGTCCAAAATTATGGTGTGGGATATAGTTTCCAAGTTCTATTTCTTGGCCTATAGGGGGTTGTCTCTATAATTTGGCATTCTATTCACACAGTGGTTGCTATAAAAATGGTGTTGAGGATAACATCAATCGAGACCATGAAGAAAGTGACAAAGCAGAGCGGACCAAAATCCGCCATTGCTTTCTTTTAAACGTTTTATTAGTATTTATCAATTGCTTGCATGGTTCAACTGAAACATCCATTCAAACGTCCATTAGGTGTATGCATTGAAAATTCAATCCTGAAAATTGAATTTGGTTTGATATGTTTTTGAGATTGTATTAATGGTTGATGATAGTGAAATTTTACCTTCATAGTATTTCTCTATAGACATGCCTTAAATTGCTTAGCTTGAGGGCATATACTCTTATTCAGACCTTGTTTTATTTGGGATGAGTTGATTGATTATGTTGACTCCTACCACGTAGCAGTTGGTTTTTCTTTCTTATTTTTTCTAATGAATTTTATAATCTTTTGTATGTTGCACTCATAACAACATTAACTACAAATATTTTATGACTTATTAGAGAAACAATATACCCGCGCGATGCGTGGGATACATGCTAGTATACTTAAAATCCAAGGCCAAAAGCCTTCCATTAGCCTACGTGGTCTCCTATGCTTTCAGGAACTCTCATTACGTGGAAACCCTTACACATGTGGCTTTTAAACTCAGAAGAAAACCCTTCCCTCACTCTATTGATTATGTTCTACACTGTCTCCTCGCGTTCCCTCCTCATCTCTCCTACACAACACGCCTCATCTTCTTCAACGCTAGCTGTCGCCTCCACTCCTAAACCCATCGTCTTCTTGCCTCACCGTCGCCTCCTCTCCCACAACATTGAAAAGCCAGCTGCGGGGGTTCAAATTTATGGTTGTCCAACACCCATCGTCTCTGCCTCTCTCATATTCATCCAACAATGGCTACTAAAAACCCTAAATCTATGTGCATTCCTCTGCAATTTGTGTGCTTCATCATGGTATTCTTTGACTTCCATTTATGCTTCAATTCTTAGATTTTCTGGATATAGGAACTAACGGCAAAGGTAGGGATATTACTTATGATATAGTTGATGATGTGGAGGCTTTGAAGTTTCTTTGGGATGGTTATAGTTTTGATTGAGATGGGTTTTATAAGGTTCCAGATGTTAAATCTTGAGACACTATTCTTTAATCTTTTTTCCATACTAGCTACATTTCTTTAGCAATCAAATGCAGTATCCTCTTCTCTCTCTCTCTCTCTCTCTCTCTCTCTCTCTCTCTCTCTCTCTCTCTCTCTCTCTCTCTCTCTCTCACACACACACACACACAAACACACACACACACACACACACTGTTTATTATATAGTGTTCTGGGTATTTGGGACAGAAATATATAGTGTATGCTCAAAATTTTAGGAATGAATTAAAGTAGATTCTGGAATGAGATTGCATCAAACTTTTCATTTGGTGGAAAAGTTTGAATTTTCAAATCAATTTGACAAGTTATGTACACTCCATCTTAAACAACTTTTGATAGGAAAGAAAAGGATGCGAAGCTTATGCCTTATTCAATTATGTGTATTAGAAATTTTAGACCCACTTGGCTATAGAAAGGATATCAAATTTGTGAAAGCTCAATAAACTGGGCCTTTAAAAGAAAGCTTTAAAATTTTCTCATTCAATTAAAGAATCCTTGACCAAGAAAATAAATAAATTAATGAAAGGATCAAATGAAGTTCCAATTATCCATACTACTGTGTCATCTTTTTTCTCATTGGGTTTAATTTCAAGGCACCATTAGAGATCTTGTTTGCTTTTCAAATCAGAATGCTTCGATACATTTGGGTTTTAATCTGTTTCTCATCCAGTTCCTCTATTCTGCATTGCTTCTTGATTGCCCATTTTAGGAAATGCTTTTGTCCTAAATACAAATGGAGGTGATTATGGGGCCGATATGCAAAATAAAAAAATAAAAAATAAATAAAAAAACTGTTCTATTATCAATTTACAATTATGGTGTGAGGTATTGACTATTATAATATGCTTGATTGTTCATATGTATCATTTGATTAGGGGTCTGTATCTTCTTGAATATTTATCATTTCCATCATTGAATAGGTTGTGATTAATCCTTACTTCTTTCCCGATATTCAGATTGTTAAGAGGGCTATCTCTACGTGCTAACTATGTCTAGAAATGATGCTCTTAGAGAGTTCTCTTCTCCGGGAAAGAGCGGCAGCTTCATTTACCTGATTGAGGATGATAGATTTATGATCGAAACAATGAAGAAATCAGACGTCAATGGTTGTACCAGCCGTTTGACTTCTATATAGTGCAATTCAAAGAAGAGGTGATTTAAAATATTTCCGAATTAATATAAGTTCTGTTCAGCTTTATTATGTGGTGTTTTGTTGGACCTCATTGTTCATTGAAGGCTGAAACAATCTTAGGTGTTCGGTTTTGTAGTCTAGAGAATAATTTATCCGTTCGGGTCTGAATTGAGAAGACGAATGTGCATGTATGTGTATATTTTTACAAAGAGAGATCATTGTGAATTGTTTGGAATCGAAACTTTTGGGATAAACTTATTAAGTTATATATTATATTGTATTATGACCTATTCAACAGTGAATCCACTAGTTGAATTTGAAAGTTCAAGAACCAAAAAAAAAACACTATAGTGGCTAATATTAAGAACTAAAATGCCCAATTGAGAAAACTCTAATCAGCTTTGACTATAATTATAAAATATAAATTACCAACTACAGAACAACCAGTTTATGATTTGGGGAAGAAGTTTGATTAATTAAGTTCATAAATTATATAGTGTGTGGGTTTTAAAAAACTACAACACGGATTCAAAATTTTGCATCAGCTTGATCCAAAGTATAAATCAATTGGAACTTTAAAAAAAAAAAACCCACTTATATAAAACACTTTAGCCGTGCAAGAAATGAATCAACCACAAGAACCCAATAAAAGTTTAACAAAAAATGGGTAATTAGAGGGAGAGAGAGAGAGAGAGTACAGGGGAGGACTTGAGGCCGGATCTGATGTGAAGAGTGGCTTGGGCAGTGCCAGTCTGGTTCTGGTAGTATTGTACATCTGGTGGGAGAGTACAAGGTAGGAGGAAAGAACCAAGTCGGGTCTCCACCGTTGATGCGAGCTCCACCATCAGATCTCTGTGTGGGTCCGACACGTATGGGAAGTCCATGAACTTTTTGGGCCCTCCAATTTGCGGGTCCATGGAAGAAGAGGAGCAGGAAATTCTAGCTCCACTGGAGGAGTAGAGAGGAGGAGGACTAATAGGAGGGTGGGGAAGTCGAGGAGTGAGAGTTTGGGAGGGCAAGAAATGGGTGAAGATGACTGCTGCCATTGCTCATTACTCTCTCCCTCTCTCACTCTTAACTCTTATCCGTCGTTGTTGTTGTCAGACAAATATCTGTGGTTTGTAGTACGGGTTCGGGCCGACCGGCTGGCCGGGTTTGCCCAGTACCAGACCCTATTTCAAGACAACTAATGGTCAAGAGCTCTGACAAGTGGCTTCATATTTTACTATTTTAGTGGAGTAAGTCTAAAACTCTAAGTGGTGTTTGATAATTTAATTAAGTGTTAAAAATAAAAAATTTTAGAATTTATTTTATTTTAGTTTATTGATAATGTACAACTTAATTAAAAAAGCAGTCAAAAAATCACTAAAAATTTTAAGTGAAAATTTTCTATTGAAAATAATTACTGAATACAGTCTATTCCAGTACTTGAAACACTGTTTTCAGTATTGCAAGCTTAATCACTTAAAATTTTCAGTACTTAAAATTCAACACTTCATTTTTATTACTTAATTTTCAATTTTATCAAACGCATCCTAAGTCAACTTTCTTTATTAAGGAAAGTGGTGGGAAAAAAAAAAAAACTTTTACTCCATACTATCTTTGAACTCTCCAAATTATAGAATCCATCTTGTTTTATCCGATCATTCTCATAAGATATCGATATATGACAAAGAATAATGATTGATGCACAGATATAAAGTGTATATATAAATATGTGAGTCATTAATTTCAATGAATTTCATGTATGTAAATATAAATTTCACCGAAATAAATAACCCAAATTTTCATATGTAGACTTTATGTGCACATGACATTTTTTTTTTAATCAGAAGCGTCTAGACCGACAAACACTTACTTGAGCGCACCTTCACTAATATGATGAGCAATTGAAGACTTGCAAGCAATGCCAGAGCAGAGCAAGTAACAATGGAGATAATAGTAGCACAAACTGAAACACTTACAAAATAACAAATAGACCCAAATCTCAAGGTACAAAATGTGCATTAAAATTTAAAAAGTTCACACAAAATTTACATTTGTATAACTTTAACTTGATGGTGAACAGAACTCAGAGACCCATTTGTTTTAATCTCCAACTCCATTATCATCAACCAGACTCATATACTTGTACTCAAAAAACTGTATCTAAATTCTTATTATAATTATTGTTAAAAAGTTCACACAAAATTTACATTTGTATAACTTTAACTTGATGGTGAACAGAACTCAGAGACCCATTTGTTTTAATCTCCAACTCCATTATCATCAACCAGACTCATATACTTGTACTCAAAAAACTGTATCTAAATTCTTATTATAATTATTGCTTCACATACCAACCTTAATTACGGTTGCAACGGAGTCTTTTTTTTTTTTTTAATCTCCTATTCATAACTCTAATTACTATAATGACCCTACCAATAGGTGCATTAGAGCTTTTACCATTTACCATCAATAATGATAAACTCACTCCCTCAATCATACCCCCAATCACATTCAGTAGATTCTGTTCCTTGATTCCAGTGGGTCCTATGTGGGATTTATGTGGAACCCACCAGATTTAAGAGCAATCAATGGTCATAATATGCTAAATGTGATTGGGGGTGTGGTTGAGGGAGTGGGTGTATCATTACTCGTTTACCATACGCAACCTCCATTTTTTGCTTTCGTGTCACTCTTTCATTCGTCAATTGCAGACCTTGCTGGCCTTTCCAGAGATCTCCATCTTCATCCACGTGGCGCACTTATCAACGCTTTTCAATTCTTTTCGTTGGGCCCCACCAAAATCGATATTCTCATCACGAACCCTCTTTTTCTTCTCACCTTTCAACCACACCCCAAACAGTTTCAAACTCTCTCCATTATCCCCATTTTCTTCGTCATCATCATCAACGGGCCCACCAGAGCTTACTTTGGTCATGATACGATTGATCTGATCGGGCCCCACCTTAACACAATTGGTCAAAAATGCGATTAGATCGTCGCACTGCTTCTTCGTTTGGGCGAGCTCTGAGCTGAGAATCTGGTTATCTCTCTTCAATTTCTCGTTCTCGTCAGTCAAATCGGCGAATTGGGTTGCAATTGGAGTGTCCACTGAACCCGGGTTCTTCGAGTCATGCGATGAGGTTGAAGTCGACCCGAGATCTTCGCCGGAGTTCGACGGCGACGATGAACCACCGCGAGCGGCAAATTTGGCTGCCGCTGGGATTTGTGCCGGAGGTGACGTCACGACTTTCCGGCGACGGATTTCGATGAGGAGCTCCTTTTGTCCTCGCTTGAAGTTCTCGTTGGCGAACTCCCATTTGTCGGGCACAGTTTTGCGAAAGCCCTGCATAATAGCGAAGCGAAACCCGTTAGTGTACATTTTGATCAAATGCTCATTAGTATTTGATAATTAAAGTTATTTAATAACTTCGTATCTAAAACAATGGTGTATTATTTGATTAACAATTTAACAAAGTAAAAGAAAATAAGAGAAACTTGCGATTGTTCCAAAAAAAAAAATTTACTACAATAATCAATCTGAATTAGGAATTAAGAGTGTACAACTCTGATTTGCTAACCGGTCCTGAGGCTACCAAGAATGTAAAGCAACCTCTTAAAACATTTTGTATATATATTTTTAAATTTAAATCTCAAATTTGATTCCTAAAATATAACAGTTACAAATACTATGAGTCTGCGACAGTGATCAGTTGTATTATATAGTATTGCATGTGTTACAATTGAATAAACATTTGAAGAACAAATTGAAGATTCACATTTTAGGGCACATTATTACTATCTAACCGAAGGTGTTAGTGATAAAATTTAAACCACAAAGTAGTAAATTTATCCCTTCAATTATTTTGATGAAAAGAGAACAACAATAATAGTAAAAATAAAAATAAAACACAGTAGATATGAATTTCAACACATGCTTATAACTAAATTTTGCAAATAACAATAGAATACATTTTTACTCACCTCAAAATTGGTTACTCATTGCTCATCTCTCTCATTGGTTAATGCAATGAGATCCAAAATTAATTAATGGTAAAAAATCATGAGTCCTACTTCATTAGTCAATAAAAGAGTTGAATGAACAATTTTAGAGTGAGCAAAACTGCACTAATAAACAGGAAAATATGTTAATGGACCAATCTTCTACCGTCAAATTAGAAATTATCTAGTGTATAGTAGTTGGGTTTAACTTTCGGTTGTAGAGTCGTAGACTGACAAAAATGGTAGAAAAGTGAAAGCGGCGCCGCCCACCACCTTGGGGCAGACAAATTAGACAATCTGAGGAATAACATATAAGGCATGTTTTGGAATGCTAAAAATATTATCACAAGGCCAACTCTGATTTGTATGTTCTTCTTCTTTATAATTAAAATACTACAGTAGTAGTTGGTTGATTTGCTAACAAAACAGTTCTTGAAATATTTTTAACGGCTCTTATTTAATTAAACCAGCTATACAAATATGAAAATATTTCTTTTCTATAGTTTTTTTAGTTTTTTTTTTTTTTTTTTTGTGAGGAATGACTTACGAGGATGAGACTCATTACTCCTATATTCTGCAATTTGGGATTTATACATATTATCGTTTAATTGAAAGAAAAAAAAAATCAGAGCGTGTGCACCAACCTTCAAGGGGGGGCCGGAAGATAAGAGGCCCAAGGAGGGGCCATGGTTCACCCAAGATTTCCTAAAATTTGATTTTCATCTTTGTATTTTTATAATTTTTAGATTTAGCCCCCAACTTAGCTAGTCAAAGTCAAATTGTTTATGTATTGAGTAATGTAATGTTATGTTCTCAAATTTAGTACTCCTAATGATTCTCAAATATACGTGAAAACTGTGAAAACTGACTTACATATTAGCTCCTCTAAATCTTTAACGTAGTATAAACTTTCCATGTCATAAAATATATACAATTACAACACTCATTGTCATAAAACCATAAGATAGAGAATAATAATACACGACAAAGATCTCAAACCACAAACCTCATTTCTCACAAAAATAGGTAGAAAAATTTTACATACTAAACTGTGATCTTTCAATTTTTATTTTTTTTAAAAAAATCATAGTATTTAAATATACATAATAAATTAAAAGAAAAATAAAAATTTTTGGTTTGGGTACACTGCCCTCCGAACCCCCGTGAAGCCCTCTTGAGGAGCCTAACTACTAACTTGGCCCCCCAAGTATAAATTCCTGATTCCGCCCCTACTAACCTTACAGACCATTCACATCATTTAAATCAAAGGAGAAGTTGACAATAGAATTTAAACTCACGTCAATTGTTGAATAATTCAAATTAGGTGTATAAATCAGTCGATTTAATCAATTTTTAGACAATCGATTCAATTTTTTAGCTTAGAATATTTTTAAAAACACTGTTTAATTCAGTTTGGTCAATCGGTTCAATTTTTTGATTTTAGCTTACACCCCTAATCCAAACGGTGTCAAACTTGCCAAAAATACATCACTAAATAAGAAGTATTGGTTAAATTTCTAACAAATTTCTCAATCGGGTCTGTACACTGAACCGATAGCAAAATATTTAAATAGATTGGAGTGGGCCCCAACCAGGGAAAAACCTCAACCATTTAGCTGGCAATAGCGTACATTTGTAAAAGATGAGGTGGGACCAACCTCCGTACATGGACAAAGAAGTTCAGAAGAACCTAGAAAGACCACTATGCCCCTCACCTAATACAAGGTTTCTTCAGAAAGTAGCTTCCTTAAACAAATACCGGGCTGGTTTGGTTATCTGGTGCAGGCTCTCTTTCTGAATGACTTGCAGGAATTTCTAACCAACTTAATTGCTAAATTTGCTTTCGTTTTTAATTTTATCACTTCAAAAGGAAACAAAGTAATTAGGAGCTATCATTTTAACTTCTATTTATTATTAATATTAATATTAATTGAACAATAAAGTGGGTACAAAAAACATAAAAATGATATGATATGAGAAAAGGAATTTCCTTAATTGCAGAAAATTAGCATTTACAATTTTCCAAGGAATTAAACCAAACATAAGAAGGAAAAAAAAAAACGAAGGTAGAAAATTTATATTTTTTTTTCCTTTCTTTTCCAATCAATCAAAGCAACATAATAACAACTTATTACGAATTAAGACACCATAGTAATTACTTGTTACGAAAAAAATTCAAGTGAAAAAACAGAAGATCAAATTAAATGAGTACGTAGTTCTTAATCTTAACAACAAGATCACATATAAATAAAATTCGAAACTTAAAATAGAATTATGAGAATCAACAATTAATTCTATCAAAAGCTCAATAACACGAAACAAGAAAATTGATGAAGTAGGAGAATACATATATATATATGTATATAATCTATATATATATATATATATATGTATGAATGTATGTAGGAACTTACATAGGTGTTGAGTTGGCGGACAAAGCTAGAGAAATTGTTGTGCTTGAAGTAATTAGGCAGCAAATCTTTGGCAAATTCAGCAGTTTTCCAGACCACGAACGTCGTACCGGTCTCGTTCCACGATACGACGTCGTCCGTGCTCCCATCGTCCACCAATTGGTACGTCTTCATCAAAAACGGCGCCGGAACTGACCTCTGCCCCATTTCTCTTCCCCCAAAATTTCAACAAAAATTAACCCAACAAAAAAAATTATATATATATATATATAAAAAACCTAGAAAAGATTAAATTTTTATTTCCTATCTACCGATTTTCCTAAAATAACGTTTTGATTTGGGAAAATTTAGAAGTTCTGTTTAGATGGAATAATAACTAAAGAGTAAGAGGGCAGTGAGGAATTCCCAACTCCAGCAATAGAAACCAGAAAGGGCAAAATTGGAAAGCTTTGTGATTTTAGATTTCTCCATCACTAAAATTTTCTTTGCATACCCACAACAATGACATGACCACAACTTCCTTTCACAGTCCACCCTATTGATCAAATGTCCAATTCTCTCTCTCTCTCTCTCTCTTGGATCTTGGATAGAGGACTCTTTCTATACAGGATATATGATATATATATATATATATAAAGAAATAAAAAAAGGACGACTAAAGTGGTACTAAATGGAAGAAGTTCTAGAAAATTTTAGAAACATCAGAAATTTAACGTGGGGGAGGGCGGCACTTGATGAAGAGAGAGAAGTGGGGGTGGGGGACGCGTTTTTGTCTAATAACCCAGGGGACGAGGAGAGAGAAGTTAGTGGAATACTATTATTATTGTGATTTTTGTGTGCGTATATAAATTGTTACGTGGGAATTGGTCGTGTTTGTTGAGAAGCTTCCTATACAAATGAAGTATAGTTTCGGGTGTCTTTTCTGATTTGGACGCGTGCCCCTCTTTTATTTTTAACTTTCTGCCTTTTTTTTTAACTCTCTTTTTTTTGGTCTTTTTTAAGATATGTCGGTTCCTTTCGATTTGGAAAATTTATTAAATTTTCTTTTTTTGCGTAAAAATTGAACCGAAACGATTCAAATTGAATCAAAATTAATAGGCTTACTTGAAAATCATATTAAATTAAACCATTTTCACCCCCTAAGAAAGTGAGATATGGACAATGTTTGACAACAAATTTTAGAATTTATAAATAATTATAAAACTCTAGATCATCTCTTCAAAAGATAAATCAAATTTCACATACAAACTTGCACCCAAAAAAAAAAAGCCTTGGATTTTGCTACTTTAAAGTCAAATTTGATATATCAAAATCGATTACTCTAGCTTATACATCAAAAAAAATTTATATTTTTTTTACTGTTATTATTATTATTTTTTCTTTTTTCTTTCTGTTTTACTTTGCCCATGTTTGTATTCGATCGATGGTTGAATAAATAATGGATATATATTGTTGCACTTCTTGGGCTGCAAATTTGCAACAACCCGGTTGCTTCACTATTCCTTGCTAAGATTTTTGCTAATGTGGCACAATTTGCTTTTTTACTGCACTCTTGGGTAGGGGTGTAAATCGGTCGGTCGGTCGATTTTTTTCGGTTTTTTTGGTGTATAAAAACCAACCAATAGAGGTGTAAAGCGGTCGGTCGGTCGGTCGGTTTTTTAGGGGTTCGGTCGGTTTTACGGTCGGTTTTAGCTTGAACATGTATTTAGAAAACCGACTAATCGGTTTTCGGTTTGGTCGGTTTGCGGTCCGTGATTTTTTCTTACACCCCTACTCTTGGGCAATGGTCTAAAAAGTTACTATTTGACAAAACAACTTTTTGCGATTTAATTACACAAAAAAAAAAAAAAAAAAAAAAGGAAAAAAAAAAGAGAGTCAATACTAAAAAGTTGCAGCTAGCCAAATGCGCTGCTTTTTACAAATAGAAATTTGCTGCAGTTGTATGCACTAATGTAAATTGTTGCCAAACAGGCCCCGTGTTAAAACAAGGGGGGGAATAAGGAGCTTTCTCACCTACCACGTTCCAATTTCCACGGCTTCTTTTCCTTCAATGTGTATGTGGCTCATGCTTCTTGTTTGGATTAATTAGTACGTCTTTCAATAAGGTTAACAATTGTATAATGCTTATTATTTTGGGTTAATTATATTTAGGAGTGTGTTTTGGAACGAAAATTCTGATTCCGACCGATTCCGATCCGAAAATTTTCGATTTTGGCAAGTAAAAATACATTCCGAATTCTGAAATTTTGAATTCCAAAAATTCCGAAAAATTTCGGATCGGAATCGGAATTTTTTTCAGAATTCCAAAAATATTCCGAAAAATATATTCCGAAAATTTTCCGAAAAAATTCCGAAAAATTCCAAAAAAATTTCGAAAAATTCCGAAATTACCTTACACTACTTGTCCCACATTGGTTAGCCATGAAAAAGGATAAGGAATGTGAGTCTATAAATTAATCCCAACTTGATCCACATTAGTCCAAGCACTAAGCTTGTATCGGAAAATTCCGAAAATTTTCGAAAAATATCTGATTCCGAAAAATTCCGAAAAAATTTCAAAATTTTTCGAAAATGATTCGATTCCGAAAATTCCGAAAATTCGGAATCGGAACGGAAAATGAAAATTCCGAATTTTCAGAATAAGATTCGGAACGCCGAAATAATTTTCGAAAATTTCAGAATTATTTCCGATCCGATCCGGCCGAAACACACCCCTAATTATATTTTATCTTTTGTGTTTAGTTTCATTTTCACTTTATTATCTGCGTTTTAAAATTAGACACTTATATATCCCCTCTATAGTTTCAGACTAAAATGCAATTGTTAAGATTTCTCTAAGAACTTATGAAAATTTTAAAATTGGTCAAAAATATTAACACTTAACCTCCCTTGTGAGGTTAATTTTGAGTTAACCCCTTTTGTGAGGTTAATTTTGAGATTTAACCTACCTACATGGGGCTAATTTTTAACACTTATCCCGTTATGAGGGCTAAATTTGGAATTAATTGCATATGTGAGGTTAATTCTGACACTTCAACTATCCTATGTGGAGCTGATTTTAACACATACAATCCCCATCTAAACCTATTTTGAAAGAAATCTTAATAGCATCACTTTAGTCCAAAACCACATAGATTTGAACCACAGTAAAGTAAAAATTGGCCTAACCGTTAAAATATAAATATTTAGGTCTCTTTAGAACTAGTCATTAATATTTCACCTATGTAGATATTAATTCACGAGTAATGCTAGACACACAATGAATTGTACAGCCAATTGTACAAACATGGAGTACAATGTTAGACCTTGTGGTGAAAAGCCTGCACACTCAAAAAGGTGTGTGCAGGCTTTTTAGCATAAGGTCCAACCTTATGCTGCACGTTTGTGCAATTAGTTGTACAATTTGTTATGCACCTAGCATTTTTGTTAATTCACTGTGAACGTCTGAAAAGTATTTATGAAAAATGGATGTGGAAGTAGTTGTGAGTGTGATTCCCACATTTCAAAATGACAATTACCATTTTCATTTAAAAAGATAATCCGAGTAATTTTATAAAAGAAAAAGTAAAAGTTGTCATTTTTTAGACTTAAGATACTTCCAAAAAAAATGTTAAAGTAATAACAATTGGTCATAAAAATATACTTAACAAAATATTGCTTATGAAGAAAATAAATAGTAATAATTGGTAAAGATTGTACCCCAAACGCGACCATAAATCAGTTAGTTCAATTATTTATTAAACTTATCACATTAAGTTGAATTAAAGAATACTTATACATCTAAGTACTGCATCTTACCTAAACTCCTTAATTAAGAAAGCTTTCCACAGTGAATATAATGACATAAAAAAAAAAGACCAAGTAAATATCAAGTAAAGCTTCCTACACACGCGCACACACAAAAAGCAAGAAGAAGATATCCAGTAAAGCTAATAAAATTAGCTTTTTCCACCAAAGACACCTATCAATTAGTGTCAATTTCTGGAAAAAAAAAAAATCAAGCGTGATTGTCAAATTAATTAGGTAACAACAACGGTGGCCACAATTGACAAAAGGCTGCCTACTTTTTTTTTTTTTTCTTCCTTCTAAAATACTGTGTTTAATTTTATATGCACGTTGTTTTGGTAAAAGTGAAATGACCTTTGCGGAATTTAATTTCTTATTTTTTTGGCTGTGATGCATGTACCAGTATCACTATTGCTATCGAGACATAGTTAAGTGCTTGAAGGCGAACCTTAACACAGAGGTAAACTTGCTTATCGTGACCTACATGTTACTAATTATTCGAAATGCAAAAACATATTCTCTGTGTGATTTGGTAAGGTTCCTGGGTTTGTCCTTTTAGGTAAAGTGGGTGAATTGGTGATAAATTCATTTTAGGATAATATTTTAGTATGAGGTTCAATAAGTAAAAAGTTTTAGTCATAAGTTTTCTTTCCATTCAATTACTAAACTACCCTCATGACCATTTTACTAAAATTGCTACGGCACGACACCACTATGAATTTCGACGACCTCGTCAGACCTCCGACCACCTCGCCAAACCTCTGGCGACCACTACCAGGACCTTGTCTGAGCTCCAGCGACCTCGTCTGACCCTCTTAACAGTTTTTTCAAAGTTTTTTTACACTTCGAGAATTCGTAACTTCCAATCTACACATTGTTTTTAGGTGAAAATTACATTTCTTACATCTACTTGACAAGATCTACCAAAAATGTAGCATTGTTTGTATAAAATTCAAAGGGGGGAAAAATTGTGAAATTTCACCAAAAAAAAATAATAATAAGTTGTGAAATTTCACTAAAAAAGTCTGTGAAATTTTGTTAAGTATAAAAGTTATGTGGTCGAATGAGAGAGGATGGAGAAGTTAGATCCAGAGAGAGAGAGAGAAACAGAGACAGAGAGAATTAAATCACAGATCTAAAAAGAGTTTCAACACTAAAAAAGTTGAAAATTTCACAACTTTTGAAAAATTTCAAGAAGTTTGTGCCACTCAGTGAAATTACAGTGTTTTAACAAACAAATTTAAGAAAGTTCACAAACCTTTTTTTTTTTTTTTGATAAATTTCACTAAAAAAATGTGTTAAAAAAAAAAGAAAAAAAAAAAAAAAAAAAACACCACACCATTCCAACATAGCAGATGGTGGCGGCAGACTTAGGAAAGAAGTGTTCTCACACTTCCACTACTTTCCGGCGGTTATGGCAGAGGTGTCAAAGAATCTATGCCTAATCTGTGGTGAATTGGAGCGCTGGTAACTGGATATGTACATCGGTGATCGGATCTGAAGGAACGAACTGGTTTGAGCCATTACGCGGTGAAGATGATGACTTGCAGGCTACTAGTTCGCCGTCACCAGAGCATTCTTAGAGATGACGGTGGCGGTTAGCTTCTCCATCACATTCCGGCGACGACGATCGATGGCGTCGGTGGCCGGATCTAGCCAGATTGCGCGGTGCCGGATATAGGCCAAGATCTGTTAGTCGATGGCATGGTAATGCCGGAGTCAGAGATGAAGAAGATGATGACGATGAAGAAGGTGGTGGCAACGGTTAGTATGGCTATAGAGAGAGAGAGAGAGAGAGAGAGAGAGAGATGAAGATGATGGTGCCGATCGTATGAGAGAGAGAGAGAGAGAGAGAGAGAGAGAGAGAGAGAGAGACTTTGATTAAAGAAAGATAAAGGAGATAAATGTCCCCCAAACGTGTGGTCAAAACGGTTAAACGGCATTTCCTAAGAAAAGTATACAAATTAAGGGACGTATGACTACAAAACTTTTTTTTTTATGTCCTATAACCAAATGCATTCGGTAAAGAGGGATTTAATACCAAATTTCTATTAATATAATGATTGATTGTTTTTTATTTAATTTTTTTTTGTGTGTAGTTTGCTCACCCCAAAATTGCTCACTCTCCTTTCCCATTGGCTAATGCAATAGGACCCAGTTAGGGGTGCAATTTAGAACAAAAATTCCGATTTTGGCTACTAAAAATAATTTTCGAATTCCGAAAATTTCTAAAAAAATCGTAACAGAATCGGAATCATTTTTAATTCAAAAATTCCAAAATACTATTCTGAAAATTCCGTTCCGAAAATTCCGAATTAATTCTGAATTATTTTCGACTTATATATATATATATTACATACATACAAACATACTATATCACAGTTAAATAGGAGTAGGAGACTTAGCATACTTTGTCAAGAGTTTTGTACTACAATTAAAAAAAAAATTACCAATGTTATTACAATATTAGGATTTAGAAAAGAGACCACTCGTTCAATCTCATTCTCTAAAAGTCTAGGATTTCAAACTGTCAAAGACTCAAAGTGCGCCGCTGCTGCTCCTCCAGTCCTCCTCATCACCGCCTTGCTGCTCAGTGCTGCAATATGGTTCCCCTCTCTCTCTCTCTCTCTCTCTCTCTCTCTCTCTCTCTCTCTCAAGCCTATTCCGAAAATTTTCCGAAATCATTTTTCCAATTCCGAAAATTCGGAAAACTCGGAATCGGAATGGATTTCGGAAATTCTGAATTTTCATAATCGGAACGGATTTTAGAATTCCAAAAATTTTGGAATGTTTTCCGAAATAGTGATTTCCGTTCCGTTCCGGCTGAAACACATCCCTAGGCCCATTATTTTATACCATTATTTAAGGCTGGCGCTATTGCCAGAGCAGCTATGACTAATGCCAGAGCAAAAAATGTTGCTAAATATTCATTACCCTTCATTAATTCTCATTTAATCCTGGGTCTCATTTCATTAGTCAATGAGAGAGGAGGGCGAGCAAATGTGAGCAATTTTGGGGTGAACAAATATTTTCTTTGTAGTAGAAATTGACGAGCATGTGATTTCTTTAACCCATTCATATGTAAAACTTAATGTCCAACTTAAAGCAGAAAGTAAATAATACTTGTCTATTTTTCAACAAAAAAAAAAAAAGGAACAAAAAATTTATGTATCCAAAATAAATGAAAAATATCTAATATTACTCATTTGTATTGGCAACAACTGCTATTCCAGGCATGTTTATGGTTCATTCTTATTGGTTTTGGCTTTTGTGTGTGTTACGTTGAGCGGAAGCAGATCTGGACCAACTCCAATCAAAGTGTGTTTTTGGGGTGGCTTAGTGTCTTTCAAAATTAATTCAAACAAGTTACTGTGTTTGCTAGTAGTTATGCGCGGGCGTGCCAGAACCAAAAGTGGTTCAGTGTGTGCAAACTAATTTCCTATATGCTTGAGTCAGTGATACTCAAGGCTTTCAGATCTGACTTCTAAACTAAATGATTGTGTGCGGCGAGTAGGAAAGTACCCTCACCAGAAATCCCTTGGCAGTACTGAAGCGCACAAGCCAAATAGTGTATGAGTTTACCAAGTAAACAATCACAAACGATTAATAAAATACAGATTTTATTAAATGTTTGGAAAATACAACCAAAGAACAGATTCAGAACAGACTGATTGTTCGTGAGAATGAAAACAGTAAAAGAAAAATAACAAAAGAGGGTAGACCTATTTGCTATGAATGCAGAAAGAACATAAAAGTTGAATGCTTTTGAATGCTGTTGAATGCTTTGTTGAATGCTGTTTTCGAGAGTGACGCGGAGTAAATTGCAGCTTGGCCTGCCTCCATATTTATAGCGGCCATGATTGAATTCTGATTAGGAAAGGACTCCTTAGCTTGCGCCTTAAGTTATTAATTGATTGGTTAATTGAAGAAATCATTTTATATCAATGATTCCTTCCTTATCAAGAACTTGATTGCCTCAATCCCTTTAATTCAGGGATCAGACGCATCAATCCAGCTGGCAACAAACAATCCCTTTCCTAATCGGACTCTTGTTTCTAAAACTCTGAAAGTGATGTCATCCTGCCAGCTGTGAACAGCACCGCCCTCTTCTCATCAATCGGCCCCATCACTGATTCTCTTGACCGAATCGGGCTCTATTAGCTTCCATGCCCGATCATCTTTCTTTCAACCGCCCATAACCAATCGGACTTTAATTCTGACTTTATCTTTCATCTTCATCGCATTGCCCGATTGGCTATCCTGCTGCTGCTTTCCACCATCGGGCTCTACCAACCGGCCTTATCCCAATTATTGGTCTTATGTCTATACTTGAGCCCAGTAAATCATTCACTCCTTAGCCCGGCCTCTTCCTAACATGAATCGGACTTAAAACCCATTGACGGTTTTTGGGTGCAAACAATTGCCCCCCAAAAGGTCATATCAAACATCCCGCCTTGATTGATGTGACGTTTTGAATTTTAAACTAGCCACGCGTCAAGCACGCAGCTACTTGTCAGTTTATGGAGAATCCCACCAGTCACTCCACATTTAATGCGCCATGATGGCATCGCGATATTTAAATATCACCCAACCTACGAAACTCCCCACAACCGATTGGCATTCTCCCTCTCTCTATACCTCAAGCAGAACACAGAGCTTCTCTCTCTAAAACCTCCATCTTCTCCGACGACCCATTTCTTCAAAAGATGGCTCCTAAGACTGCTCCAGCCACCACTAAAGGCAAGAAAACCTTTGTTGATGCTCCACCGCCACGAAACCGCTGCCGAGAGGTTAGGACCCTAGCAAAAACTCACGCCGCTGAGATCTCCACTGATTATCTCACCCCCTACAGCTCCTCCAATGGTTCACCCGCTGCACCAGGCTTGGGCGCGGCGTTTCTTGGCCACCCTCCGGCGGCTTTCCGTCCATTTTTCCCACCGATGGAAAACAAATCGTTCCTACAAGTCCCTACTCATTGGACCAAGGTCCAGACTGCGAACCAGCCAATTCGAGGATGGCCGACACCCGCCGCTGATTGGGACAAGTGGGTAACTAGGGTTTCGGCCTCTAAGGCCGCTATCTGGAAGCAAACGGGCATTCACGACGCCATACTACTCAGTCGGTCAAGAATAGAGATAGACCGACCTCTTTTTCTCTCTGCCTTACTATTCTGGTCCTCATCTTGCAACGGCTTTCTTTTCCGCTGCGGACCAATGTCTCCCACCGTCAAAGACATTAGTTACCTTCTCGGCCTCCGTCCCCACGGACAAGAGATCATTCCCGGGCTTGATGTTGGGACGGCCAGCTTTGCCTATCCTCAACAAGAAGTTGTACGGGACGGGGCCATTTTTCATAGGCCGATTATAGCCTTTGGAGGCTTTCTTTCCGCTTGCATTGGGGCAGATGATACGGAGGTGTCCGACGCAGAACATACTGCCTTCATCATCTACTGGCTCAATAAATACCTCTTCTGCTCAGCCAGCCAAGCCATCACTAAAGAATACACAACCTTGGCCTTGGCTCTTGCATCGGGGCAGTCGTTGGCCATGGCTACGCTGGTCTGGGCGCACCTGGTCAGAGGTATAACGGATTTTGTCCATTCGGGCTTCAGTGCTGGTGGGAGCCCGATGTGGATACTGCAATTGTGGCTTCACTCGTACTTTCCTGAATTCCAACCCGCCATCAGCCCCTTGGCCAACGTTCCAATCTCCGCTGTTCAATTCATGAACATATATCCTTCTTTACACTCTTTTGAAGAGTGTTTTACTTTCTTTTACCAGGGTTGCTCCCCTCGGGACGTCAATCTCTTCACCCCATTCTTTTTCCTTCAATTTTCTTCTTTTCTTCAGCTTTCCAATAACCCTTCCAACTGGGGTTCGGGCACCCAATCTACTTATAATGAAATCTTTTCTAGCTACTTAGTAGCTAGAGACATTATTTTTAGCCCAAGCATCCCATCAGCCAACAATAAGTGCGGGGTCGAATACTACTTCGCTCCTCTATATGCCCGCCAATTCGGGCTTACTCAACTCGTACCCGTTCCTCCTGGCATCACCGTCAACGTTGACTGGGTTGAACGTGGCCTTATTGTTAATGACGGGCAGGTGAAAAAGATAACAGAGAGGTCAAACCGGCTCAAAGCCGCGTTCAACTTTACACCCTTCTCTGCCCGGCCAATTGTATCAGAGGAATTCACCCAATGGTGGGATGAACGGGCTCGAAGCATATTTTCAATCACCGCTGCTGAGGCCCTGGTGCCTTTCACTGCAACATCGGCCACTGTGGCCGATGTCCCTGCACCAACAGCAGCTCCAATCCGGCGTAAACAAATCGCCAAGAGACCGGCTCGCAAACCAACTCCGGGCAAGGGGCCGTCTCAAAAGAAACAAAAAACAACACCGGCCGCCGTCCAGGTTTGCTCTTCCCTTTGCTTTAGTGATTGAGCCCGAATTCCTTTCATTCAATATTAATCATTTTGTTCTATCTTTGCAGCTTGCTGACGAAGACTCGGGAGAGGATACACTTCCAACTCTCGCTCAAACTCTTCCCCCAACTCTCCCTACATCACCGGCCTCTGCAACGGCTTATCTGGAGCGAGTGGCCGTTCGGGTGATGCCACTTCACATCGTGCCTCCTCTAACTCCTTCAAGCGGAGACGAGGACCTTGCTGCCTCCATCCAAGCTCCGGAGCAAGTCGTCCTCTCTTCCAGTACTGAGGACTTGGCCGATGCTGGAGCTACCGTCGCAGCTGCTGCGGACGAGGTAGACCAAACAGTCCCCTCTGATATTGAAATCGGGCAAGGGGAGCCTACCGCGGCCATGAGTCCTCCTATTCACACAATAGCAGGATCAGTAGTGGCCGAGGTCAGTCCTCCTGAAACATCTGCCACCGAGGCCGGAGCTGAGGTCCCGCAGCCAACAGTGGCTTCGACGAGTCCTGAGACGGATACCGGTCTCCCTTCTTCTCCACAACCAACACCTTCTCAGCCAAGTGAGGCTGATATTCGCGAAGCGATCTCGGCCTCCCTTAGTCCTCACACCCAGGTATTGTAGTGTTGCTTTATTTTAATTCGTATAATTTCTCCAAAAACCCTGCCTAACTGCATCCTCTTGAACAGGCCGATCCCTCAGGTCCAGTGCCAATAATTCCCTTCAACGACTTCTTCTCGGGCCTGGACCTAAGAGCTTTTGACCTTGGCCCCTTGGAGCCTGAAGTGGTTTCTCCTTCCCTACTGCAACAAGCCAAGGATCTACTCCTTGAACTGACTAACCAGGAATTCTCCAATCTTCCTGCCGCTGTTGACATTGACACAACTTTGAACACGCTCATGGCCGATCCCTCTCTCTCAGACGGGCAGCTGTCATTACTCCTGGAGATAAAAGAGAGACTCCCCAGTGCCCGTCTTATGGATAGATCGGCCTTGAAAGTTCAAGCTGATGCGGAACTTCACTTGGGCTCCCGTCAGAAGGCCTTGAAGTTTCTGGAAGGGGCCAAGGTTAAGTTTGAGGCAGGGAAGGCGTCCCGGGCTCAAATGCTTGCAAGGGACTCTTGGCTGCAGACCCATATTGCTGCACTAAAAACTCAACTAGCCCAATGTGAGGCCGAGGTTGTTACCAACGCCGCCTCCATTGGGAAAATTGATGAGGCATTATCTTTACTTGGTGGCGACGCCCAGAAGTGCAGCGATCAACTGCAAGCCAGCGTCCCCATATCCCGGGCTTGGGCGCAAAAGCTAGAGAAGGCCAAGAGAGACCGGTCTGGAGCCGTCAAGACCTGGGAAGACTTGAAGGCTAAGCTTAGGAATTTTGGGTCGGCCTAGAGGCCGACTCCTCTTTTGTACTTATTTTTTTATTCATATATATTTGTAAGTAAGCTGTGCTCAGCCTTATCAATACAAACAATATTTTTGTTACTCGGGCTCAGGGTCGTAGTTAATGAGTTGGTCGTATTCTAACCCTGGATTTGGTTTATAGTTCAAATCAATAGTTTCCCACAGAGTAGGGTAATAAGACTTCAAGTATTGACCATTTATTAATCTAGGATGAATACCACCATCCATATCCCGCAGTCTGTAAGCACCACCATTCTTGACTTGATGTATAATGAACGGACCCTCCCAGTTGACCGACCATTTACCGTACCGATTATCCTTGTCCCCGATAGGTAAAACGGCCTTCCATACCAAGTCTTCTGTACTAAAATACTTCGCTTTTACCCTCTTGTTATAAGCTCGGGCGGCCCGCTGCTTCTGCACTTTTAACGAATCTAAGGCCATGAGCCTCGTTTCATCAAGTCCTTCCAACTCAGCTATCATAGCCTCTGTGTACTCTGCGGGCTCAAGCTGGTTCTGTAAAGCTCTCCTGGCCGATCGGACGGTGACTTCCATTGGTAACATAGCGTCGTGCCCGTAAGTTAACATGAATAGTGTGACTCCCGTACTGGACCTCTTAGACGTCCGATAGGCCCATAGTGCCTCAGACAACAACTTGTCCCATTCTCTAGGGTTCTCATCGATCATCTTCTCCACAATCCCCTTAAGGATCTTGTTGGTTGACTCGGCCTGACCGTTAGCTTGAGCATAGTATGGGGTAGAGTTGAGAATTTTAATCCCTCTGCTCTCCGCAAAAGCGGTTGTCTCGGCCCCTGTGAACACAGACCCTTGGTCGGCCGTTATGGTTTCTGGGAGGCCGAATCGATGTATGATGTGTTCTTCAATGAATTTTATCACGGTGGCCTGGGTCACCGTTTTACATGGTATGGCCTCGGCCCACTTAGTGAAGTAATCCGTTGCCACTATAATGAAACAGTGTTGGCCTGATGATGGTGGCAGGACTTTGCCAATTAGATCCATAGCCCATCCTCTGAACGGCCATGGTTTTATTATTGGTTGGAGCTCCTTAGCCGGTACATGCTGGATCGGGCCATGCTTCTGACACGCTTGGCATCCCTTTGCATAGCTGATACAATCCTTCAGCATGCCTGGCCAATAATAGTTATACCTTCTCAGCAACCATTTCATCTTTGTACCGGCCTGATGAGCCCCACAGATTCCTTCATGCACTTCGGCCATCACCTGCATGGCCTGTTTCTTACCTAAACACCTCAAAATCACGTCATCACCAATGGGCTTTTTAAACAATTCTCCATCAAGTATCACAAATCGGACTGCGAACAATCTAACTTTCCGGTCTACCCTGACATTTGGGTGACTCAGGTACTCGATGATGGGCATTCTCCAGTCGTCGTCCTCCATTAAGACTGAATTGGTAGTAGCGTACCACCCTCTTCTTGCAACGGAAGGCAATGATCGGACATGAACCGTGATAACTTGGTCTTCCAAAGCCTTTGTAGAAGACGAGGCCGATCCTGTCTTAGCCAGCTTATCGGCCTCGGTATTCGTAGACCTAGGGATATAACTCACGCTAATATCATCAAACTCGTCCATGAGCTGCGTGGCGACAGAGTGAAACGGGCATAATTCCCAACTTTTTATCTGGAACTCTCCTGATATCTGCCCGATCACCAGCCCTGAGTCTCCCTTTATGTGTACGGACGATGCCCCCAACTCAAGGAGTATCTCTAGTCCGATAATTAATGCTTCATATTCGGCCTGGTTGTTCGTACACTTGAAATCGAGCCGAAATGACATTTTTGTCTTCTTATACTTGGGTGATACAATGACCACACCTGCCCCAGCACCC
Organism: Hydrangea macrophylla; assembly: GCA_033977485.1. NCBI lineage: Eukaryota > Viridiplantae > Streptophyta > Magnoliopsida > Cornales > Hydrangeaceae > Hydrangea > Hydrangea macrophylla. The sequence goes on from CM066997.1 coordinate 17,530,951, forward strand.
TCTGCACTTTCAGACCCATCAAAGATCAATGTCCATGGGACCAAGGAAGTGTTTAGTACTTTAGGTGCTGGTAGCAACCCTCCCAGATCAGTTGGATCTAGGTGATCAGCCAAGAAATTGGCTATAGCCTGGCCTTTAACCGATTGCTGTGATCGGTATTGGATGGCAAATTCCATCAGGGCCAAGGTCCATTTTCCAATTCGGCCTCTCATGATTGGTCTTGACAACATATATTTTATCACATCAGTTTGACATATAATATAAGTAGAAACGGGCAACATATACGTTCTTAACTTCTGTGATGAAAAATACAATGCCAAGCATAATTTCTCAATCGGCGCATAGCGCTGCTCGATTGGAGTTAATATTCTGCTTAAATAATAAACGGCCTGCTCATTCCCCTGCTCATTATCCTGAGCTAACATACTTCCTATAGAGCAGTCAGAGGCCGATATATACAATTTAAGGTACCTACCCTTCTTGGGTGGCATTAAAACTGGGGAAGTTGACAAATATTGCTTAATTCCCTCAAAGGCCTGTTGATGGCTATCTTCCCACTTGAATTCTTGGTCGGTCTTGATCTTCAATAGTGGGGTCCATACTTGGGTCTTTCCTGCACAGTTGGATATGAATCTTCTCAGGAAATTAATCTGCCCAAGCAGCCTTTGAAGCTCTTTCTTATTGGCTGGTGGCTTTGCTGCCTGTATTGCCCGAGCCTTGTTCTTGTCCACCTCTATCCCTCTTTGATGCACCAGGAATCCTAAGAAGTTCCCTGCCGAGACGCCGAAAGCACATTTGAGAGGGTTCATTTTTAGTTTGTGAGCCCGCATTCTTTCAAATGCTTTTTCTAAGTCTCTCAAGTGATCCGCGTTGTCGCTCGATTTTACCACCACATCATCAATGTAAACCTCCATGAAATGCCCGATCATATCATGAAAGATTGAATTCATCGCCCTCTGATATGTGGCTCCAGCGTTCTTTAGTCCGAAAGCCATGACAACCCATTCAAAGGTTCCAATTGCCCCCGGGCACCGGAAAGCTGTCTTCGGGACATCCTGCTCAGCGATGTAAATCTGGTTATACCCTGAGTGCCCGTCCATAAAGGACAAAATTTTATGTTTGGCGGCCGAATCAATCAATTGATCGGCCATGGGCATAGGGTACTCGTCTTTTGGGGTAGCTAGGTTTAGATTTCTGAAATCAATACAGACTCTCAGCTTACCATTTTTCTTTACCACTGGGACTACATTTGATACCCATTCCACGTACCTGGCTGTCCGAATGAAGCCAGCTCCCAAAAGTCTCTCAATTTCTTCTTTCACCTTCATCGTGACTTCAGGTGACATGCGCCGTGGAAGCTGTTTGAACGGCCTAAAACCCGGCTTAATTGGCAATCGGTGCTCCACCAATTCTCTGGATAGCCCGGGCATCTCATCGTAATCCCAAGCAAAGCAATCCTTGTATTTGTGTAAGAGAGCGATGATCTCGGCCTGGAACCGCGGTTCAAGCACCTGACTCACATATGTGGGTTTGTGCTCTCCTTCATTGCCCAGGTTGATCTCCAATAGTGGATCCTGCACGTCGGCCTTCAAGTCATCAAGCTTGGCTGTGGCCGTTTCGAGTTCATCCATTTGAATCTCTTCCTCTATTGGCGTTTCTTCTTCATAGATACAATCGGCCAGATTAATCATTCCGTCTACAGGGCCGATCTCTAATCTCCTATCGGCCAGATATGCACACCATCTGGCCATGCTGGCCTTGAGGGCCAGCTGTCTTTTAACTTCAATTGGTTGTAGATCCATCGAGGTCTTCTTGTTCATTAATCTCTATCGGCCTTGATTCTTCTGTCCGACTGAGATTGTGATAACCGAACTTTAAGTTTGGTAGAACTTCTTTACGGAATGTGGCTGCATTTGGTCTACCAAGTTTGTCGCATCCTAGTAATTTGATAGGTCCGATATCATCTTCGTATAATACTGCATCGGCCGTCTGCACCCGGGCAACGAATGGCTTTGTATCGGCCCCAACCACTTCCACTTCGTTATCTCTCCAAAAAATCAACAATTGATGGAGAGTGGAAGGGATGCAGTAATTGGGATGGATCCAATCACGGCCCAGCAACGCGTTGTACGCGGCCGATGTCTCAACGATGAAAAAGGCTGTCATGGCCGTTTGGGTTCCAACAGTCAGCTCAAGAGGCAAGATGCCCTTTGTCTTAGATGGTGTGCCCGTGAAGCTCTGAACATTCATCTCGGTCGGAATCAGTTCCGACTCAGATTTTTGAAGAATCCTCAGCATGATTTGAGGCATGATGTTGATTGTAGATCCCCCATCAATCAATATTCTATTCACGGGGATCCCCTCAATGTGACCTTTTACGTACAACGGCTTCAGGTGCTGAGACATTTGATAGGTAGGTTTTTCGAAAACCACCTTGACTGGCCCCGCTGGTTTCAGCCCCTCTTCAGTTTGGATCTCTTTCGGCCTCAAGATGGTTATCTTAGGCCGATCAGTTTGTATATCGGTAGCATCCACGTTCTTGCTCGTAGCCTCTACCACCTTGGGTCTGACGGTCTCTCCACCACCCCAACATAAACTTTCTATTACTGCCGACTCCTTGGTCTGGCCTTCTATTACGTCACCTTCAATGGCCGTTGGCTGATCCGGTTTGGCCATGAATGACATGGGAAGAGTGAATACCATGTTTGAGGATAAACTTTTTGGGATTGTTCCGAATTGAATCGGTGTATCATCCTCATCTTCATAATCATCGACCTCCTCCATTGGATGGACCAATGGCTCACACTTCTTTTCCTGTTCAAAAAGTTTCTTCAAGCGCTCTGTGGCATGCATCGCCCCTTTGCCCGCTTTCTTGTCGAAAACGGGCTCATCTTCCTCCATGGCCGTTATCTGTTTGTCGGCCTTACGCTGAGGGGACTTTGGAGGAATCTGGACATGACCCTGCGAGCGCTGCCGTTCCCTCTCGGCCTGTCTCAGCCTCTGATACCTCCTCTTCTGAGACTTGCTGTATTGAGGCATCACTGGAAATTTTGGATGCTCAGCTCTATACCACCTCCCATCACTCACTCTTGGTGGGAGTATCATTCGGGAGCGAATGTCCGATGCTTTAACCCTTTGTGAGGTACTCATTGTGGGTCGTGCTCGATATTGCCTTCCTTCCACCTGATTCGAGCTAGGCATACCGCTTGCTGGCGGCGGCTTCGGCTTCCACTCGGGCTTTGGGCGTCCCTGTTTGGGCAAGGAAAGCCTCTCATGCACAGATCTTCTCGGGCTGTACTCTCGTCGTTCCTCAACTCTAGGCCTTTTGCTTTGGCTGGAGGCCCCCTTCTTAATATCGGCCTTGCACCTCGGACACAGGCCTTGTTTATCAGCTCTAGTTGGTGTCGTAAATCTGTGATCAAACTATCTGTAGTTGATTGGGCTACCTCGACATCAGCCTTTAGTTCTGCTTCCTTGCGTTCCTGGTATGTCCTCTGAAGCTCGTGAATAGTTACCTTCGGCCTATCAGTTCCCGAAACGGCAATTTGTTTCCCTTCCCTTTGCTTTGGGACCTTCTCGCTGTCGGTCAAGTCTATCTTGACCCTTGGCCGTGTCAGCTTAGTCAAATCGGGCACTACCATATTGGTTCCAGTGATCTGTGGGAACGGATTCGCATCAACTCCCACAGCTTTGTCCAAAAATTTGAACACTCCTTTCTCCACGTTCTCCTGTATCACATTACAAAAAACAACGCAGTTATTAGTGGAGTGTTTCCAGGAATTATGCCACTTACAATATTCCTTATTTTTTATGTCATCGGCCTTGGGGATCCGATGCCCTTCACCTAGCCTGATCACTTTTTCAGCCAAAAGGGCGTCAAAAATCTGATCGGCCATCGTTATGTCAAATGTGTAATTTTTTCCTGCCTCGAACGCCATTTTTTTGGCAGCGGCGTTATTATTGACAGGTTTGTTCAAGGCATTACACACAATAGGCCGCTTAGAGATTAGTTCGGCCATGTCGATTTCTGCCTCGAGGTCACAATCTGCTAGATGGACCTCGTAGTTGGGATCTTTGTAATATGTTCCTTTAGAAGAACTCTTCTTCTCCTGTTCATCAAGTAGGATACGCTCGTAACGGGCGGCCCTTGAAGCCAGCTCGAACAAATCACAGAAATCAGTCCCTTCGAACTTTTTGCGAAGCTCGAAAGACATTCCGCCCATAGCCATCTTTGCGTATTCCTCTTCGGGCAATATTGTCTTACATCTGTACTTAGCCTTCCTGAATCGGGCTATATATGTTTCAACGGTCTCTCCCACTAGTTGGGGCATCCTAGACAGATCTGCCAATGATATCTCGGGCTCAGTCCTATAAAACTGCCCATGAAACAATTCCTCCATTGCTGACCAGTTTCGTACTGAATTGGCCGGGAGATTGACATACCACAAAAATGCTATGCCCGTGAGCGAATTTGGGAACAACCTTAGTTTTAAAGGGTCGCTATTGCCTGCATGGCCGTACTGCACAATGAACCGGCCTATGTGCTCTACCGTGGTATGCTCACTTTCCCCAAAAAATAGGGTAAAGTTCGGAACTTTATACCCTGGTGGGAAATTAACTTGGTCAATTTCAGGCGGGTAAGGCCGTCTGTATGTCGGCCTCTCCATCCTTCTCATGAACGGGCCATACTCTTCGTGTATGGCCGCCACCAACTCCTCCCTGTTAATAGGCTGCGCAGCGGGTCGGGCATTCACCAAAGGGGGTGGTGGTTGCTGTTGGTTGATATTGGACTGGCGAAGCCAAAAATCATCATTATTCCTTTGCCCCCCCAGCAGCGTTACCTGGGGGCATTTGTTGGCCGATTCCCTCTGGGTTACGGCCAATCGTTGCAATTACTTCAGGCTGAGCCCCTGTTACCGGGGTTATTAGTGGAGGTGGCAACTGTTGATTATTATTGATCTGGTGGGTCCAAAACCCGCCATTGTTTCTTTGCCCCCCAGCAGCGCGAACTAGAGGCGGAGTACGGTCGAACTGGGTTTCAACCTGGCCTCCTGTCTGGACAAAGCTCGGCGTCGCCGATCCACTGGGATCAGTGTCCGACACGCCACTAGCTATTTCATTATGTAACTCGGGCTTCTTGCCCGAGATGTTACTCTCCCTTAGGTTTGGACAGACATAGAGTGAGTCCTTTGGTTTGTCGGACTCAAGCGGCGTGCCAGAGCCCGATCCCGAGCCTGAGGCTGATCCCGAGGCCTTTTGGTTGTTACCGGCCTCAAGAACAGCGCAAAGCTGTTGTATCTGAGTAGCCAGGGCGTCCAGCTTCACGTGGGTAACCCTAGTCTCCATGACCAACTCAGACTGTTCCCGGCGTATATCGGCAGTTTGCCTGACCACATTGTTGAGATCTGCCATTGACCCTATCAAGGTATTATAGTCCTGCCTCAATGGATCAACGGTGGCTCTCATGGTTTCCGAGATTGCTTCGATAGTAACGCCACCATCGTCCGGAGAATGACCAGTGCTTTCCTCCATGGGTGGATCAACGGCCGACTCGTCTTGGCCGTTTTTGCCGATATGCTTATCCCTCTTTGGCGGCATGACTTGACACTATGGGTCCCACCGGGCGTGCCAAAATGTTTGCTAGTAGTTATGCGCGGGCGTGCCAGAACCAAAAGTGGTTCAGTGTGTGCAAACTAATTTCCTATATGCTTGAGTCAGTGATACTCAAGGCTTTCAGATCTGACTTCTAAACTAAACGATTGTGTGCGGCGAGTAAGAAAGTACCCTCACCAGAAATCCCTTGGCAGTACTGAAGCGCACAAGCCAAATAGTGTATGAGTTTACCAAGTAAACAATCACAAACGATTAATAAAATACAGATTTTATTAAATGTTTGGAAAATACAACCAAAGAACAGATTCAGAACAGACTGATTGTTCGTGAGAATGAAAACAGTAAAAGAAAAATAACAAAAGAGGGTAGACCTATTTGCTATGAATGCAGAAAGAACATAAAAGTTGAATGCTTTTGAATGCTGTTGAATGCTTTGTTGAATGCTGTTTTCGAGAGTGACGCGGAGTAAATTGCAGCTTGGCCTGCCTCCATATTTATAGCGGCCATGATTGAATTCTGATTAGGAAAGGACTCCTTAGCTTGCGCCTTAAGTTATTAATTGATTGGTTAATTGAAGAAATCCTTTTATATCAATGATTCCTTCCTTATCAAGAACTTGATTGCCTCAATCCCTTTAATTCAGGGATCAGACGCATCAATCCAGCTGGCAGCAAACAATCCCTTTCCTAATCGGACTCTTGTTTCTAAAACTCTGAAAGTGATGTCATCCTGCCAGCTGTGAACAGCACCGCCCTCTTCTCATCAATCGGCCCCATCACTGATTCTCTTGACCGAATCGGGCTCTATTAGCTTCCATGCCCGATCATCTTTCTTTCAACCGCCCATAACCAATCGGACTTTAATTCTGACTTTATCTTTCATCTTCATCGCATTGCCTGATTGGCTATCCTGCTGCTGCTTTCCACCATCGGGCTCTACCAACCGGCCTTATCCCAATTATTGGTCTTATGTCTATACTTGAGCCCAGTAAATCATTCACTCCTTAGCCCGGCCTCTTCCTAACATGAATCAGACTTAAAACCCATTGACGGTTTTTGGGTGCAAACATACTATATGCAATTTGGGTTCTAAAAGTACGTTTGAATCCAAATGTGTCTTTGAGCAGTGATTGCAAACAAGACCTTTAATGCAACCTAAGTTCTTCGTCATGTGAGAGAGGCTAGCTTCTTATAACATCACAAGTAATGAGGTACCAATTTAGTCTATAGGAGCTATTTGGAAAAGCGAAGAACCAGTTCTTTGGTTCATAAGTAAAACGGTTCTATAAATTTATGTGTTTAAGGGTTATATATTTCATGCATAGGAGTCCATGCACATACTAATCAGGCCGACCCTGGCTATAGATAGGTTAGGCAGTTGCCTAAGGCCCCCATATTTTGTGTATTTTTTGTTCTTCCAAAGGACCTCGAAAAATACTGAGTATGACCCAAAATAAAAATTTTCATATGTATATGTTGATCCAATTGTAATGGAGTCCACAAAAAAAAAAAAAAAATATTGTATACAATGTATATAGCCCATTGTAATCCAACACACCTTAAATATTTTACCCAATACTTTTCTTCTTACTTTCCTAATTAGCACAACACAAATTATTTTACGATAGCCCAAACTTAATAAATTAGAATCGCAATAAGCTCTTAGTTGAAAAAAAAAAAAAAGTGATAACATGAATACATGTGAAATTACAAAGGGGCTAGTCGGGGGGAGAAGAGGTTCAAAATTCAATACATTCAATAAGGTTTACAATAACTGAGCCTCTGAATTCACATAATGGCAACCAAAAAATAAAAAAATAAAAATGGACCCCGAATATGTATAAATAGATCTAAATTTTATGATTACATCTATTTATAATCGCTTCAGGGATGTTTGATATAGTTATTCTATCCACAAATATGTATAAATATATCTAAATTTTTTGCGCTTCGTGGATGTTGTCTCCGTACCTTCGTTGTTTAAAGAGCCCCCATCTTTCAATATTCGACTATGACCCCAAATTTGTCAAGACTAGCCCTGCCACTAAGAAAGTTCTTAAAAAACTTGTTTTTGTCGGATCAACATAGCTAGTGGACCAGTGGTTCTCACAAGATCAATTGGACAAAAAGTGTGACTTGAAGATCTCAATAATTGTAAGCATTTTCAAACATTCACATAATTATCCTAATTGTCTGTATGGCGTGAGAACTGGAATGCTAAATTAAATAACTAACTTTGAACTCCCAAGTCTAAGGTAGTCATGTCAAAACTATGAATGCATTCTTAATAGATATAATTAATTACAAACGACCCTTGCTGCGCTTTCCATATATATATATAGAGAGGAGATTGTTCAAAAATATTAAACACACAATACATTTTATAACACATTTCACAACAAGACTTTAAATATATTGTACCATGTAATGTTTGAATTTTTTATATTTTTTTACGCACCATTTAAACAACAGAAAGTACATGTATTTAAAACCTTATTAAGAAATGTATTGTAAAATATATTATATGCTAGCATTTCTCTAGATTGTTTTGTTTGGGGAGTGGCGTGATTTGTACGAAGCCATTTTCTCTTTTTATAAATGCATGTGTAGACAGGAATGTTGGAATTCATTCATCGTCCAAACTGACTTCTATTAGTCTATACTCTCTCTCTCTCTCTGTCTAAAAAAAAATATCTCTATATGTCTCTCTCTCTCTCGTCAAAATTGACTTCTAATCCATGTCTTTCTCTATTGATCTTATTTAATTGCAGGGGTCTAACATATTCATTTTGTCAAACTTTGACTACAACTAAAACTTCCCTCAAAATCTCAGATAATAATAATTCGAAGAAAAGTGATATTTGTGAATGTAAAAGCCAAGCATAGGCTGGCAGGCTGAGAGGCTAGGGCCGCTACCATTGGCGGATGGGGGGTGCTGCCTTTACCTTTTGGAAAATTACACTTATATATGTATATATAAGATAAATTTTTTAATTTTATTAAGCTTGTCTCCCTAAAAAAAAATTAATAATAATAATAATTAAACTTAATATGTAGTCCCCCCAAAAAATCAGTTAGCCTAAAAAAATAAGAGCACTATTACACCCACACACTTTTCTACACATTTTTTGACACACAGCTTTAAATACATGTACCATGTGTTGTGTGAGTGGTGCACATGAAAAGTGTGAAAATTTCAAAAAGCACAAGGTACATGCTTTTAAAGCATAGTGTGTCAAAAAGTGTGTAGAAAAGTGTGTATACCTAGCATTATTGAAAAAATAAAGGATTTTACATGCAATGTATTGGCCCAATTGTACTTTATTCTCCCAAAAAAAAAAAACCCCTTATTATATGTAATAAATTGGTCAAATTACAATTAGACCCAAAAAAAATTTGCCAACACCCCCAAACCCTCTGTGTGACTATAAGCTCTTACACACAGCCCCCCGACCGAGATTTCTGAATCTGCCACTGGCCGCTAGACGCTAATGTTTAATGGCATATACTACAATATTGATTAAGATAACAAAATAGATGTTCGTTTAATAATAGGTAGATGTGATTAATATGTCCGACTATATAATAGCAAGGTGTGACGGTTTCACTGATCAATATATCATTATACAAGACATAAAATTAAAATGGCTATGTTCAAGCACTAATAAACCCATCAACATCGCCACATATAGAACCCATCCATACCCTAAAATGGTAAACTTAACCATCTTGAATGTCAATACAAGAACAAACCTGAATCAATAAAATACTGTTTCTGGAACACTGTTTCTCCTTCCATTTTTGAGTTTACCAAATCCTGCTTCCATAATAGTAGTCTTCCCCGGATCAATAAAACCTTTGTGGCTCTAATCCCCAAGACCAATAACCCTAAATCATTCACTAATTTTAGATCTATTATCCTTTGTAATGTCTCGTACAAGATTCTTACTAAGATCATGACCCAAAGACTCGGGCCTTTGTTGGCTAACTTGATCAGCCCCAATCAAAGTAGTTTCATTCCTGGTCGTAGCACTAAGGATAACATTATCATTACTCAGGTAATTGTTCATTCCTTAAAAAATAGAAAAGGAAAAAAGGGAGGGATGAGTCAAAATCGATTTTGAAATAGCTTATAATAGAGTTAGATGGGATTTCCTTGAAAGGACATTGGTAGAGTTTAATTTTCCCTCTATTTGGATCAATTTTATCATGACATGTTTTACTACCTCTGAGCTCTCCATCCTTTTCAATGGTAGTCCGCTTGAAGGTTTCAAACCTAAGAGAGGATTAAGACAAGGAGATCCCATTTCTCCCTATCTTTTTGTTTTTTGCATTTTGTTGAAGCTACTGAAATTTTTTTTTTTTGAGACCATCATGAATACTCTTAACAACTTATGTGCTCTCTCTGGCCAGAAAGTAAGTATCTCTAAGTCTAAAATCTTCTTCTCTAAGAATGCTCAAAGAAATAATGTTAATGTTATCTCTAGGAGAAATGGCATTCCTAGAACTGAGGATCTTGGAAAGTACTTGGGTGCTCCCGTACTTCATGGGAGAATATCCAAGGCCATTTTCTCTGATACTATGAACAAAGTCCAGAAGAATCTCTCCAATTGGAAGAATCAAATGCTTTGCGGGCAGAGCTACTCTGATTAAATCTACTACTGAGGCTATTCCTAACCATTTAATGCACACTATGCTTTTACCTGCTTCAGTTTGCCATAGTTTGGATCAATTGAATAGAAATTTTCTTTGGGGAGATCAAGACAACGAAAAGAAGATCCACCTGGTTTTCTGGGACAAAGTGTGCTTAACTAACAAAAAGGTGGTTTTGGTCTCAAGAAAGCTAAAGATAATAATTTGGCTATGCTTGATAACCTTAGTTGGAACATTGTCAAGAATAAGGATAGCCTTTGGACTAGAGTCATAACTGGTAAGTACCTTAATGGCAACCCTCTTTCTAAGTGGAAGGCCAAAAAGAGAAACTCGAATGTCTAGAAAGGAATTCTTAGTACGAAAAATTTACATAAAAAAAGTGGATTAAGTGGATTGTGGAAAATGGGCAGAATATTCATGTGTGGAATGATTGGTGATGCTGGTCTAGGCCCTTCTGCCCCTGGAATGATATCCCAAATCCCCATGATCTTTGGGTCAAGGATATCATTACTGATAATGGTGTCACGCCCCGACGTAGCAAAAATATGGAAAACAAAATTCCATTTTTGGACCCGTAGGCCGTGATTGGTGAATATCACTCAATTGTCAAAACCCAATTCTAAAACATCAGAGATAAAACGCAGTAACTGAAACACTAAACTGAATATAATAACTTAAACGTGAGAGATCTCATTACAAAGTCCAACCATAGTAGTAAACTGAAAATTCTCGTGTCAAGGCACACTTGCCAACCATAGAGTACATAGTAAAAACATAATGTAAAGAACAACTAATCTAGCCCTAAGCTTCAATTGGCATAGATGTTGTCATCATCTTGGTTGTTTTCCCCTTCGATTCCTTCTTCAGTCTGACCATCCTAGCCATAGCCTTCCTCCGGGTACTCCTGATAGTAGCCCTCATCAATGGGCATCTCACATGTATAGCCATAGGTCTGGAAAGCTGGATGTGGGTATATCCAGTGGCATAAACGCCGTCAGCTTGGGTAAAGCTGAGTGAGTAATAAACTAACAGAGTATCAAAATAAGAAGTGTTTAATAGTATTTGCATAAAGAAATAGTTCTTTTGAGGTGCTCGTTCTTATGCATCCTGACTCAGTATATTCGACTCAACATCCTGACTTACAATGTTATGGACTATGTGTCTATATTACTGACTCATTCTCCCATGCATGTCCAACCATACGTTGCTTGGACGAAAAACTCTATTTCCCAAAGATCTTGATTCACTTTTCGATATCATAATAATGGTCAGCCTGCTACGAAACCTCAGCTATCCCATTCTCATAACGTAATGGTTAGCTTGGTACGAAACCTCAGCTATCTCATTCTCTACGACGTTTCCTGGTACGGAATACCAGCCGTTATATATTCACAACATGCCTTGGTATCATCATACCGTCCGTTCTACATAAATAACATGCCTTGGTATCATCATATCGGCCGTTCCACATCTCAATCATCATTTCTCTTACCACAGTCACGACTATCACTTGCCAGAACAAATCAGGATCTATACAAGAAGACTCAACCAACATAACTCACAATCTTCTCGACTGCTTAACTCATACAATTTGAATAGACAGAGAGTCTCCACGACTACAATGTATCAAACTATGCATGTCGGTTTCCTCGTACTAGTATCCTTATATTTAAGATTTACTTATTCACTAACATTAGGTTCATTTTTCAATCGTATAGCTTCGTAACATACTGAAGTCTCATTCCAACATATTAGAACAGTAATCGAAAGCTTTGATAGACATGCAACCACAATATAATTAAACATGGATAAATTACATTCTGCCAAGGTACAATTGATTGGATTGACTCAACAATCAATTAGGGAAAAATAGGTGCCAATCGATTGGTCTTAATGGCAATCGATTGGTATCCAAAGGATGCCAATCAATTGGGAAAAATCACCAATCGATTGGGACAAATTTCAATCGATTGGACAATGTGCCAATCGATTGGTACTTCATCTTTTTCACAGTGAACGTACTGAAATTTTATAGAACTAAAAATAAACGTCATGATTCCTTTTTCTTCGTATAAAACTCATAAAAACATTTACCTAAGCTACTGTGTGAGTTTGAGAACTCACAAGTATGTATAAGTGTGGTGGTGTGCTTGAGAAGCTTGAAACTTAAGCTTCAATGGTGGCACCTTCTTTCCTCTCCTCTGTCCCTCTTCTCTATCTCTTGCTTCCTCTTTCCTTCTTTTCTTCCTTCTGTCTTTCTATCTCTGGTTGTGAGTGTTTGGGTGAGTGTTTGAGTGTGTATACGTGTGTATATATGGGAATATAAGTGTATATATATATGGAGAGCTCAAGAACTGACCAAACAGGCATGGGTACAAATTATGATCAGTATTTATAGGCAAACTCATGCATGTGGAAGTAGGTGGTGTCAAGCTCGCAGAAAATGCTTGGAGACCAAGTTCAGTGATTGGCAATCGATTAGGATTAGTGGCAATCGATTGGGACAAAGGCAGTTGATAGAGGCAATCGATTGGTATCCAAAGGATGCCAATCGATTGGTAATCCAAGGCAATCGATTGGACTACCAAGTTTACCAAAGATAAGTTAAAGGCAAGGCATTAACATAGAATCTCATTGCATTCATGTATACGTCATAATTATAGTGAAAATACGGGTATTACATTATCCACTACTCATTAAAGATTTCATTCCCAAAATCAGAAGTAAGTGGATATCAAAACATCAAAACAACTTCGAAAACTTCTTCCGCATCTCTGACTCTAGTTCCCATGAAGCTTCTCCTTCATCATGATGCTTCCACTGAACCTTCACCAATGGAATCTCTTTGTTTCTGAGCTTCTTGACTTCTTGATCCAAAATCCACACTGGTCCTTCGTTGAAAGTCACATTGTCATTTACCTTGATATCTTCAAAGTTGATCTTGTGCGTTGGGTTGTACATTTTCTCAGCATATTCACATGGAAAACATTATGCACTCCTGACATCTTGGGTGGCAATGACACTTTATAGGTGACTTTTCCCACATGTTCTAGAATCTTGAAAAGTCCTATGAAACACGGTGATAGTTTTCCTCTCTTCTGGCCGAATCTGATGGTGCCTTGAATTGGAGATACTTTAAGAAGTACGTGATCTCCAATGCTGAATTCTAGATCCTTACGACGCCTATCAGCATAACTTTTGTGTCTGGTTTGTGTTGTCTTCATCTTCTCTCGTACGATTTGAATCTTCTCGCTAGTCTCTCATATCATCTCTGGTCTAAGCAGTTGATTGTCTCTAATTTTAGCCCAACATAACGGCAATCTGCAAGGTCTCCCATATAAGGCTTCAAACGGTGCCATCCTTATACTCAAGTGGTAGCTGTTGTTGTATGCGAACTCAATCAGCGGCAAGTGTGTCTCCCATGAACTCTCAAAATAGATAATACATGCTCGTAGCATATCTTTCATTACTTGATTTAAGCTTTTCGTTTGTCCGTCGATTTGTGAATGAAAAGATGAACTCAGGTTCGATGAAGTCCCCATAGCTGTCTATAGACTCTGCCAAAACTCTACAGTGAAATGTGAATCACATTCTGATATAATCATTGTAGGTACCCCATAAAGTTGTACAACTTGTTACAGATACAAGCGACTTAATCGTTCCATTGAATAGGTCCTGCTGTAGGCTATAAAATGTGCTAATTTGGTGAGTCGATCTACAATCACCCAAATAGCATCGTGATTTTGCTGAGATCTAGGCAAACCCACTACAAAATTCATAGTGATATACTCCTATTTTCATTGGGGAATTGGCAGCGGTGGTAATAATCCAAAAGGTTTCTAATGCTCCGCTTTAACTTGCCTACATATGAGACATTGAGATACATATTCAGCAACATCTCGCTTTATCCCATCCCACTAAAAATTTCTCTTCAAATCTTTGTATATCTTTGTACCTCTAGGATGAACTGTCTTTTGTGATTTGTGCGCTTCTTTGAGTATATCTGTCACACCCTAACCCACCCCCCGGTAGACTAGTACACGTGTAACAAAACTAAACGCACCCAAAATACACTAATAAGAAAAAAACCATATTAGTTATTAAGAAAAACATGATTTAAAGCAACATAAACGAGCTTGCTGTGACAAAATAGCCCCAATGGTAAAATGGTCATTTAGGGAGGTAGTAAAATTTTATACCAAATGATAGATCTTTGAGTCCAAGTTCTAACACAAAAAATGGCGCGCGAATCTGAGTTTCTAGAAGGAGTTATATCCGTTTCCGTAAGTCGATGAAAAATATTTTCGAAATCACTGTCTTGGGCAGAGGGGAATTCGACTGGTTGAGCGTGTCAGTTCCACAGGTCGAGAGGGATCAGAATGAAATTCAAACTTCTACCTTGCATTCTTTTTTACATGTGCAAACTGATTCCAAAGTTCCCAACTCAAATGGGAACAAATCTATGACATTTCCAACTCTATTAAGATCATTCAAACACAACTCCAATCAACCAAACATGTTCAACCTTGTTAACCAAAATAAGCTATTAACACCCACAAATTTCAACAAAACTAACATGATTATAGAAACTTATGTTAAGGAGTTCCAAAACCTTCGTAGACAACTTGGTTCCAATCAAAACTTGTCCAACACCTATGAATACTCATAGAACTTCTTGAACATAACTCAAATACACATTGGGGTACTTCCAAACACTTTAAACTTGTACCCAAGCTTAATTGAATCAAAATAAGACATTTATGTCCAAACCTTGATTAAACTTGTATGAACATGGAATTTTGTCGAAAAAGAGTTCAAAAGCTTTACATACAACTTAGTTACAAACAAAACTTGTCCAAAATGGTTGCGACACATACTCTGTCACGACCCATCCCACTACGCGTGGAAATAGGACACGTGGCACGCCACCAAGGCTCATCCAAACAATCATATAAAAATACGCAGCGGAAAGAACTTTAAAACAACCCTGGGTATTTAAAACTTAGGGAACATTACCCTCTGAGTTTGTAAAATCCATTGATATCGGAGTTATAAAAAGTTTTGTTCAATCAAAAGTGTTCACAAGAATCCATTTCAAAATACAGAGGTTCAGTCGACTGCCCAGACGACTGTACTAGGGTCCAGTCGACTGTGCCTGGCAGAAACTAAAACCCTAAATCCTCAACAGAGGTCCAATCGACTGCTTTTCTATTATTAGAAGCAGTAGCCAAAATCAACAGTGGTTCAGTCGACTGATGAAGGGGTCCAGTCGACTGCTTTTCTATTATTCACTTTCAGTGCCTCAAACATACGGGATCCAGTCGACTGACCCTGGGTCCAGTCGACTGCTCCCCTGCTGGCAGCCCTGTGATGAAATATACTAACACATGATTCTCAATACCAACAACAATCCCAACCATAACTGAATTCCAACATTTCAAAACATAAATACAGACGTTCAATTACAATATTCCGGTACTACGGAACTAATCCATGATTCTATTACAACATCCTACAATATTCAAATCCTTACACAAGTCTAGGATTTAAAACAAAAACATATACAAGGTGATTCCCCGGCGTTCATCGGCCTCACTCATCGCGCTTCTTCTTATCCTTCTTCTTACCTGCAATGGAGTACATCTCCACTGCTCAGCTATATGCTGAGCGTACAAGTTCTAACATGTGCAATATATGATAAAACATGCTTTAATCTCATAAATCATACAATAGTCTCTAGGGAGAAAAATACGCATTCATCCGGTAGCGGCAAGTCCAAGTCTTAAACCGCGATACCAATGGCAAGTCCAAGTCTATCAACCATTGTATCCACAAGTGCCATGGCAAGTCCAAGTCTATCAACCATGCACAGTAGCCGTCGCTACTAAATTCTCAAACATCGAGAAGCTTACTCCGGCATGAATTTGTATAAGACTCCCCTTTGACCCACATAGACAACTTAACGTGCTCGCATAAATTTAGACATGCTTTTCACAATTTAGCGCATGCATAATTAACGGGCCTACAATTAACACATGGATTTTGCCCGGATCACAATTTCGTCGTCGAAATATAAAACATGTATTCCTCTATATTTCACAAGTTAGGACTTCATACCTCGTGCGATTTCCCCCAAACTTTGAAGGATCGACTAGGAGGCTAAATAATCGTCGGATTTCGAATTTGAGACAATTCCTACAAGTTTATACCTATTTTTCCCAAAAGTCTAGAATTAAGATCTTTACAAAAATTGGCCAAACATGACCTAAGTGGTATCAAAACGTAGATCTTACCTCCACGAGTTCAAATCTGAAATCTGGAGAAAATCTGACAGACGAACGATCGTCGATCGGCGTCGCAAAGCCCGTTGGCTCCAAATCTCCCTTCTCTCTCCTCTCTCTAGATATTTATAAAAGTTGTGGATGAGAATGAAATCTCATCCACTTCTATTTATAGGCAAACTTCTCGGAAATTGTGTTTACCTCCCCGCAAGTTTCTCAAAACTTCTCATTCACCCATGAAACTTCGCACACGTCCATTTTATAACTTTACGAGTGAAAACTATAAATTTCAAAAGTTTTTGACTAGGTTTCGTTTGGGTCCAAAATAACGTCCGAAAACTATATTATGTGGAATCTCTACACAACCTACCTTTTCAATTAACGTATCACTCACGTTCTCACCACAGTTCTCAAAATGATATAATGATATCAAAGATTACTAGAATTCCCACAACACAGATAAAATTACTATTCAACAAATACCAGATAAAGTCAAATAACATTTAAATCACATAAATGTCATTTAGTCATGCCCATGTAATATGAACTTCCATGTTCTCGTGTCCTTACTGACACCTTACCGTTGACCACAGTCAACCACTTATCCTCAATTATCATATATCAATGATATTCATATCATGCATGATTAAACTATGAAATTCTGGAACGGCCATGACATACTCGGACTTTCCAGATTGGTCCAACTCAACTAACATACAAAATCCATAGTTTAAAACAAAAGGAATTGCATAAGTTCCACAAAGTTTAACTCAAACTCCCACAACTATAAGCATTATAACTTGGATATTACAAGTTTAAACCATAATTCACATCATACTACAAGATTAAACATATACAACAAATCACAAGCATTGCCCCATTCCCAAGCTCGATTCACCTCCTTTCCGTATCTTGCTCCGAACCTGCAGTGGTTGTTATATACCACAATAGAAATAAAAAAAATGGTTCTCGTAAGCATTACTCTTAGTGAATTAACTAACATGCTTGAAATGTCATGAACATGTGTAATACAACAATTTAAGCACATAAGCATACGTAATCGCAGAGTTCATGGGCTAATGGTTCACTCCGACCTGAAGACCTTTCCCTTGGTCCTGCGGTCACTTTTATTCTTTAGACATCCGTTCTTAAAGCGGATTTCTTCCTTTTCTCCTCCTTATTTCACCATATGAACCATTACTCCCAATCATTCATTGACTACTTTACACATAAGCACATAGCCATATAAACATAATAATTTCTCACCAATTTAACATGAAAATTCTAGCTTTAACATGAATTTAACTACTAAATCCAGAATTACTATCTCTTAACTAGCAATTGAAGCACATAACATGTACCCACATCAAAGCTTAATTTAGAAAACTTACCTCTTTTGGATTCTACCCAAAATTAAGCCTATAGATGCTGAATTTCACTAAAACCCTACTCAAATCTCACTTCTGGAGTAATTCCTACATATATTCGGTAAATCGCATGTCACCGATTAGATTGGGTCACCAAATTACGATGATTAAAACATAAAAGAAAGGTATATAAATGACTGTCTCATCTCCACGAGTCCGAATATGGCTTTAGTTCTCGAGTTAGACGACGAACGACGAAGAAACGGCGAATTAACGATGTCGGAGAAGTGTTCTTTCTCCTCTCTCGGCGCCTCTCCTTTCTTGTTTAATTTTTGTAATTATTTTGAGAGTATTCCCATACACAAGACACCTACACAACACATGTAATGTGTTGTCAACAAATTTTCTCTTCTTTTCATTTATACCCTCCAAATTTCTTAGGTTCCTATTATGAAATCCCCTGAATATTTTATTAACTATCCAAAACTTAAGTGGGTGTTTGTCTAAGTCTAGTATAGGTCCCACACGTGGTCCCAAATATTTGTGAAGTTGCTACCGTACCTACTAATTATGCACCTGTTTGCAATAATGCCCTTATCGGGTTAATAAGTAGATATCCAAAGCTAACATATTAACAATTTGATATTGAACAACTAAACATATTCCAAATAGTCATATAAAATGCATCTAATTATTTAAATGCAAATTATTTTATATTTTATCCGGGCCCTTCACTGTGTCCCACTTCTAAACATGTCCCTCCTCACGGGGACTTTCCCATGGGCGAGTCCAAGCCTCTTCTTAACCCATTTTATACACTAATTATGTAAATTAATGCATATTAACATGTTAATTAACCCTTTTTCTGGGTACGGGTGTTACAATATCCTTCCGAAGATTAACTTCGTTGGGCACACAAAGTCGATTTCTGCATCTAAGGGCTCCATCTGCACCAATAGTCCAATTCTCAGGTTCTTTTATTGCAGCACTTGCGAACCATTATTGAAGTCCTTCATTCTTCTTCTGCGCCTCTAGAATGCGACTGATAAGAGTTAGTTGTACTATAAGACATCTACAATGTCGTCCTTCTTGAGATCCTACCGGTTGGAAGTCAAATTTCACTAGTGTTTCCAAAGCTTTCCATTCCTAATCATCAGAGAAGCAACTATACCACGAGGTCTCCGGCTCCATGCATCAGCCACTACATTTGCTTTACCTGGGTGGTATTGCAAAGAGAAATCGTTGTCTTTAAGTAACTCCATCCATCTTCGCTGCCTCATATTCAACTCTTTCTGAGAGAACAAGTACCTCAAACTCTTATGATCTGAAAATAAATCAAACTTTTCTCCATACAAGTAATGCCTCCAGATCTTAAGAGAAAATACTATCGCAGCCAATTCTAGGTCATGCGTAGGGTAATTCTTCTCATGCGGTTTCAATTGACTTCATCTATATGCAATCACTTTACCATCTTACATCAGTACACAACCAAGTCCTTGATGCGAAGCATCACTATAAATCGAAAACCTTTTTCTGCTCTTGGGTATGGCCAAAACTGGCGCCGAGGTCAGCCTTTCCTTCAGTTCATGGAATACTCCTTCATGTTTGTCCGTCCATTCATACTTCGCTTCATTTCTTGTTAGTTGTGTTAATGGCCCTGCAATTTTGGAGAATCCTTCTATGAATCTCCGATAATAACCGGCTAAACCCAGGAAAATCCTGACTTCCGTGGCATTGGTCGGCCGATTCCACTTTAGGATTGCATCAATCTTAGATGAGTCCATAACTATTCCATCCTTTGAAACATGTCCTACGAGCTTGACTTCCTGTAGCAAAAATTCACATTTACTAAACTTCATACACAAACGATTATCTCGCAGTGTCTACAAAGCAATCTGTAAATGTTTCTTGTGTTCCTCTTCCATCTTAGGGTATATAAAGATATCGTCGATGAACACAATAATAAACTAGTCTAGATATGACCTGAATACTCAATGCATCAAATCCATGAATACTACTGGAGCATTGGTCAATCCAAAAGGCATAACCAAAAACTCGTAATGTCCATATCTTGTCCTAAATGTAGTTTTTGACACGTCTTCTGGTCGAATTAACAGTTGATGATAACCCGAACGTAGATCTATCTTTGAAAAGACTGTTGATCCCTGTAATTGATCAAACAAATCATCAATCAGAAGAAGTGGATTCTTATTCTTGATCGTAACCTTGTTCAATTATCTATAATCGATACAAGGTCGGAAAGTTCCATCCTTCTTCTTCACGAAAAAGCACTGGTGCTCCCCAGGGTGACGTGCTAGGTTGAACGAATCCTATGTCTTCCAGTTCTTGCACTTGCTTCTTTAGTTCCAACATCTCAGTTGGTGCCATCCTGTACGGAGTCCTAAAAATAGGCAGCGTTCCGGTCACTAATTCTATACATAAGTCTATCTCTCCCTTTGGCGGAAGTCCAAATATATATTCTGAAATACATCTTCAAAATCTTGTATAGTAGAAATCTGAGTAATTGTGATCTCTGACCAAGTATTTCCAATCGCAGCTAGCTGACTTGTAAGAAACGCATCGCTGGAAAGATTACACTAATGAAATAAAAATTATTCTACTAATATAATTCAAATTGGCATCGTACTGGGTAAGCCAATCAATTCCTAGAATCACATCAAATTCAGACATTGACAGAGCTATCAGATCTGCCAAAAGATTTCCTACCTACCAGGGTTAGGGGACAATCTTTGCACACCTTTCCCAACTTAACGGTCACACCCAAAGGTGACACAGCATTAAGAGCCATCTTAAGGGCTTGGGGTATTAATCCCAACTCACACACAACTTTAATAGCAATAAATGAACAAGAAGCGCTCGTATCAAACAAAGCTCTAACTTGGCGATGGAAAAGTACAAGCATACCTTCAAGATTCTGCTGCTCTTCTTCATCGAAACCCGATCCTTCCAGAATGATCACATTCATCCAAACCTATCCTGGTGGTCCTTGCTGTCCTTGAGCTGATGCCCTATAATATCCACCACGTGGTGCTTAAATATTCCTTACTCATATGCCCACATTTATCATAATTATAGCAAATAACACCTGATCGATCAAAATTTTTGGGAGCTCCACAGTCCCTAGCTAGGTGTCCTGGTATCCCACAATTAAAACATCCACATATCTCTCTTCCAGGTGCAGCTAGTGGTGCCAGCAAAGGTGGCCTCTGTTGTCTGAGCTGTTAAGGTCAGGAAAAAGGCATCGGAGGTTTCCTCGCTCCATCTCAAGTACGCTTATTTCCCTATACAATTGCTTGGGGTCTCCCTCTGGGAATTCTTCGCGGCGGGGCTTGGAAATTCCTCTGCTGGAAATTCCTTGGTGGTGGGGGTCGTCTTGTTGCTTGTTTCAGGAATTTCTGCCCATCCTTCTCTAGACTTGCTGCCAATCTAACCAGCCCTTCAAACGATTGGTTGAAGTGTCCCACCATTATATGCCTTAGATGCGAGCTAAGTCCTTGATGGAACCTCTTTATCCTTTTGGGAGCTGTGTCCACCATATGTGGAGCAAAATGGGAGAGACGTTCAAACTGTATAGCATATTCTTGCACAATTCGACTACCCTGGACTAAACTTAAAAATTCCTTCTGTTGCTGATCACGCCCGTCATCAGGGAAATACATCTCTAAGAACTTACCCTTGAAAGTCTCCCATGACATCCTTCTTGAAGCTTCCAGTCCCATTATGGCTTTTTCAGACTCCCACCAATTTGCAGCATATGTGAGCTGAAACGTGGCCAAATGACGTTTCTCCTGTTCACTACAATTGATAGCCTTAAAGATTAACTCCATTTCGCTGAGCCACTGTTCTACCTTCCAAGGTTTTGTTAAACCATCAAACTTCTCAGGTCGCAACGCTCAAAAATGTTCCAGCAACTTGTCTCCAATCTGAGGTCCACCAGGATTGTTGCAGTGATTATGGGTACTTCCCAAATATTTCATACTTCTCATGAAAGCATCGAATACTCCCGTTGGATCCATCTCTGCTGGAATGGGTACTCCTTATCTATGACGATTTCCAACAACTCCAGCCATAGTGCTTTGTGTGTAGTGTACCTATAAGAGATCCATCATTAAGATGTTTGATTCGTGTCTAATATTGCATTCTTAACTTCATGATTTTACCCTTATTGGACACAAATTATCACTTATACTGGGAGATTTAACGGATAAATTATACTTTTGTTGTCCTTGTTGTTGTGTACTTTTTGTTAATAAAATCTCTTTCTTGTAGGTGTTTTGGAACCTGGGTAGAAGTTGGACCCAATCTTGTGTAAGCTTCACTAAAAGGAAGGGACAAAAAGAGCATTTCTGGGGGGCCGGATCGATCCGGGTTCTTAAGGCGGATCGATCCGCTGCTTCCCCAGGACCTGGAAACATTTTCTCGCAAGGCCGGATCGATCCGTCTTTTACACGCAGATCGTTCCGCGAGTTTTGCGGAACATTTTTGCTCCCCAATTGAAGAATTGGATCGATCCGGCTTTTTGCCTCGGATCGATCCACTGCTACAGCTTTGTCTCCCTTTTGTATTTACAAGATTGCCATTGGTTGCATATAGTATATATAGTTAGAGAGGGTTTAATTTAGGGTTAGCTTTATATTTCTTGTATTTTCTAGTTGTAAACTCTCCCTCTCTCAAATCCCCTCATCTCTCTCCACCATTACTCCTCAACTACGTATCATCTACCTTCATTTAGTGTTAGAGAGAGAAGAGTGGGTTTGTATTGAATATCTTGAAGCTTTTTGGTTGAAGAACATCTTGGGATTTTTTATGGCATTCATTATGGGTTACCCTAGTTGGTATACTTCCTCTTTCCCTCTCTTTAATATTGTTGTCATTACGATTATGAGTAGCTAGATCATGTAGGTTGGGGATCATAAACCCACCATTGGACCTAAGTGTGTTTTATTGTAGGACTCTCACAATTTGTAGCATCTTCTAGAGTTCATGGGTATATGGTTGGATGTCTTGAGACTCCACCTCCAATGTCAAGCATTGGAAGTTGTTAAATCTCTTAACTCTAACCACATACCCATGTATTGCATTAGACATCCATCTAAAATATTGGTTGACTACCACATATTTGATAGTTTGTCATAATGAAATTTTCTACTCTAGAATGTACTACAAGTATGAGAGCCATGTGTTGGTTGGTCCAAAGTGGGGGAATGCTCCCCAACCTCCATTTCTCCTTTTATAAAACCCCCAATTGTCAATTAAACTTAGCTTTACTCAAAGTTTATTTTCTCCTTTACTAAATAGTCATTGTAGTATAATCTTATACAAATTAAACCAATCTCAAAGTTGCAAAGACTCAAATTTTATTTCTTAGTTGGTTAATTGTTCCTCGCATTATAATTGGTTATTAAGAACCCAACAAGCCTTGTTGCATTGCAATCCCTGTGGACTCGACACCCTACTTCCAACATACTACGTTTTTAATAGGGTTAAATAAGAACTTGATTTTGACAACATCAAAATGGCACCGTTACCAGGGATTGAAATTGGCAACAACCTTAGGTTGCTTAGTTTCTAATTATCGTGCTTTTGCTTTTAATCTTGGTTGCTTTCTTGTTGATTGTCTATGAAGGAGTAGCCTTTAAGTGAGAATCGACAACCTCTTACAATGTCAAATCCGAGCAATGCAGGTATGACTAACCCCTTTACAGTTAATACTAATACTAGTTCTAGCAGTAGTAGTAGTGGGTCGTTTTGGCGGCCTCCGACCACCTCATCACCATCATTCACCCAAAATTCGCACAGTACCGGTTACCGAGAGCCGGTAGTTGATGCATTTTCAGATCATGCTACGTTTGCCACGGAAGGCGAAACTCCCATGGATCGATTCCGTCGGGAGCAATGGGGTCAACATAACCCCGCACCTCCACCCATGTACCCGTCGCATGCACCACCCTCTTTTCAACATCATTATCCTCCTCCACCTCCGCCAATGGATCAAACCTTCGGGAGAACAATCGGGGATTACCTTCAACCCGAGACTATGTCTTTCCGATCTTGCATAACATTCCCGTACAATGCGGGAGTGTTTCGATTCAAGCCAGGAATGATCAATATCTTACCCAATTTTCATGGGCGAGAGAACGAGGATCCCTACAAGCATATTAGGGAGTATGAAGATATATGTGGAACGTTTGAACAACAAAAATGCACACCCGAGCTCATAAGGCTCAAATTGTTCACGTTCTCACTCAAGGATAGGGCTAAAGATTGGTTAGTGACCCTACCTCCAAATTCCATAGGCTCATGGCCGGAACTCCAAAAGCAATTCTATAAGGAGTTTTTCCCCATGCACAAAACACAAGCATTGGTCAAACAAATACAAACTTTCTTCCAAGGAGAACACGAGACCTTTGCCGAGTGTTGGTTGAGATTCAAGGATCTCCTTAGGAAATGCCCGCACCATGGTTTTGACAAATTCTGTCAAATTTCCATTTGTTATGGGGGGTTACAACCCAACACTAAACAATTAAATTGAAACTATGTGTGCCGGGAGTTTCTTGACTCTTGAGGCCGAGCAAGCCGAAGCTCATCTTGAATATGTTTATGAAACTTCTCGCGGGTGGGGTACATCTAACACACATGACCGAACCTTGCCGACCACAGTAGCTCCATTGAATCATAATCTCTATCAAGTGTCAAGTGAGGCCGATCCCATTTCCGAACTCACTAGAAAAGTGGAAGCTTTGGAATCACAAAAGAGCACCATCCCTATCACTCCTCATCCGATTATTGCCCCAAACAATCCATCTCATTGTTACCTTTGTTATGACCCGGAGCACTCAACCAACGAGTGCCCCGCTCTTCCTATCCTTCAAAAACAAGCCTTGGAGCAAGCTTGTGCTCTTGGGATGAATATCAGGCCTAGGTATAATTCTTCCAAAAATGATGCCTACAATCCTCCTGGGAGGTGGAGTGCACCGGGACTTAACTACCATAGTAACAAAGGGGTAATTGTAGCTCCCCATGTTCCCCAACAATCGTATTACCCGCATCAACCACCCCCACCACCTTATGCTACTCAAAATTTTGGTCCACCCACACCTCAACCTCAAGGTCCTCCTTTCGGCCAAAATTAAGGGACACAACATCCACCACCCCCTTATGTACCCCTTCACAAGAAACACTTTGAGGATCCTAACCAGGGCTTGGCCCAAAGAATGAGCCAACTTGAGCAGTCCATACAAGCAATGCAATCATCACATACTCAATCAATGCAAGCGTTACAAGCTCAGTTGGCCCAATTGCTTCAAAACCAACAAGTCATGGACAAGGGAAAACTTCCTGCACAACCATTCCAAAATCCCAAGGGACAAACGAATGGTGCAGTCTCAAACCCCAATGGCCCCGTTGAGCACTTAAAAGGAATCACCACTCTTCAAAGTGGTAAGGTCGTGGACAACAAGGTCCAAAAGCCTCCCCAAGAACCACCAAATAGCAGTAATCTGATTGGGGAGGAGGTCGAACTTGATAGCGGGGACACTTTGATCCCGAATATGATCGACTTGGATGGGAACTTCTCTAAAGCCCCCGATTTCATGAACCAAGAATCTTTGAACCCCGTCCCACCATTCCCTCAAAGGTTAAAAAAGAAGGTCGAGAACACCAAGAATAATGAGTTTTTGGAATTATTTAATAAAGTTGAAATTAATATCCCCCTTTTAGAGGCAATTAAACAAGTTCCGGCCTATGCCAAATTCCTCAAGGATCTTTGCACCGTTAAAAGAAAGCTTAATGTCAAAAAGAGTGCCTACATGGCCGCACATGCGAGCTCCGTTATCCTTAATGAGGTTCCACCCAAATACAAGGACCCAGGTTGTCCTACTATAGCATGTGTGATTGGGCAACACCACATAGATAGAGCACTCCTTGATTTGGGTGCTAGTGTGAATCTTCTCCCATATTCGGTGTATGTCCAACTAGGCTTAGGAGAGCTTAAGGAGACCCGTGTCACCTTACTACTGGCTGATAGGTCCGTTAAGATGCCACGGGGCATTATAGAAGATGTTATCATCCAAGTGGGTATTTTCTACTATCCGGTGGACTTTATCGTGCTTGACACATAACCCGTTGTCAATGAGCAATCACAAATTCCAATCATCTTAGGGCAGCCATTCCTTGCTACTGTTAATGCATTAATTAATTGTAGGAATGGTCTCATGCGCTTAACTGTTGGAAATATGACTGTGGATGTGAATATCTTCTCACTCTTTAAGCAACCGAATCTTGACGAGGAAAATGGTGATGATATTTATGAAATCTCTCTTATTGACTCGTTGGTGCAGGATTTTTTCGATATTTCTGGTACTATAAGTGCTAATGATTCTTGCATCATTCCTTCTCTTAATCATGCATGTATTGGCGATGATAATATAGCTATTCTCGAACATATTGCAAAATGCTTAGCTATGGATAACACCCTTGTTGAATGTGATCATGAGTTTGGGAGGGAAACAGAGATGAGTGAGGGGGAAGTTGTGGTTGAGAAAGATTTGGATGTTGAAAGAACCTTAGGAGAGGCCATGTGGACCTCTAATTTTGAAAGATTACCTCCGAGGGATACTTTCCCTCTTCCATCCAATATAGTCACCCCAAAACTTGAACTCAAAACTTTGCCAAGTGAGCTCAAGTATGCCTTTTTGGGAGAGGACGAGAGTTTTCCGGTAGTAGTATCTTCCCAGCTTGACCCTTGTCAAGAAGGGAAACTGCAACCAACATAACTCATACCATTTGAACAGGCAGATAGTCTCTGCGACTACAATGTACCAAACTATTCATGTTGACTTTCTCGTACTAGCATCCTTATATTTAAGATTTACTTATTCACTGACATTAGGTTCATTATTTAATCGCGTAGTTTCGTAACATACTGAAGTCTCATTCTAATATAATAGAATAGTAATCAAAAGCTTTGATAGACATGAGACCACAATATAATTAAACATGGATAAATCACATTCTGCCAAGGTACAATCGATTGGATTGACTCAACAATCAATTGGGGAAAAATAGGTGCCAATCGATTAGTCTTAATGGTAATCGATTGGTAACCAATGGATGCCAATCGATTGGGAAAAATCACCAATTGATTGAGACAAAGTTCAATCGATTGGACAAAGTGCCAATCGATTGGTACATCTTTTTCATAGTGAACATACTAAAATTTTATCGAACTAAAAATAAGCGTTATGAATCCCTTTTTTCTTCGTATAAAACTCATAAAAACATCTAACTAAGTTGCTGTGTGGGTTTGAGAACTCACAAGTATGTGTAGGTATGGTGGTGTGCTTGAGAAGCTTGAAACATGAGCTTCAATGGTGGCACTTTATTTCCTCTCCTTTGTCCCTCTTCTCTATCTCTTTCTTTATCTTTCCTTCTTTTCTTCCTTCTGTCTTTCTTTTTCTATCTCTGGTTATGAGTGTTTGGGTGAGTGTTTGAGTGTGTATATGTGTATATATATAGGAATATAAGTGTGTATATATATATGGAGAGCTCATGATTGAAACTGACCAAACAGGTCTGGGTAAGAATTATGATCAGTATTTATAGGCAAACTTATGCATGTAGAAGTAGGTGGTGTCAAGCTCACAGAAAATGCATGGAGACCAAGTTTAGTGACTGGCAATCGATTGGGATCAGTGGCAATCAATTGGGACAAAGGCGGCTGAAGGAAATCGATTGGTAAGAGAGGCAATTGATTATATCCAAAGGATGCCAATCGATTGGTAATCCAAGGCAATCGATTGGACTACCATGCTCACCAAGATAAGTTAAAGACAAGGCATTAACATAGAAACTCATTGCATTCATGTATACGACATAATTACAGTGAAAATATGGGTATTTCAAATGGACAGTGGAATTTGGATCTTATTATACTATGGCTGTCTATGAAGGAATTCAAAATATTTTGAGCTCCCCCATACCTTCCTATAACACCCAGACTAATTTATCTTCTTGGTCCTGGACTGGAAATGTGAGATTCAGTTTAAAAGTGCTTACCTAGCTCTTATTGATGGCTTCCATCCATTTGACACTAATATCTGGAATAAATTCTAGAGATGGAAAATCCCCAATAGACAGAAAATGTTTATGTGGAAATGTATCCATGACAGGCTCCCTTCAAATTATTGTTTGCTTACTAGAAATATTATTCTTGATTCTTATTATAAATGGTGTTCCCATTGGAAAGAAGAGACTTTATATATCCTTCGTGACTGTCCTAAGGCCAAAAAACTTTGGGGAAATATCATCCCTTTAGCTATTGAAACACCTTATTCAACCATGAACCTGATCCAATGGCTAGTTCATAGAATGGATGATACTGCTAGTGCTTATAATAATTCTGGTTTTAATGATCTCCTTTTCATTGCAGGAGCCTGGAAATTTTGGAAGGCTAGAAATAACCTTATTTTCAATGACACTGTTACTTTTGATTGGGAGTTGACTAAACTCTCTCTTACCTTGGCTGAGAATATCCAAAGAGCTTTGAACAAAGGGTTATCTAATCCTACTAATAGCAACCCTGATCTAATAGCTTGGTCTCCTCCACCTGCAAAATACTATAAGCTTAACACAGATGGAAGCAGCAAATGAAACCCGAGACAAGGAAGAATTAGTGGCCTCATCTGAGATAAAAGATGAAACTGGAGATCGGGATTGTCACGCCCCGACGTAGCATAAATAAGGAAAGCGTTTAATTTCCTTTATGGACCCGTAGGTCGCGACAGTTTAAAGGATCGATTCCGTCCCAAACGTCGAACAACAATAAACAATAATCAGAGTAGAGCAATCAAAGCTTACAAATATTTTTCTAACTTATTACATATTACAGCACGAGGTCTCTAAAGGCACAAACCGCCTTAAATCAAAACAATAACTTAGTGTCTATTACAGTCATCCTTAACAGTTCAACTTAAAGCAGATGAAAGTAAATTTTGTTTCCAGCAGTTGTTCTCAATTTGCATAGTCATAACGTTCAGCCTGATCATAACCTGAAAAACCTGAACACGAATGTCCAGGATGCATCAACGTCGTCAGCTTCAAGAAGCTGGTGAGTATTAAAAACATAACTTTGAATGTAAAACATACTCATTTACCTTTTTACATTTCTCATTTAATCCAATAATAAAGCAATGAGTTCATTTTAGGAAACAAGCACAATATTATTTAAAAGATATAATTCTCGTATATGTGACCGTGTATGAGAACAATGCACCATCTCATCTTACCGACTCTTTTCTCTCGACAAAACCCAACAACCCACCATCACACACCGGTATCTTTGAAACGCTAAGATAGCCACACTTTAGCACAGGGGCCAGGGAATGTCCAGTTTGCCTCACACTTTGGTCCGAGGTACCAGGGAGTGTCCATTGCCTCACACTTTGACTACCTAATCCGCCATGCAAATACCGGAGGAACCCTCACGCAATATCGAGACTCGGGTATCAGGGAGTGTCCGTAGGCCACACTTTAGCATTACCATGGGTGCCAGGGAATGTCCAAGTTTGGCTTCACACACTTTGACGCTACCATGGTCGTCAGGGAGTGTCCAGTTTTGCCACCGTCGCATTTCAAAGACACCCTCGCCGCAATCTCAATCACAACACACTTTGGTACTCACTTACCAGGGAGTGTCCACATCACATTCTCAACCGCACTCACTATGCCACACTGACCATTACTCTTTTCCAAACTGACCAACATTCACACTCACCATGCATGTACGACTGACACCACATGTATGTCATGAAACTTTAAAACATGAGGCAATTTTCTGATTTAAGTAAACGACACGCGCACGGGAATTGATAAGTCACAATACAATGTTTTAATCGTCCAAACATAACCATTTAAGATTCTGATTTAATAAATTTCCCAAACGGGGCTTTAACAGTTCATAAAATACCACCCAAACAGTTCCTTATTACAAAACAAGCAAAATTTGAAACTGCCAAAAGTAGCGCACGCGGGCCGCTCGCGCGAGGGGTCGCTCGCACGGGCCGCTCGCGCGACCTGCCCATTTTTCCTTTTTCTTATATAAATTCTTTTTTCTACCTGGGGACGCAAGGATCGCGCGCGCGGGTCGCTCGCGCGGTCCACTCGCGCGACCCTCGATCGCGCGCACGAGTTGAAGCAGAGGCTTCATCTTCCTCGTTAGATTGCTCTGTTTTCATATTTCAGGGGTCTTTTTGACCCATTTTCAGATCCAACAATTCATAGGACATGTAATATATGATTCTCTTTAGTTTTTCACAAGGATTATGAATATGTAATCAATTTAACATGAAACAAACTATAGTTCTCAATTTTTGTGAAAAATTAAAAGTTGTCAAAACTTAATTTCTTATATACTTTTTCCTATGAATAAATTAGGCCTCAAAACTTTAAACATAGTCTATATATACCATAATCTTTCATTATTATCCATGAAAACAGATTTTGGTTGAAGTTTAAAAAATCTTGATTTCAAGCTATGGAAGTTCAAACGTAAAATCAACCATGGTGATTTACAAACTTAACAAATACACAGCAAATAAACATGAAATTACATTCCAAGTGAGTTAGTAATACTCACTGTGATTAAGAGTAGAAGGAATTGTTGAGAAAGAATAACAAGCTAGAATTTCAAACCCAAGCTTTGGCTATGAGGATTAAGAGTTTCTCTCTCTACAAATTTTCTGTAATTGTGAACTCTCAGACTCTCTCTTTTATCTCTGAATTTCTTTGGTTTCAAAAGAGTAGAATGTGTGTGAGAGTGCAAGGGTGTGAGTTATATAGATGATAAGGGGTGGGACTTGGCCACCAAGAAAAACCTCCTACACACCACAATTCTCAGCTCCTATACATAAGGAATACACATACGTACACCAGGATTGAACTCTACAGATGCATTAAGGGTCAATTATAGACTTGTAGGGGGCAACAACAAGTGTTTGGGAACTTAAGGCACAACTAATACATAACATAATAGTACAACCAAACAATGTTCCAACAAGTTGACTCAAAATCACTTATGGTGTTTGGCAATTTAACTTATAGTACTAAATTAATATACACACAAAATGCATTCCCAAACAAGCCTCTATCAAATGATTAGTTACCATAAATGGCAATAAAGTACAAGTCATTTCACACTTTACGTCAATTCCAAACTCTGTGAATTTCAACAAGGCACGGACAGTTTTGGATATAAACTGGTATTTTTGTGACACGGTGTTCACCACAAAAATACAGAAAATTCATTTTAACGTAAGAAATGATTTTCTGATTTTTATAAAAAATACTGATTGAGTTAAAAACAAACAATTCCACCGTTTTGAAATACAGTTTTGAAATTCAACACAGGTGTCACTAAAGATTACATAATTGCAGTCTGACCCCAAAATTTCCAATAATAATTAAGTCAAGAATTAAGAATTAACATGTGAGAATTAAAATTAAAATGAAAGCAATAATACAAATTGAATTTAAATATGACATTGCAATTAAATGTTTATGAATTTTCAGGTTGTTACAGGAATACTATGGATACATCGCCAATTGCACTTGTTTGCATGCGGAACTTGAAAGTATCAGACAAGGGCTCACTGTACAAAAAAATGAACGGACTCTAAGGGATAAAGGTAGATACTGACTCCATGGATGCCTGCCACCTCATCTTGGCTAATGATAATCGTCACCCGCTCAGGGTTCTTATTAAAGACTGCTACTTCCTGCTTAATTTTTGTAAAGGAACTGTTAACCATATAAGACATGAAGGCAATCAGTGTATTGATATCTTAGCTAATATAGGGGCCAATCATCTTAACCATCTTGTTTTGCTTGAAGCCCCTTCTAGGGAACTTTGTATGCCACTCTTGGCAGATTTGGTGGGAACAAGTTTCCCTCGTGGTAGTTAATTTTTGATTTCCTTTTGCACCAAAAAAAAAAAGAACAAACTAACATGAGGAGCACACTAAAAAAAATATTTTATTTAGTCTTCATAAGACCCAATTTGTCACAGCCCGGTCCCACAATAGCGGAACCGGAGCCTGTGGCACGCCACCGAGGCTAAACCAATTCATTAACGTTCCCAAAAATTAGTTTGAAGAACACACGCAGCGGAATAAACAAGTCATTTTGAAAACTATTTGGCCAGTCGACTGATCCTCAGACCCAGTCGACTGATCCTGGTCCAGCAGAAAGTTGGGTTTTAAAACACCATCCAGTCGACTGCTTTCTACACCCAGTCGACTGGGGCTTCAAATTTTCAGTCGACTGATACGGTCCGGTCGACTGAAGTCCAGCCTGAACAAAATATCTTAATTGAAAGCATGATCCAGTCGACTGTGTCGAGTACCCAGTCGACTGATCCTCAAATAAAAGGTGCAGTGAGTTGCTGAAAACAGAGGCTCCAGTCGACTGTTTTCTCAACCAGTCGACTGATTTATGGCAGCTTCTCATTCTGCAGAGTTTTCTAAGTTTAAAAGCTTTTGAATTCGAACGGCAATCAAACACACACTTCCAAAAGTACTCCAAAGCAATTCTAACTGTATTAACATATTACCGAAACACAGTTACAACATGTTACTAACTATTACAACGTTTTAGATTCATTCTAACGTACCAAGTTAAACATAACTAAAAATCATAAGAATTCTTATTACAACATTCCTATTGTCCCAAAACTACAAGATTAACGTTCAAGTTGCCTTCTAAAAGAACTCTAAACCCACGTGCTCACTTCTGCGATTCCTCGCCAGCATTTATGCCTGCAATGGTTATTTGAATAACCACACATATTCGATTTGTTTAAGCTAACGCTTAGTGAATAAAACAACATATGCACATGAATGATAAACATGTCCGCATTCACATCTCTACATTTCATACTAGTCGCCGGAGACTCACGTGCCCGTCCATATTCCCAATCCGCGACTCCTCGCCAATAAGTCCACGCGAAAGGGTAAGACCCACGATTCTTCTCTTCAATCGTGCGAACTTAATGCCTATATCGGCTCCACAAAATGGCACGGTGACCACGTGCTCCTTCTGACCCAAATAAGCAACTTAACATGCTCAAATACATATCACCATGCTCGCGGTAATCAAAATATTTCATCATGCTATTGGGCCTACTTATCAATATAAATGCCCAATATGAACTACACAAGATATCTCTAAGTATTAATACATGTTATTCAAACATAACATGAATACATATCAAGAAACCATTCCAAAAACATAGTTGAATCACTCACCTCCGATTTATGCTGTTAAACTTCGATTCAAAGAAAACCCGTGTACAAAGAACGTGTAGAAGTTCGTCTAGTACAATTCCTATGAATCAAAATTCCATTTATCAACTTTTATGAAAAATTCTAGAAAATAACTTTTCGGAAAACTTGGCCAAACAAGCCCTAACATATACCAAAACGAAGCTCTTACCTCAAGGAGCTCGAATATGAAATATGGGAGAAAACAAACTGACAGAAGGTCGTCGTTTAGCGTCGCAAAGCTCTAAGCTCCCAAAATCTCCCTATGGCCTCCTTTCTTCAACTTAAGTTAAGACTTTACAAAAAAATATCTCAACCATCTCTATCTATATATAGGCAAAACTCTCGGGAATTACGTTTACCTCCCCACGAGTTTCCAAACTCCTAATTAGTCTCTGAAACTTTCTATACAGCATATTCATAGCTTTACGAGTGAAACTTCGAAATTATAAAAGTTTTCGACTAAGTTTCGTTTGGTCGCTAAAACACGAATTTCTACATGACGTTTCTGAAGTTGCTAATTAGCCTACCAAATTAATAGCGTGTTAATTCGTTCTCACTAGGATATTAAAACTAACAACAGAAATAAATTCTAAAACAGAAAATAATACAGATATTGAAATACACAGGTAAACATTTATTTCCAGATAAACATTTAAAGTATTCCTCAGTGACCGTCTCATACTCGGAGAGACGTCACAACAACAAATTCTCAATCACCACAGTTTCAAAGGGTTCTCTAATACAGACACCCAAATCAACTCGTGAGTCCAAACTCACTCAACCATGTGTCATAAGACACGCCACATCACATTATCATGCATGACAATGTAATGCAAATGCAATAACACAAATGTGGGTGTTATACAATTCAACAATCTCTTCCTATTTTTTCACAGAAGATTTTTTCATGTTTCTTATCATAATACAAGGAGTTGTTTGGGAAGTGCAAGAACTAATTTTATACTTAAAGACTACAGGAGATATCATATCACCGCATGGGAGATTAACTTCGATCTTAAGTTAATATGTCACGACCCATCCCGCTACGCGTGGAAATAGGACACATGGCACGCCACCAAGGCTTATCTAGTTCAGTTACAACACAACAATGGAATAAAACATAAGTGAAACAATGATAAGACAACTCCCAAGATTTAATAGATTAAGAAAATCATAGTTATAAAAAGTTTTTCCCATTGAAACAGTTAAAGAAACAACCCATTTTTAAAACAACAATCTAGTCGATTGTATCGAGGACCCAATCGACTGATTTGGAAATTACAGGGAGTTAGAATTTCTCATCCACCTAGTCCAGTCAACTGGCCCTCGTCCGGTCAAATGTGGGGTCCCGATCGACTGGACTCTATTCCAGCAGAATGTATGTTTTGAAACCACTTGTCAGTCGATTGGTTTCTCTACTTCAGTCGACTGCTTCCTTGAAAACTGAAAGAGATTTTCATTACATCAGTGGCTCCAGTCGACTGTGGTCCAGACCCAGTCACCTGGTTTTCCCAAAAGCTGCACAATATGTAGAATTTAAGTCTAAGGTAATCCAAACTATCGGGGATTAACTGCCTATACCAAATTCATTTCAAAGGAAAACCAGCTGTATTACAACATCTCCAAAATATAATTTACAAGACTTTTACTATGAATTATCACACTACGGATCCTTTTTGAGATTTCCAAGTTAAAACAAAACATGGTTCTAGTTATAGAAATTCATTATTACAACATGGAAATGGAGACCAAAAACATTTACAAGGACGGTCCCGTCGTCTCATCAGCCTCACTCTTCTCACTTGTTTTTCCCTTTCTTCTTTTCACTTGCAATGGAGTAAAGCTTCACTGCTGAGCTATATACTGAGTGCACAATTCTAAATATATGCTTATATGACAATTTATGCTTTAAGACATCAAAACACATCAAATTAGTCTATAGGGAGAGTGGTACGTTTCCATCTAGTAAATGAGATTGATGCCATGGAAGGCCTTCCTTTTCTATGCACCCAGTGCCTTGGTTGGGCCTTATCCCAAATCATACACAGTGCCCTGGCTGGGCCTTCCTCCAAACCAGGCACAACAACTATCGATATCACAATCCTCAAACATCGAGGAGCTTACCCCCGGATGGAATTGCACCAAACCCCACTTTGATCCACATAAATACATCACATGCTCATACAATCACAATCACGTGCTTTAATCGCAGTTTCACGTGCATAATTAATGAGCCTACTTAATACATGAATTTCGCCCGGATCCAAAATATCAAGTCGGATGTCTAAAACATATAATTTCCTATAATTCATAGGCTTAGAATTCATACCTCATGCAAATGTCCTATAACTTTGAGGAAAGTACTAGGGGACCGATTAAACGTCGAATCTCCAATCTCAAGTGATTCCTACGAGTTTATACACATTTTTTTTCCAAAATTCCAACATTAGGATTTTATAAAAACTTAGCCAAACACGTCCTAACAACTATCAAAATGAAGCTTTTACCTCAATGAGTTCAAATATGAAATTTGGTTGAAATTAAACGGGTAAAAGTCCATCGTTTTGTCTCTTGAAGCTCTAAGTCACCAAAAACTCCTAAGCCCCAATTTGATTTTGAAGATATTATAAAAATATCTTAGAGTCAACTATATATACGCACATCTTTCAAAAATTACGTTTACTTCCCCACAAGTTTTTAAAACTTCTAATTATCCCTCAAAACGTCTTACACGTCTAATTCATTATTTCACGAGTGAAAACTATAAATTATACTCCCTCCATCCCATTTTGAGAGTCCATTATTCCATTTTGGGATGTCCCAAAATAGTGTCCACTTTCCTTAAATTGATGTACAATTTTTACTTACTTTCCAAAATTATCCCTCCTTGAAATCTACACCAAGACAAAACTAAAAAAATTTGAGAGTCCATTATTCCATTTTGGGATGTCCCAAAATAGTGTCCACTTTCCTTAAATTGATGTACAATTTTTACTTACTTTCCAAAATTATCCCTCCTTGAAATCTACACCAAGACAAAACTAAAAAAGTTGTTGTAATGATTATGGGTAATTGTGGAAAGTAGGTGTAGATTCTTTTTGTCTCCTTAAAAAGTTGAGTTCCCAAAGATGGACTCACAAAATGGGACGGAAGGAGTAAAAATTTTCTACTAAGTCTCGTTTGTCACTGTAATTACGTTCCGAAAACTCTTTACGTAAAATTTCTAGATAACCTACATTTTATCTAACGTATCACTTACATTCTCACTATAACGTTTAAAGTGATCTAAATCAAGATCAAAATTATCATAAAGCATACCCAACAGGTATAATCTACTATTCACATATACCATAAATTATCAAATAATATTTTAGTCACATAAATGTCATTTAGTCATGTCAATGCCTCACGAAATTTGACATTCCCGTGTCCTCAATTGACACTCGTCGTTGACCCACAGTAAACTCATATCAATTATTAACCAACATTAATAATTCTCAACAATTTGATTATGCATTTTAAAACAAATGATTTTCTAGGACGAGTGTGACAGAATACATGTATTTTTTTTTAAAACCATTATATAACATCGGTTTTCATAAAATCGTATAGAAAATGAAAGTGATCTTATTTGGAATCACTTCTTAAACACACGTTTTGGTCCAAACATGCTTCTAGATCCAAAATGCACTTCAAAGCACCCAAAACTACCATTTAGCTTTAGCGATTCTCAAGACAGATCCTCCAAGGAGAAGGTGTGGGCCATCCCCCCTCCCCCTCCTTTTTATTTATTTATTTATTTTTATTTATTATTTATTTTATTTTAAGTATCTAGGCCACATGCATACAACTTTTGTGTTTTTTTTTTATAATTAATTTCTCCATTTTTTAATTAATTTCTCTAATGTTATGGTTACCAAATTTTGAATCTCAAATGCCTCCTAAATATATGTGGCAGTAGACCTATTTAATTTTGATTTGAGGGTATTAAAGTAGTCCCACAATTATTGAGAGTGATCTCTCACTACAACATGCATTTAAGAAGCATTTAAAATATAAAATTTAAACAGCATAGAATCACAACCATGTGTGTGAATTCCCCATATAAGAGAACATTGGGCATATATTTTCTATGAGTAATACTTGAGACACAACCACGTGTGTGAATGGTTGTGTCTCAATTGACAATTAAGTAATACTCATAGAAAATATTACATCACTTTGCTTGGTTTGACTCCTCCTAAAAAAGTTGTTAACCTCCATCACTTGTGGGTCCGTGCTATTACCTAAACATGATGCAGGAACCAAATTTGAATATTAGTGAATTCTTCTTAATTTTCCGTAGTGTCTCCTTTCATTGACTCATTATATCTTTCTGTTTCTGCCTAAACCCAAAAGACCATGCACCCCAACCCAGATGAACCTAAAACTAATCCTATTCGATCTATATATTCCCCATATAAGAGGACATGCTTGTATTCAACTACCAAAACTAATAAACATATAGACATTATGACGTAAAATACTTGTCTTCAACATGTAGCGGTAT
Source organism: Hydrangea macrophylla (assembly GCA_033977485.1). Classification (NCBI taxonomy): domain Eukaryota; kingdom Viridiplantae; phylum Streptophyta; class Magnoliopsida; order Cornales; family Hydrangeaceae; genus Hydrangea; species Hydrangea macrophylla. The sequence goes on from CM066997.1 coordinate 17,568,751, forward strand.
TTGCTATATATATGGACAAAAATCAGATAAAAACAAGTCCGTTAGGCTTTGGAATTTCATTTCTAAATGTTTTAATCATTTTTTTGCATGGTCTGCGTGGCCAACTTTTTGTTTATAACTTATCAAGTCTCAGATATCTCTCCATATGACCTAGAACGCCAAACACGGAAGAGGGTCTACAACAATATATGTTACCCGTAATTATTTATTTATTTATATATATATATATATATAGCAAGTAGCCCATTGGAATTTAGACTTTCACATCATTAATTGGATATGGGTAATACTATGTGCACATAAAATGTGCACACTTTAGATTTTGACCATTTATTTCGGTGGAGTTCATACCTGCACACATGGGATCCGCCAAAATGAATGACCCAGATCTTTAAGTGCACACTTTATGTACAAATTTTATGTGCATCAATCATTACTCATTAAATATATATACATGGTTTTCCCAATTTGAAGCTCTTAGCTGCAATATTCATTCATTTTGGACTGTCCAATTTCAATTTTGTCCATTTTAGGCGTTCGTTTGGATAAGATAAATTTAATGATAATGCTTTTTTGAAGTTCTAGAATTTTGAAATTTTCAACACTTGACAGCTGCAAATTGATTAATACTGCAATGCCAAGTGACCTAAAAGTTAATCACAGCTCCCATGGAACCTTAATATATTACTGGTATGAGAGATTCAGGGGGGGCAAAGAACACGGTTTAAGACTTACGTAAAAGACAGTAATTAAGACTAATCTATGTAATTTATGTATGATAGATTATTACCATCAAAATGACTAAGCATTTTTTAATTCTGTGTATTGAACTCTAAGAGCCCGTTTGAAATGCGGTGAAAATAAAGTATTTTTTATTAACAGATTTTGTGAAGGAGATTTATTAAAAAAAAAAAAAAAAAAAAAATCTCGATTAGCGGTAGATATTACTGTGAGAGTTGGAAAATTTTCAGCTTTCGCAGAAAAAAAAAAAAGATTCCAATTGCTGCTTTTAAATTTATCTTTTTCTTAGCTCTTTGAAAAACCTAATAATTTTTAAAAAGTTGTAAAAATTTAATTCCGGACTTCTAGATCAATGACGTGGGTACATCTTACATATTGGTTATAAGAGCGACTAGAATGAAAGACCTTTCTTGAACAACATGGTTGGTTTTTTAACTACTACTATGGTCTTCACATAATTAAGTAATTAAAAAAAGTTGATAAAAATAGCTAATGGCATTTTATGAATTCACGATCATTCCATAAAGTGACCTTGTCACCATAGTTTATGACCAAGTCTGAGTAATCACAGTCCAAATGAGATCAAAGAGCATATATTGTCCCTATAATTAGTTCCTAACTGCAAATACAAAAACTTTAGAAAATGTGTCCTTAAAACGTTGTTTGGTTTTTTTGGATATAGTGAAGCAAATGACAAGAAACCATGAAGAATAATATTCGTTGTTTGGCTAATAATCAGGGCGACCTCCAGTATTTGAAAGCTCGGGACGAACTACTAAAAGGGATGCCCGTATACGGGAGTTTGAAGACAGTTCGCCCGAGGCGATTTTTTTGGGGTCTACTTATAATATGAGTTTATTTCTAAAACTAAAAAAAAAAATTAATAATAATACACTAAAAGTGTAATTTTCAAAATTCTAGGGGCCTTGGCTTTTGAGTTTTATACACATGTATATCAATATATATGTAGTTGATAGCACTAAATTGGGCATTGGGCACCGTTGGAGGCCTAAACATGATTGAGGGGGGTCTAAATGTAAAATACTAAAAAAAATCTCAAAGTAAAAATATAATTATAAAAATTTCATTTAATAAACTTTGATGGGCCAGGACAGGTGCCCTTCTCGGCCCCTTGGGCCAGCCCTACTAATTAGTAAAGCCATTGAGAAAATAGGAAGACATTTAAAAAAATAAATAAATAAATAAGGTAAAAACAAATTAAAATGTTTGAATTTTATGAATCGTTAATTCCATTTCCCTTTCCCTTGCTTTAGTATTGAGTTGATATTTATAAATTTTTTATTTTCGTTTTATTCAAGCATGAAACCAAATATAAAAACTTACGATTTGGTTCCTAAATATGGATTTAATATAGATTTAGTCCATCCAATTTTGTATGAATAGAAATTAATCCTTTATATCACAAAATCTTAAGATTTAGTCATTTTTCCCAAAATTTTAAGTAATTTTTGGACGTATATACCCTTGATTTATTTTATAAGTTGATTTTTAATAGATATGTTTTGTTATATTTAGATATATATATATATATATATATAAGGTAACTGCAACCTAAATTTAGAAGTTATGGATTTGTGAAATTATAGTTGCTAAAATCATGGAGTTGCCTAAATTTGTGGTCTCCTATTTTAACTAAAATTCGTTAAAACGAAAGAATCGTGTGCATGTCAATTGTTTACATTTTTTTTCTTGTTATCCATTACTATCTTATTAGTTTGATATGCTTTGATAAAATCATGCCTATTTTTTTGTTTTTAATAAAAAAATAAAAATAAAAATTTCTCACTTCGTCAGTTTTATATTAGAAAATTTCTCACCGTTTGACAAATTTTAACAATCATACAGCAGAGTGTGAGAAATTTCTCACTCTGACTATAGAAGAAATTTCTCAATTTTATGATTTTTCATGTTCATAGTCTAAGTACAAGGAATCATGTGCATTATTAAATCATTGAATTTTTTACATATCATATCGATTTGTTGAGTTCTTAGTAATGGTGAAAATTTCTTATTTTTTTAATGTGAAAATTATTACGATAAAGTGAGAAGTTCATATAACAGAATGTAAGAAATTCTCACTAAAGATCAGAAAATGAAAAATTCATATAACAAAAAGGGATAAATTCGTACATACAACAAAAATTTCACACTTTAGTCACAGAAATACTATAAGTGAGAAGTACCCATTGTTAACCCAAGTACAGACATATAAACATAGAGTATTTAGTGAGAATTTTCTCACCTTTTTGTTTGGTTCATTTTCAAAAAGAAATTTTTCACATTTTTTTGCAAGGTGTTACAAATACAGAGTTTTGGAATAACAACAAAAAAATTACAATTGATAGGAAGAAGGAAAAAAAAAAAAAGAAGGCAAGCACTATTTGGGAAGCATTCGTCAAAGTATGTCACGGCGGCGTGTGCTTTGTCAGAGCATGTCTCGTCTGCGATGGAGGTTTATCGATCGTGCAGAGACTGTCATCAATAGTGGGGCGACAACAATCGATAGTGCAAAGTCGGCACTTGGTGGGGACGTTGATGCATGGTTGATCGTGATCCGATGGATGTGTGTGTTGAGGGAGAGAGAAAAACTTGAGGGAGACGATCTGTAACTTGATCGTTGTGTGTTGTGGGAGACTATCTATAACTTGAGAGAGAGAGAGAGAGAGAGAGAGAGAGAGAGAGAGAGAGAGATATTTGGACGAAGAAGTCATTTGTGACACCGGAATAACAATTACCACACACACACATATATATATATGGATATATATATATATATATATTTCTATAATATGGGAGTATTTTGGTCATCAAAATAAGTGAGAAACTTATTCTTAAGATGTGTTATATTAGGAACCAATTTCTAAAAAGGATGGCAATAATGGAGTACATATTAAGTATCCCCAAATATTATGGAGAATACTAAAGAAATAGATTTCCTTCTTAAATTTCTCTTTTTCTTCTAAAAATCTAAAATCCAAAACCCAAACAGAGCCTTGACAAATAAATTGATTGGCCCTTTTCATTGTGTGATTTGATGTACTTACCAGTTGGTCACTAAATAGTGGAGTAATTAACCAAATGGAGTTGCTGTTCCATCAAATGTGAAAGCAAGTAAAAAGAAGTCCAACAATAGCATGTGATCTAATCTTGTAGATAAAGAGTTGAATCTTCATAGCCGTTTTGAATTTTCTCAAAACAGGTTAAAGACACGTCTTTGAACCACCATTACCTTGTTTTCTTTCTCTCTCTCCTTTCGGTAGTAAAAGAGTGAGGAGCCAAGGGATCGAAAGAATTCCTTATTTGATAGCATATATGGAGGAGAGGAGAAAAGTAAAAAAAAAAAATCTTTAACTTAAACTAATTTTATTTTTAAAATATTTAGACATGTTTTTAATTAAGATAGAAAGAGAGTGTTGAGAGAGAATGGAGGTAAATGTGTTGTAATTTGTAGTCCAAATTGGGTGTTTTTCAAAACCAAACTCTCTCTCTCTACATCTCTCTAGTTGGTGTGGTATTGGGTAAAAGTGTGATTGAGACCCTTGTCCCACATTGCTTAGGAAGAGGGAGTTGAGAGGCTTAATATAAGTTTTCTCAATATGAATTTAGTAATAAGTTGGAACATGTGGGCTCTCACGCACATATGAGCCAAGTCCAAGCAAATTTCAAATTCAATAGAAATTTGGGTTTCGATTTGAAAATCGCTTAACCGGGCACGTACATCTTACTCGCGCGCAGGGGGGTGCAAATTCCGGACTCCAAGCCTCGCGGGCTCTCACGGTTGGACCATCCTTTTACAAATTAAATGATTTTTATTCGGGTCTATGTGGCTATAAATTTGTGGGTCATTCTCTTTGAGAATAGACAGCAATACAATATGCTTCTTCTCTGTTCTTCTCTCTAGGAAAGTGGTGAAGAGTGGATACAAATTTAGCTCTTTCGATGATGATAGACATCAAGAGGGAATGTGTCATCGTCATCAAGGTCATTCCTTTTATATTATAATATAATAGGGTCTGCTAGCCATAGCTCACTGATATGGATCAAAATTTATGATCAGTCCACACGTTTTTATCTTTTCATGCCAAAAGTCTTTGAATTTTTTTTTGGACCAAAATGACCCTAAAAATGCTATTAATGTGTGTTTCTCTCCATAATTTCAGTGACTAACCTATACACTCCCCCAAATAGTTTTTTTTTTTTTTATCTCTAGAATGCCATAATTTTCAAATTAGAAATCAGTTTTCGATAAAAATTATATATCTGTGATCTAGAAAAAAAGATCTACAAAACAAGATGCATAATGACTTTTAATTCTTCAAAAAAAAAAAATTAAAAGATTTTTTAGCTTAAAAACAGATATCGAAAAATGCTTTTTGTAAGATCGACTTTTCCATTGTGTAAATCTCAAAAAATTATCCCAAATAAAAAAAATCATCCAAAACGGTCAAAGAATCGCAAAGTTATGGTCATTTTAACAGATGATACTGTCTTTATAGTGTTGCCCAAGTAAAGACAATGACATTTTCTTCAAATCGACCAGATAATAGCAAAATTATGGTCAATTTATAGATGTTACTGCCTTTACAATACTACCCAGGGTAAAGACATTAACATATCATCAAATGCAAAACATTTTTTCAAAGATAGTAAGATGTCACTGTCACAAAAAATCACAAAATTATAACCAATTTTCAGATATTATTGCCTTTACGTTACTACTCAAGTAAAAATAGTAACATATCGTCAAAAGTTAGTGACTGCTCTTGGATTACAGTCCCTATTAGGGACTGCTAATTAATTCTCCCTATATAATATTTATATATAGATAGATAATAGTAAAATGTCTACTATTTCAATTTTTCCTACCTTGTACTACTTACTTTACTGGAAGAAAAAAAAAGGAGGAAAAAGGCTGGCTTACTTTTCCAAGGACACCTTTTCCACCCCCCTCCATTTTCTTCCTTCAAATTTTCCAGCCCGCCTCTACTAAACATAGCATAAGATTTGCATGATTTTTCTCATTTCCAATTCGCCCCTCAATGCCTAAATTTCTCAATACTATCGTTATTCAGTTGTTCTATTCACTTAGCTTAAGAGAAAAGGAACATATTTTATGAATGTAAAAAACTTTGTACATTTTGAGTGATGTTTATCCTTGAGAACTTACTTTACCAACCAATGCAACATTTCAATGAAAAATTTTAGCCTAAAACGCGTACGTACATGTACGTTTCAAGAATAATGGTTAAACTTAAGGATGCTACACTAATAGCGACAAAAATTGTGGCTATTTTGATTTAAAGTGTAAGGGGAATAAAAAGTATGAATAATGTGTGCATCTCAAATTTAAATCCCGAAATTTGGTTCTTAAATATTCTAACCGATTTATGATATATTGTGGTAGTGATCGGTGGTATAATTGATAAAATATTTAAAAATTAAATTTAAAAATCATAACACGTATTCTAAAAATACATAGAAAGAATCTCCATTGCATTCATCAAATGACCCAACCAAACTGTAAAGCACCGTCAGTAGCATTTAACATTAAAAATACAACACAAAAAAAATTTAATATTGGTAAGAAAGTGTGAACCCAAAAAGTGCATAAGTTCGAAACAGCACGATAGGTTTGGCCAATGTGACCTAGAGGCGGGCCTCGTATAAGTGAACTGCAAGCCCGATGACAGTTTTAGAATAAACAGTTCCATCGGACTATCCAATATCATCGGACTACCTCTTTCATTGAGCTCTTAAAGCTTCCTAAAGAAGCATTGCACAGGTTCCAGTGAGTAGATGTCTCTAAAAGGTGAAAGACATCCCTAAAAGCTGTCAGTACTCATGATGAAAAGGCAAATTCCAAGACAGATAGAAGAGAAACTTCAACCAATGAGAGATAAGGGAAGTTATGAGGCAGCCAGTGTAGTCGAAGCACATTGGACATTGTTCCCCAAATTCATTCAACCTAAATCGTCAAAAGCAAGTGCTTCTCCCTTATCAATACAAGTCATACCCTTAGAAGGAGATGACCCTGCATCTCAAACAAAACTACAAAAAAAAAAAAAAAAAAACAACCAAACACAGTACTCTTCACAAAGCATTCCCTTTGTTATTTCACCTTGTATAACTTAGTTTAGTTCACAAATTGTTCCCAAGTTCTTACATATTAATATTAGTCCCAAGTTTTTATCATCAAAATGTCTCTTCTAGTCAAGGTATTCTGATCGACCTTAAACTTGTTGATTTGTTTGGTGTTTCATTTACATCTTTGTAACACAATTTGACTTGTATGCTTCAATACTGTCAAAGAACCTACAACTAGGGTACTTTTCTACTAATTTTTAACAATCCCAACATGATAAAAGTTAAATCGTGCATCACTCACACAAAATATTAGGAAAACCTACGTTTGCCTACACACACACACACACACACACACACACACACACACACAAAAATCAAGTTGCAAACAACTTTGGCACACCCGAAGCAAAATAATAAGAGCGGACAAAAAGTTCAACATCAAGTTAGTTTGATAAAGAATTAGTTTTATAAATATTTTACGTTGAACACAGACTCTCATGGCCACGACCTCCATCAAATACTTGAATTTGTGACATTAGTTCACATGTGAACTACATAACTGCTTTTACAACTCTTTAAACAGTCCTAAATTTGACCTAAACATGCTTGCCATTGTTTGGTGCACTTTGACAAAATGATAGTTAGAAAAAAAGAAAAGAAAAAGAAAGACGCTCTGAAAGTTACGAAATATATACGTTGTTTTAAGAAAACAGGATGAGGGATAACAGAGGGGAAAGAAAAATAAGATGGAAAATTAGTCTCATTCGTGAGGTAAGTGAATTAGTGTTTCATCCGGTTTTTCTTTCCCCTCTCTTTTCCCTCACCAAATCTATGAACCAAACAAACCCTAAAAGAAATGACCGCGTAGAAAGAAACATTATGGAAATTCGTTTATATGACCTCATTCAACTCAATGAATTTTCAGCTTGAGATACTTTTAATAGTTGTGAATGTGGCCAATATGATACAAGTGGAATGCAAAATTTATACCTCTTTAGCATATAAAGCCTCTCCTTTTAACAAAATATTAAAAGTTTCACACTTCATTTAATTTTATAGAGAGGTAGAGTAATGATTTGGTTACAAACATTCCACAAACAAATTACACTAATATTAGTGGTAGACTATCATGTGGCAGAGTTGAGTAAAGATTTGGGCACAAACATTCACAAACAAATTACATAACATTAGTGGGAAACTGCCATGTGACAGAGTTGATAAAAATTTCACACAAATTTAACTGTGCCACATGGCAGTCTCCCACTAGTGTTAGTGTAATTTGTTTGTGGAATGTTTGTGCCCAAAGAGTAATGTTAGACCCACACAAAATTCCACACAAAAATCACACAAAATAATCTTGGCCCTTGATTCTGGTGAATCTCATGTTGGACCCATGTGTTCCCCACACGAGGCACAATGAAATTAAAGGCCATGATTGTTTTGTGTGGATTTTTGTGTGGGTTTGTTGGTGCCCAAATCTTTACTCTTGGATAGGGGTGGCAATAATCATCCGCACCTACAAACCCGCCCGTACCCACCCGTAAATTATGGCTGAGGGTTAGTAATTTTTTTTGCGAGGGTCGAAAATGGGTTGCCAATCTGAAATACATTACTTTAGCGGGTTTCGTCAGATTGGATATGGGTACCCAATAGATCAATGTTAAAGTGTATTGTAGAGTTACTTTTCACAATCTCTTATTCTCTCACCCAAGCAGTCAAGCTCAATCTCTCTATTGGAACATCGCTCTCTCTCTCTCTCTCTCTCTCCACGTAGTTTCTCTCTCAATCAATTGATCGATCTCACTCTGCAACCTCTATCCTGTGGCGTAACTCTCTCTCGATCTCACTATGCAACCTAGCTTGCTCTCTCTCTCGATCTCGATCTCGATCTCAATCTCTATCTCTCTTGAGCCTTAGAAGATCGAAGTCAATCATCAACGTCGCCACCGATAATTAAAGGTTTTCCAAAAATTTGAGTTTCTCTCTCTACCGTAACTGCGTTTCTTCAACTGAAATCCTAATTTTCAGTTCTAGTGTTTGCCCAATTCCAAATATATATACATATATATAGGGAATTATATATATATGGGTCTAATGCCAAATTGTTGGGTTTAAGAATATGCATCAAAATTATGATGGTGATGTGATAGAATTTGTGAAATTGGTGGTTGAACTTGAAGTTGCAAATAGTATAATTTGTTAAGTTAGAGTTGTGACTTATTGGTAGGGAATCAGGGATGTCACCGGAGGAGGAGGAGAGAGAGAGTACTATTTGTATTTGGGAAAAAAAATCCAAAAAGAAAAGAAAGAAAATAAAAAATGCACCCCCCCCCCCCCCCCCCCCCCCCCCCCATCCCCGCAAAAAAAAAAAAGGGGGGGGTTTGACTCGACCCGCCAAATTTTGACCCGAGAAAAACGAGTCAATAACCCATTTCTTACCCGACCCGCATCTAACCCGCCCAAAACCAACCCAACCTGCCCATTTGTCACCCCTACTTTGGAGTATCAAATAAACATTGTTATTATCCCGTAGGACATCAGTAGGCCCTACTTTGCTTGGAAGGGCTTTATTGGGCCAAAATTTGGGCCGAGTAGTTGATCTCACATGAACTTTCAAGCCTAAATTTAAAAGGTTAGATTTGCTTCTTCGTCTTTTTATTTTATTTTATATGTTGTGTTTGGAAATCCCATAACACAAGAGGTGAACCCGCAGGGAAAGTTAAATAAAAAGATTATTCTAGAAATTTGGGTGTTTATTTATTTATTTATTAAATGGGATTTTGTGAAGCTGGTAAAGAGGTGTACGTACATGTATGTGTATGTGTATGTGTGCTTTAATACAAGCAGGGGCGTAGCCACATGGTACCCACTCAACTTTTAAAGTTAGGGAAAAAAATTTAGTACATGTGACATTTTAGTCAAAATGTAGTCTAGTCCACCATAATAACAATTTTGTATGTAATATTATAGCTCAAACCCACCCTAATATTTCATATCAAACTTTATTATATCCATTCTCATTTCGGCCCAACCCAATTGAGTGTTCTAAATTCAAATTATAGTTAAACCCACCTAATATTTGACACCATGCATAATTGCCGATGTGTTATTCTAGCCCAAGACCATCCTAATTTAAACCTTGTTATGTCTATTCTCATTTCAGCCAAACCCAATTAAGTGTTCCAAACCCAATTTGACACCATACCATGTGTGTGTGTGTGTGTGTGTGTGTGTGTGTGTTTGTTGTTGGATAGATGACACGATACCTTCTTAATTCAAATAGTTTGTATTTATCTATCCTTATATATTTATCTCATTATAAGAAAATGTATACATCTAACTATATTAAAAGAAGAGGTTCTTTTTACTGTTCATCACTGTTCATTGAGCAACGGTGTTACTATTTTGCCCTTGTGTATATTTTGCTAGGCACTGACCTAATGGTAGTTGGTGTTTGGGGTGCTTCCAACTCGTTTTTGGATTCTCATTTCTTCTTCCACGTATCTGCAACTCTCTTTGTTGGCTTCTCTTTCTTCTTCCATGTATCTACATCCATCAATTCATTTGCTCTAGCCTCTACCCCCTCGTAAGAATTGTTATCCCTTACTTGACCCATTATTCTACACAACGATTGAGAGCTTTGGCGTCAGAGACGAAATTAGGGTTTTCAAAACTCAGGAAATGTGAAGGAAAATACAAGGAAGAGTGCGTAGAAGAGAGATGGAAAAGATTTGGAGTACATATCATATGGACTGGACCTTGAGTTGATATCAGTTGGGATGCAGGTACTGTAGATGAAGAATGGCTTGGTCTGACTACTACGACATAGAGGATGGTCTCTGGTGCATTAATTAGTACATTTTTAGGTTTATTTTTATAACATCCGGGTACGGGTTTATCATAATTCATTTCATTTGTCATGTATGATAATGTGATGTGATGTGTATTGTGGCACATGTGTGAGTGAGTTGTAACTCACGAGTCGAATTAGGTGTCTATGTAAGAGAACCTCTGAGATAGTGCAGAATGGATGTTTGGACGTTGTGAAGTCTCTCCGAAATTGAGACGGTCATTGTGGAAAACCCTAAATGTTTATCTGAAAATAAATGTTTACTTGTGTATTTCACCATCTGTATTATTATGTGGTTTAGAATTTATTTCAGACATTAATTTTAGTATCCTTGTGAGTACGAATTACATGCTACATAGTTGGTAAGCTAATTAGTAATTTCGTAAAACCATGTGGGACCGTGCATTAGCAACCAAACGGAACTTAATGAAAAACTAGTAAAGTTAAATATTTACTACTAAGGGGGTGCTAAATCGAAGGTTTAAGACCTTTGATCTTGTCAGAATCAAGATAAAAGTATTCTTTACTTTCTAAGGATCTGTACTGTAGAAGTAAAGGTCGAACCCACAGAGATTGAATTACTAAAGCATTTTAATTTTAAAACCTAAACCTAGTTAATTAAGAAAATAGAATTTTGATTTTGATTTAAATTAAACTAAGAACAGTGAAAATAAATCTAAACTATGAAAGCAATTAAAAGTTATTTTAAATGATATTTAAAGTGAATAGGATTGCCAATCCACCACTAGCTTTGTAATAAGGGTATCTATGCATTCAATTAGCTTATTACATTGGATGATAATTGGGAATTGTAGCTACAAGCCCAATTCCTCCTTCAAGAAGATAACTACAATTCAAGCATCGACATAATTCATCTTCGGTTGGCACAGAGTGTCTCACACTAAACTAGGGTTGCGGCATACTCCGTCTTCCCTAGGCATGAACTATTCAACTACTTGATATTGTAATTCAATTAAGCACCATTACATGTAAATAATCTATACAAGCACAACAAATATAGATCATTGAGCACATCACATCCAAAATAGATCTAAGACAAGAATAAACTTTGAAAGCAATGATTCAATAAATAGAAGTACGATTTTATTATAAAAAATCCTCTAAACACATAAATAACACCCTGTTACTTGGCTAGGGTTTCATTTAAACCCTAGATCTAGGTCTAAGCGACCATAGAATCGAAGATTGGCAAGAGATTAATGGAGGAGGCCATGGAAATCCTTGGTCTTTTTCTTCTTCTCCTTACTTTTCTCTCTTCAATGGCTGAAGTTTGGGTTTTATATGGATGTTTACAATGCTGTGTAACCCCAAAATTGATTTAGAATAGGATTTATATAGATTTTGGAGGGATTAGGAGGCTTTTTCTAAACCTAATCGCACTAAAAGAGCTATTTTTATGTTTCTGGACGTATACAGCCAATTCGGATCGCACATGGTTCTTCAGTACCTCGAAATACGCATTTTTGACTTTTTGAACAGGTCGCTCGCGCGGGTCGCGCGGGCCGCTCCAACGAGATGGCCTTTTTCCAGCTTTTCTCATATTTTCTCAACTTCGCGCACCAATTGTAGAATTGCGATAACTTTTGACTTGGACCTCATATTGACTCACCATTTGTGGCCACGTGTCTATAACTCGAAGATCTACATTTTATATCTTTGGAATTCAAAGTATTCCTTGTCAAAAATGCAATTTACCAAGGCTGCTACTGCATTTAGCTTCTACCAGAATCAACTTTTGAGCCCAGAATGACTTCTAAAGCCACTAATCATTGGATTTTTGTGCATTTTCAAGTTAAAGCTCCAAAACCTACAAAATTTAGAATACTTATTATAAAACAACTAATAACTAAATGAAATGGGCCAAGCGTAACTTTGGGACTAGAAACGGGAACTAATCATTGCCGATCACATCCCCAAGCCTACACTTTGCTAGTCCTCGAACAAAGAAAAACATAAAAAAATAAATACTACTGTACTTAAAAACCCTAACTCACTGTCGCGAGCAACTCGATTGCATTTAGCACATGCAACAAGCCTTTTAAACCCCTAGGTGTCCCTAGTAGGGCGAGTGAAGTCTCGTGAGGGTTCTCATCAAATAAGACACCCACAACCATCTTTATTTTACTATACATTTAAAAAAAATTATTTAAAAACGAAAAACATAAAATTCAATATTCCTTATCATAACAATGATTTGAAATAGAATAACGAACAAAAAGAAATGGAATCAAACATCCACCTATGTCATGAAAAACAATTCCAAGCACATGCATCATATAAATCAATAGAGTTTCTCATAAAATTGCATGTGTGTGATGTGGTAGTCAAATGAACACGCGCATGTCATGAACTTGGAATATAACTCGGATCACCATCCAACTATGCTTTGACTTCAAATCTCACGTCGTTGATTACACTCTCAAATGAAACAGTCAGAAACAAGTGTAATTTCTCAGGTATATGCGAGCCTACGAAATATGTTTTCAAAACGAGAAATACTCACATATGACTCAAAAAAGATGCATGACACGAAAGAAAAGTAGTCTAATGGATAGGACACCAACAGTCAAGAAAAATTAATCGTTACCATGGTTTAATCCCCCTCCCATCATTAACATATCGAAACCTCGTTTCCCAAGATCAAATAGGACTTTTTAAAGGTTGTAATGTGGCTCAGGCAATGAAAAAGGATAGAAAGGATTCATTAAGTAGTTTTAGAGTGGCGTTGTAAGGCATATTCGATTTCTTTCATCATCTCTTCTACCAACTTTCATCTTTTCATATTTTTTTTAAATTTCCTTCATCTTCTTTTTCTTCTCTTCTTCTTTTAATTTTTTTTCTTTCTTTTCTTCTTTCAACCTTTTTTTTTCTCTTCCCTTTCGTTGCTTTTGAAACAAATATTCATTGAATACCAAGACAACTACCCAAAACATCATCTTGTTTTCTTCTTCTTCTCAATTGACACACTGCCTTATGACCACTAAAAGTTGATCAATCTTTCAGTGGTGAACTCCAAGTTGACCAAGTTGGAGCAAAAAAAGGATTATGGTGATTAAATAAAGAGAGACACTTTGAGGCTTAAAGGGGCGTACTAAGGAAATTTTATCATTTTATCTGGATAGGTCAAATGGTAAGAATGATGAAAAACAAAGAGGGCCTAAAATCACATCCTAGGGTGATACAGTTCTTCAACGTCTACGACAGAATATTATTTAGCATGGTAGCAAATATTTTAACTTAACTATCAACCAAAACAAGAATAATGAGACTAAACAACGAGTTAATGCACTATTTCAATGAAATTTGACAAACACACAATGTATTCATAACCCTCTATAAAGAAAAGAATGGCTCAATAGCTCACTGGGTTTAGTCTCCACCATGTGTTATTTAGAAATTCAAATCATATTATAGTTCACATCAAACATGCATCCATTTGATTACGTGCAGTACATAGCTTTATGTGCAAATCTATGATATAAAACTACGATTCGAACGATACATAACTTAAAACGTCGCATCATGACTTTAGCAACTATTTAACCACATCTTCTCATGTTTACCATTCTATAACAATCCAAGTTACATAACAAGAAGTATCGACTCGAGATTACAAAAACGTCGGTAACATTGTTTATTTAAGCACAAGTATCAAAAAATTTGAAAAATTGGTGCATAATAATGTTCATATGAGTGCATACCCCCAAACCTAAACATTGCATTGTCCCCAATGAAACAATAAAATGAAAGAGAGGAGAGTACATAAGGAAGGAACGACATTACCTCGATCTCGGCAATCACAAACCAGGTAAACGTATATGAATATGGCGATAAAGTTCAATTGCTCCAAATGGAGACACTAATTCACCTATCAATACTCGACAGAGGAAAATAACAAAATAACAATGATATATGTAATGCAGACCAGAACGTCCTTGTTAAGAAACTAACCTAAAATCAAAAGACTTAACGAAAGTCAGAAAGAACAAGCATAAACTGAACTAACAAAACAAAGAAAGACTCAATCTAAAAAGGACCTAAGAGAGCAAACAGAAAAGAATAAACACATAAACAAGGTTTGGGAGAAAGAAGAAGAAGCAAAAGAGAAAAAACACAAAAAAAAATTCCCCCTCGCGCGAGTGGGCAGCGCAAGCGACCTTTGCTTGCGCAAGTCCTTCCGGGAGGTGAATCTGAGGCTTGTTGTCAAGATTCAAAAAAAAATATTTTCTAAGTCAACAGATTGCGCGAGCGGGTCGCTCGGGCGATAGGCCCTCGCCCGCGCGATTTGTAGCGCGACATGAATCTGAGGGTATGTATAAAAAGTTTGGAAAAATTTTCTCTAAGGTAAAATCTCACACAAGCGGGCCCCGCGTGCGACATGTTATCTTTTTCTTTTCTCTTCTTATCAATGTAAATAAGTTCAAAATAAATTGACCATGACCCCCAAACCTGTCCAAAACGATCAAAACTAACTCAAAACTGACCAAAGAGTGTACAAAAATGAGAAAACAGAACGATAAAAGCTTGGGTTGCCTCCCAAGAAGTGCTGTCTTTCACGTCTTCAGCTAGACCGTTCTAGCTCAAGACTTATGGAGATCGTAACTCAGACTTTGTACCCTTGAAGACATTAGGGAGACTCGGATGGAAAACAGAAATAATGTCATTATTTTTTAACTCGATCAACGGTTCTCCCTGATCATGTTCAAATTGATTTCTCAGTTTCTGAGTAAATTCATCATTAGGATCCGGGTTATTAGGATTTTTCTATTGATTGTGCATTATCATCTTCCCTTTATTCATGTTTATTACGTTATTGGGCCCATTAGCTTGTCTAACCTCACTCTCTACCATACATGGGTAATCCTCATCATTGGGAGGTTGATCGACGGCATTGAATACATTTAATTTTAGGTTCATGTTGCCAAATGACACCTTCATCACCCTCGTTCGACAGTTGACTCGAGCGTTGGCTGTGGCTAAGAATGGATGACCAAGAATGACAGGAGTGTGTTTCCTAGCACTAGCATCGGTTCAGTGTCAAGGACCATGAAATTGATAGGATAATAACATTTATCAACTTGTATCAAAATGCCCTCGATGATTCCTTTAGGCATTTTAACAAAATGATCCGCTAATTATATGGTAGCGACCGTGGGTTTAAGTTCACCCAATCCTAGTTATTTGTAAATCATGCATGGCAGCAGATTCATACTCGCACCTAGGTCAATGAGAGCCCGATGGATTAAAGTGTCACCTATATGACAAGAAATGGTTGGTGTTCCAAGATCTTTATATTTTGGAGGAGCGTGTTGGATGATCGAACTTACTTTTTCTGTGAGGAAGACCTTTTTTGGAGTATGACTACGCAACTTGCGCTTTTGAGTGCATAGGTCTTTAAGGCACTTAGCATAAGCGGGAGTTTGTTTTATAGCATTGAGAAATGGAATATTTATTTTAACTTGTTTAAATACCTCGAGTATATCTTCAAATTTTGACCATTTCTTTGAAAAATGTGACGGTTCCTCAATGTTTGGTGGGAAAGGCAGTTTTGGAACATAATTTATCGGGAGCGGTTCACTTTCTTTCCTAATTCGGCTCGTGTCCTTACCCTTCTCTTAATTTAAATTAATGTTCACATTTTTCTTACTCTCATTTGGAATTTCAACAACTTACTCTTCTCGAATAGTCATCCCAGTAGAAATGGCATTTACTTGCTCACTCGAATCCCCATTCACGTACTGTTCCTTAGGGTTTTCAATAGTTTGAGTAGGAAACTTACCCTCATTTCTACGACTCACTGCATTAGCTAGTTGTCCCATTTGGGACTCAAGCTTCGAAATGGATTGTGTGTGAGAGTGCACTATTTGTGCTTATGCTTGCACTTTCATTTCAATAGTCTTAAGGGACGCCAACACCTTTACCTCAAAAGCGTTATCCCTTGGAGGGTTAGGATTAGGAGAAGGGTGATGGTATTAACTTTGTTGAAATTGGGGTCGGTAAGTATTAGAAAAATTAGTCGTCATAGGATTATAACTATTTTATGGGAATTGTTGAATAGAGTTAATGTGTTGCCCGACAAACTCTGGGAATTGAGAGGTAGAAGGACATGAGAAGATATTATAAGAAGGTTCAAAACATAATGCACATACTTCGGAAGGAGGTGGACTGGGTATGTGGCATATCCTCATGAGTTGATCAAGTTTTCTAGATAGTTCTTGTATTTCGATTGAATGACTTGACTCGAAATGCTCCTCTAGCTTGGGTTTAGCTGGAAGACACCTCTTAGGATGTACCGACACAGCTTGATGCATCAAATTCTCACTTAATGTTTCAAAAAAATTTCATGCCTCGTCGGCGCTTTTGTGTAGGAAGGTACCCGCACAAACGGCATCGACGATATTATGAAGTGAGGGAACAAGTCCCTTGTAGAAGATCTGTACCAATTGCCACTTGGGAATTTACTGATGTGGGCAAGAGCGCAATACTTCTTTTAAATTGTTCCCAAGTGTCATAGAGCGTTTCCCCATCTTGCATCACAAAGTTCATTATAGATTTTCTTATTTGATTCGTTCTTGTGATGGGGAAAATGTTTTGTAAAAATGTGGTATGTAATGCTTCCCATATTTTAATAGTCTTTGGCTTAAGAGATTGGAGCCAATACTTAGCTTTATCCTTTAAGGAGTATGGAAAGAGACGCAATTTTAATTCATCATCAGTTAGATTTTGGATTTTCAATGTAGAGCATAGGTCTTGGAACTCTCCTAAGTGATGATAAGGATCTTCTTTAATACGGCCATGGAATGAAGGGAGTAGCGCGATGGTAGATGACTTTATCTCAAAGTGAGGTGTCGTCACCTCCGGTAATTCGATACCTACTTATGGCGTATAGGCCGTAGGAATGAAATAATCTTTAAGCGGAGGAGGTGGAGGTACATTAGGGTTATCTCCATTGTTTTGGTTATTCCCGTTGTTTCCAATGTCAGCCATTAGAATAGTTTCAGTCTTAATAGTTCTAGTTTTCCTTAAACATTTAAGAGTGATTTGAATTTTGGCCTAAAATAATGACAACGATTTCAGAGTTGATTCGTCGTCTAATATCAACCGAGCTCTAGAAGATTGGACTGAGGACCTACTGACTCTTAGGGTACGTTCAAGTTAAGGGTCGAAAGAATGTAATTCGGGTTTACTTGAACGCGTGCCAAACATAAACTAAAAAAAAACGACACCAAGATAAAGATTGACTCAAACAAATACGAAAGACAATCACATAAATAAGACAATAAGCACACAACTACTATGATGCATGAAAGTTATCTTGTAATGCAGTGATTCGCATCAAAGCCCAGCGCCCCGGGTTTCCTGGCTAATGCACATGCAAATCAACCCTAAACTAATACAAATAGTGCTTCTCAGTGCCCTAACTTACAGTGGTTTGAAACAAATTTTAAAGGAATCAATTTACTTGAGGTTTTTTTAATTGATTTGCGTAAACTCCTTTGATGTGCTAAGCTCTTCCACTCCAAAATGCTAGAATTTGATGACTCGAGAAACTACAAAACAAACGAAAAAGTTAGTGACTCAAAACAAATACGGAAAATAAGAAAAAGTAAACCTAATCTAATATTTACAGATTAACTAAACTAAGATTCTAAAACTAAAGGTAGTAATTTGCAATCCCCGGCAACGGCGCCAAAAATTGATCTTGTCAGAATCAAGATATAAAGTATGCTTTACTTTCTAAGGATTTGTAGTGTGGAAGTAAAGGTCGAACCCACAGAGATTGAATTACTAAAACACTTTAATTTTAAAACCTAAACCTAGTTAATTAAGAAAATAGAATTTTGATTTTGACTTAAATTAAACTAAGAATAGTGAAAATAAATCTAAACTATGAAAGCAATTAAAAGTTGTTTTAAACGATATTTAAAGTGAACCTAGGATTGTAAATCCACCACTAGCTTCGTAATAAGGGTATCTATGCATTTAATTAGCTTATTACATTGGATGATAATGGGAAATTGTAGCTACAAACCCAATTCCTCCTTCAAGAAGATAACTACGATTCAAGCATCAACATAATTCATCTTCGGTTGGCACGGAGTGTCTCATTCTAAACTAGGGTTGCGGCACACTCCATCTTCCCTAGGCATAAACTATTCGACTACTTGATATCACAATTCAATTAAGCACCATTACATGTAAATAATTCATACAAGCACAACAAATATAGATCATTGAGCACATCACATCCAAAATAGATTTAAGACAAGAATAAACTTTGAAAGCAATGATTTAATAAATAGAAGTACAATTTTATTATAAAAAATCCTCTAAACATGTAATCATCATCCATACATAATAAATCTAAAAGAAAACATAAATAACACCCTACTACATGGCTAGGGTTTTATTGAAACCCTAGATCTAGGTCTAAGCAGCCATAGAATCGAAGATTGGCAAGAGGTTGATGGAAGAGGCCATGAAAATCCTTAGTCTTCTTCTTCTTCTCCTTACTTTTCTCTCTTCAATGGCTGAAGTTATGGTTTTACATGGATGTGTACAATGTTGTGTAATCCCAAAATTGATCTAGAATAGGATTTATATAGATTTTGGATGGATTAGGAGGCTTTTTCTAAACCTAATCACACTAAAAGTGCTATTTTTACGTTTCTGGAAGTATTCAGCCAATTCGGATTGCACATGGCTCTTCAGTACCTCGAAATATGCATTTTTGACTTTTTGAATTGGTCGTCGGGCAGGTCGCACGAGCCGTTCCAGCGAGATGGCCTTTTTCCAGCTTTTCTCAGATTTTCTCAACTTCGCGCACCAATCATAGAATTGTGATAACTTTTGACTCGGACCTTGTATTGACTCACTGTTTATGGCCACATATCCGTAACTTGAAGATCTACATTTTATATCTCTGGAGAAATTTCTCAAATCCAAAGTATTCCCTGTCAAAAATGCGATTTACCGAGGCTGCTACCGCATTAAGCTTTCACCGGAATCAACTTTTGAGCCCAGAATGACTTCCAAAGCCACCAATTATTGGATTTTGTGCATTTTCAAGTTAAAGCTCCAAAATTTACAAAATTTATAATACTTATTAAAAAAACAACTAATAACTAAATGAAATGGCTAACAAAGCGTAACTTCAGGACTATAAACGAGAAATAATCATCGTCGATCAACCTTGAGGGGAGCTAAATGGCATTTGAAAATGTAAAACCTATGTATACTAAAGTGTGAGATTTTTTTTAGTATACAAAACTTAATTTGCTTCTAAAATGGAGGAGAGAGGAGAGAAAAAAGGGAGATTCAATCTTCGAGCTTGCGACGCATATATGCAGCGATCCGTTCGTGGACTAAATTTTTTTTCGGATCTTTGGACTCCTCGAGGTAAGGTCGTCGTTTTGATACCCATTAGAGCCTATTTGGATAAGTTTTTCGAAAAGTCATTTTCTAGAATTTTCATAAAAAGATGATAATCAAACTTTTGATCCATAGGAATTGTATTAGACGAACTTCTACACGTTCCTTGTGCTTGAGTTTTCTTTGGAGTTGAATTTAGGAGCGTTAATCGGAGGTGAGTGATTCAACTATGAGTTTTAGATTGATTTCTTGACACGTATTCATGTTGTGTATGAAAGCATGTTTCATTTCATAGCTTTATGTTGTTTAGTTCATATTGGGAGATTGTATTGAAAAGTAGGCCCAATCGTACGGTGAAATATTTTACTTATGTCAAAATCACGATGAATGTGTTTTGAGAATGTTTAGTTGATATATGAGTTAAGCGAGTGCGTGTACTATGCCATCATTATGGAGCCATTCTAGGCATGTGGTCGAACGTTTGAAGAAAAAAAATGTGGGTCTTACCTAGTCGTGTGGACTTATTGGCGAGGAGTTGCGGACTAGGAGTATGGACCATACATGTGAGACTCTGGAGACTAGTATGAAATGTAGTGATGTGAATGCGAGCATGTTTAGCATTCATGTGCATCGTTGATTTATACACTTAACGAAGCAAAATATGTGTGGTTATTCAAATAACCATTTCTGGTATTAATGCCAGCGAGGGATCAGGGAAGTGATCGTGAGATGTTGGGAGTTCACTTAGAAGGCGGCTCATCATATTTATCTCGCAGTTTTGTAAGAAACTTGTAATAGACTTGGGTAATATCCTTGTACATGTTTTAGTTTCATTTCCCAAATTTTGAAAAGATGCACTTCTGAGTAACTATAACTACGTTTTGTATTAACTTGGAAAACATGGAGTGGGTTGATTTGGTGGTAATGAATCTGAACCCTTAAGTTTGCGTTTGAAATGTTTTACTCATCGACTTTATGTTTTGATTTAATGTTTGAGGCATTTCAGGGTCGCTTGACCTTTAGGCAAAATTCTAGTGCAAAAAGGAATGTTTCCAGGGGATCTTTCGACTAGTCGAAGGGAATAGTTCAACCGGTCAAAGCGCCCTCGGCTGTGAAGGTTTGTTTCCAAGGAGTCCTTCGACCGGTCGAGCGGGACAGTTTGACCGGTCGAATTATGGTCTACATGCTTACTTTTTCTACCCCTTTCGAAAATTATTTAAATGTTTTGATTGGTTCTCAGGGTACCTTTAAGACCCTTTCAACATAAATTCATCCATTTCAAAATATAATTAAGTTCTCAAATTTATACGAATTTTACAACTCGGGGGGTATCATTTTCAAAATAGTTAAATACTCAATGTTGGTTTTAAGTTTCTTTTCTGCTACTAGAGTTGTTTAATGAATTGGATGAGCCTTGGTGGCGTGCCACATGACTTGGATTCAAGTGTGTGGATCCGGGGCGTGACATTTAGTGGTATCAGAGCAATACGTTTAGAACCTTGGGAACGAGTGACGATATATGCTGAGTGACATCGAATGGATTGTGTGATTGTGGCGATAACATTGTTATCATTGTAAAAAAATTGTTTCACATGTCAGCATCTGTTAATTGTAATGATGATATGTGCGTATATATGTATTATGGCATGGCATGCATAGTCTTTATGCATTCTTCTCATCAGGGCGAATAAGCGATATGTCATGACTGACCCGATAAGAGAGTTGTCATCGCATTCGCGTATGGATAAGGTAGTAGATATGGTAGGGAATTTGTATAGGCCGTAAGTGAACAAGACCATATGAACGATAAGGCTCCACCAGTTGAGGATCGATATATTAATGCACCACCAGTACCACGACCTCAACACACAATCACAGAACAGTTTCACAAACGGAGGCCGACTTTGTATCATAGACAAACTGACATAGACTTGGCCGACCATTGGATGGAGAGACATTTTCGTACAGCGATATGCACCGATGAGAAGAAAATTCTTTGGGCATCTGATACATTAATGGCAAAAGCATTAGATTGGTGGAACAATGTACTTGAACAAAGGAAACCAACTACGTGGGAGGCATTTAAAGAGGAATTCAACAAGTATTTCTTTTCGCGATCGGCTCAAACTCATAAACGTCAAGAGTTTGCAAGTTTAGTGCAAGGTGACCGTGGGTGAGTATGTCTCTCGTTATATGCTTTTCTACACTTTGCAAAATCTATAGCTCTGACTGACAAAGAAAAGGCTCATAAATTTGAGGAAGGCTTAGAGAGAAAAGCTGTGGTCGTGTTGACACTTTGCAACACCCAACTGTCTCTCTAGTTAAGGAAGCTACCTATATCGCTGAGAAAAGTGTCGAGTAGTATCGACAAGGGCAACAAGGAAAGAGAGCTAATAATAATAGAAGCAAAGGGCAAGGGAATGCCAAGAAACCATTCACGCAAAGTTCGGGATCATATGGGGGTAGCCAAGGAAGGAGTACCGTTATTGGAGATTCGAGACCGTTGTGCCCAACATGTAATGCGCGACACAAAGGGACTTGCCATCTGTTGAGCACATGTTATGTTTGCAAGAAAGGGTACATATCCCAGAATTATCCTCTGAATACGAATGCGACTATGTCCAACACAACCTCGAACACTAGGAGCTACAATCCATAAATGAAAGGAAAATGCTTTGAGTGTGGCCAACCAGGGCACATAGTAAAAAATTTCCCAAGTAAGAGACAACCAGGAATGAGTATCATGGCATCGAGTATGCCGAGCGGATCAACAATGGGCCAACGAATGGATAAGGGAAAAGAAGTCGAGCAACAACAAGAAAGATATTTCGTGCTCTGGTCGGGGAATACAGATGATACAATCGTATTAGGTATTCTTCCTATTTGTTCATACCCCGCATGTATACTAATGGATTCTGGTTCAACACATTCGTTGTATCATATGATTTTATTAGGCATTTAACTACTAAGTCCAAACCGCTAGGATATGACTTGTGCGTATCATTACCCATTAGTAAACCTTTTGTAACTTTTTCGGTGTTCAAGTCGTGTGAGATCAAGATAGGTGATATGGTTTTGAGCATTGATTTGATTCCATTGACAGTAAATTACTTTGATGTTATCTTGGGTATGGATTGGTTATCGGTCAATCAAGTTAAAATTGATTGTGAGTACAAGCAGGTTAGTTTCCATCTGACAGGTCAAGAAGAGTTTAACTTTAATGGCAGTGGTGTGACCGTATCGTCGAACTTGATATTGCCAATTCGAGCGAGTAAGATGTTGAGGAAAAGTTGTTCGGGTTTCCTATGTTCGATTTGTGATACACGAGCTCTTGGGCCACTTGTAGAAGATATTCCAGTAGTTTGAGAATTTTCTAATATTTTTCCCGATGAGTTACCCGATGTATTGATTGAAAGAAAACTTGAGTTCACGATTGAAGTAGTACCAAGGTCACAACTAGTATCTAGAGCACCATATCGAATGGCACCAGTAGAATTGAAAACATTAAAGGTTCAGTTACAGGAGTTGCTTGAAAAGGGTTTTTATCCGACCTAGTGTTTCGCCTTGGGGAGCTTCAGTCTTATTTGTAAAGAAGAAGGATTGGACAATGCGTATATGTATAGACTATCGAGAGTTAAATAAGTTGACATTCAAGAACAAATATTCATTATCGTGAATAGATGACTTGTTTGATCAGTTGCAAGGGGCTCAGGTATTTTCAAAGATTGACTTGAGATCTGGTTATCACCAGCTAAAGGTCAAGGAGGAAGATATTGAGAAGACAACTTTCATTACCCGATATGGTCATTTTAAATTTTTGGTTATGCCATTCGGAATGACTAATGCTCCAACAGCTTTCATGGACTTGATGTATCATGTTTTCAAGGACTATTTAGATGATTTGTTATTGTGTTCATAGATTACATCCTAATTTATTCCAAGAATTTGAAGATTATGAACACAATTTGTTCTTAGCTTTACACCGATTATGCGAGAAAAGTTTGTTAAGAAAATTGAAGAAGTATGAGTTTTTGGTTGACAGAGACTGCCTTCTTCGGACATATAGTATTAGCGAAAAGAATTTCTATAGATCCTCAGAAGATAGACGCAATTACTTATTGGTTGAGACCGACGAATGTGACGGAGATTCGAAGTTTCCTAGGATTAGCTGGTTATTATCGGAAGTTTGTGAAAGACTTTTCGTGTATTGCATGCCGATGACACAGTTAATAAGGAAAGATGTTGCTTTTGCATGGAGTTTGGAATGTGAGGAAAGCTTTCGAGAACTGAAGAGTCAACTAGTGAAGGCAATGATCTTAGCCGTTTTGTCGGGGATCGAAGGGTTTATCATTTCCAATGATGCTTCATATACAAGTTTAGGTTGCGTTCTTATGCAACGTGACAAGGTCATTGCATATACGTCATGACAACTTATACCGCACGAGAAGAACTATCCGACACATGATCTAGAATTAGCCGCCATGATTTTTGCATTGAAGATTTGGAATCATTACCTATACGGGGAAAAATGTGAAATATTTATAGATCATAAGAGTTTGAAATACTTCTTTACTCAAAGAGACTTGAACAGGAGGCAAAGGAGGTGTTTAGAGTTGATGAAGGACTATGAGCTATCGATTCACTATCACCCGGGCAAAGTGAATGTAGTCACCGATACTCTTAGTTGTAAGCACTAACCAACACAGCTTTGGACGTGACTTCTCAAAGAGAATTGATTCGAGATATGGAGAATATGGAACTTGAAGTGATTTCGAGGATTGAAAGTGGCTTAATGTCGACAATTATGGCACAACCACTCTTGATTCATGAGATCACGAGGAAACAACTTCAAGATTTGGCATTAAAGAAGATTCGTGATGAAATTTTGATGGGCAACCAACCAGGATTCACTTACGAGAACGATGTTTTGAGATGGACGGGTAGAATTTATATGCCTAACCAGAAAGAATTGAAACAAAACATTCTAGTGGAAGTGCACAATACAAAGTACACCATTCATCTGGGGAGCACCAAGATGTATAGAGACTCGAGACATGTTTATTGGTGGCCGAGAATGAAGAGGGAGATAACACACTATGTTTCACGATGTATGAGTTGTCAACAAGTGAAGGTCGAATGCCAAGTACCTTCGAGATTATTACAATTGTTACCGGTAGCTTAGTGAAAATGGGAACACATTACAATGGACTTTGTTAGTGGGTTTCCGCGATCTAAGAGATCAAATACTATTATTTGGGTGATCGTAGACTGTTTGACGAAGTCGTCGCACTTCCTACCGCTTCGAACAACCAAGTCGGAGACTTTAGTTAAGTTGTATATCCGCAAAATCATGAGACTACATGGTATTCCATTTTTGATTGTATCAGATAGAGATAGTAGTTTTACATCAAAGTTTTGGAGGGCCTTTCAAGAAGCAATGGGTACCAAATTACATTTCAGTACTGCTTTCCATCCTCAGACCGATGGTCAATCGGGAAGAGTGATCTAAATTTTGGAAGACATGCTTCGTTTATGTGTACTTGATTTTCAGAGTGATTGGGAAGACCATTTGCCGTTAATTGAGTTCGTATATAACAACAGTTTCCAGTTGCGTATTGGAATGGCTCCTTGTGAAGCTTTGTATGGTCGTGTATGTCGTTCACCGATTTGTTGGACGGAAGTCGGGAAAGGAATGATAGAAGGGCCAAAGATCGTGCGAGAGATGACGGAAAAGATAAAAGTAATTTGATAACGATTACTAACAGCTCAGAGTAGGTATAAGAGTTATAACGACAACCGTAGGCGACCGTTGCAATTTGATGTGGGAGATTTGGTTTACTTGAAGGTGTCACCTTCAAAGGGGATTACTAGATTTGGAAAATATGGGAAACTCAATCCGAGGTATATAAGACCTTTTGAAATCATTGGAAGAGTTGAAGTCGTAGCATATCGATTGAATTTACCAAATGAGTATGCTCAAGTTCATAACGAGTTCCATGTATCATTGATACGTTATCGTTTAGCAGAGGATAGAGACCAATTGATGAATCAGGCGCCGAATGAAATTCAGAGTGATTTGATGTATGTTACGTGTCCGGTAGAGATCTTGGATCAGAAGGATCAAATCTTGCAGAATAAGGTGATATCGAAGGTAAAAGTGTTATGGCGTAACTGACGACGTCCTACTAACACATTTTCTTATTAACACCCAAGTGTAGGTGATTGTACAAGTAATAAAGTTCTGGTAAGACCAGGTCAAACCCACAGGGAATGGTAAAAAAAATTTATAAAGATACGTCATAACTATTTTTGGAGTAAAATTAATTAAAGGCTATTTTTAAAGTAGTTTACGGTAAAGATTTTAACAGTATAAAATAAACTAACTAAGATGCTAGTAAGAAAAGGAAGAAAAAGAAATAAAAGCTAGATTCACATGAAATGAACTTTTGAATTTTATTATAGCGAAAGATAGACATGATACAAATATTTAATCTAAGTTATCTAAAAACAGGAAATATTAATTAACTTGGGAGAAATGATTTGAATGGATTGGGAATATACAAATCAACACCAGATCACACAACTTTTGTGCTTTTGAAAGGGTTTGACATTTTTAAATAAAGTAATTCTTTATTTGAACATAAACTTATACTAGTTGAAGTCATATCAAGTGTGTGAGGTTTGATATGAAACGACGTCGTTTAGTTTAAAGAAAAATAAAGGGGCAATCGGGTAGTAGCTAGGTTTGAACTCAAGCCCGCGGACATAGGTTATTCGGCGCTCAGTCTCCATCACTTTGCCACTACACAATTGTCTGTCCATAAATGGATAGAAATATATGTATATATATACACATACTTGAAATATAAACTTTATTAAATATATTATTTTGTATGATGTGTATTTTTTATTGACAATAAGCATAGTTTGACAATTTATATAATTAAATTCGTATTTCGAATATGTAATCTTTTAAAGTTCAAAATAGCCATAGTCTATAAATATGTTAAATAGTCATAAACTATAGATATTTTTGGCCATAAATGGAAAGACAAACCATCTTGGTAAATTTGCCCATTTAAGATTAGTGCACAGAAGCTGTGATTTCTAAGTTTTTATTACATATTCCCAATTAAAGTTTTAACCTACCATTTTTGGAATGGAAACTATCTCCTAAATAAATTTTAAAAAGAAGATAAAATAGATGTACACAATCATTGTCTAATTTAAGATTAAGGTCATAACACTAAGGTAATAGTGAAAATTAATATTAATACACTTTTTTTTCACTTAACATGAGTTGGGGTTGAATTCATGGAAGCTGCAAAATAACAAAGTTTAGTACAACTAAGCTAATAAAATATAAATAATTTGAAATACATAACCAAAAATAAGATACTAGATCTTTGACTTTGATTTCTTGCTGGGTCATAGTGGATGAACTCCAAAAACATAAACAAGGTCAAATCAAATCTTAATCTAATTTGGGAATAAAATATGGATACTGTAGGTATTCTTGGGGCTCTAATAGGTGATTATAACAACTATGTAACAAAGAAATTTGGCATTTACTTGTAAATTGTGTCGTACAGTGAATGGAATTTTTGTTACAAGAACTGGAAAGTTGGGATTTCAAACTATTTTAGGGAACATATACAACTACCAAATGTACTAAAAACATTAATAAAACTAAAATCTGAAAATTAATTTTTCATACAATAGATGAAAATAATTATAGATACTTTGGACTTGAAATCAAAATTTTAATAGAAATAGTTTACTACTACAAATTAGAAAAGGATCTACAAGAAAATAAATATTTAAGAACTAATTTGATAAAAACAGTACATAAAGTTTTGTTACAAATTTTTGAACATGAAATTATCAATTACAAAAAAGAAAATTTTTACAACTTTTAGAACTGGAAAAAACAAAGAAAAGCTTAAATTTCTACTCCTAAGGATACAATGAAGTGGTCACATGGTAACCTTCCTAGACTTTTCTCTCTCTGTGGTTCTCTGTGTTTTTGTGACTCTCTCCTTTTCTCTTACAATGGATGTTTGAATTTATAGACGAAGATGATTCGTTTTGCTGAGTGAAGGAGGAAAGAATTCGTCATCTAGTTCATCATTGAACAGGAGAAACCATGGTGCTTGAGATTGGTTCTTGGCCAAATTTTCTGTCACCACATCACATCGGTAGAGAGAGAGAGAAAGAAATTCGTATACACAAAAACATCACTATCAAGGCATTAAATGCCTTGATTTTTTTTTTCGTTGGTTGTTGTTTCCTTCTTTGGTTTGGTTTCGGTTTTTTTTTTTTTTGTTTGCTTTGTGACAAATACTGAATTTTGCACATTTATGTGTCAATATAATAGATGTAGTGCTCATTTAATCCCCCAAATCCCTAGTTTTACACGTATATTTGAATTAATATAATTTAATAGTGATGTCACTCAAATGCATGTAATTATTTGCTTTTACATATTTTATATGTTTAGGTGAAAATGAAGTCAGATGATGCAATAAACGGAAAGAAAAGAAAAGCAACGAGAACACATGAATATATCTCATGTGCTAACCATTTCCAATGGTCAAATGAAGAAACGAAAAAAACAGACCAAAGTGAAAAATTTTGGCAAGCTTTGACAGTGATGCATTTTCTTCTTTCTCTCTCTCTGTCTCTCTCACAATTGAGCAAAAAAAAAAATTTCAAAGTGTGTCAGAAGCACAAAGAAAAAATGAAATCGCGGAGAAAATGGCAAAGCTCATGCCAGAATGACGAAGGCAGTGATGATTTTTCCCTCAAAATTTCATCTATAAAATGAGGAGGCAACCAAGAGAAAGAACACAATTCAGAAACCAACCAACAGTTTACAATCACTATTAGGGAGAGAATAGTTTAGGGAGGTTATCATGTATTGTCCCTAGAAATAGAAAACTTTAGTTTTTCTTTGTCTTTTCTAGTTCTAGTAGTTGTAAAAATTTACTTTTATGTAATTGATGATTTCATGTTCAAAAAATATGTAGCAAAACTGTGTACTGTATTTCTTAAAATAAAATATTTGTTTTCTTGTACAACCTTTGTCAATTTGTAGTAGTAAAATATTCCTATTAAAGTTTAAATTTAATATTTTTAGTCTAGTTAGTACTTATAGTTGTCCCCTAAAATAGTTTGAAACCCCAAATTTTTAATTTTTATAGCAATGTTTCTATTCACTAGAAGACAGATTTTGCAAGTAAATGTCATATTTCTTAGCCACGTAGTTATTATAATCATCTACTAAAGTCCAAAACACACCATACCCATATCTCACTCCCAAATTACATTAGGATTTGGTTTCACCTTATTTGTGTTCTTGGAGTTCAACCACTGTGACCTCACAAGAATCCAAAGTCAAAGGTTTAGTATTTTATTATTGATTCAATATTTCAATTTGTTTATGTTTTATTAGCCTAGTTGTACTAAACTTTGTTATTTTGCAGATTCCACAAATTCAACCCCAACTCATGTTAAGTGAGGAAAAAAAATATATTAATATTATATTTCACCCTTACTGTAGTTTTATAACTTAAATTTTAATAAGGCAGTCACTGTGTACATCTATTTAATCTTTCTTTAAAAGGTTATTTGGAAGACAGTTTCAATTCCAAAATGGTAGGCTAAAACTTTAATTGGGGATATGCAATAAAAACTTAGAAACCACAGCTTCTGTGCACTAATCTTAAATGGGCAAATTTATCTAGATGTGTTGTTTTTTCATTTATGGTAAAAAAAATATCTATGTATCTATAGTTTATGACCATTTAACATGTTTATATACTATGGCTATATTGGGCTCAAAAGATTACATATTTGAAATAAGAATCTAATTATGTGAATTGTCAAACTATGTATTTTGTCATAAAAAACACATAGCATACTCAAACAACTCATATGACAAAATTTATATATCAATATGTGTTTATGTATATTTCTATCCACTAATGGATATGCAATTGTGTAGTGGCAGAGTGGTAGGGATTGGACGTCGAATAACCCACGTCCGCGACGGGCACGGTTTGAACCTGTCTACTACCCAATTGCCTTTTTTATTTTTCTTTAAACCAAACGACGTAGTTTCATATCAAACCTGACACACTTGATATGACTCTGACTAGTGAAAGTTTATTTTTAAATAAAGATTGACTCTGCGGTCTTAAATGCCAAATCCTTTTCAAATGCACAAAAGTTGTGGGATCTAGTGTTGGTTTTGCATATTTCCAATTCCATTAAATCATTTCTTCCTAATTAATTAATATTCTCAATTCTTTTAAATCATTTTTCTCAAGTTAATTAATATTTCTTGTTTTTAATAGTTTTGCTTAAATATTTGTATTATTTCTATCTTTCGCTATAATAATATCCATAAAGTCATTTAATGTAAATTTAGCTTTTATTTAATTTTCTTCATTTTCTTACTAGTATCTTAGTTAATTTATTTTGTACTGTTAAAATCTTTACCATAAATTACTTAGGAAAAAATAGCTTTTAATTAATTTTATTGCAAAAAAATATAAAAACTAGTAGTTAGTAAAACCCTACAAAAATCCATCATCTTTTATTTTCTTTTTAAGTGACAAAATAGTTATTGCCTATTTTTGTTTCCCGTTCCCTGTGGGTTCGACCTGGACTTCCAGAACTTTATTATTTGTACGATCACCTACACTTGGGTGTGATAAGAAAACGCATCAATAGGATGTCGTCACTTTGTCTCTCTTTTTTTCTTTGTTGACTAGTAGTGGGGAAATTGGCAACGTCAATTTCTAATGAGTATAGGAGATAATTATGTGTGCTCGCTGCTTTTTTTTCCCTTTCTTTTATTGCATTATTTCAACTTCATTTTTACCTAAGCATATAAAATATGTAAAAATACATAATTATACACATTTGAGTATAATCATCATTAAATCATATTAATTTCAAAATGCTTGTAAAACTGGGAATTTGAGGATTAAATGAGCATTATATCTATTATATTAGCACATAAATATGTAATATTCATGTGACGACCAAGAGCCAATACTCCTGAGGCAGGATGGCCAAGATGGATGAGGTGAGGTTGGGTGTGGGGACTTGTCCCACATCGCCTGGGGTGAAGTTCCTGGACTAGTTTATAAGGATTAATCGCCCCTCTATATGCAACAAGGCCTTTTAAAACCGTGAGGGAGCTAAACACGAAAGAACTCCACAGTTAAGCGTGCTGCTGCCAGAGCAGTACCAGGGATGGGTGACCCACTGGGAAGTTCATTGTGTTTAGGCCCAAAGCAGACAATATTGTTGCTAGACGGGGAGGTGTGTCGTTACAATTCATTACTTGTCACAGCTCTCAACTAGATTATTGCTAGTCTCTAGCAATGAAGTGAAAGAGAAATTATTCTAAAAGTTTTTAAAAGTAGAGGTAGACTAATACAGGAATCGCGATTGCATTTAGCATATGCAACAAGCCGTTAAACCCCTAGGTTACCCTTAGTGGACTAGTGTTGTCTCGTGAGGGTTTGCAATGAATATACCCACAAAATTCAATTTTAAATTTCAAAATGTAAAAAAAAAAGGTAGATTTTCTCCTTTTACAACAGATAAGATTAAATTTGGCAGCAAAATAAATTTTTCAAGTATGTAATAGTAATGCAACACACACACTCACAGTTTTGTCAATGGCAACAATTTTTTTATACTCTTTACTTACAGTGTATGCTTGAAAAGTCAAACAGCTGATCTTAACTTTAAAGTTTACATAACCATCAGCAGTCAGAAAACTTGTAGTTTTAACTCAAATCTCACTGGAATTTCACTCTTTTAATGAGAAGCTCTGAAAAACTGGTGTACAGAACATCTTACACGGTAGGAAAGCAAAAATAGGAAAGTTGCTTCTAATTTTTGATGAGTCAATATATAGGCATTTATAGTACAATAAGTCTCATGAAAAGATACTTAGCACTAGAAGAGCGATCTACCGTGGAGAACATTTTTATCACTTAAATTTAAAAATCAATTTCTTTCAAATCATTAGGACTGTGACTGGTATTGGGTAGAAATTAAGATGATGATTAGGAGATTTGGAGTGTATTTGTTCTAGGCATGTGATTGGAGTGTTTGTGCAATTCATTCCAATCTCTTCTTTTATACTTTTTTATTATTTTTTATTTTTTATTTTTTATTATCATTTGTACCGTCTCTTGTAGTCTCCTTTTTTTTCTTTGTTTTTTTAGCACTCCTTTCTTTCTTTACCACTTCTTTCTTTTCTTATAATATCATTACAGTCCAATCACATACCTGGGTTTAGAATTGAGGTTTGTACTCCTAGGTAAAGCAATGCATGATTTGGAGAGAACTGAGAATGAGACAATATAAGGTGAAGGGAGGTACGTTTGAAAGTAAAGATGGCCTAAATCATTTTCAAAATAGATTGACTTTATTCATTCAAGCAATTTAGAAGTTCTAATGATAAATCCTGAATGTTCTCTTCTAATGATCAGTCAAAAAGAATAATGAAACTTTCAACGAGTGATATGACGAAGAGAATGAAACTGAAAGGAACAGTAACCCTCACAAAGGAAGATTGGCATAAAAACTCACATGGGTTAATTAGTTTTCACTACTTGTCTTTAAACTGCATAGTTTATGTACACTCATCCATTTGGATTCAATAAATATTTTTGCACTGTTTCAAAATGTTTAAAGTTTAAAGAGTTTCTAGCATTTGAAAGTAGTTAAACATGTGACAATGTGTTGTATGCTATTAATATACCCAAAATAACATTATCGTGCCAAATTTATCCGATATAGAAGTAAAAGAAAAACTTTTGAAAAATCCTAAGCGCATCCTCTAGGTTGGATACATATATGGTGCTACTAGTATCCTCTGGACCTATACAAAAGATGCTATGCAATCCGGAGCGTCCAAGTTGTCACAATCGTCCATCCACCTCTAGTAAAAGAGATGGGTCTAGAACCACTAGTAAGCTAAAACACCAGTAAGAGGCTAAGAGATAACTTTGGTATTACCTAGTTTTTCGCTTCCTCAATGGTCAATCACTGCACTAGACAATATCTGGTGACGTTGGGATCATGCAAATTACTCCTATTGAACCAGCTAATGAAAGCCAGATATACACGTAGGATCATTTTAAAGTCTGACCTGACTGAAAATTGTTGAATGTACTGAAAATAAATTTTAAAAATAAAATAAGGGATGGAAAACCAAAGTTCTTTGGGTATCAATGGATCTAGTCCTCTTTCTCAACCAAAATTTTCTTTTGTTCTAATTTGAATTGTCTTTTATAACAGTAGTAAACTTTAAAAGAAGTGTCATTATGAGAAATTAAACCAGGACATTTTTCTCTATAATAATTCAAACACCATCTGTCACACCCCAGATTCACACATGTGAACCTAGGACACATGGCACGCCACCAAAGCCCTCAAACAACAAGTTACGAATGAAAAGGAGGGAAAACAAGCACATTTATATTAATATGTTAGACAAATAAACCCCAAGGGCAAAATGGTATTAATAAAAGTATAGCAAATTTTATACTAAAAGATAGATTTGGAGTCCTGGTTCCAACACAAACAACGGCGCGTGAAACCGAGTTTTCTAGACAGAGTTATGTCTGTTTCCGCAAAAATCGACAGTGCAGCAAAATGACCTGCGGATCGATTCACCCCAAAACCGGATTGATTTGGTTTTAACATAACCTCATTTTTGGCTCTCTAAATGCACCGGATCGATCCGGCCAAGAACTGGATCGATCCGGATTCTACTGAACTCATTTTGACAGTAGTTTTCCCTGTTCTACATATCCAAAACACTTCCAAAACCAAACCAAACTTCATGAAACTTTTCAAAACCATTCTATAACCATTTTAAATCATTCCTAAGATATATTAACAAGGTTTTACACATAAAACAAACCCCACAAATGCTACAATGCTTGAATCTTCCCCAATTCAACACAAACCAACCAAAACATGTCTTATAATCCAAATCTCCAATCAAACATACACTAAACTATATTAACAAAACATGAACGATACCAACAACATTTTCAAGCTCTAGTTCCAAGATTAATACGAGTCTTGGAGCGATTAAACAAAAAACTAACATAATTCACCAAGTTTTAGCACAAACTCAAGTTAGCTATTATGACCTCAAATTTTACACCAAACTATAAGATTTGCTCAAAAACAACTATATACATGAAGCTACTACATTTACAAGCTTCTCCAACTCCACGAACCCTCAAATTCATATTCCCGGATTCTCACCGTCGTGCTCACCTACAATGGTTATTCAATAACCACTACAATGTATAAGCTATATGCTTAGTGAGAGATATCAATCAAGCACATGGATGACATATCAATGCTTATATTCAACTCAACAAATAAAATGATCTCCAGATAAGTAAGTATTTCCTCCACCACTACCCGCAAGTTCGCGACTCCCCCAATAGTCCATGGCACAAGCCAATGACCCACGCCACACACGTGTGGTCTAATGCCGTTGTCGGCAACCAGTGGTCGTCACCATGAAACAATCTCATGGCGGATTCATACAAACTTTCCTTTGACCCAAATAGGCAACTAAACATGCTCACATAACTATATCACCATGCTTTTCACAAATCATAGCTAAACATGAGTAATTTAGCTAAATAGGCATGTTACTAACATCCAAAGAACATGAACATGAATCTCATCCAAAAACAAGATTGAAACCACTCACCTCTTTGCAATTCGCTCCTAGTTAAGAAATTAAAGCCCAAATCTACTCTGGGTTAAAATCCTACATGAATTCGACAAACTACGGATTACCGTTTCGAATTGGGTCACAAGAAATACGACAATTAAACTCAATAAAATCGGTACCAAAACGTAGAACTCACCTCTACGAGTCCGAATTCAGTCTCGAAATTGAAATTGGGTGTCGAACGGCGTGTCGATTGATGTTGCAAGCGTAGTCGAATTCCGTCATCAATTCTTGTTCTAACCTCTCCTCTGTAACTCTTGGTGTATTGCCTTAGGAAGAAGAAGACTCATAGTGAGTCATAGGACACATGTCCTCACACATGTAATCACAAGGTTTTGGTTTATAAGTTTATCTCCCCACATTTTATAAGTTTTACAATTATATCCCTGCTAGTTATAAAACTCTTTAAAATTATCCTAAACTTAAATGAGTGTTTGTCTATGTCTCGGGTGGGTCCCATAAGTGGTCCCAGATAATTTTACAAATTTTTAATTAGCCTACTAATTAAGTAGCGTGTTCAATTCGTCCTCACTAAGGTATTCCAAATGACCACATAATTGGTCTCTAGCAATAAACAATATATTCTAAACAACATATAAATATTCCACATATGCCTTAATAAACATTTAAGCACAAAAGGGTAATTCCCCAGCCTTGTTCCATCACAATGGAACTTTTTCAACTCATGTCCCAATTTGGGACTGCCTCATTGGCCAACATTGGATTCTCAAACTAGACACCCACAATCAACTAGTAAGTTAAAACTCACTTAAATATGTGTTAATAAGCACCAATTAATTATGCTAATGCATGCTAAATCATAATTAACGATTACTCACGGGAGCGGGTGTTACACCATCCTGGCCTTTTAGCTTTCCTTTTGATAGCATAAAAGCTAGTGCCAGTAAAGGGTTTCTTCTGCTGAGAAACAAGTGAACGACCCATTAATGTCTGGTCATCGACTGTCGGATCCATTTTTTATACTCTCAGCCAACAAGAGAGGCTAGACTCTACCCTCCACTCCTTCCAACTATCAACCAAGATCTAATTAAAGAGAGCTTCAAGGGGTGGGTGAGAAAATAATTTAAAAACTATATTTATATTAAGAAATATATACATTTTCAGAAACTAAAAAAAAAACTAAAATATTTTTTTTTTCAAATTTTAAGAACTAATTTTTTTTTTAACTAGGAAAAAAAACTACATTTTTCTATTTCTCTTTCTTTAATTTTTTCTTTTCTTTTTTTTTTAAAGGGCAACGCAGCATTATAATAACAACAATCAGAAAAATAACAAGTTAAAGTTCAAAATACATAAGATCGGTAAGTAGCGCATCGTCCATTTTTGTAGTTTAAAGCTAAAATGGAAAAAATATCACCTGCCACACAGAGATCTGAGAAATTAGTAGGGCCGTGGATCGAGTGGTATTTCCAAGTTTCTTTGGTGAGACTTATGGATTTCATTTTTTTTTGTTATATAATGGAAAAGATAGAAATAAAAATCTAAAAATAAAAACTAAATAAGATCGGAATTAATAAGAAAAAAAAATCAAAATCAACCTTTTCTCTAGATAATAGATCTTACCTTTTGTGATCAATAGAGTGGATCTTGATTTTGAATCGAGAAAA
This sequence comes from Hydrangea macrophylla, assembly GCA_033977485.1. Classification (NCBI taxonomy): domain Eukaryota; kingdom Viridiplantae; phylum Streptophyta; class Magnoliopsida; order Cornales; family Hydrangeaceae; genus Hydrangea; species Hydrangea macrophylla. Next base: position 17,605,262 of record CM066997.1, read on the forward strand.
ACAAAGAAAATGGGAGAAATCGAGAAAATTGGGGAAATTGAGAGAGTTGCAAAGAGTCGGAGAGACAGGAGAGAGATCGCCGCGAGAGAGGTAAGAGAAAGGAAGAAGAAAAAGAAAAAGAACAAGAAAAAAGAGAAAGATGGAGAAAGTTTTTAGGGTTTAAAGCCCTATTTATAACCATTTTTTCTCTTTTTCAGTGTAACTCTCCCTAAAAAAAAAACTTATCATATATTTTTATTTTAAATTTTTTTTAGCTACAAAATTTAAGAAATAAAGATAAAACAAACAAACAGGTATTAATCGTGAAACAGTAACACCTCCCCTCCCCCCCAAAACTGAGTCTGATATTGTCCTCAATGAGAGAGATGAAAAAAAAAGTAAGGAGAAGTTAAAGATAATACCTGTAATAATAAAAAATAAATAAAAATAAAAATAAAAAAAACCAAACAAAGAGAAGATAGAATCATAATGACAAAATTAACTCATATATATAATTATCGAAATAGGAGTATAGGACTATGAAAACATAAAATGGCTTTAATCTATGCCCATTAACTTTAAATTATTTATCGAAATAGGAGTATAGGACTATGAAAACATAAATACTCTGATACACTATGTCCTATACTAATTATGATTTAAGATATTAAGGAGCATTATAGTTGGGGTCCTACAAAGGAATTGACTCCAACTCAGGTTCAAATCCTTCTAAAAATGGCTTTAATCTATGCCCATTAACTTTAAATATATTTCAATATTTAGGGTCTTCAATCTCGACAATTCTATAGGGATAAATATTTTTGACGGACTAGTCTATCTAGATTTCATTTCGACGGGTATAACCATCGCAAAAATCGTGGGTAAGACTATTCGCCGCGGTTGGTAAACCGTGGTGTACTAATTACTATAGCCGCAGATTTCACGGATGGAAAAACTGTGGTAAAACTGTCGCGAAAAGTTTTACCCACGGTTTCTACTACCTTTAGCGAGGGTTTTGAACCGTCGTGAAAGGTCGTTTTTCTTGTAGTGATATATATATATATATATGGTGGGACTAAAGATATCCATATTTTTACTATGTACACTCATCCTACTTTATATTTATGCATTTTTTTTAGGAATTTGTATTGTTGCATTGTTTAAAAATTATTAAATAATGAAATGTGGGTGTACATATATAACAAAAATGCGGATGTATTTAGCCCTATTCTATATATATAAATATATATATATATATATAATTTCTAGTAATGACGCCATTACTTTATTAAGTTAAGTACTTCTGTTTTCAGCATTTAGATCATCACTTTAAAAAATGAAATGACAATAGTACCCTTAATGAAAACTCGATCTAACGGCAGGAACAGAAGTCCTTAACTTAATAAAGTAAGGACGACCTTACTAGAAGTGTTCCGATATATATATATATATATATATAAGTGTAAGATATTTCCACAAAGTATCACCTTACACATTGTAGAATGAGTTTTAGACTTAGCTCCATTTACGTGGAACCCTAACTAGCTCATTGACATGGGTCTAGCTCATCCCAAAACAAAAAGCATACAATGAGTCAACTGTAGTAATAGCCCAATGGGCCTACGATGTCATCATATGCCAGCACAACTTCCAGATTTCAGCTTCAAATTACAGTAACCTGCCCTTTCATGTTCATGCAAACAAGAAGTTTTTGTGTACCTTCAAGGTAGCGTTTATGTGGTACTTCACACTCAATAAGGTAGCATCACACAAGATTGTTAGGTTATTTAAATTTTTTGTGGGGGATTCAATTATTCGTGTGGCGCGATACTATTGAGTACGGGGTACCAAGTGTCATTTCACGTGGTACCTTAAGGGTACCCAAAAATTTCTCCAAACAAACAATTCATTCATGTTAATAAAGGGGAGTGCACTTTTGCTCGGCCATGTTTGTTCATCCATTGCTTATCTACCATCAAAATATTGTCACCGACAATCATGTCTTAGTCAATAATTATGTGGTTAAATTAGGGATAAAATGAGAATAAAATGTGTCACATGTCAGTATAGTATTGATAGGTGAGCAGAAAGTGGGCGAGAAAAATGCCCTCAATAAAGGGGCTCTAGGAATGAAGACTAGGGTACGTTTGATAAAACTAAATATTAAGTCCTGAAAATTAAGTGCTAAATTTTAGGTACTGAAATTTTAAGTAATTGAATTTGTAATACTGAAAACAATGTTTCAATTAATGAAATCGACTGCATTCATTGTTTATTTTCAGTAGAAATTTTCCATTTAAAGTTTTCAGTAGATTGTTGGCTACTTTTTCAATTAAGTGGTACGTTATCAAACACACTAAAAATAAATAAATATTAAAAATTTTCATTTTCAATAATTAATTAGATTATCAAACACAGCCTAAACTTAGCGGTGGTATTAAGTATTTGGTCAAACTTTGCTTTTATCACCCACATTCTCCATGTTTTTATATGGAAACGACTTGGGTCCTGTAAGCACAGTGCTGTGCGTGCTGTGCAAGAGACAGTTTGCACAATAAAACTGTTCAACTTTAAAAATCTGTTTTTGCAAAAATAATTTTACTGTGCAAAAACAATTTTACTGTACAAACTGTATCTTGCAAAGCAAGCACAACACTGAGCTCAGACCCAAGTCGTTTCCTTTTTATATGAATGAAAGCTGCACACACATTTGCCATGACAAGACAAGAATATTAATCTTTTTGACTTTGTGACATTTTGAAATACTGCAAACAACTGGTTGTCATCGACATGGTGCAAAGGGAATTTCAAATTGCCCCGTTTAGACTGATTTATTAAGAACCCGTGTGGAAAAATTTTATTTTATTTTATTTTATTTGTGTGTGTGTGTTTACATAGAAGGAAAAAAAAACTAATTACAAGAGCACAATGGCAAATTGGCAATAAAGAAATTTGATTCGTCTGGGCTAAAGCACGTAATGAATTTACTTAAACCAAAAGCTTCTGAAATCTATCTGAACATGAAAATATATACACTATGGGTCCAAGGAAACACTTCTAAGCCATAACATAATTTTAAGAAGTGATTGAAAACAAGCCTATATATATAAGTGTGTTCAATTTAATTCGCAACCTTTCAAACAAATCTAAGAACAAGAATATGTCATTTTAATTTGTCAAAATATTAGGGTAAACCTGTATACATATAGCCCTCCCTAGACCTAAGTTCATGCACTGAATTTGTCACTTGTTTCTGTTAAAATATTTTCAAGATCCAATTGACAAAAACTGTTAAAAACTATGGCAACTTTTTTTTCTATTAAAAATAATGAATTATATTTTACCTTTGTGTAAAGCTCTTTGATTCAAAAATTGACACGTAACCAAAATTTAGTACAACTCAATTTTTTTAACTTCAAATGATGAATATACCATTCATACATTCTCAACTTTTTTATCTACCTTCTTCACAATAAATTCACCTGAACTTCTAAAATTTTTTTTAATTTATTTATATACAATAGGAGGGTGTTGACATTGGTAGTAGTTGAACGTGAAAGGATATAATAGATGGGGCAATGGTATTATGAGAAGATAAGTTTTTCATAATAGCATTATCCTAATAGAAAAAAGAAGATAATAAAATATGCAGAAAAAAAAAAAAAGAAGTTAATTAAAAACTTTCCCGCCTAAACATAGAACTTAAAGATTTCAATTAATCACCAAGAATTGAGTGATAAGTTTTGAAAGCCAAAGAGGCCTACTCATAGGTAAACCCTGAAACCAACCAAAAGTGAGTATAGTCTCCACCAGGCACAAGAAATTAGACTATAGTCCAAGATTATTGGCATGTGGTGAACTTGGCCAGTGTGGCCCTACTAATGCAACCAAGTAATATGGCTAATGTAAGATAAAATATCTGCATTAGATCACATAATACTATAATAGCCCCTATTGGTTAAGACTACTACGTAGCTTATGGTCCAGATCATACAATAACTGCTCCACACACAGACAATTTACCTGAGCCACAGAAATGTAAGTCTAGAATCGTTCCCACTTCTCTATTCCTATGAAAGAATACAATCAGTACTTAGTGGGAACTTCTCTATTCCTATGAAAGAATACAATCAGTACTTAGTACTTACCAAACTGACTGTATTGTACAAAATGAAAGTGGACACTTATTATATGACAAAATAGGACGAAAGGAGTAATATTTAGTACTTACCAAATGGACTACGGGGGTGTGTGTGCGTGAGAGAGATCCTCAACACAACAGCACCAATTGCAATAAGAGTCTGACATCACACAATCTATTATTATTATTATTATTTGTTTTATTTTTATTTTTTTTGTTGTGAAAACTGAATTGTCAGCCGCACCCAGTGTGAGGCTGACGATAGATAGTCAAGAGAGTGTGTGCTGGTACTCAAATAAATTTTTTTTGCCCTATGAGAGAAGGTTACTGTGACAGTACTCTCAATCTTGTAAATTGGAAAAACATGTAGGGAAAATTCTGCGATATATGCACATAAGTGGTTTTGCGTGCGCTAAAGAGAGGGAAATGAATGACTCAAGGACAACCACATGTAATCGGGGGTGACCAAAAAAAAAACTCTATGACAAAAGAATGCAACAACTTCACAAAAAAATGTAACTTGCATCACAAAAAAAATGCAACCTATGGCCAAAAATTGCGACCGATGACAAATTTGTAACCACCTAACAAAAAATTGCAACCAGTATTAGGGATGGCAATAGGGCAGATTTTTCGGGTTCCCCGCCCCACACCTAATAGGCAGGGTATGGAGGACGCTTTTATGGGATAGGGTCGAGTATGAGGGAAATGTTCAACCCGAGCCGTGTGCGGGGCGGGTTGAGAAGAGACAATACTTGGGGCGGGGGGAGGGTTCAGTGAAGGAGGGCGGGGGCGGGGTATGAGGATCCCGTTCCATACCCGCCCCGTTGTCATCCCTAACCGGTATCACAAAATTTGTAACCACTTGACAACACTCTGGTTTTTATCCAACGGATGAAAGCGCTCTCTCTCTCTCTCTACCTGCGCGCAAAACCACCTGCCTGCATCAGAGAAGTTCCCAACAAGCATTCTGTTTTGACAGTTATGTGTTAATAGTTTCAATCTTGTAGCTTTAAAAAGTAAGTTAATGTACACAGAATGGAAACAACTTTTGTGTTGTTATTTCAGTGCATGTTCAAACTCATGCACTGAAATAACAACACAAAAGTTGTTTCCCCACAATATCATCAAAATTCAAAAGAAACGGAAAGACAAGTTAAAAACTGAACATCTCCAAACAAAGACAACACTTCCATGAATCTAATACCTAAACCAAGTAAAGCAAAAAAAAAAAACAAAAGAAGAAAAAAAGCAAAGCAAAGCAAAGAAAAGAATAGGCGTAGGAAACAGAAATCAACAGCAATCCCAAATAAAGAAGACAAAGCAAAGAAAAAGTCAAATCCCCATTACAAATCGGCTACCCTTTTTCCTGAGGTGTACAGTTATATATATATATATATATAACTATGGTGTTGGTGTGCACATATCTATATATATATATTTATATCTATATGTTGTACATCAAAATTTAAAACAAAGTTGGTTGGTGTTTGGTTTTACTTTGATTACTGTGGTTTGATTTTTTGTTGAACCCTTTGGTGTACTTTATAATATAGATATGGCCATTCCCATTCCCATTCCCATTGGTCATCAGCTTCAAGATTGACGCACCGTACAAGCAACCACTTGTGCCCATTGTCTCAACCTTGTCTTCACCGTCTGAGGATTGTCACCTTCAATTTCAACCCACCCAAAAAAAAAAAAAAACAAACAAATATTAATTTTTTCCATCATATAAATATAAAATTCTACTTTACTATCTATATTCTATTGCAGGATGCCAGAATCAACTAATTGTTATGGCTTAATTATAGTATAACCCAAACAATAATGATATGCTTCCGAAATTTTACATATATATATATACACACACATGAACTCCAAAGTTGATTTCTAAATGCTTAGTTGTACCCTCATATTGGAGCAGTGGTAAGTAAAACCACATACCACCACGGAATATTGCTTTTGAGTATATATCAAGCTTGAGACTCAAACATGCTAAGCATAACATTATACTTAACCCAAAACAATTAAAAAAAAAAAAATGGGATACCCCATTGATTAATTCATGAAAAATCACAAGAAAATGAGATTTTATTGGTTGAAAAAGATAAAACATTACATCACAATATCAATATCAAGCTTAAGCTAGAGAAAGAACACCGAATGTGATATTTCAAGACAAATCCAATTTCATGAAAATTCAACTTTAAGAAAACAATAATATAGCTTTATTAAAATTTTAAGTACTACCCAATTGATTAATTCATCAAAAATTCAACTTTAAGCAATCAATTATTATAATTGAATTAAAATTAAATACCCCAATTGATTAATTCATGAAAAATTCAACTTAAAATTAATCAACGTATATATTGCTTTTGGATTGGATGATTGAAATGATTAAACGACGGCGTTTAATGGGGGATCAGAAATTACCAGGGACGAAAATGGTGTGAGGGCTGCCAATCGGGGACGGTGTATCGCAATCGGAGACCGTTGATGAAGATGACGACAAGGACGATGACGACCTCGAAACGGTGTCGTAGTACTGCTTATTAACTGCGTAGAATAAGGGCAGAGCGGGAAGAGTATCGGACAACCCTGGATCCATATCGGGCGACCCGAACCCAAAACCCAGCTCGATACACGCCTTCAGCTCATCGAGATCCTCGTCGGTGACGCTCTTGCTCCGCCTCTTACGGCGGTCGTGATTGCCCTTCCGCCTCAGCCACACCTCCTCCCGGTTGGCGTCCGGCGACCACGATTTCTGCTTGTAGAGCGGTGCCGGCGGCGGTGGGAGAATCGCCGAAGATTGGGTCTGAGCGTGAGGGGGTGAAGTGGGTCCCTCCATCAATCCCGGAGACCTCCGGGATTGGGCGGAGGTCGGCGGACCACGCGCGGTGGCTTTGGAGAGCTCTATGGCTCTTTGATTTTTGTTTGTATATTTAGGGGTTGTAGTGAGAGAAAGTTGAAATATAAGGGGGTGAGGTGGTGGGAGTGGTGGGTCCTACAAGGGAAGTATTGGTTGGTCCAAGTCATGATGACCTGTCCTTTACCTTTAATAAAAGTTTTCTATTTTTCTTCGAAAACTTAGGAAAACCAAATATCGGAGGGAGTGCTTGTAGGTCGGGATCCACGGCGGCTTCCGGCACTTTGGTAGTGCTTATGTGGCGTTGGCAGATCACACAATAATTTTTTTGTAATTAAAAATATATATATCGTGTGATTCGGTTAGCACCACGCGAACGCTCACAAGCTGCGCAATCAAGGATCCCCACACGTGCTATTGTGGGTTTGCCATATTAGAATTAATGATTTGTGTAGGATTTTCTCTATCCCATATTAAGAGTTTTTGATACCATTTTTTGATGTCCCATTTTAAAAGTCCACTTTGAAAAGTCAAAGTATTTTAATACACACTTTTCAAATTTTCCCTTTATTATATCCAACTCTTCCCTCTTTTTTTTTTTTTTTGATGTGATACTATAATTTTGAATATCAAAAATGGCAATATTGAAAAGTTAAAAATCTCACCAAAATCAAAGTTGTCCTCTTAATAAATTAGAATTCCCAAAATAGACTCTTAATATGGGACAGAAGGAATAATTGATTATTATTGTAAAAGTGGGCCCACGGTCTATTTTCCTCATACCGTATTGCTAGGCTGCCGAGATTCGTAATAATCAAATTAAGGATAAAAATTTTTAGTTTGAGTTTTTTTCTTTTTCCAATGTATTTAATAATAGAGTAATACTTGGTACACCTAAACGGGACACCTAAACAATTCACCTGTTAATGTAAAATCATTCATCAGTTAGGAAAAAAAGTTTAAATTACTTTCCAAAATGCCATGACACATTAGTAAGTGAATTCTTTAAGTATCCCAAAACCTCATACCACTTAATTAGAAAAGCAACCCAAAACCTGCTAATGATAGTGTATAAAATAAATGGACATTTTTTTTTTCGAAGGGATTAAATGAACAATTTTAGCTACAAATTGTTATGTTAAATTGTTACATCATTTCTAGAATTTCATAGTTTTAAAATACATGATTTGAGGTTTTGTAAAATTATTATTATTTATTAATAATTTGAGCTGGAGTTGACTGTGAGTCAACAGTGAGGTGTCAATGGAGACGCCAGAACTTGAAAGTTCATTTTGCATTGGCACGATTAAATGATATTTATGTGATTTAAATGTTATTTGCAAATATGGTATTTTTGATGTATAATGATTAAACATGTTCTGTATAATTTCTGATAATTTTGATATTATAGTAGATCATTTTGAACATTGTGGTGAGAGCGCGAGTGACGCGTTAAATGAAATGTAGGTTGTGTAGAGATTCCACGGAATTCAATTTTGGATCCCTATTTTGGACCCAAACGAAACTTAGTCGAAAACTTTTATAACTTTCAGTTTTCACTCATAAAGTCATAAAACGGACGTGTGTGATGTTTCGGGAGATAATTAGAGTTTTCACTCCTAAGATCCCTTCTTTGATTAGTCTGCCAATTCTATTTAGATTGATACGGTCAAGCCTCATGTGTCAAAGCCTTGTTGAATTAGTGGAAAGTTCTTTTCTTTTAGATGGTAAAGTTACTACTGAGTTATTAAGTTTCATATTAGAATCATTAGAAATATTTGGAGTGATCACATACAAGCCATTAGTCTTAACACCAAACCATCTAAAAAAACCATTTCTTTTAGTGACCAGTTCAGTTCCAAAATAAAAAGAATAACCTTTATTCAATAAATCAAAAACTGATATTAATTACGTTTCATTAAAGGGACGTAAATTACATTTGTTAAACTAAAGTCTTATTGTCCTCAAATTATAAAACTATCACTCCTATAATAACCGCAGAAATGGTTGCGCTAGATCCCAGAGTCAGCACGATCTCCCCATCACTGCATTTCCTAGTTGATATGAACCCCTGTAACGAATTATAGATATGGTTAGTCGCACCAGAATCAATGCACCAAGTGTTTGAAGTATCTGTTATAAAACTTACTTCAATCACATGTGATTCGATCATACCTTGAACTCTTGTAGCTAAGAATTCCGGACAGTTCCTCTTCCAATGGCCCTTCTCACCACATTGGAAACACTGTCCTTTTCCTTGACCACCCACCTTTCCCTTACCCTTTCCTTTTCCCTTAAATTTTGTAATCTTAGGGACCGGTCCAACATTTGGACCACCAGTGCCAGCCTTCTTCTTCCCTTTCTTACCTTTCAACGTAGATCAGGAGGAGGAAGAGCTTTTCTTAACGTTCAAAAATGTTGTCCATAGGCTTGATCACCCCTTCCGATATCAATAAAGAACTCATTAATCCGCTCATTGAGAAATTCATTTAATTCATGTTATAGTTAAGCCTAAATTGAGCAAATGACAGCGATAGCGAATTGAGAATCATATCAACTTAGGTCTGTGTGTCGATATTGGAACCCAGGGTGTCCAGTTTGTTTAAATAACCAATCATTTTAAAATATGTTCTTTAACTGGAGTCCCTTCTGACATTGTCACGCCCCGGAGCAGCAAAAATAGAGAAAAATAAATTTCCTTTTTGGGTCCATAGGGAATGACCGGTGAATGTCACTAATTGTCCACACCATGCAGTTCTAGTTAACCAAAAGAACAACCTAACCTAGTATATTACCAACATCAGAGTTATTACAACAATAGAGCTACTGCGGAAGGATATAAGGTTTGGAAGCAACATATACCCAAGTACCAAATATAGCAAAGCAGTCTAAACGGGAATAATAAACTAATAACTATCTCCAGATCTTCAGCTGACATAAACATCAGCGTAGTAATCCTCTCTAGCATAGGCGTCATCAGTGGGGCCATCCTCTGTGTATTCCCCTCCCGGATAGTAGCCGTCGTCATAGGCTCCGTCACTTGCAGAATAAGGTACATAATAGTCTGGACGGGGAAAGTCCAAGCAATAAAGGCCGTCAGCTTACTGAGAGCTCAGTGAATAATAACTAACAAGGTACTAGTTATCTGAAGTAATAACAAGTTTATGAAGACACGAGTTAAATTCTACTATAATAATATCTTTCTCATTTACTCAACGTCGTTAACCAACCCTTGTCATCTTGTTACTCGAAGATCGATATTCAACATACTTTGACTGAATGAACAGACTTAATCATTTAACTCTAGGGATACACCCTCATTCCGCCCACTGCTTTTAAAAGCATATTCACAACTCACCACAGGTCATGGATTCCACGTCAGTCCGTCCCCCAACTTTTAAGAGCATATGCACAGTTCACCGCTTTATAGGGACACATCGTTTCCAATAAGGCATATCAATCTATTGCCACGATTCAACGTCATCTACCAGTGATCCCAGCTCACCGCTTTTAAGAGCATATTACACAACTCACCGATTTTAAGAGCATATCATAGATCACCTAGTCTATCTCAGAACTACTTGGTCCAGCTTACCGCTTTTAAGAGCATATGCATAGTTCACTGATTTTAAGAGCATATTATGACCTAACGTCCGTCCACGTATAATTCCTAAAACTTACCAAACCTACCTAAGTTATGTTCTAACATCGACACATGACTATTCCCATTTGTGGCTCGACTACTCTGATTTAAATGAAAACGGATATCAAACTCTATCCATGAATAACATAATAACTATTGTTGTCATATAAGATCCTTTATTCATAAATCGTACTTATTCTTTGATGTCACATTATTTCTGAATCCCAATAGTCGCATAACGAAAACTAGAACGAATTCTAAACAATCAAACCCTTATTATATACAATAAGGCAAACTATCCATGAACTGCAACTACCAATCGATTGAGACAAAGTTCAATCGACTAGGATAAAAATCATAACAATCGATTGAGAAAAATAGAAATCAATTAGATCCAAAATAATGTCAATCAATTGCTAACTTTGGCAATTCATTGGATTACAAAAATATTAATCATTTGGGTATCTAATCAATCGATTGGGATTCAACTAATGTCAATCGATTGGGACTCCGTCTTCTCTAACAGATTTATAAAACAGCATATATAAATATCTTAAGGATGTGTTTAATATGTCTAAACTTCATGACAACTAGTATAAACATCAAATATAGGGACCAAGTGAGTTAGGACTCATCTAAGGGTTGTTTGGTTGGTGTGTGAGCTTGAAAACCTCAAGGTTTCTCCCTCTCTCTCTCTCTCTCTCTCTCTCTCTCTCTCTCTCTCTCTTCTATGCTCCTCTATCTCTCTCTCCCTCTGTCATTCTCTCTTGTTTTCCTTCTTTCTTTCTTTCTTCTTCTTCTCTTCCTTTTCTTTCTCTCTTCCAACAGTGTGTATGTGTGTATACTTGTGTTTGTGTATATACATATATATATATATCGATATATATATGTATATATCTCACAAGGGGTGTGTGTGTATATGTGTGTGTGTGTCTCTCTCTCTCTCTCTCTCTCTCTCTCTCTCTCTCTCTCTCTCTCTCGACTGTGTAAACTAGCCCTTAGGCCATAAATGAATGCATGTTTAGAGAGTATGAAAGTGCCACACGTACAAAGCTCAAGCAAATAAGAAAACTTGTTTCAGCAGATGCCAATCGATTGGGTACAGATATTTGGAGGCAATCGATTGGAAAAGATGGCAATCGATTGGTATATTGCCACATAATGAATTCAGGTCGGCAGAATAACAATCGATTGAGAAACATGACAATCGATTGGTATCTAAAAAGTGTCAATCGATTGGGGAAATAAAGCCAATCAATTGGTGTCTAAATTTACCAAATGAAGGGTAAGGGTTATATAAGTATATAGAAATGAATCACAGGTCTTATTTATATATTAAAATATAGGGTATTACAGACATCTTCGCACTCATTATCTTTTTGCATAGCAACCTGTCTAGCAGGTCTGCCATGTTCCCCAAACATTTCTTTGGGGCTCTTGATAATGGCACTGGCAGAATCATTCGATTGGAATTAGTGTTGCAACACAACCGCCATAGAGGTCAGAATGTAGCAACGAGTCATTCTATTCGATTTCTTCCATTTATCAAACTCGCACCTAGCAGCTGTCGAAGCATTTGCAGTGGATTCTTCCAAGTATGGGTTGGTGAAGACATAAATGTGATCCTTCGCAGTTAAAATGATGTCAAGGCTACATTTCCATTCAGTATAGTTGTTTCCAGTTAATTTATTCTGAGTGAGTATGGTAGCAAATGGACTAAATGCAAATCCAGTTATTATGGTTTACTGAAAAAATCAAACAGACAAAATAAATGTGAATATCATAATTTGACAATTTAAAATAAAAGAATTCTTAAAACTCTTATTTTAAATCTCTGTAAGAGGTGATCAATATACTTGCATAATTAAATTACTTATGTTCAATCTTCTTTTCTTCTTCTTATTTTCTCTATTTTTTTTTTCTTTCTTTTCTTCTTTTTTTTATAATATTTTTTTTCCGTTTCTTTTGTTTTGTTTTTGTTTTTGTTTTTTTTTTTTTTTTATTGTGGTTAGACTCCAATGCTGTCGAAATTAAATAATTAGTAAAATGCTACCATAGAACATTGTGTATTACTTTACACGGCACGGCGGTCTCTTTGTTACGTCAATTTAACTTCTAATAATGGTATCTTTCAAATTAATTAGGATGTTGTTAATTAAAGGAACTACTGATCCTTATATTGATATATATTAAATTTTAATGGAAAATTCCCAGAAAAATGCCATGATCAGGAGACTTCAAAGTAAATGAACTTTGATTAAGACCATGAAGTGTTATTAAACATTTCATGAAATTGCCACCTTGGAATTGTCAAGGCAAGGAGTTGCAGAGTGAAACATTTCATGAAGTGTTATTAAACATTTCATGAAATCGCCACCTTGGAATCGCCACCATGGTTATATACCCTCATTTTCACTTTATTCCGTATTTTAAAAATGGACGCTTAATCCCCTTAGGCTTTTAAATTAGAGTGAAACTATCAAGATTTCACTTAAAATTGATGAAAATTTTAACATTGATAAAAAAATATTAACACTTGACCCTCCTTGTGAGATTAATTTTGGGGCGGGATAATGGTGCCATTTAAGGTAACTCTCCTATTTAGGGTTAGTTTTTAAACTTAAACTATCCTATCTTGGGCTAATTTTAACACTAAATCTCAGTGTGGGTTATTTTAAGAGAAATCTTAATACTCGCTTTAGTTTAAAACCACAACGAAAGTTAAATGTCTAATTTTAAAATACAAAGGGATAAAATGTAATTAACCCTATATTATATACAAACACGCATGCATACAATATATATATATATATACTTACAATGAGGTGGAACCCACCTTTTTTTTTTTGGTCGACAGGTGGAACCCATCCAAGGCCAGATGAAATATTGGGTAAACCCAAATATTTGCTACCATTTGCCTTGGGCGCTAAGCAAACTTCTCCCTTCTACACATTACATTAGGCTGGGTTTTGGATCAGATACTAGCCAAATTTTGAAACTTTGGGTGGCCGACCCTACCACCTACAATCCACAAGAACGCACCTCAAAAGAAGTCAAACTCGAGACAGTTGAATTAATTTACAGTCAAACTCTAGACATTTTGGCTTATTGGGTTGGTTGTATTTGCATTGGTTTGAAAGTAGGGGTGTGTTTCGGTCGGAACGGATCGGAATATCCTCTTTCGGAAAAAAAAAATTCAAAAATTTTGAAAATTAAATAGGTGTTTCAATTTTCATTCCGATTTTTTCGGAATTTCAGAATTTTCGGAAATTTTTGGAATCGGAATTCTTCGTAAATTTTTTGAAAATTTTTCAAAATTTTCGGAATTGGAATCGGAAAATTTCATAATTTTTGGAATTTTTGTAATACAAATAATATTGAAAGAGTAAGTCATACTTTTATAGAGAGTCTCTTACTCTCTCCATTCTCTACTTATTCGATGTGGTACAAAGAAATCCATATTGTTCCGAATTTTTGGAAAATATTTGGATATTTTCGGAAAACATATTTTCGGAATTCTCAAAACAATTCCGATTCCGTTCTGATTTTTTTCGGAATTTTTAGAATTTGGAATTTAATTTTTGGTGCCAAAATCGGAATTTTTCGGATCAGAATCGAAATTTTCATTCCAAATGACACTCCTAGTTTGAAGTTTATTTTTATTTTGCCAGCTATTTGGCAACAAATCTAGCAAAAAGTACTTTTTCATGTTTGGCACGCCGGATAAGAGGATCGGATTGGATAAAAATTCTCCAATCCAGTGTTTAGTACGCGTTCGGATAAGGATTATTTTATCCCAAACTCCTCTTTTATCCAATTGAATTTGGGAAAACTCAACACCAAGGGAGGTATGATATTTGGTGGGATTAACTCCTATGGATAACTCATTGGATAACAAAAAAAAAAAAAAAAAAAACAGATCTTTCATCTGGAGAGAGAAGAATAGAGAAGAAGAGAGAAGTTCGTCTTCGCCGACCTCCAGATCTGCCGTTGCTCGCCTGAAGGCTGAAGCTCCTTTTCTCCTCCAGCCGCCTTGGCCGCTGATTAGGCCCCTTTCTTCTTTCTTTCTTTCTTTATACCTACATATATTCAAATATGTATATGTATGTATATACATATATATATATATTCAAGATCATGGCTAAAAATGCCTCTATTGAGAATTATGGTTCTAAAGAAAAAAAATGATTGAAGTGTCTCATCCTTTTTCAGGCCGCCAATCAGTCTTCCCCCCAGTTTTCTTTCTGTCTTTCTTATTTTACTATGTTTCTTAGATCTAGATCTAGTTTTTTTTTCCTTTCTTTTTTTCTTTCTTTCTTTCGTAAGGAAAAAAAAAATCAACATAGTCCTTATTTTAGGCTATAAATAAAAATTGAAATATGATGCTTACTTTACTTATTCAGTTAAAAGTAGCAATTTTTTCCCCAAGGAATGCCAATATTGCGAAAGTCTATATTGCAAAAATTTCTTTACCAGATAGATTTCAAATTGAAAGTCTATTTTCTATTTTTTTTTTTATGCAAAGTTGAATGTCCATTTTTTTTTAATGTTTTTTTAATCCATATTCGGAATTTATGTGATAAAAATACGAAACTAGTTCTCAAAAAATACATTCGACAGTTTTATCCAGACAATACCAAACGTAGGAAAATGGACAATACCAAACGCAGGATAAGGATATAAGCAGTATATCCGACAATTTTATCCAGCACGTACCAAACACATGACAACATAACAGCTTATCCGACAGGATTACTAATTCAGTCCAATCCTACTTTATCCTATCCAATCTGACAGTTTTATCCGACCTGCCAAATGAGGCCTTTAGGTAGAATACAAAATTTTGTTTGGCATAAAATCATAATGTAAGAATGTTTTTGCAATCAAGGTCATGCAGGCACAATTTAGGTAGCTAGAATTTCTAGATTTACACTAAATGTAGAATTGGTCTTCTGTTGGGATGGTTTAGTTTTATAGAAAGGAGCAAGGGAGTATTACATAGGGTTGTCCACAGACCGGATTTAGATTCAAATTCGGCACTTTTAACGAATTTGATCATTTTTGCAGATTTATATCAAGATTCGGATCCGAATTCATGTGTTATGCTAAAGAAACGGATCATATATGATTTTGTAACATTCAATCCGCCTAAGATCCGGATCCGAAAAACACCTAAATTGTATATATATATATATATATTTATATATTATGTATATATATAATCGGTCAGGCTCTTAAGTGAATAGGGTCGAGTGAACTTATCCAGTAAGCCTGATTTTAAGCGTAAAAGAACCTGTGGGATGCCCCGCTAACCCACGGGTTATTTTAGGCTTAAAAGTCAAGTTCATTGGGTAAGTTTGCTCAACCCGTTCACTTTATGGCCTCCCCGATAATATAATACTTAAATTGTGTACATATATATTATATATATAAACAAAGGCTGCTCATAATGCCAGAGCAATTTTCTTTAATGCCAGAGCAACCCACAATTTTTCTAACGGATTTTTAACATTACTAATAGATTTTTTCCATTACAAATAAAAAAAGTGTTAGTTTTCTCTGGCATTAAAGAGGCAGTATGATTTCCCTAAACAAAACTAATATATATACACATTTATTCAATATTTTGGATCGGATCTGGATAAACGGACCGGATTACTGGATTCGACCAAATACGGATATGGACTAACTCCTAGGCCATGTTTGGCGCGCCGGATAAGTGGGTCGGATTGGATAAAAATTATCCAATCCAGTGTTTGGTGCACGCTTGGATAAAGAGTATTTTATCCCAAACTCCCATTTTATCCCATGGAGTTTGGGATAACTCTATACCAAGGGGGGGGGGGGGGGGGGGGGGGGGATGTATTAGGTGGGATAAGGGAGTTTGGGATAACTTTTTGGAGATCTTTTTTTTCAGAAAATTTTTTTTTCATATATTTTTTGTTTCCGAATTTTTATATTTTTAGAAATTTTTTTCAGAAATTTTTTCTTCAAAATTTTTTTTCCCAGATCACATTTTTTTTTTAATTATTTGCTTCTTTTTAAATAAAAAAAAATTCCCACATTTGCAAAAAAAAATTTCCTTTCAGCTCCCTTTTTACCTAGATTTACTTTATTTTTTTATATTTGTTGTTTTTTTTTTTAAAGCAACTCTTTTTTCCAGATTTTTTTTTGGTGTTAAAAACATAATTTAGTTATTATGATAAACTTATATCCCGACATGACTAAACACAGGATTAGGATAAAACAGCTTATCCGACAGTTTTATCCAGCACATTCCAAACATAGGAGGACATCATAATAGCATATCCGACAGAATTACTAATTCAGTCCGATCTTGCCTTATCTTGTCCAATCCGATAGTTTTATCCGGCCTGCCAAACGAAGCCCTATAGTAGATCCGTCGGACCTGGATTCAGAAATGGACTAATCTATAGCTTGGCGAATACGCATGTAGTCGATCTGGTCCAGATCTGGCCCTTTTACAGGCCTAGTATTACATGTAGCCTGATAGACATCACCCGCATGAGAAAGAAAAGGCTATGTGTTTTGATGATGTCAAATATGCTATGATAATTACATGATTCATATTGATTCATTCTTCATTATTATCATAGTCATTTTTATGCTCATATATAATCTCATGTATTAATATTGTATCAATGTTTTAACATCTTTGTGTGCATGAGATTTAATTGTTGTAGATCAAGATTACAAGGAGCTCAACAAGGATCAAGCTTGAAGACTTGAAGATATTTCATCCTTGGTTGAAGTCTAGGGCCATCATTGTAAGGCATCTTGATCTCACGCTCATAGGGGCTCAAACAAATTCTAAAAGTTAAAGTTTTGGAAATAAATTTTAAGTAGGTCATCTTTAAAGAAATGCCCAGCCAATTGGAAAATAATTAAATGTTGAATCTTATATTGTTGGAAAGGTATTTGAACCTAGTTTCCAAAACATCAAACGAATCAAAAATCCGAGTTTTGTAAAGGGAGTTATGGCCATTTTAGTAGAGATGTGTCAAGCTGTCAAACAGGGAGGGGCAGTCGACTGAGGGCCCGATGCAGTCGACCAAAGTGAGCAGAATTCAAGCAGAACCCTCTGTAAACACATCTCAGTCGACTGCTTCAAGGCCCAGTCGACTGAAGCGACCTAGAAGGCAATAACGGCTAGTTTTTAGAGTGATTTTTAATTACCAAACTTGCCACCAACGACTATAATCTTCCAAGGCCTATAAATACATGTTTTCCCAAGCTATTTGTTGTTGAGATTTTGATTGGAAAACATAGTATTGATCACACATCTCTATGATCTTTAAACATAATCATTTGAGCCCTAGTTGTGTGAGTTAATCAATTTGCTCAAAATCTTTCATTTGTGTTTCTTGAGAGAGCAAAATTGTAGTGAGCTTTATTTGTATTATCCACTATATATAGAGAGTTTCCATTTGTATTCAAATCAATTTGTAAAGAGTGAGGGTTAGTAACCCTTGATTGCAAAGAAGAGATTTTCTTCTTTGGGAGAGATTGGAGGCTCTTGTAACGGTTTGGTCTACACCCGTGAAGTAGATTGGAGTAAAGGAATCCTCAAGAGGTGTTCTTGAGGGGTGGACGTAGGCCGCGGGGTGCGATTGCCGAACCACTTGAAAAATTGGTTTGCAAGTATCTCTTCCCTTATCTCTTTAGATAATTGTTTGTGATTGTGTTTAATCTGTAATTTTGTTTTTAAAAGGTTAATTTCCGCTAAAACCTTATTCACCCTCCCTCTAAGGTTTCCACATTTGGGCCAACACCAACCATGCCTTTTTCTTGCTTGGCTTGCTGGGTGTGGGCGCTCTGATTGAGATCAATATTCTGGAACTCAAAGTGTTGTTCAGCCCGATATATCCAACCAGTGGGTTCGTCACCAGTGAATTTGGGAAAAGATAATTTGAGGTTGAAAGGGGGGTTGGTGGTGGTTGGTGAGTGGGCGGTGTCCTTCTTTGGGGCGAGTGTTGTGGGAAGATTCGTCGGTGTTGAATGGGTTAATATCGGCCATATCGAGGACAAGGTGTTGGGTGCAAGTGATTCATAGGGCTTGCAATTCAGTAAGGACCGATTGAAGGGCGGTATTGAATTGGTTGCACAAGTGGTCGAACGTTGGAGTGATCGTGGCAGAAAGTTTTGCTGGGAGCAAATGGGTTAACATCTACCATATTAGAGACATGGTTTTGGGTGCGAGTGACGCGTAGAGCCTGCAATTCGGTAAGGACCAATTGAAGGGTGTTGTTAATTTGGTTGAAACTCGACTCGTGACAAGCCAAAATTTCGATAACTTCATTGTGGAACTTAGTGTCGGATTTCCCACGGGTGTTCATGAGATCTTACGGCTCTGATACCACTGATATAAACAAAACCGTGTAGAGAGAGGGAAAGAAAGAATGATAAGAGAAGGAAGGCTTGTATTATTCTTTTTCATATCCTAGCTCAACATATTCTGGTTGTATATATAGTCTTATGGAAACTGATGCATTAAAAGGGAAAATATGAAAACATGCAATCATGCTTATTGACCTGAAATTATGTTTATTACATAGTAAATGGAAATTGACTAATCCCTAAATGTATGCATGGCAGGATAGAAATTTTGCACGTATCAGTTTGATTCATGGATTTTGTGAGGGAAAAGAAAGGGAAACGTAGAGGAATACATTTTTCTTTGTTTGGTTAATAAGAAAAATGACGAGAAAAATAAGAAAGAAAATGGAATAAGTTGACAAATAAATTAAACATTTTGAATGTTGTGAGCCATTAATTTCTCTTCCTTTATTCATATATTCCACCAATATTTGAGAAATTTTTAATTTTCATTGTTATTAAAGCAGGAAGGAAATACAAGGTAACATATTTCAATTCCCTTCTTGTTTTCCTTTCCTTTTTCTTTTCCCTCAGGAAATTCATTAACTAAATAGAGCCCAAACAAGAAAGGAAAATAAAGACCCTTCTTGTTTTCCTTTCCTTTTTCTTTTCCCTCATGAAATTCATTAACTAAAATAGAGCCCAAACAAGAAAGGAAAATAAAGACTCCTGAAATCCTTGGAGTCTGCAATTTTATATTGGTTGCTTAAAATTAGACTCATTGTCATTGCCTCCAAGACTGCAATTTTATTCTAGACTTTTTACCTACAAGACCCAAAGTCATGCAACATTGATTTAAAGGGAGTTTCATGCTTTTATACTTTAATTTCGGATTAATTCCAATTTGCACTTTTGAAGTTTGTGTGGTTTTACATTTTGCATCTTAAAGTTTTAAAGTTGGCACTTTGGTCCCTAAAATTTCACAAATGTGATAAATAAGTCAAAACGGTCCTTCAGTGATGAATGATTTCATCACAAAAAGTGAAAATTTCGTCGCAAAAAATCTTGGAGGGACTAAAGTGCAACTCATTTCAAACTTTAGGGACCAAAGCGCCAAACTTAAAACTTTAAGTGCAAAGTGCAAAGTGCAAAACTATCCAAACTTTAAGGGTGCAAATTACAATTAACTTTAATTCTAATGTAAGTGTAACCTAACACAATCAGGGCAGGTACTCTTGGATGCCCCCACAAGAATTATGCATGGAGCACAATTACACCCACACACTTTTGCACACACTCTTGTATACCCTCAGTTTTAAATGCATGTACTCTGTGTTGTGTAAGTGGTGCACAGAAGAGTGTGTAAAATTCAAACACAAAATATATGCATTCAAAGCATATTGTATAAAAATGTGTATGCTTAACATTATTGTTATGCATAACTGCACTATATAAAATGTCAACTATACAGTTGAGCATTTTGACTCTGTCCCACAGGGACTACAGTTAATAAGCATGCATGAGAGCTCATAATGTCATGCGTCCTATATATTTAAGGAAATTTTAGTCAAAAGTTTTTTAAAATAGAATTTTATTTTTAGAAGAAATGTTTGTTGCACAATGAATTATATAATTAATTGTATAAACGTGTAGTACAAGGTTGTACTTTATATTGAAAAGCCTGCACACTGAAAAATGTGTGTACAGGCTTTTCAGCACAAGGTTCAGCACAAGGTTCAACCTTGTGCTGCATGTTTGTGCAATTAGTTGTACAATTCGTTGTGCACTTAATAATGCTCTTTTTTTAGTATTAGGTCCAATCGGCTTTTTTATTTTTTATTTTTTTAATTTTAGTGAAAAGCCCTCATGTTATAAAAATTATGTAAAATGTCACATTACTTTGTAATAAATTGAACTAGTTATGTGATCACATGACATTAAAAATATAGAGATTTGATCCGATTAATTTTCACTGGTCATGAAATTTTGACTAAACTAAAAAAAATAAATTCACGTACTTTAAACTTAATAAATCTAAAATGAGAGATTATTTTACTAAATTTATGTAAATTTAATTTGCTTGTCGAACCTTCGAACTGCCTTGAAACCTCGAATCTATATGTACATATCAAATGTAAACACATGAATATACAAATAGAGATGAGTAGCCAAGAGCTGTGTAGCTCAGATGGCACCGGCCCCCTTCTTCCCAGTGGGAAGTTGGGGGTTCGAATCCCCCCGTGGGATTCCTTGCTTGCCCCCCGTGTGTTCTTCAGTCGGAACGAGTGGCCCTGCGGGGCTTTGCAGTGGGCCAATGTGGGGCTTGGGGGTTGGGTTTGGGCTGGGTTGTGTGTGTGCGTTGGGGTGTGTGTGTGTCCAGTCCGGATCAAGGTAAGTAATCAAAAAAAAAAATAGAGATGAGTACTGTTGATTGGTTATTTTTTTTGGCAAGTAAAGGTGTGATGTTATCATATTAATTTCTTTTGCAGGACTTTAAGTTCAAAATTTATATATTAATTCTAAGATACTTTTAAAAAGTGGCATAGGAGAACATCTTTTTTTTTTGTAAATAATAAAGATGATAAAAAAAAAAATCTGGCATTAGATTGCTCATATGATGATGTCACTTGTTCCATATCTTTTGCATTTGTAATACAACGGCATTAATTTCAAGCAATAATGATGGACTCTTTTGGTGGAGTAGCCACTAAATTCTTATTTTTTTTATAGGGTGAATATCACTTAAGCATCCTGAGATTTTTGAAGGGCATATCACTTAAATTTCATATGTCAATTCATCGTTAAAAAAATGATGGAATAATATAAATAAGTACAAAATATACCTCTGAAAGTTTGGTCTTTGTGTCATTTTAGTCCAGGTAGTTTCAATTGGGTTAATTTGGGCTCTGAAGTTTTAAATTGAAGTAATTTGATCCAAATGTTCAATTCGATGAAAAAAAAATGACAGAATTTATTCACAAACTATGCATTATCACGCCTTTTAAAGGAAAAATGGAACACCAACAAACTCCCAACCCACTTATAATTGTGCATAACAGTGGATAAATTCTGTCAATTTTTCTCACAAAATGGGGAGTATTTGGATCAAATTACTTCAATTTAAAACTGTAGGGACCAAATTGACTCTATTGAAACTACAGGGACTAATATGACACAAGAACCAAACTTTCAGGGGTCTGTTTTGTATTAATTTATATTAGTCCGTCATTTTTTTAAGGATGAATTGACGGAAGGGGTCTAGATGATACGCGCTTCAAACCTCAGGGGGTGTAGGTGATATTATTGAAATGCGAGGAGACCTATGTGTGATTAGAGCAAACCTCATGAAGTCTAGGTGATATTTTACTTTTTTTTTTTTAATGTATTTCTTTCAAACAGTTACAGGCGGACCCATGATTTTTGATCAGGGGGGCCTAAACTATACGGGGGTTCACTGCCCCGAGGCAAATTTTTTTAGGTCTATTTATACACAATTATGTTTAAAACTGTAAAAATTATTTTAACACCCCTAGTTTGGGGTAAATCATGTAATTTTAGGGGGCCTATTTCTAAAACCTGTAATATATCACATATAAATCTAGAATTTTCAAAAGTCTAGGAGGCCTGTGTCTAAAACCTATAAAATATTGTATGTAAATCTAAAATTTTTAAAAGTCCAGGGGAGGGGGGGTGGCCTGTGTGAATTTTAGGAGGGTCTATTTGTAAAATCTGTAAAATGTTACATGTAATACTATAATTTTCAAAGTTCAGAGGAGGCCTGTGCCACCCCTACCATAACGTAGGTCCGCCATTGTACACAGTTACACCCATATATAATTAATTGATTATTATAATTGCTACTCGTGTATTTTTGTGTCACTATTATCTTCATCTGCATATGTTGGTTGGAATTCTTTTGTGGAGCGATTTGGCGTTCTCATCATGTTAGCGTTTGTAATTAAGCACTAGCTTTCGAACTTATGCTCCACTTGTTTCGATGTAAAACAGAGTTGTAATGTGAAAAACAGAAATTCAAAGAGCATTTTGGAAATACATTGAAAATACATTCAAATATGAGACATGTTCGAACCTCAGTACGTAGAGATATCCTAATTAATTAGGATTAATTGTATCTTTGTCATTATATTAGAGAAGGCCCTTGTGAGTCTTGGGTGACTTAAGAGAGCCTTCAGTGAAAGCATAGTTGTGAGTTTGAGAGGGTTTCGGATTTGCTTGATCCTTCCTCATAGTAGCAGATTAATTATTGTTCTTCGTACGTGTACGTGGATGTGGGCCTGTTTGTTTGTGATGAATTTATCCAGTAAATGAGAGGATGCCACGTGAAATTCGATGTGGCAGGGCAGTTGATTGAATTGGAAATGGCGCAGAGGCAGTTGTGAGTAGTTTTGCTGTTCAGTCTGTTAAAATTTTAACTACCAAGGGACAAGTGTTGATCATTGTAGAGTAACTGAAAGAACATGTGTCAACTCAAGGTTACCCTGCGTGGAGGAGCAGTCACCTGTTTGAAAAAAGGAGGGAACATTCGAACAAGACTACTATGAAGCCTCGATGATTATATATAGAAGGGGTCTGTGATCAGAAAGAGGATCCTTCAATCAACATCCACAAATACACTTCAATATTGTACTTTTTATCTTTATTCTTAGAATTAGAACACCTTTGAAGTTATCTTCAAGGTTAGATTGTAGTTTTTTCAGTCAATAAAGTAGTCTTTTACTTTACTGTTTTTCTTTACTATTCTTAAGTTGGAGTAGTTATACTTTAATTAGTTCGAAGTTCTTTTAGTCATATCTTACACGTTTAAAGTCCTTGTTCAGGTATCGAACGACACCACAATCACCATGGTGAGGCGCAGTTTGGATAATCACACATACACATTGGCAATTTGCTTGCCTGGCACGCCT
Organism: Hydrangea macrophylla; assembly: GCA_033977485.1. Taxonomy (NCBI): domain Eukaryota; kingdom Viridiplantae; phylum Streptophyta; class Magnoliopsida; order Cornales; family Hydrangeaceae; genus Hydrangea; species Hydrangea macrophylla. Next base: position 17,629,159 of record CM066997.1, read on the forward strand.
GCACTCGTATATAAATTTTCCAACCAAACATTTTTGGCACGCCCGGTGGGACCCAAGTGTCAAAAGATGACAAACAGAAACCTTCGAAGCAATAGGTCTGTTGATAACGCCAATGTTGGTGTCAATAATGCTGAAATTGGTGGTTCTTCACACCAAGATCCTCAAAGCAGCAATACTGGGAATCATGTAAACAATGAAAACCCAGAAGTAGGAGTTGAAGTGTGAATCCGAATCCAATCAATGGAAACATGGATTCAGGAATTCAACATGACTTGGTGAATCAATTGACACCAGTATTTGATCATTTGGGAAACATGATTCAGAATGTTAATGCTCTGATCCCTTCCCTTAACAACAACATACCACAATTTGCACTAGCAATGGTGCCAAGTGGAAATCGTTCTATGGTTCGACAGAATGAAATGGGTTATACTCATGGATTATTTTAGCCAAATCCTGTGATTCATGCAAATGGGCCTCCTTTTAGGCCTAATTCAAAAGAAAGCTTTTATATGCCTGTCCCTAATTCTACTCCTCCAGTGTTCTAAGGGATGCAATGAAGTTATATAGGACATGGTCAAAATCATATGTATAGACCAAGGAATGTCAAAGAACCTAGGCCTAGAGAAAACATAATAGGCCAAAATAGGAGAATAAATAACAATCCTGTATTTGAACCAGACTCCACTGGAATAGGAGTGGGTCGAAGGAATGAAAATCCTAGGAGGATGGATAATATTCCCCAACCACCTCTAATACCACCAATGAACCCTCCATTGGGTCAACCAGGTTATCAACAACCACCCAATATGGTTGAAAGAAATGACATAATTAATTTAATCCATGAAGTTTGTGGACCCATGGCTCGGGGGGTACAAAATCCTGTATACAGGAAGCCTTACCCTGACTGGATTGATAGGATTGAATTCCCTAGGGGATTTAAGTTCCCTACCTTTGCTATGTTTACTAGAGATGGGAGTCAATCTATAGTTGAACATGTAGCAAAATTCATTAGTCAGTGTGCTGATGCAGGAAACAATGAATACCTTAGACTTCGTTTATTTCCCAGTTCATTGACAGATACAACATTCACATGGTTTATCAATTTGGCCCCCAATTTGATCCATAATTGGACACAAATGGAAAAGTCTTTCCATACTCAGTTCTTTCAGATAGAACCAGAGGTGTCTATGGCTGATTTAGCAAGACTCTATCAAAAACCTGATGAAAAGGCTACTCAATTCATAAATAGGTTTAAGAGGGCTAGACCAAAGTGTAAAATCATGCTGCCAGAGTCTGAATTTGTTAAAATGGCTCAAAATGGTCTCGAATTTAGACTTCGAAAGAAGTTTGATGCATTAAAGTTCAGAGATCTCATTGAATTAACTGCTCGAGTCTCTAGATATGAGGCCCTGTTGGAAGAAGAAAACGAGAGGAATGCTTCCTCACTGAAAACATATTGCAAAGATCCTAATTATGAGATAGATGCTGCAGAAATAATAGGAAAGGAACCTTTCACATTCAAAAGTCTTGTGAAGAAAAATATTTCTGCTGAAGTATATAAATCTAAAGGATCATTCATAAACTATTCATTCGATGTCTATAAACTGGATGAAATATTTGACCATGTGTTAGAAGGAAAAATCATCAAGTTGTTTGATGAGACAAAATTACCAAATGACATAATTCTTGGACTCATTCAACTAATAACTGTACTGTTTTTCGGGACACGATTCAAGATCTGATCAAGAGAGGGAAGTTAAAATTCCCTGAAAAACAAATGGGGGTCGACGAGGATCCATTCCCAGCAGTACAAAAGGTGTCCATCAATGCTCATAACATTTCCCTCGAAACTCTTGTCGAAAATAGGGAAAAGGCAAATGAAGAAGATCAAAAGAAAATACTCAAAGAGATGGGAAAAAAAAGTCTTGAAGTTCCCATTTTCAACCAAGAATATGCAAAAAAACTTATGCATTGGTTGTGGGAAAAGGTATGCTGAGATTTATGATGAAAGAGTTGAAGGGAAAACAGACAGGAAGAATAAACAGCCTTCATTCGAACAAAGGAAGATGAACACTTTATATGAACCTCCACTTCAACCAATTATGAATGTTGGAAGAGGAAAGTTTAAGGGGCCAATTCATCAAGCTTCAATGTATGCTGGACCAACAACATCAAGGTATGCTCCAAGACCAATGGCTCATTTTAGAGCCGATTTCTCGTGGAATTTTTATGCTAGTAATTATGTTCGACCACCAAGGAACATGCAGTATCTGAGGCCAGTTCCACCCTATGCTGGACCAACAACATCAAGGTATGCTCCAAAAGTTGGTGAGACATCACAATCAAATGGGCCTGCATTGTTACCAGGGGTACCAAATTGGTTTGTCATGCAAAATGATATAATAAAAAATATGATGGATTAGCAGGGACCTCAAAACAAAAATGGAATGATCAAACTTCCTCAGTTGAAAAGAATACATGGCATGTGCTTCAACATCCTAAAGAAAAGAACCAAAAGATAGTTCCTTAATAAATATAACTCAGCAAAGGAGACTTCAGAGGAAGTATACTATGTGGAAAGAATTTTCCAGCATGCAGACTCAAAGTCGAGAATTGGAAAATGAGATCAAGAGAGATTCCAGTGATATTTGAAACCTAATCCTAGGTTTGACCAAAATATAAAAGTTGATAATGATACCATGTCTGAAGAAAGTATCATTAAGGCCAAGGTTATGGAATTGAAAAAGGCCATGAGCATTGATGAAGTGGATGAAGCTATGATAGTGGTAGAATCTCAAGTTTTGGGAAACAATGAGGTGAAACTCAACGATAAGATTGTCAAGAATGAGAATATACACATCCAGTTTGGCACATTCCCAGAGCAAATGGAAGTTAACACTGCCACATTTATATTACCAAAGATTTTCGAAGTAATAGAAGATCAACAAATGGATGAAGAAATGGAAATGGAAGCATCTACTGAAGATATCTCTGAGGTAAATCTTCCTAAGTTCATTTTTAGTGATTGTAACTTTTTTATATTCATTTGAGGAACCATCAGCAGAAATGACTAAGCACCTTAAACCATTATATATAAAGGCTTGTTTAAATGGAGTTTGTTTAAACAAAGTATTGATTGATAATGGTGCTACTGTCAACATTATTCCTCAAAACACTTTGAAAAAAATTAATAAACAAGACTCAAAGTTGATACAGACTCACATTATGATATCAGGCTTCACTGGTGATAAAAAAAACACCAAAGGGGTAATACCTATTGAAACTATAGAAGGTTCGAACAAATCCAAAACTGCTTTCTTTGTGGTAGATGCTAGTCCTAATTATCATACCTTATTAGGAAGAGATTGGATTCATGCTAATCGATGTGTTTCTTCTTCAATGCATCAGAAACTATTGCTTGTGAAGGAAAACTGTGAGATTGAAACAGTGAAGGCTGATACTCAGTGTAACACCCTGTATTTCTTTTCCATTAATAAATGTTTATTTTCAATTTAATTTCTATTCAAAATATTTATTTGGGGGTCAAACCGTAATTTTCTTAAAAATAGAAATGCTTTCTATGGTTTTGAAATTTATAACTATACTTTTTATTCAACCCGGAATTTATTTCCTATGCTAATAAGATTTTATGTATTTTTATTTCAAACGTAAAATGCCAGTTCTATGTTTTAAATCTGCGCCTTATACCGCATCTGGGGTGTGAGAGCACGTGAGCCCACCACACAGGATGATCCCCATGTTTAGCTTGGAGCCCAAACATATATCAGTATATATGTTTGTGTCTCTCTCACAATCTCTCATCTCTAAACTCACTGTCTCCCTCAAAATTCTCTCAACCTCTCTTGTTCTCTCTAAACACAACACACACAGATTTTATATTTACACAATACATACACATAGTTATACATACATAGATACACATATATAGTGCAAAGAAACGGTGGAGTAGAAAACTCTAACGACGGAATTTTTGGCGGAATTCTCAGTGCGCTAAATTTCAGTTCAAAAGCTTCTGTGAGTATTATAAACTCACTCTCAACGTATATATATGTATATTTTAGTGTATATAGATGTGTATATACATATATATATATATGTATAATCACCATTGAAGCTTGAAAATTGGAGTTTTACAAAAGTTAACCAAAATCAATTCCGTGAATTGGGAATGAAAGATCTTAGTCCCAATAAGCTGCAGTTCGAATACTACGGCTTAATTCATCCGTATCGCGACGTATCGTTGATTTAAAGTTTTGTCACCTTTCGGTTTTACGTGAAATCCGAGAGCTACGATTGAAATTAGTTTAAACCGATCACGTATTCGTAATCCTTGCGAAAAAATGAAGAAAATGGTATATTACTTGACTTGTTTGAGTTCAGTTTGCAAAATGGGCAAAAACTAGCTCTTAAATTCAAAACTGTGGAAGAAGATGAAGTTCCCATCGATTGGAAACATATCCAATCGATTGACATGTCATCCAATCGATTGGTATATCATCCAATCGATTGACACTTTTGCCAATCGATTGACATATTTCAGCACTAACGACTTTTACTAAAACTGTCATAACTTCCTCTAGGAAACTCAAAAACGCGCACCGTTCGAAGCGTTGGAAACTAGACTCAAAGACCTTTCATTTGATATATAATTCATCTGCAAAATTATAATTCATTTTTAAGGGCATTGCTTCAAAGTGGACCTGCTTGTGTACTAGTAGCTGAAAAAAAATGTATTAAAGTAGTTTTTGATGAATTTACTTGTTGCTTCATATATGACTTGATAATTTAGATCGTGGGTGCTAACTCAATGACTTTAAGTACATTGCACCTTGTTAATAAAGAAAAATAAAAAGACTTGATTTTCTCGTACATTTGTTTGGGGTTACAATTTCATGGACATTGACATGCATGATAGGGTCGAGGTAGAGTCGACATGCATAGTATGTGAGAAAAGTGTGAAAAGAGTAAAAGGGATTGTTTATTAGTATGGGTTGCCTCCATGGACACTCCGTAATACCCGAGTTCCGGATACTGATCGAGGCAATCTCTGGTATGCCGTGGTGGTATTATAGTGACACTCCCTAGTACTCGAGTTCCAGATACTGATCGAGGTAATCTCTGGTATGCCATGGTGGTACTATAGTGTGATGCCATGGATCGAGGCAGTGGATGTTGTGATGATGTGGTTTTAGGGTACCTTTTTAATATGACGGTGGCAAGTTGGACACTCCCTGGCACCCGTGGTAGTGTTATAGTGTGTGACGCCTCCATGGACACTCCCTGATACCCGAGTTTCAGATACTGATCGAGGTTGTCTCTGGTATGCCGTGGTGGTATTATAGTGTGATGCTATGGATCAAGGCTGACTGGACATTCCCTGGTACCCGTTGTACTATAGTGTGGTTGCCCGAGTATTTTCAAGGTACTAGAACGAGGGAGTTTGGATGATGTGATCTTGTGTTTTGTTGAGAGAAAAGAGTCAGTAAGATGAGATATAACATTGTTCATGCACGGTCTCATATTAATTGTTTACTACATCCCCATGTGACTTATGTTGAAGTTGGAACTTTGAATTATTGCTTTTATAGTTTAAATTGTACCACTATTTATATGATTATATATACATTGCGAGTACATGTTTATTCTGCTCACCAGCTTGCATAAGCTGACGGCATTGATGCGTCCTGGACTCTATGTCCAGATTTTCCAGGTCAGGAGCAACCAGGGTACTTTGACTATGCTACTTAGGGTCAGGAGACTTTCCAGGAGGGCGAATTATATTCCTTATGTCTTTTTATTTCGGAGTTGTAACAAATACTTCATTAGATATTTGAATAAGGCGGCTTGTGCCTAAGACTTGACTGATGTAATAGTTTAGTAAGTTTAACTTTGGAGCTTATGTTTATTTAGTATCCTTCTCTTTAGAAATGCTTTTAAGTCTTTTGTTGCAGGGACAATTGGTCATGGTCATACTCACTTGTCACGACCTACGAGTCCATAAAGGAAATTAAATGCTTTCCTGAATTATGCAACGTCGGGGTGTGACACTCAGCCTTTCTATGCAAGTTCTAAGTGTGTCGAAGCTCAATTGTATCAAGAGAATGTTAAATCAATTAATCTTAAAGAGTCAGAAGATGAATCCCCAGAAGAGAATTGGGATATTTTTGGCTGATATGCCATTTGGTTCTTTGGAACCATTAGATGATGACAAGGTGGTTTAATGACTCACAGATATATAGAAATAGAAGATGTAGAAGAGACCATTCGACTGGTCTTACAAAAGTTAATGATTGCAAATTTAGAATCAAAGATAGAAAAAGATTCGACCATAAATTGGTCAGATTATGTATTTGAAGAAGATTCACAAGAGTTAAAGGTAGTTGGCAGAAAAGAGTTATATGTGCTGTCAGAAAATTCTATACAAGAAGTGTCACAAGATCCTTTATTGGAGATCAATTTAGGATCAGATCAACAAAAAAGAATTACTTTCTTAAGTTCTAAACTTGGAGAGTATGACCAAAATAAATTGGTCGAGTTATTGAAAGAATTTCGAGATTGTTTTGCTTGGGATTATGATGAATTACCAGGACTCGAAAGAAATTTAGTGGAGCATAAATTGCCTATCAAAGCTGGATATAAACCAATAAAGCAGTAACCTCGAAGGATGACACTAGAAGTCACTATGAAAATTAAAGTAGAAATCGAAAGATTGCTCAAGGCAGGCTTCATTAGAACTGCCAGGTATGTTGAATGGCTTTCAAATGTTGTTTCTAGTTATGAAAAAAAATGGTAAATTAAGAATCTGTATTGATTATAGAAATCTTAATTTGGCCATAATTAAGGATGAATATCCTATACCAATAGTTGATTTATTAATTGATAGATCTGGTGGAAATACTATAATGTCTATGATGGATGGTCACTCGGGATATAATCAAATATGTATTGATGAGGAAGACATTCATAAAACTGCATTTAAATGCCCAGGGAGTATAGGTACCTTCAAGTGGGTACAGATGCCTTTTGGGTTGAAAAATGCAGGAGCTACTTATCAAAGAACCATGAATGCTATTTTTCATGATTTGATTGGAACATTTTTAGAATGTTATATAGATGACATAATAGTTAAATCTAAAGCATTCGATGATCACCTCATGCATATGAAATTAGCATTTGAAAGAATGAGATTTTTCAAGCTTAAGTTAAATCCATTAAAATGTGCTTTTGGGGTCAGTACTGGGAATTTTCTAGGATATTTGGTACATGAGAAGGGAATTCAAGTGGATAAGAATAAAGCTCAGACAATTATTCAAAGTAAACCTCCCTCAACCAAAAAGGAATTGCAAAGATTCCTAGGACAGGTCAATTTCATTCGAAGGTTCATTTCCAAAAAACTCTAATTTTTTCTCCTTTGTTGAAATTGAAGGATCATGAAGAGTTGAAGTGGGAAGATAAACACCAAACTGCCTTTCAAGCCTTGAAGGATTATTTGGTGAAGCCACTAGTTTTAATGCCTCAAAGAAAAGATAGGCCCATGAAGCTATATATCTCAGCAGCAGAAGCGTCAATTAGGGTCTTATTAGCCCAGGATAATGATTATAAGAAAGAGCAAGCTGTGTATTACCTTAGTAGGTTTTTAAATCATGTCGAATGCAAATATTCCTTTATGGAAAAACTATGTTTATCTTTGTATTTTGCAGTAATGAAATTAAGATATTATCTTCTTCCTACTGAAGTTTATGTTATTGCTAAGTTCGATATGATTAAGTATATGTTGACTCGACCTATTTTAAGGAATAGAATTGGTAAATGAATTTTGGCTCTATCATAATTCTGTTTATTATATGTACCACAAAGGGCAGTTAAGGGTCAAGCTTTAGCAGATTTTCTGGCTGATCATCCAAATGGCTTCGAAATAGAAGGAATTTATGAAATTGGTTACATAGATATTAGCCCATGGAAATTATGGTTCGATGGTTCAAAAACAGAATTTGCCGCAGTTATTGGGTTCATTATTGAATCACCTGAGAAAGTTAAAACCAAATATGGTTTCAAACTTGATTCGAGTCAGTGTACCATCAAGTTGAGTACGAAGCTCTAATAATGGGTCTCAAAACCTTGTTAGATCTTAAAGCTACATTTGTAAATATTTTTGGAGATTCTCAGTTGGTTATAAACCATAGGAATGGAATATATAAATGTATGAGTAGTACATTGAAAATATATTATGACACTACAATGAATTTATTATCCAAATTCGATAGTGTAAACCTTTTGCACATTCCTAGAAGTTTTAATGAAGAAGCCAATGATGCGGCTTAGAGGGCATCTGGATTCAGAGCAAGTGTTGAAGATATTGAGATAGAACAAGTTACTTATAGGAAATTGTTGCCAATGTTGGTGGATAGAACCCTTTGTTAATATCTCAAATGTAGAAATTTATGATGATTGGAGAAAACTAATCATTGATTATCTCTCAGGATTGAATGAAAAGCCCAATCGAAGCGGAAGATTGAAATCTGCCAATTACATTCTATATAGTGGAAGACTATTCAAAAGAGGAAGTGATGGATTACTACTCGAATGCTTAAGTAATCTCGAAGGAATTGAGGCTATAGCTCAAATTCATGAAGGATTATGTGGTGCTTACCAATCTGGGATTAAAATGAGATGTTACTTCAAAGACGTAGCATTTACTGACCAACAATCTTAAGAGATTGTATTGAATTTGCCAAAGGATGTCAAGAATGTCAGAAACATGGTCCTTTGAAACATTTACCTACCGTTGATCTTCAATATGTGGTAAAACCTTGGCCTTTTAGAGGTTGGGCCATTGATGTAATAGGAAAAATTAGTCCTCCCTCTTCGAAGGGTCATGGATTCATTATTATAGCCATAGATTATTTCACTAAGTGGGTGCAAGAAAAAGCCATGCAAACTATGACCCAATTCACAGTTATCAAATTCTTAGAAAATATAGTCTACAGATTTGGTATTCCTCAAACCATTGTATCTGACAATGCCTCTATATTCGAAGGGGATGTGGTTACTTTTGCAAATAAATTGGGGATCACAATGTCAAAATCAACCCCATATTATACTCAATCTAATGGTCAAGCTGAAGCAACCAACAAAGTCATAAAGGAAAATATGGCTAAAGTCATAAAAAATAATCCAAGAATGTGGCATGAGATTTTGCCAGAAGTTTTATGGGCATAGAGAATTTCGAAGCGAACAAGTACAGGAGTCTCTCACTATGCTTTAACTTTTGGTCATGAAGCAGTCTTACCAATTGAAATAAAAGTTAATTCTCTTCTAGTTATGAAGCAGAATCAGTTATCCTTAGATGACTATCAAACATCAATGTCTATTGAACTGGAAGACATTGATGAAGAAAGAGTCAAGGCCCTTAATAATATCCTGATACAAATGAAAATAACAGCAAAAGGATATAATAAAAAAGTTCAACCAAGAACCTTTGATGAAGGAGACTTGGTTTGGAAAACAATATTGCCTATTGGATCTAAAGATCCAAAGTATGGGAAATGGTCCTCTAAGTGGGAAGGTCCATTCCAAATCCATAAAGTTTTTAAAGGTGGATTTTACCATTTAAAAATTTTAAATGGTTATGTCCATATAAGGAAAATCAATGGTAGGTTTCTCAAACAATATTATCCAACTATTTGGGAAGCAAGAAATTTAGAATGAAAGATGTAACATTCGAAATAAAAATTATGTTTTTCACATTCGAAGTTAGTACAAAACCAGATTTTGGTAAACTACAGAGTTTTATTGGTATAATCTTTCATACCATTTTCCTTATAGACTGAGCCTTCAACCTAAAATTGTCCCAAGACCTAGTATACAGTTTTGACTGACTAAGAATGATTTTTTGCTTTGAGATTGATTCTTGGTTCTTCAAAGGCCTCGATTCAAACTCTGTCTTCAAAACCAGAAGCTTTTGCTTTGGTACCTTCTTGCTTGGTCTTCAGGTTAGCCAATTCAAGCTCTGCAAACTCGAGCTCCTATTTAAGTTTGTCCACTTTTCCATATTGCTTCTCAATTGCAGTGCTGGCTTCATTGAATTCTGCTAGTGTTTGGTCCATCTCAAGAGTTTTTTCTACAGTGTATTCCATGTCAACTTCTAGTCGTTTCCTTTCCTCAATAACCTTTTCAAGCAAAAAACAATCATAATCAAAGGTTGAAATGACTGCAGAAATGGTCTCTTTGTATGGGACAGAGATGTCAGAACTATCCAACATAAATTGGTATAAAATTTTCATAGCTCTTCTTACTTCTTTGTCTTCGAAAACTTCAAATGAAATTGACTGAAGAGCCTCAATATGGCAAGTGCAGCTATTGGGTCTATCGAAGGTACTTTCGGTTTGCTTCAACATGTCATCTATTGAAAAAATTCTTGAACATTGGTCGAAGCAGTGCCTCCCATCTTTAAAACATGTCTTAAACCTTCTTTAAAATCTCTTGTTTCTTCAGGAGTCAGATTAGGAGGGAGAGATATTTGAAATTCCCTAGAGCTTGAAGCACCTGGGGCAGCCTGAGGATCAAATGAAGCTGGTTCTGAGGCAGCTTCAAGATCAGAACTTGTACTAGTCTTCGAAGGACAAGTTTCGGTATCAGGAACAGATTCAATCTAGTCAACAAAAGATAAACAATTAGTTAGAATCTGTTTATGAAGAAAGACAAAAATGCAAAGAACACTAGAGAAATTTTAATAACTTACTACTAGATGATATTTAAGCAGTGAGGGTTGAATGTTTTGTGGCTGAAGTTGAATGTCCTGTGGTTGAGGTTGAGTGTCTTGTGAAAGAGATTTTTGAATCTCTGCACCTTTGGGACTGTGAGATCCTGTCTGTGGAAGTTTTGGAGCAGAGTCAAGTTTGGGCTCCACCATTGAAATAGGAATTGCTGGGATGGGAATTTCTCCAATTTTCTTCGAGCTAGTGGAAGGCTCAACAATAGTCTTAGCCTTTTTCCTTCAAATAAGTTTTGGGACAGGACTTGTCTCCTCTACTTCTTCAGGTTCCACATTGTCAGTCGATTGAGGGAAACTCTCTACTGGAAGTACCAGTCTTCTCTTTGGCCTAGAAGGTGATGAAGCAGGAGCTGAGACCTTTGATGAGATTGGGATCTTGGGTGCAGCCTTTGAAATTTTGGTCTTTGGTAAAGAGCTTTTACTAATTGCTTTCCCTATTTTGTAAAGTGTAAATGATGTTAATTCAAAATTCTTTTCTGTAGTCAAAAGAAAGGAGATTGAATTGGTAATTTATTTACCTTTTGACTTCGAGTTAATATGCCTCAAGAGTTGGCATTTGTCCATCTGCACTGACATCAAATTCTCCCACTAGCTCAAGAAGGCAGGTGTGCAGTTGGTGTAGACTAGTAGAGAGGTAAACTCCAGGTTACTGACTTTGTTCTGATAAACTAATAAAGCAGCAGTTACTACTGACTCTGGCACCCTCAAATTTGTCTTATAAGCCATAAAAATGTTGGCTTGGCTTCTAATTGGGAAAGGAATTGATTGGGTGAGCCCAAACTGTCTCGAGAATTGGTTTGAAAGATAGAGCTCACCATAAGATTTGATACTAAGATTATTCCCAAAGAATAAGTCCTTGCTGATCAGAAAACTTCCCCATGCAGCTTTTAATTCAACTGCATTCGTTGCTCTGTCCAGGATTTGACACAACCATATGGGGAAAAGATGAGTCTTATCTTTAGAGTTGTGAAGGGCAGAAAAAGGTGAAATAGGTCATTTGGCCTTACTTGAAGGAAGTTGAAGAAGAAGGTAAGGGATTCTTTAAAGGTATCTTCAACACTCGGTAATAAAGCAAAGAAAACCCCATGAGAAATAGGACTTTTTCTAAGTCCTAAATTCTGAATTTCTGGAAAATAGACATATAGCCATAGTTGCAGAATCCAGAAAGGACCACCTTAAGTTGGGAGAAAGGGGTCATAGCACAAATCAGAAAAAGATCTATATAAAGATCCTAATACAAAGGGAGCTAAGGCTAATCTACGACCAGCAGTCAAAGCTGCTGCTATGTTGGAGAATTCAAGAATAACCCTTTGAGAAGAAGTACATAAAAGATGCTTCAAAAGCCAATAGATAAGGAAATAATAGTACTCTGTATCAGATACTTCTCCTGATGATTTTTTATAAGAAGTTAGAAAATTGGTATATCCTAGAGACTTGGGATCGGTTTGAATATCAGGTGTATCAGATTCTACCATATAGGGGTGAGCATCTTCCCCGTGAGGTAAAAACCCTAATAGATGATAGATATCTAAGACAGTTGGACCTATTGGACCGAAACAAAATTGAAAATGATTGAATATAGGGTTCCAGAAAACACAAAGCCCCAGCAAGCAGGTTAAGGCTAGCTTCGATGGGATATTTTGAGAGGTTTACTACATTATAAATGATTGTTGTGGTCAGGGCTTCTTCCTTTTTGTCTAAAATCCTATCTACCCATTCTGGCCAATCTTTCCTAGGTTTTGGCCAATGTTGAAACTTCAATTCGCTCCTTGGAATGGGAATTTCCTGTTGGTATGCTAGGTGTTGTTGTCCCAGTCTGGGGTAATACACGTGGAGTTTGAGATTAGGGGTACCCAGACAAGGACCTACAGCAATTGATGATTCCTGATTGGGAAAAGTTACTAGGACAAGGATTTCATTGATCAGTGAGGTTTCCTTTCCATTCGAATAATTGGTCTGTTAATCTTGAATGATTCTTTCGGAATCATCACAAACCTTCTGAAGTTGGGTATTGTTTATTGAGGTAGTCATTTTCGACAGAGAAAAGGTGATAGAGATGGCAACTAGGATAAGATGCAAGAGAGATTGAAGAGAATAGAAGAGTTTACAGAAGTTAGAAGGGTTGTTCCTCTTTGTCCCTTGTCTATTTATAGCCTTTGGTGACGTTTGGGAAGCGATGCATTTATTAAGAAAGTAGCCGTTAGAGTTGATTACTTATTTAGCTGTTATTTTAAGTAAAGAGACACGCTGGTTTAGAAGAACCATTTCAGTTTGGTTAAGACATAAATGAATTTGTATAATTCATTGAACTAAAAGGAAATACAAGTACACATTATAGACATAATTGATAAAAATGTGGAAACCCATAAGTCACAAGATTGTAAAATATGTCCCAATAATAAGTAAAATACTCTGCTTCTAATTCTATCTCGAGGCATAGGTTCCTGGTTTGCAATGCCAATTTATCTTCACTTCAAAGGGTGAGGTAAGCTTCCTTGAGTTGTTCTTCATATTGATTCAATCGAGAATTGATCTTGGCTTAAGGCTTTGCGAAGACCTCAAAGTTCCTTGGCTAATGGAGTTTTACCTCGAAGAGATATGCCAGCAGCTTTGGCTTCATCTTTGAGATACATCAGGCTTCGAGTGATGGGAAACATTGCTCTCTACATCAGAGCTTCCACATCCATAGATGTATTTGTCTTTGAATTATGATACTTCATCAAGAAGTGCATTTGGACCATCCTTGAGGCTTTCATAAAGGTCCATCAGGTAATTCAAATGGTGAACACTTTCTTGGTGACGGGTGTACCACCTCACATGAGTAAGGTAGGGTTCGAAGAGTGAAATATATTTGAGTTCGAACAAGGGTTAAAATGCTCCACTCATGGCATAAAATGTGACAACTCCATTAAAAGTTAATTCGAGCCCTTGAATATTGCAATATGGAGAATGGGAGATGTGAGAAGGCCACTAGGAGTCTCTGTGCTTGAATAATTAAGCATGAGGAGGGTGATAAAATAAGAGGTGTGTGTTCAAATATGGGACCATTTTCGCACAATTGGTCTAATTTTAAGAAAGGATCACTTATATCCTTACTGAGGTCTACCACTTAGACCTTTATGTCTGGAAAACCTAGTAAAGAGTAATCAAAGAGAAGCACTCTTTCTTTGTAATCTTTCTCGAAAAGTTTACATTTGGAGAAGAAAGCTGAAGAGTAGTGCTCATTAGAAAAATTTTCATGAGATGCCCTTACATATGTATGGATGGGGGGTCTGCCTTGAGGAATTAAAATATTACCTCTTTGAAGTCTTTCATCAGGAGGACTGGTTGAAGAGATCAACCAGGCATTCAATAGGTTTTGTTCCCTAGAAAGACGATTCAAAAATGGATAATATGGTTTTATTATCCTGCTTCGAATGATTCCTTCAGTTTCAGGACATTCAAAGTTTGGATGAATAACTGAAGGTGTTGTTGTGTTTCGAGTTTTATGCCTTTGTAATATCCTACCCCTTCCCCATGGGAAATGGGTTGCTCCTAAGTAGGAGGGAAGGTTTGGTTGTTGTAAATTTATTTCAGAGGCCTCGAAGTTAAACTTTATCCTGATGAAGAAGCACTTAGCTGGTTTAGCATGTTGTGTCATTTTTCCCACTTTGAGTAGTTAAATGGTTCAGGAGAAGTCTCAGGAGGATCCCAATTGGTTCGAGGAAGAATTTTAGGGCGTTTGGTTGACGACATCACTTCTTCAGGAAGATCTAAAGGAAAGCGATCATTGGTATCGAGTGGAGGATGAGAAGAAGACAAGGTTAAAAGAATGAATTCGAAGTGACAAGCAAAGTTGAGGATACAAGAATTAAGCAGATAAGCAGCCAACGTGAAGGAAAATGCAGATTTGGGTCTTCAATTTAACCAAGTTCAGTAGGTTGCTTGAAAATTTCAAACCATCCAACAAGATCTAGCCACGATCGCCATTATCTTTTTTGAATCAAAAGGAAAATGGCGCGGGGGGTAATGTTTGTGATGAAATTATCCAACAAATGAGAGGATGCCACATAGAATTCGATGTGGCAAGGCAGTTGATTGAATTAGATATGGCGCAGAGGCAGTTGTAAGTAGTTTTGCTATTCATTCTATTTAAAATGTTAACTGCCAAGGGACACGTGTTGATCATTGTAGAGCAACTGAAAGAATAGGTGTCAACTCAAGGTTATGCTGCGTGGAGGAGTAGTTACTAGTTTGAAAAGAGGAGGGAACATTCGAACAAGACTACTGTGAAGCCTCGATGATTATATATAGAAGGGGTTTGTGATCAGAAAGAGGATCCTTCGATCAACTTCCACAAATACACTTCAATATTATACTTTTTATCTTTATTCTTAGAATTAGAACACCTTTGAAGTTATCTCCAAGGTTAGATTGTAGTCTTTTTAGTCAATAAAGTAGTCTTTTACTTTACTGTCTTTCTTTACTATTCTTAAGTAGGAGTAGTTATACTTTAATTAGTTCGAAGTTCTTTTAGTCATATCTTTACACGTTTAAAGTCCTTGTTAAGATATCGAACGGCACCACAATCACCCTAGTGAGGTGCAGTTTGGATAATCACACATACACATTGGTAATTTGCTTGCCTGGCATGCCCGCACTTGTATATAAATTTTCCAACCAAACAATGTTGTTGAACCACATATATTGATGTCTCTTGAAAATGTGTGTCTACATGTTCCTCGTAGCTTCCAATCAATTAAAGACTAGTTATTTTTTTAAGGTTAAAGTACTAGTGTTGTCATAAATGTGTGTGTCTATATATTCCTCGCAACTTCCAATTAAAGGCTAGTATTTTTATTTATTTATTTAGGTTGGAGTAGTGTTGACGTCCATTTAAGAATTAGAATTTCGGTTAAATCTCTCAAAGTGGATTAATTGGGCCTAAAGGATAACTCATTATGTGCAAAGGCTGAAGATGGAAGAATGTGGGGATCTTATGGAACACATGAGTGTATTCAACAAGTATTTGGATCAACTGCGGAAAGTTGATGTCAAGATTGAGGAAGAACATAAATCTCTCCTACTTCTTACCTCTCTTCCAAATTCGTATGACTACCTCATGACTGCATTGATGTACGATAAAGATACAATGGTTTTGGAGTAGGTGGAGGCTTTACTAGAGTCCCACGACACTCAGAGAAAAATAACTAGTGAAAGTGAACATGAAGCTACTTTGGCAGTAGCGCAAGTGGGAATCGGGGAAGGACAAATGATAGAACTGAAGGTAATAGCAGGTTCAGATCTAATTCTAGACGGAGAGAAGTTCAATGTTATTTATGCAAAGAATTGGTCACATCAAGAAATATTGTACTCGACATACAAGGAAAGAGGACAGTAGGAAGGATGGTAAAAATTCTTTGGTTTTATTGGGATATGTCCTTATAGTCTCCCAAGGTAACATACTTATCTCGTAATGATTGGATTTTAGATTCTGGTTGTACCAACCATATATGCTCTAGGAATGATTATTTTGATACGTTCCAAGAAAATAATTATGGAAATATGTCATTGGGTGACAGGTCTCCATGTAAAATTATAGGTGTTGGAATTATGAAGATCAAAATGCATGATGGAGCGGTTTTTACTTTGGGTGGTATGAGATATGTCCCAAAGATGCGAAGAAATCTAATCTCGATTAGCCAGATTCAGTTGCAGGTGAAGCTATAAAATCACATGTGGTTGCATGGTCCTTATGAAGGGACAAAAGTATGGTGGGTTGTGTCATCTGGTTGGAAGTACAATAAATAAAAACTTGATTGGTGTTTAAAAACGGAGTGCACAGGAAAAAGGGTACCCTAGGCATGTTTCTTTTGTAGTAGAGGTGAAAAAATGGGTGACATGTTTCTAAGGAGCAGACGATTGTGAGGGGAAAAATACTAGTGATGGTGGAAAGGGTGGATCGAGACACTACTCCGGCATTAATGGGTAAAATTAATGGAAGACGGTTACACATGTTTATTGGCCGTGGTGAATCAAATTGGAACTATGTTGATTCGATATGTGTAACTAGAATTTTTTTGGCCGATGGTTTAGGCATCTTAACAGATTGTGCAAGGTAGGATACTAGGATGTTTTGTTTTTCTCTCTCATGGTACGAAGGTAGCTAGAGTTTTGTGGGATCCATCCCATGTTGATCAAGAGAAATATTATCAAGATTTGGTTTCTTGTTTTCTAAGTTAATCCGTTAAGATGTGGTATAAGCATAATAGGTTTGGTTTTATCCATATCTATTGGATATGTAAACATATCCTAATGGATCGTGGTGTATATATGGGGTGCGTTACACACTCGGCTAGTGAGAGAGCTAGAGAGGAAAAAACATTGTGAGAGTGAGAGGATTTCTTTGGGATATTGAGTGTGGGAGTACTAAGGGATATTTGGGTTATGAGATTTAATTCAACATGTGTCATTTACCATTTTATTCTCAATAATAAAAGAAAAATCTCTTGGATGTGGATGTAGGCAGATTTTTGCCGAACCACGTAGAATTCTCTTATGTGATTTCTATTAATTATTTTTCTCTTGTTATTTTCTTTTCATTTTATACTCGTTTTATTCCGCTGCGTTAAATTTTGAACAATTTCTTGTTGCATTTTCCCAGAAAACTTCCTAAACCTTTGAGCTGGGTTTTGATTTTAATTCATTTATTGTTTAATGCTTTGTATTGTTTATTAATTTCCCTTTGCTGTGTTCTGTTTATGCTGACTAGAAGTAGAAGTTTCCTTTATGGCTATTTTTCCAAGTTACATTAAGGGTGAGGTTAAATACACCACCTTTTTTTGCTAAATACTCCACCTTCACTCACAAATTTTTCATCTTTTAACACTACAGGGTGGTGTATTTAGCAAAAAAGGTAGTGTATTTAGTCCCACCCTAAATTAATTTTCAACTTTACCAGAAATTTCACATATACCTTTTCATATATAGATCTTATGAATTCTCCTGCATTATCAATAATTGACTTTGGTGTCAGAATTTGTTGGTGTGATTGATGGATGGGTAATTGGGAATATAAAAGTAACTGGAATTTAATTGGGGAAAAAAAATTCCAAAATAGGACAATGTGTCTGTAGAGAAAATGATACTGAGAATGTTTTTGACGCGGGTGTTTTGTTTTATGAATAGTCGATCAATGTATTCTCTGAAAGAATTCAAAGAAAACAAAGCATTAACAAAAATGGGTAGAGTTTTTATGGCTAATGGAGAGGTAGAACTTCTGAGGAGGAAGACCAGGGTTTTAAAAAGTGGGAGATCGAGGGGGCATAACAGCCATTATGGCTATTTCGTAATAAAATGGGGCGTGGCATTAAAGGTGGTTACGGATGGGTAGAGGCTATGTTATGGCCCATAATAGAACCATTACAAGATGTTTCAAGAGCCACCGGGGCAGAGATTGAAGAGGGGCTATTTTTTAGGCCATTTTCCAACTTTTTTCTTCTCTTCTTTCAATGTTTAGTTGGACCCCCTTGAAGCAATTCAATTACAGATACTAAAGTAATGTTGCATTAGCACTTATGTAAAGAAATTATAGAAGCCTGTATATATATATATAGACTTGAATACATATATCTCAAGCGAGGCTTGGATTATAGGCATTTACAAATTACAAGTTAGTTATTTTTTCCTGTCAAGTTGTTAATAATAATAATAATATTATTATTATTATTATTAACCAGCATGTTGTTGGGAATAATTAATCGAAGTGCTTTCTGGGCGCTACAGGAGTTTGGAAATTCTAACTCTATGAACTGAAGATTCACCATCCCTAGTGCATACCAAATTAGTAATATACCCAAAAAAAAAGTCATATATAGGTGGTTAATTTGAACTTGAAGTTGAATCTAAAAGTATATTTTATATATATATATATATATATATGTGTGTGGGCTACACACACCAAAAGAAGGTACTTGACTAAAGATCTTTGTACTCCAATCAGCATATATATCCTAGTAAAAATTTCTTTTGTATGATGCATGATAAATTTTTTCTCACTCGATCGCAACAGATTTGATGGTTGTTAAGGTATTAGAATATGCAATAAGGGCTTTTCTGTAAATAATAAAATAATTAGTTAAGGTAGTAAGTTCTAGCAATAGGTTTGTTAAAGTTAGTTAAGAGCTTGTATATATAAATATCAAGTCCTCTCTGTAAACACTCCTAATTTCAGTTCTAATAAATTTTCTGATGTTCTTTCTATTATGAATTGTAATATGGTATCAGAGCTAAACTCTTCCATCCGCGATTAATTTTGTTCTTCATCTTCTTCATAATAAGAGAAGATTCTGTTTCTGTTTCTGTGTTTCATTTCTTCAAGAGATTTCCTTGATTGTTTCATCTCGATCTTTCAATAAAGAGATCAAATCAAGCCCTCTAAAATATCATTCAATTGAATTCTGCTTAGGCATCAATAATGGCAATTGAACCTCCAATTGATGTAGCTTCTGGAAATACTGGGCATCAATATGCAGCCTCTGGAAATTCTAGGTATCATCATCAGGATGATTCTTCTTCTCCATTTTTCCTCACTAGTGGAGATAATCCAGGTAATATCTTGGTTTCTCAGTCTCTTCTTGGAGCTGAGAACTTCAATACCTTGTATAGATCGATGGTAGTTGCTTCAAGGGCTAAGAACAAGTTAGGTTTTGTGGATGGTTCAATTCAAGAACCAAGTTATACTGATATATCCCATGATAAATGGATGAGATGTGATAACATAATTCTTTCTTGTATTATAAATTTTGTTTCTAAGGAAATTGCTTCTAGTATCATAAATGGGAATAATTCTAGAGAGGTTTAGTTGAACATTAAAGGAAGATAATCCCAGAAGAATGGCCCTAGGATTTTTCAGTTAAAAAAGGCCATCTCCAACTTGAAGCAAGAACAGTTCTCGGTTACTGTATACTTTGCAAAAATGAAAGGTTTATAGGATGAACTTTCTATTACAGCCCAATTCCAATATGTAATTGTGGGGTTTTGAAGTCATGTGTTTGTAACATTGTTAAAAAAACTTTTTGAAGCCCAAGAACATGAGCATATCATGTATTTCTTGATGGGTTTAAACGATTCCTTCACTCCTGTTAGAGATCAGATTCTTTTAATGGATCCTATTCCCTCAATGAATGTGATATTTGCAAAGGTAACTCAGCAAGAAAGACATAGAGCAATTACTGTTTTTGAATCCAAATGAAAATCCGATTGAGTCTATGGCTATGGTTACAAGGTATGGTGATAATAGAAATCCTGGAAACAAAGTTGTCAAGAAAGATAGACCATTATGTACTCACTATGGAATGTTGGGACATGTTGCTGACAAATGCTTCAAGTTGCATGGTTATCCTCCAGGACCTCCAGGATACAAGTTCAAAGCAAAAGGTCAAATTGCACATTCCTATGGTTCATCAAATGGTCCTATGGCTCATCAAGTTCAGGCAAATGGTCCTATGGCTCATCAAGTTTAGACAAATGGTCCTATGGTTCATCAGTTTGAGGGTCAAGGAGGTTATAATTCTGCAGATTCATCCACAAATCAGATAACTCCTACAATGTGTCAACAAATATTGTCATATTTACATAATCATATGGGTATTTCTCATAATCAACCCCAGTGCTCAGATCCTCAGTCTTCTAATGCTTCTCTTGCTTTGTTAGGTACAAATTTTGTCTCACCAACAGTTTATCTTCTGTTATGCTGTAATACCTGTATTTTTCTACTCCCGTTTATCAATGAATTTTCTGTATTTTCGGACTGCATTCGCTAGACTGTATTCTTATCCCGTAATATTAATCTGCATTTTTACCGGTATTACTTAATTTTATTAAAGCAGTTTATGTTATAGTTATAATATTTATATTAAGTTTTATTTTTATCACCCGTCCTTACCCGGACTGTATTTAGATCCGGACTGAGATTTACACGCGAACCCGTAAAAATACCTGTGTTTGCATGAAATTCTATGCACGCGCGCTTAACGAGACAAGTCGCATCAATCACATCGGTCACATCACCTAGTCATATCCCCCCAAATTTGGAAAGCAAGCAACCACCCATGCCTCCCTTACACCCCCCAACCACTTTCACCAACCCAACACTCCACCCCCTCACCTCCCTAACCAAACCCTTTACACCCTTGAGTGCACATGTGCATGTGAGCTGGTGTGTGTGCCGAGAGAGTGAATGAGTGAGTGACTATGGTGTGTGCAGTGTGTGTGTGGTAATGTGTGGCGTGTGACAATGGTGGTAATGAGTGTGTGTGCATGCATGTGGTATGGTGTTGTATTTGTGTTGTGTAGTGCATGTAGTGTGTAGCATAAATATATCGTATATGTGTGCAGTGTGTGGCGTGTGTAGCTTGTGTTTATGTGTGGTAGTGGTAATAAGGGTGAGGTGTAGTGTTAAGTGCATGTGTATATATATATTACATGTTTACATATTAGGTAAGTCTGTGTGTGTGTGCTCTATATATACATGTAGTTAAGAGACCCCAAACCCCCTCATTTCATTGGTTATCCAAAGACATAGAGTAAGAAACAAAGAAAATAGAAATAAAGAGAGAGGAGTCCGAGAGAGTTAGAGAAAGAAGAGAAGGAAAGCTCACCCCCGAGCTACACTGTTACCCCGACCCTACGGTGAGTTCCTAACTCACTCGGTATACAAGATTTATGCCTATATTATCTTCATTTTATTATTATGTCTAGGAAATATTGTGCTTAACATGTGGTGTCCCTAACCTAGGCCTGTATTATCAGTCTATTTTTATTAGTATTATCTTGTTAGTAAATTATGATTGATACCATACTTAAACCAGTGGTAACGGACTAATGCTCGTGTTATGTGTTCCGTTATTATTATTATTATTATTATTATTATTATTAATTATTATTATAGCCCAGTAAATCTCATATTTAACATATGTACCCCGAAGATTTATGTCCATCTCATTATTCCGTGAATAACTTTATTATTATTATTATTATTACTATTATTATTAGTATTATCATTATTCCAGTTAGAACTCATGTATAATATTTCGTACCAAATTAATGTCCGTATTATAATGTCACTACTATTACTATTGTTCTTATTATTATTATTTATTTTGAATAAACCTCATGCTTCAATAGGTTGTACCCCAAACATATTATTTCCGTTATTATTATTATTATTGTTGATTATTATCAGTTGATTTACCTCATGCTTTAACGTGTTGTACTACGAGCTTAGAGCCCGTACTATATTTCAAGAATAGCACATGTTTAATTAACTTGTACCTCGTGCATGTCACATGATACACCTCACGTAGGAGTCGGTGTCGTAACGTCAAGTCGACGTGTACGGGTATAGAGTCAGAGTCGGGCGGTCGCGGAGACCAAGTCTGTATGCATTCGGAAATATGTGTAGTCGACCGCGGAGGTCCGAAAGTTGAGATGTAGTGAGTCGGTACTGTCAGATGGAATTACAGGATCGCATGTTGGCGATGATTGCTACTATGGCCACGGAGAGGCAAACACGATAGCAAAGTAACCATGTTGATAAGCACAAATCAAGAAATGAATAAACACGGTTAGCTTGTAAGGCGAGATTACTGCTGCGGTTGCGACGACCAATGATAGTAAAGTAACCGTTTCGCAAATCGGCGACGATATTCATAAGGCAAGGTCCCGGGGACCTAGAGTACTTGGTTAGCTTGTAAAGCGAGATTACTACTGTGGCCACGGAGAGGCAAACAACGATAGTAAAGTAACCATAGCTCGACCCACTGGGCGAGGACTCTAAACCAACGGCGTTACACTGGTAATGTAACAAAGTCAAGTGAGTCGGATGTTAAGTCGAGTGAAGTCGAATATATCGATGATGCATAGTTCACGCACGGTCTCATTATAATCCTTCCAACAATCATAACTATTCGCTATGTACTTTCACATATGTATTTTATAGTAGGAGTGTTCAGTTAGGATGCTCACTTAGGTTTTATTAAAGCTAACGGCATACTACGCCCTGGACATTCTCACGTCCAGGCTTCGCAGGATATGACTACTCGGAGGAGCACTATTCAGAAAGAGCCTATGAAGAAGAAGCCTTCGAAGGGGAAGCCTACGACGATGAAGGTCACAGCTACGCTAGCTAGAGGCGCGACATCAAGAAAGAAGACTTAGTTGTTCCTCATAGATTTCTGTGTATTTATACTAAGTTCTAGAATGGTGTCCGACGCCTTAATCACTTTTGCTCTTTTATCTTTTGAAACTACAAACTCTGATGTAATAGCTAGAAATCTTTTGATGTATATATTTAGTTTGTACTTTCGCTTAAGCTACTCTACTGTTATCTAGTGTGTTTGTGGACAATCAGTTAATGTAACTAGTCATGGCTTACGGATCCGGAAAGGAAAATTTTATTTCCCTCTAATTTCTGCTACTCCGGGGCGTGATATATGCAAGGTTTTTCAATATGTGTATTTAACATAACTATGAATATAAATTCATGGATAATAGATTCAGGTGCCACTAATCATATGTGCAATAATTTATCTGCTTTTGAAAGTGTTTCTGTCATGCTTAATTCTTCTGTTCAACTTGTTAATGGTGTTAATATAGCTATCACACATATAGGAAAGGTTAGGATTAATAGTTCTCTAGTTTTACAAGATGTTCTGTGCATTCCTGAATTTAAATTCAATTTGATTTCTGTTAGTAAACTTTTGCACACACAGAACTATACTTGCATCTTTATACATGATCATTGCTTCCTCCACACCCAATGGACAACGATTGGACTGGGTAGGAAAGCTAGAAATCTCTACATTTTGGACAGCAATTCACACCATGAACAATTGAACTCTTATGCTTTCTCTTCTGTTAATTCATCCTTGTATGATTCAAGCTTTGTTAAGAACAATTTGTGGCATTGTAGGCTAGGACATCCTTCCAATTCTAGGTTGCATTTCATTCAAGAATGTGATTCATCTGGTTATACAAATAAAAATTCAGAACCTTGTCATATCTTTCCTCTTGCAAAACAAAAGAGATTACCGTTTTTGCCTAGTACTCACCAATCTAGTTCTATCTTTGATTTGATTCACTGTGATATATAGGGGCCCTTTCATGTTCAAACTGTTAATAAACACAGATATTTCTCAAGTATTATTGATGACTATAGTAGAGTTACTTGGATATATTCGATAAAAGCTAAGTCTAAAGTGCTTAGTCTTATTCCTGCTTTTTATAATCTAGTTTTCAATCAATTTAATATGTCTATCAAAGTTCTCAAATTAGATAATGGTCCTGAATTCAACTTATTTGATTTCTATAAAAATAAAGGCACAATTCATCAATTAAGTTGTGTGGACACTCCACAACAGAATTCTAGAGTAGAAAGAAAGCATCAGCACTTACTTAATGTGGCTAGAGCTATCAGATTTCAGTCTAATATTCCATTACATCTTTGGGGAGATTGTGTTCTTACTGCGACATATTTGATAAATAGATTGCCATCACCTTTATTGAAAAACAAAACTCCTTTTGAATTATTATTCAAAACAAAACCTTCTTATAATCACTTAAAAGTGTTTGGATGTTTGGCATATGCATCTACTTTACCTTCTCATAGACATAAATTTGACAAGAGGGCCAGAAAATGCATTTTCATTAGATATCCCTTTGGTGTCAAAGGTTATAAGTTGTTAGCTAGATCTTGAAACACAAACAACATTCATTTCTAGGAATGTGATTTCATGAATCTAATTTCCCTCTTCATCAATCAAAATTAAATGAAGACCCTTTCTTAAATATTTCTCTTCCTACACCTATTTTGAATGAAAATGTTCAAAAAGATTTAAACACTACAAGTGAGCCACAGGTTTCAGAATACAACATTACAAATGAGCCACAAATCATCATTGATCCTCAAAATTCTAGTTATGAAAGTGTAACAGAACCTATTCAACTCAGAAAATCTTCCAGAACTCATAAAATTCCATCATATCTTCAAAATTATCATTGTTAGATGGTCACTCAACAATCTGATTCTTTTCCTCATAAATCAGGCACCCCATATTTCTTATCTTCTGTGATATCATATGACAAATTGTCACCAAGTTACAAATCTTTTGTCACATCTATATCTCCTCAATATGAACCTGAATTTTATCATCAAGCTATGAAATTTTCACATTGGAAAGAAGCTATGGCAGTTGAAATAAGAGCTCTAGAGAAAATAATACATGGACCCTCACTAATTTGCCTACAGGAAAGCAACCAATAGGTTGTAAATGGGTCAATAAGGTAAAATTAAGCTCAGATGGTTCAATAGAAAGATATAAAGCTAGATTAGTAGCAAAAGGCTATACACAACAATAGGGAGTTGACTTTACTGAAACTTTCTCACCAGTTGCTAAACTAGCAACAGTTAAAGAAGTTTTAGCTCTTGCTGCTGTTAAGGGCTGGCATTTATTACAATTGGATGTCAATAATGCATTTCTACATAGAGAACTATCAGAAGAAGTATACATGATATTACCACCTAGATTCCATAGCAAGGGGGACTCATAGGTATGTAAATTAAATAAAAGTCTCTATGGACTCAGACAAGCAAGCAGGCAATGGTATGCTAAATTCTCCTCTACTTTAATAGCTTATGGATTTACACAAAGTAAATATGACTATACTCTTTTTACCAAAGTTAAAGGTTCTATTTTTATAGCATTACTAGTATATGTAAATGATATTATTGTAGCTAGCAATAACCTACAAGCTGCAAATGAGTTGAAAGAAATACTCAATAAACAATTCAAGCTTAAAGACTTAGGGAAGTTAAAATACTTCCTTGGTTTAGAGGTTGCTAGAAACAACACAGGCATTTTTGTTTCCCAAAGACACTACACTTTACAGCTTCTTGAATCCACTGGTTTCATAGGATTAAAACCTTCTAAAACTCCTATGGAACCAGGTGCAAAACTTAGTCTAACAGAAGGAGAACTTATCCCAAATTCTAGCAACTATAGAACTCTAATAGGAAAACTACTTTATGTAACTCTAACTAGACCTGATATTTCTTTTGCAGTACACAAACTGAGCCAATTTCTCTCACAACCAAGAATACCACACTTACAAGCAGCAAACAGAATTCTATAGTATCTAAAAGGTTCACTAAGACAAGGGATTTTCTTTTCATCAAAATCTAATTTACAACTAAAGGCCTTTGCAGATGCTGATTGGGCAGCTTGTCAAGACACTAGAAGATCAACCACAAGTTTTTGTGTATTCTTGGAAGAATCATTAATATCATAGAAGTCTAAGAAGCAACAAACAGTCTCAAGATCTTCTGTAGAGGCAGAATACAGGAGTATGGCAGGAGCAACTTGTGAAATTATATGGTTGAAAGATTTACTGAGAGATTTACAGACAGAACATAACAAGACAGCTCTAATGTTTTGTGATAATCAAGCAGCCAATCATATAGCTCAAAATCTAGTCTTCCATGAAAGAACCAAGCATATAGAGATTGATTGTCACATTGTGAGAGATAAAGTTCAAGAAGGAGTCATCAAGGCTTTACATATTGGTTCAAGACACCAGATGGCTGATATATTAACAAAACCCCTACAAGCTACACAATTCCACATTCTTAAAAGCAAGTTGGGTGTATTAAACATACACAACTCAACTTGAGGGGGAGTGTTAAGGTATTAGAATATGCAATAAGGGCTTTTCTATAAATAAAATAGTTAGTTAAGGTAGTTAGTTCTAGCAATATGTTTGTTAAAGTTAGTTAAGAGCTTGTATATATAAATATCAAGTCCTCTCAGTAAACACTCCTAATTTCAGTTCTAATAAAATTTTCTGATGTTCTTTCTATTAGGAATTGTAATAATGGTCGTGCTCTTTCTGATTTTATTCAAGACTCTAATAGACATCATTGAGCACCACCAAAAAAAAAAAAGAGGAAGCTAGAAGAAGAATTACAAGAGTTAATTTTTTTTTTCACTTGCGATGATGTCTTGAATTTATAAACTTCTCTTTTGTGTATGTTAAGGAGAAATCTGGATCTTTGTATTTGTAGATGAAACGATATAGTCGTATTTTGTGGTTTTATTTTTTATGCTGAATGAAAATGGGGTTAGTTTTAAGTATTTTCAGTAATTGAAGCCTTGTTTAGCTGGTGAAGATAAGTTGTAATGTCACTTATGTCACCGATATATATATATATGTAAAAAAAAAAGTGTGAAGTGGCTTCCTGAGTACTTTAATGTTTTTTCTAAGGAAGCTTAGTCCCAGGGAAAGAAGGCTTCTTAGATAGAAAGAAAAAGAGACAAGCCCTCAGCGATGAAGCACAGATACGATACATGATCAAATCTCTAAAAACAATAGCACGTCAGACACTGCACGAAAAGTGGCAGCTAAGTGTCGTGTTTGTGTATCAGACACGATACGACACGCGACACGTTAGCTAGCTTCTTAGAAGTGTCCATGCTTCCAATAACTGCCCAGATTACTAGAATTCATGTCTTTAAATTTATACAATGATGATTTTGACGAATAGCATATGTACTCTGAGGCTTAGTTTGGCCCCCATTTTGGTGCTTCTCATTTTTTAAAGCACAATTTTATGTTAATTCATTTGGTAACTAGTTTATGAGTTTTGCAAAAATTGAACTTAGGGATTTTTTTGGAGGAGCTTTTAAAAGGTCTAGAATGCTTTTAAAAGCTCAAGGTTGCTTTTTGATTTCATGATAAATAAATTTCATAAGTTACTTTTCAAAAGCCACGTGGGGGCCAAATTAAGCCTGAGTGATATTCTGTCCTAAGGCTTGATATTTGGTGTCATGTATAAGATCGAGTGTCTGGTGAGATATGTTGCAAAATTAAAAACGCAGAACCAGATTCCCTCAATAAATACACAGAAACACACAAACAGTAATAAACAAGATCACCAAAGAAAAAATAGATTTCTACGTGGTTCGGCAAACCCGCCTACGTCCACACCTGAGAGACCAGTTATTTCACTATTGGGAATAAACAATTGGTACACAACACTTTGGACTAAACCCCATAATCCAACCCTCACACCCTTTGTATACCCACTGTCACGCCCCGACGTAGCATAAATAAGGAAAGCGTTTAATTTCCTTTATGGACCCGTAGGTCGCGACAGTTTGAAGGATCGATTCCGTCCCAAACGTCGAACAACAAAACATAATAATCAGAGTAAAGCAATCAAGGCTTACAAAAATTTTCTAACTTATTACATCTTATGAACCGGGGTCAACTAAGGCACAGACCGCCTTGAAAATAAAATAATAACTTAGTGTCTGTTACAGTCATCCTTAAAAAAAAACAGTTTAAAACTCAAACAGATAAACTTAAAGCATATATTTAATGAACAGTTCTCTTATTCCAAAAGCGGCCATTCTCAATTCGCATAGTCATATGATTCCTCCTGGTTATAACCTGAAAAGCCTGAACACGAATGTCCAGGACGCATCAACGTCGTCAGCTTCAAGAAGCTGGTGAATATTAAAAACATGACTTTGAATGTAAAACATACCAACTTACCTTTTTCCAATTCCCATTTAAATCCACAAGTTTATAATTGAAGTAAGGAGCTCATTTAGAAAACAATCACAACATTATTTAAAGAGGGTAAATTTACACAGATGGGACCGTGTATGAGAACAATGCTTCACACTCATCTTGCCGACTCTTTTCTCTCGACAGCCACAACAACCCACTATCCTACTCCTGGTATCTTTGAAACACTCAGATAGCCACACTTTAGCAACGGGGCGCCAGGGAGTGTCCAGTTTGCCTCACACTTTGGTCCGGGGTACCAGGGAGTGTCCAATGCCTCACACTTTGAATACCCTAACCGCCATGCAAATACCGGGGCAACCCCTCACACAGTATCCAGACTCGAGTTATCAGGGAGTGTCCGTAGGCCACACTTTAGCACTACCATGGGTGCCAGGGAATGTCCGAGTTCGGCTTCACACACTTTAACGCTTCCATGGGCGTCAGGGAGTGTCCATATTTGCCACCGTCGCATTTCAAAGATACCCTCTCCACAACCTCAACCACAACCACACCCACAACCACAACCACAACCACGATCACAAACTCATACTCAACCACAACCACAACCACAACCACGACCACAAACACGAACTCATACTCTTTCCACACTACCATTACTCTTTTCCACACAGACTGACACCCCTATGCATGTACCACTGACCCACATGAATGGTATGCACTTAAACGAAAACAAAAATGCTGAATTAAAGGAACAACACGCGTACGGGGATTAATGAGTCATACTACAATGTTTTAATCATTCAAACATAACCAAATAGAGTTCTGATCAACTAAATTCCCAAACAGAGCCTTATCAATACCAAAAAGTTGAACCAAACAGACCTTAAACACAAAACAGACAAAAACAGAAACTGTCAGAACTCGCGCGCGCGGGCCGCTCGCGCGAAGTGTCGCTCGCGCGGGCCGCTCGCGCGATATGCCCATTTTCCTTTTATAATATAACTTTTCTGTCTGCCTGAGAAAGCCAAGGTCGCGCGCGCGGATCGCTCGCGCGAAGGGGTTCTCGCGCGACCCTCGCTCGCGCGACCAGCCAAATTTTCCTTTTATAAAAAAAAACTCTTACGTCTGCCTGAGGACGCTTACCTCGCGCGCGCGGGCCGCTCGCGCGAAGGGTCGCTCACGCGGGCCGCTCGCGCGATTCCTCGCGCGCGCGATCGTGGCGCGAGATGAAGCTGAGGCTTCATCTTCCTCGCAGAAACTGCTCTGTTTCAGCTTAATGGGGTCTTTTTGACCCATTTTGCAATTCTAAAGTATATAGGACATATAATATATGGATTTCTTCGGTTTTTCACAAGGATTAAGAATCCATCATCAATTTAACATGATTCAAATTATAACTCTCCAATTTTATGAAAGATTAAAAGAGGACAAAATTTAATTCCTAATACACTTTTCCATATGAATGAATTAAGCTTCAATACATTAAACATAGTCAATACATACTATAATCTTTGATATTCATCTCTGAAAACGGATTTAGATTAAGGTTTGAAAATCTTGATTTCAAGCTATGAACTTTCATATGTAGGATCAACAATGGTGTATTATCAAACAAGCTATACTAACAGTAATTAAGCATATATTACATTCAAAGTGAGTTGATAATACTCACTGTGATAAGGAGATGTGTGTTTGTTGAGAAAGATAAGCACAAAAATAAAATACTCCAAGCTTTGGCTATGGAGTCTTGAAGCTTTCTCTCTCTAAAATGATTTCTGAAATTCTCTGCACTCTCTCTTTTCTCTCTGGAATTTCAGTAAGAAACTCAATGTATGTGTGTGAGAGTGTGTAGTGTATGTATAAATAGAACCTCACCAATCTTGGGCTCCAAGTCCCTTCACATACACACTACAAATTGCTTTGTTTTCCAATTGATTGAGCTGGAGAATATACACACAATTACATACGTATGTAGCATATAAACACAGATGATAATAAACTCTCCAATAGACCAAGAGCCAAGCATAGGGTTATAGGGGTCAAATAGTGTTGTTTGGGAATACAAGCTTTTGGCACAAGATTAACACACACTACATAAGCTTAACCAAACAAAGCACATCCAATGATGAGTTGCCATAAATGGAAATAAAGCAAATGTCAAATCAGTCACTTCCAAAATCTGTGGAAGTTCAACACAGCGTGGACAGTTTTGAGTATAAACTGGTATTTTCGGGGTGCGGTGTTCACCACAAAAATACAGAAAGTCCATTTTAACTTAAGAATTGATCTTCTGGTTTCATAAAAATACTGATTGAGTCAAAAGGGAAATATTTCCACCGTTTTGAAATACAGTTTTGAAATCCACCCAGGTATTGCTAATTTTATAAAAATTACAATTTAACCCCAACATGAATTTTAATATGAAATAACACAAGGGATAATAATTTAGAACATGAGAAATGAAATTAAATGAAGCAGTCAATACCAAATGAAATTTAATATGACAATGCAATTACAAAATAAATATGAAAATGCAGGTTATTACACCCTTCCTCCCTTAAACAGGATTTCGTCCCCGAAATCAAGACTAACTAGTCCTGAAACAACTCCGGGTACTTTTTCCTTACATCAGCTTCAACTTCCCACGAGGCTTCGTTCTCGTCATGGTGATTCCATTGAACCTTCACCAACGGGATGTCTTTATTCCTCAGCTTCTTGATACTCTGATCCAAAATCTTCACAGGTCTCTCCTTGTAAGAAACGTTATGACTCGTCTCAATATCGTCATAACTAACCACGTGTGAGGGGTCTCGTATGTACTTTCTCAGCATACTCACATGAAATATATTGTGAACCCCAGACATCTTCGGTGGTAGCGCCAGTCGATAAGCTACTTTCCCGACACGTTCCAAAATCTCAAACGGTCCGATGAAACGCGGAGCTAACTTCCCTCTCTTGAGACCAAAGCGTACTACTCCTCGGGTTGGTGAAACCTTGAGAAGCACGTGATCCCCAACACTAAACTCCAAATCCTTCCGGCGTCGATCAGCATAACTCTTATATCGGCTTTGAGCGGTTCTCATCCTCTCCTTGACCAAAGAAATCTTCTCGTTGGTCTCTCTAACCAAGTCTGGTCCCAACAATTCTGAGTCTCCAACCTCTGCCCAACACAATGGGGAACAACATGGTCGTCCGTACAATGCTTCGAACGGAGCCATACCGATACTCGCGTGATAACTGTTGTTATAGGCAAATTCAACCAACGGCAAGTGTGTCTCCCAAGATTCTTCAAAATTGATAACACAAGCCCTAAGCATATCTTCCATGATCTGATTAACACGCTCAGTTTGTCCATCTGTCTGAGGGTGAAAAGCAGTACTCATCTTGAGCGAAGTTCCCATAGCTTCTTGCAGACTTTCCCAAAATCCAGAAGTAAAACGTGCGTCACGGTCTGACACTATCGACACAGGTGCACCGTGAAGTCACACAACTTGTTGTATGTACATTCGGCTCATCCTCTCTACCGGGTATGTCATACTATAAGCAATGAAATGAGCTGACTTCGTTAATCGATCCACGATTACCCAAATAGCGTCATGATTCTGCTGCGATCGAGGCAATCCTACTACAAAATCCATCGTAATGTGCTCCCACTTCCAACCAGGAATAGGTAGCGGTTGCAACAATCCTGACGGTCTCTGATGTTCAGCTGTCTGGATGCATAGGCAATAACTCTGCCATCTTGCATAAGTACACATCCTAACCCTTGATATGATGCGTCACTAAAGATAGTGAACTTTTCATCAGGCTTGGGTATTGCTAGTACCGGCGCGGTAGTGAGTCTCTCTTTCAACTCTAGAAAGGCTCGCTCATGCTTCTCTGTCCATTCGAACTTCAAATTCTTCTTCGTCAACCCTGTTAAAGGTGCTGCTATCTTTGAGAATCCCTCAACGAATCTCCTGTAATAGCCTGCGAGTCCAAGAAAACTCCAAACTTCTGTAGGGTTGCTCGGCCTAACCCAGTTTGATACAGCATCGGTCTTGGACGAATCCACTGAAATTCCTTGAGATGACACCTTGTGTCCCAAAAATTTCACTTCTTGCAACCAGAACTCACACTTACTGAACTTGGCATACAACTGATGGTCCTTGAGTGTCTGCATCGCAATCCGTAGATGTTTCTCGTGTTCTTCTCTTGACTTAGAATAGATCAAAATATCATCTATAAAGACGATGACAAACTGATCCAAATAAGGTTTGAACACTCTGTTCATCAGATCCATAAACACTGCCGGGGCGTTCGTCATTCCAAACGGCATCACCAGAAATTCATAATGACCATATCGGGTTCTGAAAGAAGTCTTAGGTATGTCTTCCTTTCGTACCCTCAACTGATGATATCCCGACCTTAGGTCGATCTTGGAAAATGTCGTAGCTCCTTGTAGTTGATCAAACAAATCATCAATCCGAGGCAAGGGATACTTGTTCTTGATAGTCACGCGGTTCAATTCTCTGTAGTCGATACACAATCTGAGTGTCCCGTCCTTCTTCTTTACAAATAACACCGGTGCTCCCCAAGGCGATGTACTTGGACGTACAAAACCTAGGTTCTCGAGCTCTTGAACTTGTTCCTTCAATTCCAATAGTTCTGTGGGGGCCATTCTGTAGGGAACCTTGGTGATCGGTACGGTACCCGGTATAAGTTCAATGCAGAACTCTATACTTCTCTCGGGCGGCAAACCAGAAACGTCTTGAAATACTTCCTCGAAGTCCTTGACTACAGGTATAGATGAAGCTGTCACCTCTGTACTGACGACTTCGATGTTGGCTAAACATCTCGTGAGGAACATATCTCCCGTAGGGTTACATTGAAAATCAAAGGGTTGATTCTCATTGTTGGGGAATGTAATTCTCTTCCTCGCATAATCCAACTTCACTTGATTCTGAGAGAGCCAATCCATTCCTAGGATTATGTCGAACTCTTTCATCGATAGAACAATCAACCTCGCAGGGATTTCACGGTCTCCTAACCGTAAGGGACAATCCTTGCACACATGTCCTAATCTGACTGCAGCTCCTAGTGGCGAAGTAGCCTTCAAAGCTTTCTCTAAGCGATGAGGTAAAATGCCCAATCTCCGAATTGTATTAACAGATATGAACGAAAGAGCAGTACCCGTATCAAATAACACTTTAACATGGGAGTTAAACAGAGTTAATGTACCTTCTACTGCTTGCTGATCAGGTTGAGCTTCTCCATAATTTCCTTCTTCATACGCAGTTCCATCATATCCAGCGGCATCAGGGATAACAGCATTCAAGCGAGTCTGACCCTGTTGACCATAAGTCACCTGCTTAGGAGCAGTACAGAACCTGCTGATGTGACCTGGTTCACCACAGTTGAAGCAGACTATCCCTTGCTGAGTAGTACGCCTTGGTGCCTTGCAATCACGAGCCAAATGACCAGGGTTGCCACAGTTGAAACACTTTCCACTACTACTCCCTTCTCCTATTCGGGGTTGAGTCGGATAGGTAATAGCCTGGGTCTTCTTGCTTCCGTCAAAATTCCTCTTCTGCCCTTGGGCACGATTCATTGGTGGTCTATTCCCAAAATTACCCCTTTGAGGCGGTCGGAAATCAAATTGTTTACGGTTCACTCGAGCATCCTCTTCCAGATCGGTAGCCAAACCAACAAGTCCTTCAAAAGATTTATCTAGGTGGCCGAGAGTTAGGCGACGAATCTGCGGTGTCAGCCCTTGATTGTACTTTCGGATCTTCTTCTCTTCAGTATCAACCAGGTGTGGGGCAAACCGAGACAGTCTTTCAAACTGTGTGGTGTACTCTTGCACCGACTTGGTTCCTTGCGTCAGGTCCATGAATTCCTTCTCTCTTCTATGCCTCTCCGTAGCCGGGAAGTACTTCTCCAAAAATCTCCCCTTGAACGCAGTCCACGTCATTCCCATAGCAGCTCCATTCCCGATAGTAGCTATGACCGAATCCCACCAATCTGCAGCAGCATCGGTCAACTGAAACGTTGCCAACCTCCTCTTGTCCATCTCGTTGCACTGGACAGCTTCGAACATGCGGTCCATCTGTCTCAACCACTGTTCCGCTTTCCAGGGTTCCGCGGTACCCGCAAACTGTTCGGGCCTTAGAGCACGGAATCTCTCTAGCAACTTGTCTCCCGTTTGACGGTCTCTTCGGTTGTCATTCGTATTATCGATTCTTTCTAACCGTCTGATAAATGCTTCAAACATCCCTGTAGGATCAGCAGCCTCGGGTGCTCCCTCGATCAGGTTCCTGTTCCTCCTGACTCCTCCAGCCATTCTATGCATGATAGTGGTAGTAGAATGAGAGACATGCATGCAACAGTGCTATGAAGTAATTTAAACGACAACAATATTCAAAAGAGTATATCTTATATATATATATGACTTCTGTCAAGTTGATACAAAAAGCATGTATGGTCAGATCAATGCCTACCCTATCTGTATGGGTTAGGACGCATGCAAGAGTTAATGTTACAAAAATGGGGTCATTGCCCTACACTCTAATGCATGTAATTACAGTTTGTAAAAAAAAAGAGATAGACCTAATAGTCAAAACAGTCAATATGTACAAGGCGATATCTAAACAGTCAGTCATCGCCGTAGGTAGCCATCAATAGGTCGAGCGAGTCGGCCTGATGCAGTCGCTGAACATGGGAGGGGCCTGCCCCAAAGTTACAACTGTGAGAGGTCATCAGTGAAGCAGGTCCAGGGACATCTGCCTCAGGCAAGGCTGGCTCAAGTGCAAGTGCCTCCTCAAGGTCGACTGCAAAGTCGTCCCATCCTAATCCATCCTCCTCGGAAATAGAAGCGAGCACAATATCAACGTCACCGTTATCCTCAACAGCAGGGACGACCGGTGGAGGTACCTCCAGCTGTGCAAGGTGGGCCTGCACAACCTGAACCTCAAGGGGAAGATAGAAGGCATCGCTATTAACCAAGCGAACCATCTCAACGAGTACTAAGCGCTGGATCTCTATGAAGTAAAGAATCTCGAGGCGAGCACGAGACAGGTCGACCAGTCCTAATATGTGAATCTGATGCCAGAGATCTAGCTCGACGGTAGCAGCTGCACGCTGCCCAACAGTAGTGAAATAAAGGGTCGCTGAAGCCGGTATTATAGCTCCTACAATAACCCAATGCCCTCCAAAAGCATCAGGTACAAACAGGGGCTGAGCTGGATCCATACCTGAAAAGGTACTACTTAAGTCAGAACAGAATAATCTTAGGCGTTTGGGTTCTGAGTCTATCCTCCCTGTCGTATCATCGGGTGTGTAACACTTAATGGAATGTGGAATCGGGTCTATACTGGTAAACCTTAACCTGGCTAAACTATCTTGAGATAAATAATAACCTGGCTCTGATACCACTAAATCCTGTCACGCCCCGACGTAGCATAAATAAGGAAAGCGTTTAATTTCCTTTATGGACCCGTAGGTCGCGACAGTTTGAAGGATCGATTCCGTCCCAAACGTCGAACAACAAAACATAATAATCAGAGTAAAGCAATCAAGGCTTACAAAAATTTCCTAACTTATTACATCTTATGAACCGGGGTCAACTAAGGCACAGACCGCCTTGAAAATAAAATAATAACTTAGTGTCTGTTACAGTCATCCTTAAAACAAAACAGTTTAAAACTCAAACAGATAAACTTAAAGCATATATTTAATGAACAGTTCTCTTATTCCAAAAGCGGCCATTCTCAATTCGCATAGTCATATGATTCCTCCTGGTTATAACCTGAAAAGCCTGAACACGAATGTCCAGGACGCATCAACGTCGTCAGCTTCAAGAAGCTGGTGAATATTAAAAACATGACTTTGAATGTAAAACATACCAACTTACCTTTTTCCAATTCCCATTTAAATCCACAAGTTTATAATTGAAGTAAGGAGCTCATTTAGAAAACAATCACAACATTATTTAAAGAGGGTAAATTTACACAGATGGGACCGTGTATGAGAACAATGCTTCACACTCATCTTGCCGACTCTTTTCTCTCGACAGCCACAACAACCCACTATCCTACTCCTGGTATCTTTGAAACACTCAGATAGCCACACTTTAGCAACGGGGCGCCAGGGAGTGTCCAGTTTGCCTCACACTTTGGTCCGGGGTACCAGGGAGTGTCCAATGCCTCACACTTTGAATACCCTAACCGCCATGCAAATACCGGGGCAACCCCTCACACAGTATCCAGACTCGAGTTATCAGGGAGTGTCCGTAGGCCACACTTTAGCACTACCATGGGTGCCAGGGAATGTCCGAGTTCGGCTTCACACACTTTAACGCTTCCATGGGCGTCAGGGAGTGTCCATATTTGCCACCGTCGCATTTCAAAGATACCCTCTCCACAACCTCAACCACAACCACACCCACAACCACAACCACGATCACAAACTCATACTCAACCACAACCACAAACACGAACTCATACTCTTTCCACACTACCATTACTCTTTTCCACACAGACTGACACCCCTATGCATGTACCACTGACCCACATGAATGGTATGCACTTAAACGAAAACAAAAATGCTGAATTAAAGGAACAACACGCGTACGGGGATTAATGAGTCATACTACAATGTTTTAATCATTCAAACATAACCAAATAGAGTTCTGATCAACTAAATTCTCAAACAGAGCCTTATCAATACCAAAAAGTTGAACCAAATAGACCTTAAACACAAAACAGACAAAAACAGAAACTGTCAGAACTCGCGCGCGCGGGCCGCTCGCGCGAAGTGTCGCTCGCGCGATATGCCCATTTTCCTTTTATAATATAACTTTTCTGTCTGCCTGAGAAAGCCAAGGTCGCGCGCGCGGATCGCTCGCGCGACGGGGTTCTCGCGCGACCCTCGCTCGCGCGACCAGCCAAATTTTCCTTTTATAAAAAAAAACTCTTACGTCTGCCTGAGGACGCCTACCTCGCGCGCGCGGGCCGCTCGCGCGAAGGGTCGCTCACGCGGGCCGCTCGCGCGATTCCTCGCGCGCGCGATCGTGGCGCGAGATGAAGCTGAGGCTTCATCTTCCTCGCAGAAACTGCTCTGTTTCAGCTTAATGGGGTCTTTTTGACCCATTTTGCAATTCTAAAGTATATAGGACATATAATATATGGATTTCTTCGGTTTTTCACAAGGATTAAGAATCCATCATCAATTTAACATGATTCAAATTATAACTCTCCAATTTTATGAAAGATTAAAAGAGGACAAAATTTAATTCCTAATACACTTTTCCATATAAATGAATTAAGCTTCAATACATTAAACATAGTCAATACATACTATAATCTTTGATATTCATCTCTGAAACGGATTTAGATTAAGGTTTGAAAATCTTGATTTCAAGCTATGAACTTTCATACGTAGGATCAACAATGGTGTATTATCAAACAAGCTATACTAACAGTAATTAAGCATATATTACATTCAAAGTGAGTTGATAATACTCACTGTGATAAGGAGATGTGTGTTTGTTGAGAAAGATAAGCACAAAAATAAAATACTCCAAGCTTTGGCTATGGAGTCTTGAAGCTTTCTCTCTCTAAAATGATTTCTGAAATTCTCTGCACTCTCTCTTTTCTCTCTGGAATTTCAGTAAGAAACTCAATGTATGTGTGTGAGAGTGTGTAGTGTATGTATAAATAGAACCTCACCAATCTTGGGCTCCAAGTCCCTTCACATACACACTACAAATTGCTTTGTTTTCCAATTGATTGAGCTGGAGAATATACACACAATTACATACGTATGTAGCATATAAACACAGATGATAATAAACTCTCCAATAGACCAAGAGCCAAGCATAGGGTTATAGGGGTCAAATAGTGTTGTTTGGGAATACAAGCTTTTGGCACAAGATTAACACACACTACATAAGCTTAACCAAACAAAGCACATCCAATGATGAGTTGCCATAAATGGAAATAAAGCAAATGTCAAATCAGTCACTTCCAAAATCTGTGGAAGTTCAACACAGCGTGGACAGTTTTGAGTATAAACTGGTATTTTCGGGGTGCGGTGTTCACCACAAAAATACAGAAAGTCCATTTTAACTTAAGAATTGATCTTCTGGTTTCATAAAAATACTGATTGAGTCAAAAGGGAAATATTTCCACCGTTTTGAAATACAGTTTTGAAATCCACCCAGGTATTGCTAATTTTATAAAAATTACAATTTAACCCCAACATGAATTTTAATATGAAATAACACAAGGGATAATAATTTAGAACATGAGAAATGAAATTAAATGAAGCAGTCAATACCAAATGAAATTTAATATGACAATGCAATTACAAAATAAATATGAAAATGCAGGTTATTACACCCACTCTCAATACCCCAAAGAACTGACACTCTCTCACCCTAGACTATGCACCCCATGAGAGAACACCCCCAACTTGGTACACCAAGGGTTTACCTAAATTCCTATACAACATCTCTTTATATAAAGTTTGCAACCCATTACTTGTTGGACAAGTAATGCAACTCTATCAAAGAAACCAAATCACATTAGGAATCTAGCTAGCCAAATCACAATCTCTAAATTAATGGGATTGTCCCAATTGTGATATAATGCCAATAATCACCCCCTCTATCAGTTGTGGGGAAACTGCTTAATCATTCTATCACATATGACTAGCAACCCTCAACTGGAACACCCACAAAGTCAACCACTTTGTAACCGTTTACCATTGACCGTCTTCCGTACCAGCATGCACACCCCGAATCAACTTGGTCTCAACGCCTCCGATTCGTCAAATCGCGGCCAATACATGTGCAGCTGCGCAAGTTAATTATACACATTAACTTCAGAGAAAAGCCTCGGTACGTCTTACTCCCGAGTAGGAATTACCACCTCACCATCGTCTAAACTGTTAAAATAACCATCCACGCACTTACAAGAATTCATCCATTGAGAACTTGGGAGTACAACTCTGCCAACCAGATGACACAAACCATCCACACTTCTCTCAACTGCCATGTGTGATTTCAGCAACAATATTAGATTCCTCCGCAACTTTGGGATCAATATAACACCACCCAAATAGTGAACCTACACCAAAAATATTTGATCAACGTTCTTACGTGCAGTATCCTAACAGTTATTTATGCTGGATAATTGCGCATGTGTCTGCCCCTGCCTTCTTTGAACCCATCAAATAATTTTTTCCAGAAGCACATACTTACCGTACTCGGAATCTAACAAGCCAAGACAAATGCCCGTAGGAGTGGAATGTGATAACATGTCCACCATATGCAACCTACTATAATTACAGTAACATCAAAATTATTTTTTAGCCCTAGATCCCAACCTGCTGCAATATATATATATATATATATATAGGATCTATCACCAAGAAAAATAAATTCCAATCCGTCTAGAATCTTGCAAATCTGTAACCACTAATGAATCTGCAATGCCTAAAAACCTTAAGAAGCATCTCTGATCTGAATTCCAAGTAACATAGCTATTCACACTAACTGCTTAAAATTCCAACCAATCAAAAACTTTGATTGTGCCCACATTGGATAATTGCTCATCCAAGTCTTTAAATCTACAACGACTCTGCATAGAGGTGTCAAACGGGTCGGGTTGACCCAGCCCGGCCCTCTTTTTCTGGGCCAAAAGTCTGGCCTGACCCGGTTCATAGCCCGATCCGCTATGCCCTGTCCATTACATCTGGTCCGGGACGGACACCCCCAATGGTGTCCCCGGTCCGGCTCGCTACCCAGCCCAAAGCCCGTGGCCCGCCCGGCCTGGTACGAGGCCCGATCCTAAACCCGCAAAAACTAGTGTTTTTTACATTAAAAATGGCTAAAATACTCAAGCCCAGTCCCTAGCCCGTCCCCCTAGCCCAAAGCCCGGCCCTAGTAGGGTCGGGCCACCGGTCTGGGGCAAACAACCCCCCTCCCCCCCCCCCCAAGCCCTACCAAATATTAGGTGAAGCCCGACCCAAAAGCCCGGTTGGGCCCGCTTTGACCGAGCCCGGCCCGATTGACACCTCTAACTCTGCATGTCATCATCTTCAACACATACGGCCAGACCACCCTTGGCCACATTACGTCATTGTCATCACTGCATCATTGGATTTTTTTTTCTTTTTCTTTTTTTTTTTTTTTTTTTCTTTCTGCTTCTCTTTACCACCATGCTGCTATCCCACCATTGTTACCATGTGTTCTATCCACCACGATCTGACCAATATAGCTCTGATACCAATTGTTGGAAATTTAAAAATGCGGAACCAAATTCTCCCAATAAACACACAGAAACACACAAATAGTAATAAACAAGCACACCAAAGAAAACACAGATTTCTACGTGGTTCGGCAAATCCGCCTACGTTCACACCCGAGAGATCAGTTCTTTCACTATTGAGAATAAACAATTGGTATACGAGACTTTGGATTAATCCCATAATCTAACCCTCACACCCTTTGTATATCCACTTTAATCTCAAAGAACTCACACTCTTTTACCCTAGACCATACACCCCCATGAAGGAACACTCCCAATTTGGTACACTAAGGGCTTACCTATATTCCTGTATAACACCCCTTTATATAGACTTTGCAACCCATTACTTGTTGGAAAAGTAATACAACTCTATCAAAGAAACTAAATCACATTAGGAATCAAGTCAAATCACAATCCCTAAATTAATAGGATTGTCCCACATGTGATATAATCCTAACAAGATATTTGTAATGTGGCCATATTGGATTGAAGAAAAACTGGTCCTTAGTCTTTGCAAATCCTAGAGTAGTCCTTTTTACACATTTGTGGAAGGGTAATACTTGGGGCACAACCAAAGCCACAACCTTTTTTGCACAACTTCCGTATTGTGTCTCTCTCTCTCCTAGTGGGCACTGTGGGGTTACTGGCACTGTGGGACCCATCAAGAGAGAGATAGACACAAAATGAAGGTTGTGCAAAAAAGATTGTGGCTTTGGTTGTGCCCCAAATATTACTCTTTGTGGAAAACTAGGTGACACTTAACTCTTTTTGGTTCATAGGTTTAATGATGGAAAGGAAAATAAATTAAATACAAAAATGCTTACCTCTATTTGATTAATAAGAAGAAGAGCGAGAAAACTAAAGAAAAAATAAATCAAATTTCTGAATTTTGTGAGTCCTTTTCTTTTTATTTATTAGTTTTTTTTTTATTAGAGTTCCTGTTATTATCTGAAAATTAATTGTCAATATCTCTAATGCGGAAAAAGCAATTGCACACAAATGTACTAGTAGTTGGTTTTATAGGAAGCAAAGGCCCACGCTTTTTAACCCATTTATGTGGCCCATAGAGTAGCCCCAACACCTCTGCTTTACTTTAATAATTAGTAAATGTGGGACTCATGAGAGAGCTATGGATAGAGCGTTTTAGACTTTGCCTTTTTATTTAGAGGTTAAGCAATGGGTTCTTGTGTCCCCGTGATTCATAAGTAAACCGGTTCTATAAGAGTTTGGTAAATATTTGTTTCTTTTACATAAATCAACGTTTAGCTTGATGTCTCCCTTACAGTTGTTTTTATAACATCCGCTCTGGTACAAATCGAGAGAAAATACGAATAGGATCGGATTCAATTCTATTTTAATCATTCTCCTCCGATTGAGGAACTGCTTGGGAATATTAACGAAAACA
Organism: Hydrangea macrophylla; assembly: GCA_033977485.1. Classification (NCBI taxonomy): domain Eukaryota; kingdom Viridiplantae; phylum Streptophyta; class Magnoliopsida; order Cornales; family Hydrangeaceae; genus Hydrangea; species Hydrangea macrophylla. The sequence goes on from CM066997.1 coordinate 17,671,223, forward strand.
TGTTCATGTTCAAATCAAATCTCATTTTTATTGGTTCTTATAAAAACCAAATTTATGTAGATTTGATAAAGAACCCACTATTGGATCATTTTTAAACCAAACACGAACTCGTATGTACTTAAAAAATAACTATGAAAAAAAAAACATAATTTAGAATCAATTTTCTTTGAATCGGAGAATGGGTTCTTGCGTTACTAAAAGTCTCAAACTAGTTATATACAAAATCTTCACTCCAACGAGTATGGCCCCCCTTTGTTTTTTTTCCTTGCCTTATGCTACATTTGAATAATTATGTATGAACCGATTCCTTACTTAAGAAGTGGACTTCAAGGCACATATCCTATCATCCATTGTGTGGCAAGAAAAGGAATGGTGAAAAAACTAAAAGAAACACACTTGGAATATGCTAAATTATAACAATGCAGAGAAAATAATGTTCATCAAAGCACTACCAACCCCCTGATAGGTGTGTATGAGTGCACGTTGCTCTTATTAATTTGTATGGGCATATATACATATATATATATATATATATATATCTTATACTATTATAATATAAAAGCCTCAAAATGTCACGTATCAAACTAATAGACAACCAATTCAAATGTATATTAAGGCTTCCCAAATTTATTCTATACATTTTATTTCTTCTTAATTTCACCGTTAATTATGCCCGTTACACATTTTCTTTCCTTATTAATTATAATATCACTCAATTCAATTTTCAATTCATCCTTAACAATTTCTCCCGGGCATTGCAATTTGCACGGATTGAAAAGCTAGTATATATATATATATATATGCATGTATATATATATATCAGAGCCCTTCTAATTATGAAAGGATCCATTATTTTAATAAAGTGAAAACTTATGTTCTCAACCGTTCGATCGTGTTTTCATTAAGGGTATTTTTGTCATTTCACTGATGTAATATGGATTAAATGACGATCTAGCAACCACAACAAATAAAGATCTAACGACCACAACAAAAGTCCTCACTTTATTAATTAAAATGAGAAGAATTGTGCATATACATACAACTTAAATATGCCTTTAGCTTGGGCTTTAACTTTGCATCTTCTTTTGGATCCCGTGCACCACACGGGATTTAGTATGGACTCTTCTAAAAGCAAAGAGAGCAATCAAACTCACATTTAAAACCTCACTTTATTCCATCTGCTCTATCGATCACACGCATGGCTCATGAATCATGATCAAAAAGATATCAATTTTCCACCTTTTATAAACTCATATTCACAGTTTGATGTAGACCTATCTAGAGATATAGCTATATCAAATCAAAGGACACTTTTAATTTAGTAGGAACTTTATTTGTTAATGGAAGATAAGAATAATGTATCCTTATAATGGGTCCAAATATTCCGGGTAACCACATTCCGTGGCCGTCCAATCTAAGTTCTTTTTGGGTTAATTTGTAAGTAAATGGTATGTAGAATTATATGTGCTAATCACTAGACTTGATTGAATTGAAATGTAAATTTAGAAGTTCAGAGATTGACTAATTCTGATCTGTGTTATACTGATTGATACAATATCAGTGGCTTAATAGACTAAACAATCCCAATAGGATATAAAGGCATGTAATATAAAAAACAAAAGAAAATAGTCGTTATTGTGGTTAGTTTGGTGAGATGGTATTAAAAACTAATGAACTTCAATCAAACAACTTAATTTCTTACCTATTTTCAGGAAACAAAAATTATCCAACATATTTATATATCCACATAAAGCACTTTGTCTAGGTGTATTATATGTTACATCAACTGAGAGGGTATTATCATTACACCCAAAATCCTCTCGGAAAATATCTCACAACCTGAGTGTGGGTGGGTTTGGAGGGTTGGGTGGGTGGGGTTGGGGGTGGTGAAAGCAAATGGAGGTATGTCCATATGTCAATGTTGACGGGGATTTTAGCAATATCATACGTTTTAGAGAGGGGGGGGGGGGGGGGGGGGGGGGGGGGGGGGGGTGTTTGGCAAATGGAGGTATGTCCACATGCCAAAGTTGACGGGGATTTTAGCAATATCATACTTCGTTTTAGGATTCGTTTGGCAACGGTTTTCTGGAGTCCGTGGTGTTGTAATTTGTAGTCAAATTGGGTGTTTTTCAAAGCCAATCACTTTCTCTCTCTACATCTCTCTAGTTGGTGTGGTCTTGGCTAAAAGTATGATAGAGACCCTTGTCCCACATTACTTAAGAAGAGAGAGTTGAGAGGGTTAATATAAGCTTTTTTGATATGGGCTTAATAATAAGTTGAAACATGTGGGCTCTCACGCGCACATGAGCCAAGCCCAAGCTAACCCAAATCCAATAGAAATTTGGGTTCCGATCCGAAAATCGTTTAACCGGGCGCGTAACGTCTTACTCGCGCGGGGGGGGGGGGGGGGAGAGGGGTGCAAATCCCGGCCTCCAAGCCTCGCGGGCTCACCCGTTTGGGCTTAACCGTTATGAGTATATTTTGGCATAAACAAATCACACGTTTTATTATTTCGTGGGATTATGTCGGTCTGTTACTCCTATATAAGGATCAGTCTCCTTCGTGAAAAGAACACACAGAAATACAATATGGTTCTTCTCTGTCTTCTCTCTGCTTTGATCAATACAAGGCTGTTCTGTGCCCTTTGTTCAACGAGTGCACGTGAACAAGGAAGAGACTGCTTAATCCTGGAGAGTAAACCGCTGAGACCTTCATGTACCGAGTCAAGAACTCCGAGGGGTAGAAATTACTCTTAAGGACAGTGTCTAATACACGACTCAGCCAGACTCTTCAACCCCTCTGATAAGTATTTTCGTTCACATCAGTGTCTATTCATAATTATTTTTTAACAATCTTAAGAGTAATCTCCATGGATACTGCTATGCTAACCACAACTAAAGTTGTTCTCGATGACACAAGAATTGAATCGTTTAACGGGAATAACTTTAAGCGCTGGCAAACCAAACTGCTACTTATTCTTGACATTGCAAAGGTTGATTTCGTTTTGACTAAACCAAAAGCCGTTCAAGATTCTGAAAATTATGAAAACGAATTGCCTCTTTGGGAAAATGCAAACAAGATTTGCAAAAGTATTATTTTGAACGCTTTATCAAATGAACTTTTTGATATTTACTGTACCTTCAAATCGGCAACTGAAATTTGGGATGCTTTGGTCACCAAATATATTATCGAGGATGCCGGAATTAAAAAATATGCCATCGAAAATTTTCTCAATTTTTAAATGACCGATGACATAGATGTTTCTACCCAAATTCACAATTTTCACCTTGTGGTTTCGGAACTTAGTAATGAAGGAATGAAATTGCCCGAACCATTTGTAATCGGTTCGCTTATTGAAAAACTTCTAGAGTCTTGGAAAAATTATAAGAACATGATGAAACATAAGAGGAAGAAAATGACTCTGGAGGAAGTTGTTGTCCATGTTCGCATTGAAGAAAAGAACTGTTCACTTGATCGGAATGAGAAAGCCAAAGCTATGGCTTCCAAGGCTAACCTCGTTGAGGAAAAACCTAATCGCACCCAAGGAAGTTTTAAAAGGCAGAATAACAAACCCCATTTCAACAAAAATCTCAAACCCCAAAACCAATTTGCTAAAAAGAAAGGGGAATGCTTTGTGTGTGGCAAACCGGGTCACCATGCTGCTCAATGCAGACACAGGAAGAAAAATGACCAACCTGCCCCTAGAGCTAATCTAGTTAATGCAGATGTTATTGAGGCTGTCGTTTCTGAGGTCAACTTAGTGGCAGAGGAGAAAAATTGGGTGGTAGACTCTAGGGCTACCAGGCATATCTGTGGCAATAGAAGTGCTTTTACCTCCTATATACACACCAGTAGGGGAAGGAGAGGAACATGTGTACATGGGGGACTCAAGGCCCTCACCTGTGATCGGGAAAGGGAAGGTAGTTCTCAAGCTCTTCCGGAAAGATCCTCTCACTTACCGATGTTCTCCACGTGCCTGATATTCGTTGGAACCTTGTATCTGTGTCACTGCTTGGTAAAGTGGGGGTGAAAGTTATTTTTGATTCTGATAAAGTTGTAATGACTAAAAATGGGATGTTTGTGGGGAAAGGGTACTACAATAATGGTTTGTTTGATTTGAATGTTTTGGATAATTTGAATAGAAATGCTACTACTTCTTCTGCTTACTTGATTGATTCTCATGATTTACGGCATGCTAGATTAGGACATGTGAATTTTTCTTATATAAAGAAAATTAAAGAATTAGTCATTCTTGAAAATGTTAGTATCACTAATAATGAGAAATGCCAAATTTATAGTGAAGCAAAAGGTACTAAAAAACCTTGTAAACAAGTAGTGCAAAGAGAAACTGAATTGCTCACTTTAATTCACTCAGATTTAGGAGACATGAAGTCTGTCGCGCCCGCCCCGAAATCAAAATGGGGTGTCTACAAAGTCAACCGAATCTAGAGGTGGAAAGAGATATTATGTAACCTTTATAGATGATCACTCGAGGTATGCTAGAGTATTCTTACTTAGAAATAAAGATGAGACAGAAGGAAAATTCATACAATACAAAGCTGAGGTTGAAAACAAGTTAGATCAAAAGATCAAAAGACTTAGGTCTGATAGGGGAGGTGAATATGAATCTAGCCCCCTAGGCCAATTCTATGAACAACATGGTATAGTACATGAGGTAACTCCACCCTACTCACCAGAATCTAACGGAGTAGCTGAACGGAAAAATAGAACTTTAAAGGAGATGATGAACGATATGTTAATTAGTTCAGGAGCACCTAATAATTTGTGGGGGGAAGCTATCCTCTCTGCGTGTCACCTTCAAAATAGAATTATTTTTAAGAAAAAGGAAAGACCCCTTATGAGTTGTGGGAAAATTGAAATACCTTAAAGTGTGGGGGGTGTCTAGCCAAGGTTCTTCTTCCAGAACCAAAGAAAAGGAAAATAGGTTCGAAAACAGCAGATTGTTTATTTATAGGATATGCTGAGTATAGTGTTGCATATAGATTCTTAGTTCTTAAAAGTGACGTGTTAGAGAAAAACACAATAATTGAATCAAAAAATGCAGACTTCTTTGAAAACATATTTCCCTTAAAAACAACCATTGAGAGATCAAGACTAGAATCTACAGTTGAGCCTAATGTTGACTCAAATGAGTCTGTAGAATTCGAATTAAGAAGAAGCAAACGGGATAGGAGAGAAACAAACTTGGGAGATGGGTTCTTTACGTTTTTAATGGATAATGATCCTTTGACTTATAGTGAAGCTATTTCATCTCCCGATGCTCACTTTTGGAGAGAAGCAATTAATAGTGAGATAGAATCCATCATGGCTAATCACACTTGGAAATTGGTTGACTTACTTCCTGGTACAAAACCTATAGGATGTAAATGGATATTCAAAAAGAAGTTAAAACCTGATGGATCTATCGATAAGTTTAAAGCTAGACTTGTAGCTAAGGGATACACTCAAAAGAAAGATGTTGATTATTTTGATACTTACTCTCCTATGGCTAGAATATCATCTATTAGAATTCTAGTCGCTCTTGCTTCTTTGCATAAACTCATAATTCATCAAATGGATGTTAAAACTGCGTTTCTTAATGGAGAATTAGAAGAGGAAATTTACATAGAACAACCTGAAGGTTTTGTATCTCCTGGAAACAAAAATAGAGGTTGTAAATTAGTAAAATCTTTGTATGGTTTAAAGCAAGCACCAAAACAATGGCATGAGAAATTCGATAGTGTAATGACCTTTAATGGATACATTGTGAATGATACTGATAAATGTGTATATCATAAATTTGATAATAATGTTGGTGTAATCATTTGCCTATATATGTGGATGATATGCTTATTTTAGGCATTGATATGATTGTGATAAATGAAACAAAACATTTGTTATCATCTAGTTTTGATATGAAAGACCTAGGTGAAGCCAATGTTATACTTCGGGTAAAATTGACTAAAACCAATGAGGGTTTCATGATGTCTCAAGAACACTTTATAGAAAAGATTCTTAAGAAGTTTGTTCAATTTGATTCCAAACCAGTCAGTACTCATTATGATATGAGCATACAATTAAAGAAAAATAATGAAGCTAGTGTATCACAGTCTGAATATGCTCAAATAATTGGCAGTCTTACTTATCTTATGAACTGTACTAGACCTGAAATTGCTTATGTAGTTAATAGGTTGAGCAGGTACACTCATAATCCTAGCTAGTAATGAACACTGGACTGCTATATGTAGAGTACTAAAGTATCTTAGGGGTACCATGGATCTTGGTTTGACATACTGTGGATTTCCCGCTGTACTAGAAGAGTTCAGTGATGCTAACTGGATCTCTGATTCAAATGAGACAAAATCCACAAGTGGGTACATATTTACCCTTGGAGGAGGTGCAATCTCTTGGAAATCATCCAAACAAACATGCACTGCTCGGTCTACTATGGAATCCGAGTATATCACCTTAGAAAAGGCAGGCTCTGAGACTGAGTGGCTTAGAAACCTCTTGGCAGATATCCCTTTATGGATGAGACCAGTTCCATCTGTGTCTTTACATTGTGATTGCCAGGCTGCAATAACCCGAGCAAGAAATAAGGCCTATAATGGAAAAAGCATGCATATTCGCCTAAGACATAACATTGTGAAACAGTTGTTGAAAGATGGGATTATATCCCTAGACTTTGTGAGATCAGAGATGAATTTAGCAGATCCTCTAACCAAACCATTAGCAAGAAAGCTAATGGCTAATACATCAAAGGGGATGGGACTTATGCCCATAACAGAGGTCAACGGTAGTGGTAACCCAACCTATATGAATGGAGATCCTACAAACTAGGTTCATATGGGTAATAACAAACTATTGGTTAACTTGGCGAGACACTATAAATTAGATGTAATTAAAGTCCATCCGTATGGTGTAGATAGTGTAGACTGCAACGTGTGAGGTTGAGTCTTAACTCTTAATGAATTCATAGTCCTTATTGGGTGGTGTGTATAGTTGCAATACATACGTGATGGATTCACCTATGTGAGTGTGGAAGTGGGGCCGCTTCCTATGAGAACTTAGGCAGGTTCTCTAGAGCACTCATAAAATCCAGGTACGGTGCATGGCCAAAACGTGCCAAATCGCGTTAATAGCCTTGTTTATCAAAGTGTATTGTGGGTGATAAGTACTTTGATTCACATAAAGAAATAAGATTCATAGAAATTTCAATTTCGCCAAATTTTTGTGAATCAATTCTTATTTCCCTAAGTGCTGGTTCATAGTCCAAAAGACACCATCACTGATGTAATATACCAAAGTGGTCGATCGTTCCTTCTCAAAATTTGTCTTTGAAAAATGTGGGGGATTGTTGTAATTTGTAGTCAAATTGAGTGTTTTTCAAAGCCAATCACTTTCTTTCTCTACATCTCTCTAATTGGTGTGGTCTTGGGTAAAAGTATGATAGAGACCCTTGTCCCACATTACTTAGGAATAGGGAGTTGAGAGGCTTAATATAAGCTTTCTTGATATGGGTTTAGTAATAAAATGGAACATGTGGGCTCTCACGCGCACATGAGCCAAGCCCAAGCTAACCCAAATCCAATAGAAATTTGGGTTCCAATCCGAAAATCGTTTAACCGGGCGCGTCACGTCTTACTCGCGGGCAAGGAGGGGGGGGCAAATCCAGGCCTCCAAGCCTCGCGGGCTCACCCGTTTGGGCTTAGTTTTACAATTTATTTTTTATAATCTTTCCTTTTGAGTTTATGTCCAGATTCATTCCATTAAAATGATTTACTAAATCAATTTTATTTTTTAACCGTTATGAGTATATTTTGGCATAAACAAATCACACGTTTTATTATTTCGTGGGATTATGTTGGTCTGTTACTCCTATATAAGGATCAGTCTCCTTGGTGAAAAGAACACACAGAAAAACAATCTACTTCTTCTCTCTGGTTCTTCTCTGTCTTCTCTCTGCTTCAATCACTGATATACATACAAGGTTGTTCTGTGCCCTTTGTTCAACGAGTGCACGTGAACAAGGAAGAGACTACTTAATCCTGGAGGCTAAACCGCTGAGACCTTACTGTACCGAGTCAAGAACTCCGAGGGGTGGAAATTACTCTTAAGGACAGTGTCTAATACACGACTCAGTCAGACTCTTTAACCCCACTGATAAGTATTTTCATTCACATCAGTGTCTATTCATTATTATTTTTTAACACGTGGTATGTATTGTGGGATTGAGTTAGAATAAAATAGTTTATTAAGCTAAGCTACTTTGGGCAATATTTGACTGAAAGCAGTTTTTGTTATTGAAACAACTTAAGCAGAAGTTGTTGCCAACTAGGCCTTAGTATTCCTTAATGATCAAACGCTTGCTTCAACATATGTACTTGTTAGCATCATATATGTACTTTTTGGTGTCACTATCTCAAACTAAAGTTCTCTATATATATATATATATATATACTACTCTATGAAACTACTGATCATAAAATAACCATGAATCAACCTCTTTCTCAATGCCCTTTAATTAATCAATTAAGTAATGATATAGATTTATTTTTTATAAGTATAAACAATGAAGCAATGAATCTCTTTCCATTTCTTCCAAAACATTTTTAATAGATAGGCCTTTAACGACCCATTATTCGTACAAGCCATGAATCAACCTCTTTCTCAATGCCCTTTAATTAATCAATTAAGTAATGATATAGATTTATTTTTTATAAGTATAAACAATGAAGCAATGAATCTCTTTCCATTTCTTCCAAAACATTTTTAATAGATAGGCCTTTAACGACCCATTATTCGTACAAGCCAAGATTACTATATAATTAATCTATTTTTTTTTGGGTCTTGCTAGGGGCACAAACAAATCTCACTAACACTTACTAACACACTCTATCTCTCTCCTAGTGGTACTGCGGGGTCCACTGCGGACTCCACAATACCACTAGGAGAGAGATAGAGTGTGTTAGTAAGTGTTAGTGGAATTTGTTAGTGTCCCAAATATTACTCTTTTTTTTTTAATTATAAGAAGGTTGATAGAGCACATGGGGTGGTGTACTTCTCTTGGACTAAATAAGGATTATTATATGCTATATTTAGGCTAAGAGTACATAAAATAAGATTATGGGTGTGTTAGATCTCTACCCTACTAAATGATTTTATTCTTGCAAGCATGCCTTCCAATCTCGTAATCACTTGGGTATATTATAAAATCATAACAATCACTGTTCAATATCATTCAAGTTCTATTTTTTTTTTTTTTAAATCCAATCTCCAATTTCTTTATGCTCCAACTTTAGTTAATTAATTACTACTAACTTTTTACTTGGATTTATTTTTATCTTCCTCTCCTCTTTCACATAGACATCATCGTGATGTCACAACTATATGCATATGCGCCATCTATGATTTGAATCCACAAATATATCATCAATATTTTACATATATATATATATATATATATATATTCAGACAGTGAACATACTGGCAGATTCAAAGTTAAAAGTCAGAATTTTCTGCTTGAAAGGATAATCCGAGTGCATAAATGTGTGATGAAGATTATTGTGAGTTGCATGTAATAAGGTTTTTGCTTAACCAATTTTCTTTTATATTATTTTCTTCCCAACTAAAGAAGGTATATAGGAGGGGTGAATGTATATGGATTTCCTTAGTTGGACGTCACCAAAGCATCACCAAACATGTTATGCACGAATAACAAAAGTAGTTTAGACAAGTATGTAAAGTAAAGATTGAGCTCCCTCAACTCAATTGAGCCATAGCCTGATCTATATATCTCCACACAAGACATTAGTGAACATTACTATAGTGGTGGCATAACAAATTGGACTTATATATCACCCACCAAATAGAATTAAGCAAAGTGTCACTAATATTTACACACAAAAGGCAAACAAATCCCAAGATCCGGTTGAGAGACTCATTTACTGTGAAGTTTAATTTAAACCAAGTTATATCTTGAGTATCAAAATACTTTTCATTTTTTTCCTTTTTTTTCTTTTTTTTTTTTTTAAATTCAATTATTTGCTTTATAAATTCTGAAAATGTGGGACCACGAAACATCTCTATTTACATCCCACTAAGAGCTAATTCAAAATGGCCATTAACAAAAAAAAAAAAATAAAGAACTCTATACCTACACCTAATATCCATTTGAAACCATGTATCATAGTGTGATATGTATCATAGTGTGATTGTCTTAGAAATCTCACTCTCAAATATATTATATCTTCCTTCTATGAGAAAGTGATGCCTTGGACATCACCCAACAAATTACTCCACCAACTCTAATTAATTAATCAAAATTATACTGCAAAAAATTTCTCCACCGTCAATTAGAAAATATAAAAGTGCATATTTTCTTTTATGGCACCGAACTTAATTGATTATGAAAAGTATATATAATAGCAGTATGAGACTCTCCTCTTTCAAGAGATTAACATGAGTCATATGAGATTTTGGGACCATATTTAAGAAGTGATGGTTGACTAATCTGAAATTTGTGTTTTAAGGGGAACATATATGTAGGGTTGAGGAAGACAAGCAAGCAATGTTGCCCACTAAGTCCACTAGTAGAGTATCGATAGGTCGATTTTGCATGTCCTACGTGGACCCCCACCTTGCCTAGTATATCCATAGACAGAGACAATTAATGCCATCAGACCAAATCCTGTGTGTGGACTTTGCCCGGCCCATTGGCTGCTCATTTGCACAACCAGTGGTGACCTTTCCTAGACGTTCGTAGCTCTCAGTGTTAGTGTGTGACCATACTACTTGGTTCTTGCTCTCCTCATTGCCCTACAAATCTAATCACATATCTCTCTATATAAATATTTATATATGTGTAGGAGTAATGCTATGGTTCTTAAATTTTATTTTAAATTTAAAGTTCACTATATATGATTGTCCGTGGGGTCACAAAAACAAATTCCCATTAATGTCAACTTGTCACATTACGAGTGAATGTGTGGACCAGCACGTGTTTGAGGTGTTTGGTTGGGTCAAGAAAAATGAAATAAAAATTATGTTAAATACCTAAACTATTACATATACGGAGTATTACATATTATATATATATATATATATATCATCTCTCCGGCGGACCCTTTAGCGACGGAATTTTCGTCGCTAAAGGTGAACAATTTCGTCGTTAATAGTGTGTTCACTTTTAACGATGAAATTTCGTCGCTAAAAAGGAGGTCCATAAACGAACATCCGCTTCTGAGATTCCCCGTATATATATATATATATATATATGTACATCCGTGTTTGTGTGTGTCATAGAAATAATTCAATAGACAGCAGTGGTGCCATCTGATCCCTTCTATTGGAGCTGCCCTTTTCGTTTCATATTTCCACTAACAATATTATTTGATCATTCCCTGGACTTTTGTCAATTACTCTCTCTCTCTCTCTCTCTCTCTCTCTCTCTCTCTCTCTCTCTCTCTCTCACACACACACACAGATCCTTTGAAATTTTGGGTACTTGCTTAATAAGTGTTCATGACATTTGTTGTCCGTTGGAACCTCAAAAGTCTAATATATCTGACTCATTAGTCATTTCAGATCCTTTTGTAAAGTTGATATTTGGGTATTAATAGCTTAATTAGTAAGTTTCCATGAACATGTGGTTCATATTATATATTACGTACAGTGAGTGTGTGTGCATGAATAATTTCTCCTTCAAGGGGAGTACTTCTCAACAAAGATTTTTGCAAATTGGCATTTGTTTGACTCTTATATTAGCTACGGAAATTGTATTTACAAGTCAAGTAACATAACCACTTTATTAATATAAAAAAAAGACTTAGCGAATATAAACATGCATATAAAACAAGTTTGCCCAACAATCAAATCGTTGACCTAGTACATCTATATAAATATGTATGCACATATAATTACAGCCCAAATGTGTATTTCATAATTTTTTTTAACCAAAGAGAGCGAATTTTAAAGTCACAACAACATGTGAGCCCCCTTTGATAAAAGTCAATATATAACAAATCAGTCTCGCCTTACATATGCCCCCTCCTTCATTGCATTTTAAAAGATAAATTCATAAAACTATAAATTATTAAATTGGAGGATAAACATTGTCAGTGTCTCAATCACATGTTAAGCTTGAATTAGTGACCGTTAAAAGTCCTAATCAGAATTATCCTAAGTTTAAGGAATGGGAATATATTTGTAATGTCAAAACAATACCACTTTCAAATTAGTGTTCATATATATAATAGTTAAATGCTAATCAAATAGGGGGAATTACACCTACACCTCCTATACTAGCTAGTGGGCATTTCCACTGTCACCCCTTATAGTTTTAAACGGTTACTAATATTTTCAAAACCAAATTAGCTAGTCACCTTTAGTAATTCTGTTAGATTTAACGGAACAGAAGCTTTCACAGCTGTTTCAATGTTCAATTAATTACATATACACCCCTATATATGATTAACACATTTTTTAGGCGTCCCTCAACAAAGGTTCTATTACGATGACACTTTGATTAAAAATACATGAAAATTTATTGTCACAAATATAACTACAGGGGTCATGGTGAAAAAGACTTTAAATACATGGGGTATAAATGTAGTTTCTCCAATTAACAATCACTATGGGTCCGTTTGATAAAACTGAAAATTAAATACTGATAATTAAGTGCTGAATTTTAAGTACTGAAAATTTTAAGTGATTGAATTTGGAATACAAAGAACAATGTTTCAACTACTAAAATAGACTGCATTCCGTGATTATTTTCAGCATAATTTTTCACTTAAAGTTTTCAGTGATTTTTTAGATGCTTTTTCAACTAAGTGGTTATTATTCAGGGTGGGCAATCGGTTAGTTCGGGTCGGGTTGTTCGGGGACGGGTTAGAAGTTATGGTACCGAAATCCGAATTGAAATAAAGTTTGAAAATATAGTTCGGTTTCGAAATGGAAGTTTGGGTTCGGTTCGAAAATTCGGGTTAAAAGTCAACCGAAGTTCAAGATTTTGTTTCAAAAACTTAATCACAGTCCAATTAATAACCTAACTTAACTTAATAAGCTAACTTAATTCTTCAACATAACAGTCACAGTCTCATGAAATTATGCAATCAACATGAATTGGGGTAAAAATTTGAACACTATTCGAAAGTTAATGTTATCAATAAATTAACAAAACAAAGAGGTGAACCCAAACCAGGTATAGTTTTAATGTGCAACATTGAAATCAACTTTTACCCCCCAAAAAGAATAATCATGCAAACACACATACATCTAAATCTAAATCTAAATCTAAATCTCCATCTTTAGCACCTACTACAATCCACAAAAATTCATATCTTCACCTTTTTCTCAAATCTGATGAACTCTGGTTTCTCTACTGACATAGGGCTTGAGAGAGAGAGAGAGAGAGAGAGAGAGAGAGAGAGAGAGAGAGAGATAACCTCGTCGGACTATGAGAGATGGAGAGCCGAGAGCCAGTTTCCGGACTGGTGAGGCAGTGAGAGAGAGAGTTAGGCCATATGTGAACTGAGAGAATGAGAGATATGGAGAGTGGAGATCATCGGACCAAGACTAAGAGAAGGAGAGATCTCAGATCTGTCTAGACTGTTCAACTGAGTGATCTCAGTCTCAGACCAGTCACCGTCGCCGGACTGAGACGAGCCATCGCCGTCACCGCGATGAGGAAGGAGTAAGGCACTGAGGTCTGTGTGAGAGGGTTCAGCCGTTCACTTTAGGGGTTTGAATGTCTGAGAGTTTGGTTTTTGATGTGAGATTGTGAGCCGTAATTCCTAAACCTTTTTGTTTGCTAAACGTCCTAAACTCGTTTATATATATTCATTTCAAGTTCGGATATTCGGTTTCGAACCAAAATTCTATCTCCTTCCGAAAATCGAACCAAAGTAGTAAATTTAGTTCGGTTTCGAATTGAAATAAGTTCAATTCGGATAATAACCGAACCAAAGTTTGTATAATTTTGGGTTCAGGTTGGTTTTTCGGATTGACCTAAAGTATGTCCAGCCCTAGTTATTATCAAACGCACTGAAAAAAATTAAGTGCTGAAAGCTTTCATTTTCACCACTTATTTGGGTTATCAAACAAACCCTATGATTTTATCAATAATGCTAGACCCACACAAAATTTTACACAAAACAATCTTGGCCCTTAATTCCAGTTGGTCCATGTGGGGAACACATGAGTCTCACACATGACCCACCAAAATTAAGGGACATGATTACTTTGTGTGAAATTTTGTATGAAATGTTGTGTGGGTCTAACATTACTCTGATTTTACATTCTGAAGCCGAGATCAACGGTGGATAGTAGGGCTACACAAAAAAGCCTGTTACCCAAAGACCCGACCCGACCCGACGATTGGGTCGGGTCGGTCTGAAATAAAATGGGTCGGGTATGGTTAGAGTCCAGTCAAAAGATAAATATTTCGGTTCGGATCAGGTCTGGGTCGGGTCGGGTCGGGTCTGGTTTGGTCCAACCAATAGACAAATTGTTTTTGCTAATTAATTGTTTATTTTGGTGACAAAGTACTCATTTTTCTTTTCATTATATCCATGAATATATAAAACATAACCACTTTATTAATTTGAACTTTTATAGGTTGCACATCATTATATCCATGAATATATAAAACATTATATCCACTTTTCTAATGGTGGGAATTAATTTTCATGACTCTCCACCCTCATCAATTTTTTTAATGGATATATTATACATAGAAGAATAGGTATCCACTAATGAATATAAATAAAAATACTAATAAAATAAAATATAAGAAAAAATATATATTTAAAATAAAAAAAAATAAAAAACTGGATTGTGGCCCAGACCCAACCCGACCCGAACCAAAGTTACTGGATCGGGTCGGTCCGGGTCCAAACCTCATCGGTTCGGGTCTGGGTCTCAAAACATGGAACCATTTATAATCGGGTCAGTTCCAATTCTGTAGGGACCCGACCCATGTGCAGCCCCAGTGGATAGTGCTTCAAACTAAAGATTATATTGACCGTGATTGATTTTTTTATTTAGCTGCGGTGACACGTGAAATGGTGTGCCAGCAGATGATATGTATAGCTCCCATGTGATGTGAACCAAATGTTAAAATGCATGGAAGTTGAAATATAACTGCCGGCCGTTGCCTGCTATCTCAGATACTCACATGTAATGGCTGATTCTTGATGAGGCCACCGTCCCACCATATGACCTTATATTTCTGTCTATATCTATATCTACACACACATATATATTATACATGTGTGTGTGTTTTTGTGTGTACTTAAGTGTATATATACCAATGTTTTTCTGACTTTTTGACCTTTTCAACCACCGAACACATTGTTCATTGATTTTAGAGAGGACAGTGAAAGGAAACAGTAAAGATAATATTTTACATTCTTTTTTTATTAAAGAAAAGTGGTGAAAGAAACATCATTAAAAAAAAAAAAAAAAAAGAAGAAGAAGAAAAAAAAAAAAAGAGAATAAACTTTAAAAAAAAAAAAAAAAGTAACTTCACCTTTACTTGATCCCCTAAAATATTTGAATTACTATCATTTGGGATATTATTTAAGCATGAAAAGAAAAGATAAGAAATTGTTTTCTCTCGTTTAAATTCACCAACCAAACAAATGGAACCTTATAAATTGTATGTTTTTAGAGTTTCTATCCTTTAAAGATAGTATATACTCTTTCCTTCTCTTTTTTCGAGTCTTATATTTTATTTTGGGATGTCTCAAAATTAGTGTCTATTTTTCTAAATTGGAAAATAATTTTTACTTACTTTTCAAAACTACCCTTCCTTGAAATCTACCCCAAGACAAAACTAAAAAAGTTATTGTAATGATTAGGGGCAATAGTGGAAAGTAAGTGTAGATTTTTTTTTATCCCCTTAACAGGGCCGGCCCTGACCATTTTGTGGCCCTAGGCGAGCTCTTCAAGCGAGGCCCCTTTGTAACGGACCAATACAGGGAGTTCACGGCAGTGACCTCGAGGTTTTTTTTTTCTGAATTATTTACCTATTTTGTGAGGTAAGATTTTCTGCATTAAAAATATTACAGTTTTTTTTTCTTTTTTCTTTTTTTTTTGTGATGTTTTACAATGGTTTTAAAAGTTGTGAGATTTGATGATGGTAAGAAAAATATTTTTTGTTATTTAATAAGAAAACTTACGAAAAATAGGAAGGAAAGAGTAATGCTATGCTTCCCAAATTTTGTTTTTCAAATGGTTTCCAAATACTTGTGGTGGCAGGACCACCTTCAATAATGGTGGGAGACTACTTCAACATCCTCCAATCAAAATCAGGTGGGCCTACTATACCACGTGTTTGAGAACCACTTATGATACAAAATTTAATAAGCATAGCATTACTCATATTTTAAATATTATTAGTTTTCGATATTATTAATCATGGATGAAACACAAGGGAAATACCAGAGAATTAATTTTTTTTTCGATTTCCTTCCTTCTTTTCTCTCCCTCACTAAATCCATGAACCAAATAAAGCCTAATAGTAATAAGGGTTGATTGTTGATTGAAATTTGTAAAGTTTTGTATGATGGGAAAACAATTTGGGTGGGCGATACTAAGAGATGAGATGAAAATGAGTTGGGACAAATGCTTAGGGTGTATTGGATTACAGTTGGGCCAATATTTTATATGTAATTATTTTTTTCTAAATTGTGGGATTGGTCTTTTGGACTAACATATTACACATAATTTTTTTTTCAAAATTGAGACCTAATTTTTCTTTATCAAATTGGGCCCCTAATTAAATACCAAAAATTGGGGGCCCTAGGCAACCGCCTACGTCGCCTATGCCCAGGGCCGGCCCTAACCCTTAAAAAATTGAGTTTCCAAAGGTGGACTCAAAAAAAGAGACGGAGGGAGTATTTGTTTGTTCATCTTGGTGAATGGTAATACTAATTTATTTAGGGTGATGCTATTTCCACTCTATCATTGAACTAAGGCACTCCATGGTACCACTCTTAGAGCATGTGGTACCATGTATGCATATTGCATACATGGTACCACATGCTCTAAGAATGGTACCATGGAGTGCCTTAGTTCAACGATGGAGTGGCAATAACAATTCCCTTTATTTATACCTTACGCGTAAGGCAGTGTGAGTACAGCTTAAGGCAGTGTGATTACAGCTTGTTTGGTATTAAGTTGGGTCCGAGGACCTCCATTACATAGATCTAATGGTTTTTTTGTACCCAACTCGGCAACTCCCTTTTTTCCCTTTGCAGTGTGTACATATATACAACATTGTAATTTTCGGTACCCAATGAAAACAGAGAAAATGTAATCCCACATGAAGTGAGGGTACCATATGTCATGTTAAGGTTTAGTTTGGCTCCTATTTTATTACTTTTTTTTTTAAGTATAAATCATGTTAATTTATTTGGTAACTAGTTTATGAGTTTTGTAAAATTGAATTTAGGACTTTTAGGCTTAGTTTGGCCCCCACTTGGCTTTTTAAAAGGAGTTTACGAAATTTATTATTAAGTAGTTTAATAATTTTGTACAAATGACACATTACTCTTCAAAAAATTATCATGAAACCAAAAAGCAATCTTGAGCTGTTAAAAGCTCCATTCTATAGCTTTTAAAAGCTCCCCCCAAAATAGCCCTAAGTTCAATTTTTGCAAAGCTCATAAACTAGTTACCAAATGAATTAACATGAAATTGTGCTTTAAAAAAAGAAAAGCACCAAAATGGGGGCCAAACTAAGCCTTAAAAGCTCTAGAATGGAGTTTTTAAAAGCTCAAGGTTGCTTTTTAGTTTCATGATTTTTTTAAAGAGTAATGTGTCACTTGTACAAAATTATCAAACAACTTAATACTATAATAAATTTCATAAACTACTTTTAAAAAGCCACATGGAGACCAAACTAAGCCTAAGTATGTGAAGTTCATTGATCTAGAAGGATGACACTCATTGTGTGTGCCGCGTAGGGGTGGACACGAACAAAGCCGTTGTAGCTCGGCTTGATAAAGGCTAGGCTCGGCTTGCTCATTTAAGGTCATGATCACGATCGATTAACGCTTACGAGTAAGCTCGTGAAAAAGCTCATTAATAAGTTTGATAAAGAGCTCATATAATGACTTTTATATATATGTTTATTATAAAACTATATAATTTAGAGTAAATATGACAACCCTCATAAATATTGATAAATGACTGATTTATTATTAAACTATATAATTTTAAAGGGCGCGTGAAAAAGCTCGCAAGAAAGCTTGCGGCCACTTGAAAGCTCAGCTCGTTTAATGAGCTCGTGAGCTAGCTCGTGAAAAAGCTTGCAAACAAGCTCAGCTCAACTCGTGTCCACATATATGCGTGCGTATGTGCAAGCAAAAGAGAGGGAAGGGGGAGGTGACTAGGAGAAGTAGTTTTGTTTAAATTCTTCCTTTTAGTTACGCGTAACAATTTTATTTTGTCCAAAAGGTATTATGATTTAGTTGTAAATATTGGTGTCGGAAGAGGGGAAAAAAATATAAATATATATATATATATAGTCAGGTTCTAGCGTGCACTGTGTACTGGGTAAGTGTACTGGGCGAGCGTACTAGATTTAAAAAGTCAAATGGGGCGGATCACCCCATACACACGCACGGGTAACAGGGCGAGACGGGTTTCAAACTTCTTTAATCCTAACTCGCCTAGTGCGCACGAGAGCCTAACTAATATATATATATATATATATATCCCACCATTTTCCTCCCCCTTAAGTATATATATATATATATATATATCACCCTTTTCCTCCCCCTTAAGTACAGTACTGGGTAAATGCACTGGACGAGCATACTAGATTTAGTACTAATTTTTCTTTTGGGTACATAATGACTTCCAAAATTTCGTATCTCAAATGTCTCAAATGACTAATCCTATACAAATTTCAAATACTCCCTAATACATTAATTTGGAAAGAATGACATTACTCTTTTCTTTTACATTAATTTGCACAGGCGAAATTAATGCTACTTTTCAACTACACCACCACCACCACCACCAAGTTGATACAAATGGTGATGTAATGAAAGACCATTTCTTCACTCAAAAGAATGAATGTATATACACACTTTCTCATTTCCATACTTCCTAAACATTCCAAGTTAATAACTCTACGCAATGGTGGTACGTCCTGCGTTTTTCTTATTTTTACTAACGTGTTAATAAATGTTACAAATTCAACTAATTGAATTTATTTCTAGTTCACTTTATTTGGGAATTTGAAATTGATAGCATTATAATTTGGAATACAAATTTTTCGGTAAAATATCAATGCCAAACACTAAGTACTGAATCCTGGAAGCATCCAGGAATCCAACCTAGTTGGGTGAGTTCAATAATTTTTCAATAAATTAGGAGGGCGATCGAGCCTAATTATTTAAAGCATATTCATGAATACGAGTATTATAAATAAACGATTTCTTTTTAAATCTAGGGGCATTCGCCCCTAATCACCCATCTGGATCCATCCTTAGACCCATATCAAACGAGATATAACAGAGAAGATGAAACAAAAGCAATTGATGTACGAAAAAAAAAAATATATATATATATATATATATAAGGGGTGAGGGGGGGCTAGATTTGTTGAAGGTATTTGTAGTGTCATTCCTAGTGATTATTCCCATTAAGAACTTAGTACAAAGTTTTAGGAAAAGGAGTTATAGCAAGTACAAAAAAAATTAGTTCTGGCTAGTGCTGCACCGTGATAATTATATGCTTTCAGTTGTGCTTTTCCTTTTCGGTGCACAAGCACAATTGCAGAATGAACATATAAAGGAGGGTGAATTTTTGCAAGAACAAACTTTAGGGGAAAATACCTTTTACCCCCCCTGTGGTTACACTCATGTTCTCATAACCCCCTATGGTTCATTTTGTAACACTTAACCCCCCTGTACTACGGACTAAAGTGAGACTGTTAACTTTTCTAACGGCAGTCCCACTTCAGTCATTAGTACAGGGGGGTTAAGTGTTACAAAAATGAACCACAGGGGGTTATGAGAACATGGGTGTAACCATAGGGGGGTAAAAGGTATTTTTCCCTAAAGAGTATGTATAGGGGCTTGGGGGTATTAACGTCATTTCCTTTTTTTCTGTTAGAAAAGTTAACAGTCTCACTTTAGTCCGTAGTACAGGGGGTTAAGTGTTACAAAATGAACCAATGGGGGGTTATGAGAAAATGAGTATGACCACAGGGGGTAAAAAGTATTTTCCCCAAAACTTTATTGACAAGATCTAAAGAATAATGTTTGGTACAAAATAGATTTTTGTTGGTAGTACGTGTATCAATGCTGATATACTTTAGATTTAGGGAGGAAAGAAACGAAAGAGTGGTAGAGATGGAGAAAAAACAAAATGGTACCAAAATTATTCCTAGTTATATGAGTTTAGAATCATTTCATGATGTGAAAATACATCATCTTCAATTTTAAATGGAGAAAGCACATAAGAATTGCTTCTTTTTATTTTTAAATATCCTTAAAAACAAGTTAAAAACAAATGAAAGAATGTGATTAAGATGAGTGAGAATGCATTCTGGAAATATCATTTCAAATACGCGAAATTATCCCATAATTTTCCTTTCAAATACTCTCTCCGTCCCACTTTGTCTGACTACTTTTTTCTTTTTTAGCCGTTGATCACTTTGACTATTAAATGCATATATTTCATTCACTTTCTTAACACTGCCCTTCTTATATTTGAAACCCGGAAAAGTTAGTAAAAGAAAATAAATTTATTGTGAGGTTTGTCTTAAAGGGCGTATTTGGAAGAATAATAGAAATTTAATGTCAGACAACGCATTAAATAATATTTGCTTAAAATATACTGTACAAAAATAGTCAAACAAAATGGGACAGATCGAGAGAGTATTTGCTAGGTAGAAGCATGAGCATGTATGAGAAATTAATGCTACCAACTGACTTAGTTACAAAGTTTTTTTATGGTCAAATAAAAAGTTTAGAGTTGGATCTTACCTCAATCCAGGCAAGGCTATATTTGTTTTATGAATTTAGTGAGTCAAAAGACGTGAATACACTTTCCTTTGATTGGTTAATCCTAGGGGGAGTAAACTATGATTGAAAAGAAATTATAGAGAAAAATAAATGAATGCTTGTAATTTTCCAAGTGATCACTTGCCTACCTCTTTTTTGAATTCCTATAGTATTTTGAAATTTTAAATTTCTAATGTTATTCAAGAATAAGGGAAAATTCAACAGAATACAGTAGAGAAACGATTTTCCTTATTCAAGTTTTTGTCTATTTCTAGATTTATAAACCAAACAAATTCTAAAGAGGTTTTGTAGAAAAGAAATTTAACGCCCACTCGAGCTACTTGAGGTAATGGTCAAGCAATAAGGACCTTGGTAGGTGATTCCCAACACTAGGGCTATGTTTTGCAAGCTTGATAAAACTATCGGCTAAGATAGGATTAGGCAAGATTGGATAGAATTAGTAATACTGTCGGATAAGCATACATTTTGTTCGGCGTTTGGCTATACACCGGGTAAGAGTTCTGAATACTATTAAAGGTTTAAAATATTTACAATAATAAATTTTATTTTTTGTTATTATTTTTTAAAATGTTAATTTTACATTTTGTATGAATATTTAAATATTTTAAATATTATTTTTTATTTTCTAAATGTTAGTTTTATGATTTTTAAAATATATTATCATCATTGATAACAAAATGTTTACGACTATTTACTTTTATAATATTACTACAGTCATTTTTCTTATCCCATTGCTTCATATTCGGCCTTATTAATTCCACCCTCCATAGTGTAATTTTATCCCACGAATTCGAGATAAAAAGGGAGTTCCGGATTTCTTTATCATCAATAAAGAAAACTAATAATTCATTTTTTTTTTTAATCTTTACCAAAATTCAACATGAACTAAGTGGTAGAAGCTACTCCAAGTTGTTCTTATTGATACTACAATTTTCTCTTCTTTTTTTTTTTTTGTTTTTTTTTTTTTAGGGTAAACAATTTTCTCTAGTTGCACTGTATTCATCATTTTACCTGAGTGGAGTGTCAAAATTTCATCCTTCCCCAAATAATTGAACCCAACAAAAATGACCTTTAATATTGATAGAATGCAAAAGCAGCATAAATTATACTCTTAATTATTATAGTTTTGGGCCTCTTTTTTTTTTTCTTTTTTTTTTTTCTTAGTTGTGTCAGTTTAGTACATGCTCTCAACTGATTTTTAGTTTGGAGATGGACGTTGAATTTGATTAGAGAGTAATGTTATGTTTTTTAAATTTTGAATCTTAAATGTTTTTCAAATATATGTGACAGTGTAACCAGTTTCAATAATAATGGGACTACTTCAACATCTTTCAATTAAAATTCAGTATGTTCACTACCACATGTATAAGCATTTAAAATTTAAATTTGAGAATAATAACATTACTCATGATAAAAATTGACCATTTACAAATCTTACTCGCTTTTGCAATCAAACTAGAGCAAAATTATTTCCTTGTGAGTGCTCATTTGACAAAACTCTATAATACCCTTACGAAGAGCTTACATGAATTGGAGGATCCAGTTTGTCCAGCATTTCCTTAAAAAAAAAAAAAAAAAAATTGTCGTTCATTAATAATGGATTTAAAAACCACATTAAAAGTTGGTCGAAAGTATATGACTTGTAATTTTTTTTTTTTATGAGGATATATATATATATATGACTTGTATTAAAACAATTGAAGATGGACGGATTAAAATGGCCTTTACCATTAGGTCAAAAAAAAAATGTCATTTGCCGTCAAAGCCTCTTTTATTTTTTATTTTTTTCCTAATCATTTAAAAACTTCTTATTGATTGATGTTTTGTTTAAAGTGGGAATTTCTTCTTATTGATTGATGTTTTGTTTTAAGTGGGATTTTTGTTTTTATTTTTATTTTTTTTGTGTGGCTAGGTATTTAAGGGGGTAATGTTCTTAGCAAATTCCGAAATGTTTTTGTAAGTGGAACCCACCTGGGACAAAGCATGTCATTGCCATAAAAGAGGTCGTTCTTGAATGTTTCTACACGGCTTGGGTGTGGTGGATTGCAGTGGACATTTTTATTTTATTTCAAAATAAATTTAAAATTTAAAAAAATTTTATAGGTATTTGAATTTGGACCGGATACATACACACCTTTGCCTTAATTTAACTCCAAAGTACTACATTGGTCTACATTAAAATCCAACAAGGGTCACTCATTCTGATTAAAGAATAACTGGGGACTCTCCATTCCTACAAAAAAGAAAGAAACTATTCCAATTAGACTACGAGTTAGACAACCTTCTCTCAGGAAATAAAGATTTAATAGGTCTAACTTCATTCAAATAAATCTATATAATAAAGGTATTAGAGTTAGCTATTAGAATTAGTGTTATTTAGCTTTAGGGTAGTTTATTCTTTTACTTTGTATTAGGGTAATATTGTATACCTAGATATATTATTATTGTCTCTTCCTTCTTCCATTGTATTCATTCATTCATTCAGATTTTGTGTTATGAGAAACTCTAGCTCTCTTTTCTTTTTTCCATTTGTTGATCTCTTGATTATTTGATATATTCACATGGCATCAGAGCAGGTTCGAGTCTCATTCACGTTTTTCGCAGATCTATTTTTTTCAGATGATTTTGGTTCATTTTTTGATTTCTCGCTGATTCGGATTCATATTTGGATCTTGCACTGATTCGCGTTCGTTTTTTGGATCTATCACTGATTCTCTTTCGTTTGTTTTATGTTATTTAATTGCTTTGTTTTCGTAATGGCTGCTGAACGCGATGATTCGCTTCAAGTGATTAGTGTTAAACTCGATGGAAAGAATTTTGCATACTGGAATTATGTGATGAAAAATTTTCTGAAGGGAAAGATGTGGGGTTATATCAATAGGATTTTAGTAAACCTACGAATGAAAAGGCTGATAAATTTGCAGAATTGCTAGATGTTTGGGAAATAAACAATTCAAAAATTATTACTTAGATCAACAACTCCGTTACTCCCTCGATAGGTATGCAATTGGCAAAGTTTGAATATGCAAAGGAGGTGTTGGATCATTTGACTAAATTATTACACAATCCAATTTTACGAAAAGATACCAATTAGTGTGTGATATTCGTGCCCTTGAATAAAAAAGATTGAGTATTCAGGAGTTCTATTCTACAATGACAGATCTTTGAGATCAGTTGGCTCTCATAAAGTCGCTCGAAATTGTGAGCGTTTGCACCATATATCGCTAGTAAGGAGGATTAACATCTGGTTCAGTTTTTGATAGCACTACGTGATGATTTTGAGGGCCTTTGTGAGTCCATTCTCTATCGTAGCTCATTTCCGTCAGTTGATTCTGTTGTCCATGAGTTAGTAGCCGAGGAAATACATCTCAAGACTCAGTCTGGAAAAGGAATTCTCCCCGGCTCTACTTCATCTGTTTTAGCAGCCCTTTTTTTACCACCATCTAATAATCAGAATAGGCCTTACTCGAGAGTTGGTAGTGATGTATGCTGCTACTATAAGGAGAAGGGTCATTGGAAGGCTCAGTGTCCTAGGTTGGGTCGAGCAAACCAGCCCAATAGCAGCAACCAGCCCTCACATAGTCAACCACCACAACAACAGCAACCTCAGCCTTCTCATTGGAAATCTGACAATCAATCTCAGTAGCGTTCGTATACGCCTCCTCAGCCTAACAATGTAGTAGTTGTACCACCATCAGACTCATTTGAACCCAGTTCCCCTTCCCCATCCACTCCGTCCATGACCTCCCTTGCTGAGCAATTTCAGAAGTTGCTTGCCACACAACTACATGCTATGGTCACCTCTTCACTAGGTATGTCTTCATGTATGTACTTAGTATTTGGGTTTTAGACTCTCGTGCTTCTAATCATATGTCACCTGACTTGTCATCTTTTGCTTCCTTATATCCTGCTTCCTCTTTACCTGTTATGACTGCTGATGGTATTCTCATGCCATTAACAAGTTTTGGGTCTGTTGTCACACCTCATGTATCTCTCTCTAGTGTTTACCACATTCCCAAACTTATAATAAATCTTGTTTCTGTTGGTCCGATTTGTGATGCAGGTTACTTGATCTCTTTTTCTTTTACATTTTTGTCATGTGCAGGATACGCAGTCTCAGACACTGATTGGGACATGCCGTAGCAAGGGGGATTATACATCTTGGACAAGTTCAATGTACCAGTGGTTGCAGCTTCTTGTATTGATTTGTCATCCTTTCGTTTGAGTTCATGTTCGTCTAGTTTTTATTTATGGCATTATCGCATTGGTCATGCTTCAGCCTCTCGTTTAAAATATTTAGCTTCTACAGGAAAATTAGGAGATTTCCATACTCATGACATGTCTGATTGTAGTGGTTGTAAACTGGAAAATTTTCAGCTTTACCCTTTAATAGAAGTATTTCTTATTCTCTTGCACCATTTGATTTAGTTCATTCTGATGTGTGGGGACCCTCTCCTGTTACTACAAGAGATGAGTCTCGATACTATGTATCATTTATTGTTGATTGCACTCGTTACTATTGGGTTTATCTTATGAAACGTCGTTCACACTTCTTTGATATTTACAATACCTTTCGTGCTTTTGTCAAAACTCAGCATTCTGCTGTCATCAAATGTTTTAGATGTGATTTAGTTGGAAAGTATACCAATCTTAAATTTAGTGAGTTGCTTGCTTTAGATGGAACTATTCACCAGTTCTCTTGTACAGAGACTCCTGAGCAAAATGGTATTGCTAAAAGGAAACATTAGCATGGTGTTGAAATTGCTCGCTCTATTTTATTATCTGTATATGTCCCTAGTGATTTTTAGGGAGAGGCTGTCTTTACTGCTATCAATCTGATTAGCTGTTGTTCATCGTATTTTGAGGTACTTGAGGGGCACTCAGTTTCAAAGTCTTTTACTTTCGTTATCTTCTTCCTTGGAGCTGTGTGCATACTCTGATACTGATTGGGCCAGTGATCCTACAGATCGCAAGTCTGTTACTGGATTTTGTATATTTTTGGGTGATTCTCTCACTTCTTGAAAGAGCAACAAGCAAGATGTTGTCGATGCGTCTTCCACAGAAGCTGAGTATCGTGATATGGCTTCGACTACCCATAAGGTTATTTGGTTACGCTAGGTACTTACAGATATGGGTGTCTCGCTTCCTCGCTCTTCACCTATGTATTGTGATAATAAGAGTGCTATTCAGATTGCTCACAATTTTGTTTTCCATGAGAAGACCAAACATATAGAGATTGATTGTCATATTACTCGTCATAACCTTATCATGAAGCTATCACTTTACCTTTTGTTTCTTCTTCCGCGCAGATTGTTGATTTGTTTACAAAGTCACATCCGATGCAGCGTTTTCATTTTTTAGTTGGCAAACTCACGATGCTATTAGAATTAATAGCATCGTGAGTTTGGGGGTATTAGATTTAGCTATTAGAATTAGTTTTATTTAACTTTAAGGTAGCTTAGTCTTTTATTTTATATTAGGGTAATACTGTATACCTAGATATATTACTATTGTCTCTTCCTTTTTTCATTGTATCCATTCATTCAGATTAGTATTATGAGAAACTCTAGCCCTCTTTTTTCTTTTCCCTTTATTGTTTTCTTAATAAAAAATGACTCTTTAATGAACCAAATAAATTAATACTCCCTCCGTCTCATAATAAGTGTCCACTTCCTTTTTGCACATTGTTTAAGAAAGTTGTATTATATTAGTTTTTTTGGTTTATTAAATGGTCACTTTCCAATTTTACCCTTAAATGTGATGAGTGTTTGACTTTTTGCTTGTTTTGAGACCACAAATAAATGCTACTTTATCTTTATTATAAGGGTAGTTTTGGAAAGTAAGTAAAAGCTATATGTCAATTCAGGAAAGTAGACACTTATTGTGGGACATCCAAAAAAGGAAATGTGGACACTAATTATGGGACGGAGGGAGTATAATACAAATTTCTTAAACATTGTATAAAAAAGAAGTGGACACTTATTATGGGAGGGAGGGAGTATTTGATATATTTACAAAAGGATCAATTATTTGTAAAACGAATTTAGTAAAATAAAAAATGTGGGGCTTCAAATTCACCTCCCAAGCTATAAGTAGTGGACATTTCTTTACTACCCCAAAATCCCTCTCTCTCTTCCTCAATTTTCACTTCACTATAATCACTTAGTCCCCCACTTCGTCTCTCTCTCTCTCTCTCTCTCTCTGTCTCTCTCTAAAATCGATAGACCGCACAGACAGAACATTTTTTTCCGGCAAAGTCAGGAGATTCCCAATCAAAGCGATCATGGTCGACGTCGACCGTAGGATGACCGGTCTGAACAAGGCCCACGTCGCCGGCCTCCGCCGCCTCTCTGCACGCGCCGCCGCCTCAGCACCCTCAACCCCCCTTCCGGCCCGAAACAGCCTCCTCTCCTTCACTTCTCTTTCCGATAAAGTCATCACCCACCTAAAAAAATCCGGAATCCAAGTCCAATCCGGGTTATCCGACTCCGAATTCGCCATAGCCGAGGCCGAATTCGGGTTCGCATTCCCACCCGACCTCAAAGCCGTCCTCGCCGCCGGCTTACCTGTCGGCGCCGGCTTCCCCGACTGGCGATCCGCCGGCTCCTCTCGGCTCCATCTCCGAGCGTCTATCAACCTCCCCATCGCCGCCATCTCTTTCCACATATCCCGAAACGCCCTGTGGTCCAAATCATGGGGCCCGAGACCATCCGATCCGGAAAAGGCACTGAAAATTGCGAGAAATGCTCTCAAACGAGCCCCCCTTTTGATACCAATCTTCAACCATTGCTACATTCCTTGTAAGCCCTCTTTAGCAGGAAACCCAATTTTCTTCTTAGACGAGAATCGCATATTTTGCTGTGGATTTGATCTCTCGGACTTCTTCGATCGCGAGTCTTCGTTGTTTCAGGGTTCGGATCCTCAAATTCTCTCAAAGCAACGATCCGTCAGCTCATCCGGGTCGTCGTCGAATTTCTCTCGTATTAGCGTCGACACCGTCACCGGTGGACGAACGCCGAGATGGGTCGAGTTCTGGAGCGACGCCGCCTTGGATCGGCGACGGAGGAACTCAAACTCCTCGTCAACTTCGTCTTCTTCACCGGAACGGTACTACGACATGCCCAGGTCCGAAATTCCCAAATGGGTTGAAGACTACGTGGAGCAAATCGGGTCAGTCTTGAGAGAAGGCGGGTGGGACGAATCAGACGTCACCGAGATCGTACACGTGTCAGCCTCCGGTTTCTTCGAAGGTGAGATGGTTTTGTTGGACAATCAAGCGGTCCTCGACGCACTGCTTCTGAAAGCGGACCGTTTCTCAGATTCGCTCCGGAAAGCTGGTTGGAGCTCCGAGGAGGTCTCGGACGCTCTTGGATTTGATTTCCGACCTGAGAAAGTGAGAAAACCGGTCAAGAAGCTCTCGCCGGAACTCGTTGAGAAAATCGGGAAACTGGCTGAGTCGGTTTACCGGTAATATACTTAACCGGTTACCGGGAAACATCGAGATTCTTTTGTATTTTCTCTTTTTCGAAAATTGAATTTTTCTTGGGTTTCGCTTTTCTCTCTTTTTTGGGTAAATATGGGAAAAGAAAAATATGAGAAACGCGTAGTTGTACTTGTACTTACAAAGAGTTTAAACAAAAAAAAACTCAAAAGGCTCAAAAGCTTCAAATATACATGATGATGATCATTATATATATAAACTAAATTTTATAATGGAATTATTATTGTTTGTTGTTATTGTTGCCTTCTTGGGCTTCCAGCTCATGTTTATTGTTAGTTTTATTTTTATTTTTTTTAGTATTTCTATGGAATTAATATTGTTTTTTTGGGGGAGCTGAATCACCAGTGCACGTGTGCGTCTCTTTTTTGAATAAAAAGACGCTAAATGGGTCCCACATATTAGAGAACCGAACCTGAGCTTGGGATCAAATCAAGAAAAACACCACCAGCAGGGTCAGGTTGGGTGGTGCGCTGGGACTCAGATCCTCTAGGTAGGGTGCTTCTGTGTGGATAGCACGGATAGGACTTGTATAATTAAAAATAAAAAATAAAAAATTTTATTTTTTGTATTTATTTTAAAGACAATTAAAAAAAATTTATGATTCTATTATTATCATATAAGTGATGTCTATTTAATAACACCCACGTTGTTACCGAAAATACGAGTCCGTACGCTGGTATGTTGTGTGGGACAACGTAATACTGTAGTTTCGTTGGCGAAAGAAGCAAACAAATTAAAGGAGCGGCGTCGTTTAAAATCTCCGGGGGGCTGTGTTGTCAAAATTATGATGTCGTTTTTGGGACAATGTGGGGGCTGTGTTTGGTTGAGCCCTGGGGAGGGGGTTGGGAATGGTTGATTTTTCCTAAGTGGTGGGGAGCTTTGTGGAGAGAGAAATGATAAATTTGGTGATTTTTTTTATGGTTTTTGTTAACATGTGTTCTTAGGACATATGTTAATGTTTTAAAAGTAGAAATAAATAATAGAGACAAATATTGAACATCATACTGACACTGAAACTCACACTGTACCTCTTAGTTATTTCTACTTTTAAAACTTTAACATATGTCCTAAGGTCACATATTAACAAAACCTTTTTTTTATAACGATAGATGTGAAATATCTGGGTTTTATCTTCTTTTAAGAAAAAAAGATATATTTGTATTATATATATATATATATAGTACGAGTAATAGTTTGAAAGAGAGAGAGAGAAAGTGTGCGTTTTGTTTGTTTTCCTTGGAATTTGGGAAGAAAGGTATGAAGGGGGGGTTTGGGAGAAGAGGTATCCAGGGAGAACTGACACAGAAACCTTGTCACCGTTTCGCTTTTGAGAGACAGAACAACGAGGTACTCTGTTTTTCGATTTTTGAAATTGAGTTTGAAAATGTAATGAGAAAAATTTGCCGAAAAGGTTTTGGACTGGGTGGTAGATAAATCTATGAAAGATAAATCTAAGGGTCAATTGGGAATTTTTGACCTGATCCATCACTTTTAGAGTCATATTTATCTGAACTATCACATTTTCAACTTATTTTTTAAGCTCATCACCATCTTGAAGTCGCAAGTGTAATTTGTTATTTCACCCAAACAATTATATTTTCCCAGACTCGACACATTGTTGAAGTCGCAAGTGCAATTTGTGATTTCACCCAAAAATTTCGAGTTAATATGATGGATTATGTATAAATATGACTCAAAAGTGATGGGCCAGGTCAAAAATTCGGTCAATTAGCCACTAACCAGGAGATTGTTGGAAAATATGGATGCCCCATATCTAAAGGTCCAACTTATTTCAATAAAGAGAATTTCTAAATTAAGTAATGATTCGTGCACATAAAATGCGCACATAAAGTGTGCACATAAAGATTTAGGCCATTTATTTTGGTGGATCTCACTAAAATGAATGGCCTAGATCTTTATGTGTACATAGTATTACCCTTCTAAATTTAACCAAGTGATGAAATGAAAAATGTGCCGATGGTTAATAAACAAGAATTGAATATTTGGAAACGAAAATACATTGAACAAAAGATGAATTACAAATTAAGGACAACAGTACCGACGTTAATTCTGAAAAGTAAGGTTAAAAACTAAAATCAACTTGAAAGCTATGGTGGCTTTAAAGGTTGCTGAAAGAAATACAAACTAAAGAAATTGAACACACTAAGTAGACTTAAAGTTAAAGTGCTAACAAATGAAAGAAATAACAGTAAGAAAATGCAAAAAAGAAAAAAAAAGAGTTGAGTGTTGTTTGGATGCTATTTTCGAAAGGGAGTCGTAGAGTGGCTTGCTTGTTAATTGGTTGGCCTTGTGCTTTTATAGATGTAGGAGGTAATCACTTTGAGCCACTTTCCCAATAACCAACCATGTCTTACTACTTCTACAAATTTAGGTACCTACTAGCTTATAATCATAATTAACCACTCACTAGTAATTTTCAGTAATTAATTTACATATTTTTCCCAAAAAATGGTGCAAACAGTGAGCCCATTTCTTACTTCATCTCTTGTGGTTCAATCTTAAACTTTTGTGGTTCTGTGCTAATTCCTGCTACATGCAACCTGTAATTGATGATAAGTATCCCTTTACTTATTTTCCTTTTATGTATGTACTTTTTTCGTGATTAAATTTTTTTTAATTATTTATTGGTAATGTGTATTCCTATATATATATATATATGGTGGGTGGTGGTGGTGGTGGTGGTTTGTGATCATTTTGGGACACACCCTAGTGGTGTAGAATACATTATACGGAGTACATTTTAACGGTTTTGATATAAAAATATTGTACCATTTACATAAAAGTGGTTTTAGAAAGTAAAATAATTTTTTCAGAAGTCAATTTAGTCTCAAAAATAATATTTTGACACCAAACTTGACACGTATCATAGAAAGTTCCCTGTGGTTTGACACCAAACCGTTCGAGGGATAAAGAATAAGTGAGAAACAAAATGAAATAAAAATGAAGAGAAGAAGTTTAATGGGTGCAAAAGTGACATTTTAATTCAAAATCTTTTTTTTTTTTTCAAATTGATTTTAAAATTTTTCTTAATTTAATTGGCATAGTTTCTCTCTTTTTTGTGGGAAGAAAGAGGGTTTAAATCTCCATAGGAGATTTTAGTTACTCGTCCTCCAGTTATTCTTCAATCAGAATGGGTGGTACTTGTTGGACTTTACTGTAGACCACTGTGGGATTTTGAAGTTGGGTTGGGACTGGAGTGTGCATATGTGTGTAGAGTATGTGTGTATCCAATCCGAATCCAGGTAACTATCACACACACACACACACACAAAATATATATATATATATATACACGAAAATGCTCTAAAGAGGGCGCTCCTCTCTTTAATAAAGAGGGGGCTTCTGTCTTAGCCGTCGGATCGTATTTTCATTAAGGACAATGTTGTCATTTCACAGTTTTTAAACGCGATCCGACAGTCAAAACAGAAACTCTCTCTTCAATAAAAAGATGGCGCCCTCTTTAGAACCTGACTATATATATATATATATATATATATTACAAAAGGGCGAAGCGAAAACGGCGGAAAAATAACAACCGAAAAAAAAAATGGTGGAAAAATTACCCTAAAAATAAACTTAAGTGGGCAAGGGGGCCACGTGATGTGGGGTCCAGTTGATTGGGGAAGCGAACTCCGTATACTTTGGCTGGGATGCACGGTAGACTAGGGAGTCTATCTCACTAAATTTTATTTTATTTTTTCTCTGGTTTGTAGTTTGTGGCAACAAAAATGCTACACCCACGTTCAAATTCTTAATAAATTTCATATTCAATAACTCTAAATCATGATTTCAGTGTGTTCTATGTTGGTTTCATATAAATCCTCATACAGAATTCACTAGAATTAAGAGTTAGAATGTGTAAAGTGTAAAATTGGGTGTGAATTTAAATGTGAATGTAACATTACTTGTGTGGGAATGTGTTCGTACAAAAAATCATGTTTTTTCATGTACATGCATTATCCATCTGTTCAGTATAAAAAGAAATTGAAGAGGTAATGCAGGTCAGGTGCAAGGAACAGTGGATCTTCAAAATTTGAATTTTGCAATTTTAAATATATTCCTTTTGCGGCCATTCCATTTTTTTTTGGAGA
Organism: Hydrangea macrophylla; assembly: GCA_033977485.1. Classification (NCBI taxonomy): domain Eukaryota; kingdom Viridiplantae; phylum Streptophyta; class Magnoliopsida; order Cornales; family Hydrangeaceae; genus Hydrangea; species Hydrangea macrophylla. Next base: position 17,703,883 of record CM066997.1, read on the forward strand.
AAACATTCATATATTTTGGTGATTTTATTAGAGGTAACATATATGTTCCCATTTAAGCTCAATGCCTAGCTATATTAGTATGTTACAGGCTTACAGCTAGCAACTACATGATAGCCCCATTTGTTACAGCTTAAATTAATAAGCTAAGAAGCTATAATTTGAAAAGTATCTAAAAATCTTACTCTTGTAAAAATCTAAGGGGGTGTATATAAGGATTAAATTCCAAGGTGACTTACTCCATTAGACCCACTTCAAATGATTTATTGCTCCCCTTGATTCTTTTTCCTCCTCATTATCAACCACATTTCGTCTTCAATTGAATTAGTAAAATAAGTTGCATTTTTTTCCCCCAATCAGAAGAAGGGAAAAAAACAAAAGGGGACCTAAAGTGTTTAATGATAATAAAGAACTTGAAAGTATTAAGAATTAACAAGAACTTATTTTTTAAATATATTCTGATTCAGAACACATGCATACTAATTTATTGTCATTTGTACGTGTTGATCGAGTTTCAAATTAAAACTCTTCACATTGGCATATAAATAGATATCACCACCATGCAGGTAATTGCACTAGTTAGGTGGTGATGGTCTAGTCATGACACTCGCATTACTCACAGTTGACATGGTGGGTGGTTGGGTCATTGGAATAGGGAGTGTTGGGGTTTATTATCATCTCACAAGCCAAGTTTCCACGAGTGCTGTCGATGAAGTTGGTTCATCAAATTAAGAATAAATTGATTTGAGGAGCTCGGAGTACTACTATGTCAAACCTGTATATTACGCGAAGATGATGCTATTTTGGTCGCACCCGGCCAGATATAGAAACTAGTTCTCATTGCCCCACTCCTAGGGGTGGCAATTTTGACACGATAACCCGTTTTATTGAGACAATCCGAACACGACACGATATGACATGATTAATTTAAAATAGTTTGCATTATAGATGAATAGTACTCGAAACTAAAAATCAAACACAAAACACACAACCTGATTAATGACCCGATTATGACACGAGAACCCGAATTACCACCCATACCCACTCCTACCTTTTTACTTGGAAGAGAAAAAGAAAGAAGGTAATAAGAAGCGAGGTCCTTATCTTATACTAAATCCAGTTAATGTCCCCAATAAGTGGTACGAAATGAGGTACTAATCTTCCTTAAACCAATTAGTATCCCCAATATTAGCTGCATTAAATATTGAATACATTATACACGGGGATATTACGTCATTACCTGTGCAACGAACTAATATATGGAGAATGATTCCCCTTAACAAAGAGAGAGAGTGATTTTTTAACAAAAAAAATCCAATGTTTATAATACCATAAAAAAAACGGCGACATTTGATATCTTTTTTCTAATAAGTGACACTCTCAGAGCAACTCTAACCACGTTACTCATATTTAATTTTTAGCTATTTTGGGGAACTAAAGTGTATTTTTGGAGCTTCAATGGATTCCCCAAATGGTTCTCCATTTTGGAGAACTCCATTTTGGTTCTCCACATTTGAGGAAAGAGAGTGTGAATATGGGTAATTAATCATGAGTAAAATAATGAAAAATAATACATATCATATTCATTTAAGGAGAGAGAGTATTAAAATTTTCAACTTTTATATAAAAAAAAATTAATATAATAATTCAAACTTCCCTATAATAGAGAACAGGCTTAATACTGATTAGTTAAAATAACTTTTTAGCTATTTTAACTAAAAATTAGAAAATTTTTAAATAATGTGTGATTGTAGATGCTCTCATACTAAACTCTTATGCTTTGTGACATAATATCTGATCGGCTACTATGGCATGAAACAAATATAGTGCGAAATTGACTCAGTCAATACCAATTCCACCTTTAAAACTGTGGAAGGAATGATGAGTATTGATCATAAATATGCATTTATAGAATCAAATTATAGCTTTATATCTATGTTATATATTTTTTTAGAACAGCTTTATATCTATGTTAGCTTTTTATTACTAGCATTTTGTGAATAAGATCAAAGAACGGCTAGATTCCAAAAGCAGCATAACAACGGTCCAAAATGAAGACCACCAAAAAGGTTAGGAAATAGTAGGGGCCACCTATGAAGCATCCAAATGTAAAACTTTCAAGCACTGGATGGTAGAAATATTTGATACCTTCTATTAAGCAAAGTGGCACACTGTAGTTACTTAGAGCAGGTCTTTTGGGTGGAACTCATGTCCGTATACAAATTGATTGCAATGTCCTATATAAGAGTATTTATAATGGACAACTTAAATTTAAGCTAAGTTGTAATATAGGTTCGAGGACACTTGCAGTGGTATAGTAACCAAACGGCACTTTTATGGCCGTTTGAGATGAAACGGCACTCTCAAAGTCGTTTGAGAAGAAAAACATGCAACCGACAAAAAATGGAGGAAATTGAACCAAATGACACACACTAAGTCGTTTGGGAAGCACACGGCAGTGTGTGCGTGTGGTGGTGATGGATGGTGAAACGGCATAGTGTGTGTCGTGTGGTAGATGACACACTGTGTGCCGTCTGACTTGTACATTAATAAAACTTAGACGTCCCACAAAGCTAGGTTTCACTAGGTTTCACTATCCTATACATTAGTTAAACTTCACACCATTCTTAATGATTTTCTCCTAAATTGTACTATTTCAGCCCATTGTAGAGACTAAAACTTAGCTTAATTTTAGGCTAAAGATATTGCGGTATACGTTTCAGGCCTCTCGCAATGGTGTAACAATCAAATAGCACTCCCACAGCCGTTTGGGATAAAACTACACTCACGAAGCCGTTTGGAAGGAAATATGGCACTCCCAAAAGCTTTGCAACAATGCTCGGAAAAAAAAAATAATAAATGTACAAAGTGTACCAAACAACTCAGTGTGTGTCATTTCATCTCCAACGACACACGATGTGTCATTTGGCTCCCACACGAATCACTAATAGAGGAACTTTGGTGTGCCACAAATTTAGGTTTCGCTAAATTCGATTATCCTACGCAGGGAGTGAATACGAGTCGAGCTCATGTGTTCGCGAGCTTTTTGATCACGAGCTTAAATGAGCCGAGCTTTCAAGTGATCGCAAGTTTTCTTGTGAGCTTTTTCGTGCACCCTTTAAAATTATATAGTTTAATAATAAATCAGTTATTTATCAAACTTTTACGAGATTTGTCATATTGTCTCTAAAATTATATAGTTTTATAATAAAAAGATATTTAAAAGTCAGTATACTAGTTCTTTATCAAACCTACTAACGAGTTTTTTCACGAACCTACTCACGAGCCTTAATCAAACATGTTCAAGTACCGAGCTAAGCCTAGCCTAGCCTTTATCGAGCCGAGTTATGAGTCCTAACTTGTTCGGCGGCTCAGCTCGTATACACCCCTAAGCCGTACTACACTATTGTATACAATACACCACTACAGCACTGATTATTCTAAATTGTTGTATCATTCCACACAACTGTAGATGCTCTAAACATGTCTAAGTGGGACCCTAAAAGGACCCAAAAATTTATCGTTGGAAAGGTATATACAGACCGAACATTGAATAGATTGTTGCTCAAAACAAAATCATGGCTAAGCATCAAAATGGACATCAATGTTTTGTACTCCAATTCCTAGCCACTTTTTTGTGCCAGCATTATGGGAATCGTTTGTTAATCCAAACGTTTCTTTTTAGCACTCCTAATCACTTTTAAAGGGAAGCCTATGGCAAGACGCTCCCTATAATCATTGGTCAGAAGCTCCTTTTAAGATCTTATTATAGCTTCAAATCCTCTTTGTCAGGATTTTGATTTCACAGCTTTGTGGTAAAATTTTGTTCCAATGAAGTGGCTTTATGTATTAATCTTTCTTCACCCATATTTGAAATCATTGATTGCCCAGTTCCTCTTTGAGTTGGCTTTAGTGCTTTACTACGAGGTTAATTATATTGCCAAAACAATAGTGTTACACTTTTGGATGACCTCTAACTAGGTAACAAATTCTAGTTTGTGTATTACAAGTAGGAAGGCGATTAAAACCTGTGTGACCAATTTGGACAGGACTTCGTCCTAACTCAAATAACAAATTGAGATATCAAAAGTGTTTTTTTGTGGAGTTAAATTTATTGCATCAAATTTGTGCACGCTAACTGTGATAATCCGTATTTTTACGTTATTATTTATTATATTTACATCGTTTGTAGGATCCTTGTGTGACCTTATATAATTGTTACCATTAAAATGTTCATATAGTTGACCTTAATTGATTGAGACATAAAAATTGATAAATAATAATGTCTAATACTATACAATATACTATATAATATATGTATATGTATATGTATATGTATATGCATACGTGATAGAGATAAAGCCAAAGGAAGTCTCCGACTCTCAGTTGGCACTTGGTTGAGTTTTGGATGATCAAAGCCACGTATTTGTAAATCACAAATTTAGAAGGCCTGTGTACTACATAAACTTCTCTCTGGAATATGATATCTAACACATTGAGTCAGGGACGGGTCTACAAAAGGGCAAAGGGGGACTCAAGCCCCCCCTTGATTTTTGAAAAATATTATATATACCCTAAAACAAAGTATATTTTTACATTTAAGCCCCCCTTTCAAATTAAAAAATTCTCTATTTTACACTTAAGCCCCCCCTCAAGTATGAAACATTCAACCTTTAGGTCTCAATTTGTAGAAATAATGTGTCATTTTATAGTACATTTGGTGTCAATCAATATTAAGTTTTCTAATTCCTTCATCCGTCCAAAAAATATGAATAAATAGACCCAAAAAAATTGCCTCGGGGGCGCTGCCCCCGAACCCCCGTAAACTCACTACCTTTTCATCCTACCAAGCCCCCCCAACTCCAATTTTCTACGTCCGTCCCTGCATTGAGTCATCATGGATTATATATCATATTAAACATAGTTAGTATAAGGACTTGAAGTTATGCTGAGGATGGGGGAATAGATCAATGGTCGGCCAAATGGTAGTAGGCCCTCACAAATTGATTACTTTCTGGCTCAATTTGGTAAAATTCAGAAAGGTCATATTTAGTTTTGGTTTTATAAATAATGAATGTACTTGCTTAGCAATGTCAGGGTTATGCTTGGGGGGAACGGAGAGACTAGGGACTATTTGGGTATCAAATAGAAACTATGTAAAGTTTGGGAATTGTCTCAACATAAGTTGTAGGGTAATGATATTGAGAAGGAAAGAAGAAGACTAAAGGCAAGTGGATGCATCGTTTATAGTGGTCATCGGTTTTTTTATTTTTTATTTTTAAATTTTTTTGAATTACAAGTGTGACGGACTAGTTATGTAATTAATAGTGCTTTTATATCAAAAGGATAATGAAGAAATCCTATTGTATTAAAATGGAATCTGGGGTGTGACACTAACCTAAAGTATCAAACTATGATATTTTATTTTATTTTAATTTAATTTGACTTTTACCTATTTTTTGGTGGTGGGGTATACTCCACCGTCCCATTTTATGTGTCCATTTTCTCATTTTTTTTTTTTGGTCCCAAAATTATTGTCCCCTGAGAGTATTTAATACTCCCTCCGTCCCATAATAAGTGTCCACTTCCATTTTGCACATTGTTTAAGAAAGTTGTATTATATTAGTTTTTTGGGTTCATTAAATGGCCACTTTCCAATTTTACCCTTAGATGTGATGGGTGTTTGACTATTTGCTTGTTTTGAGACCACAAATAAATGCTACTTTGTCCTTATTATAAGAGTAGTTTTGGAAAGTAAATAAAAGCTATATGCCAATTTAGGAAGTGGACACTTATTGTGGGACATCCAAAAAAGGAAATGTGGACACTTATTATGGGACGGAGGGAGTATTACTTTTATTATACTTATCATAACTACCCTTCTTGATTTTAAAAATACCTAACAAAAAGTACAAGTGAAAAAAGTAAGAGTGGGCATTTTTTGAAATTTTGCGTTAAGTTTTTTACATGTGAGATGCAATCATGATGTTCCCTTAAAAAATTTAACTTTTTAAAGGGGACACATAAAATAGAACGGAAAAAGTATATGCGTAGTGGTGGAGCGAATGGGTGGATGGCATAGGGGCACTAGTATATATGTAGACGCTAAAGGTGAATATGCATATAGTGTAACAAACATGATTTTGTTATCTTGATCAATTAGAATTTGTCAAATTTACTATTTGAAAATGACTTGTCAAATTGAATATAGAGTTTGCTACTTAGGTTGAAGGATAAAAAGGGAATTGTTATGTGTACTGTTAATTTTGTTATATATACCGTTTAACTTCACAAAAGTGAGTATTTTAAAATAAAAATGACTAGAATAAAAAAATTTAGATGTACATAACAAATACACGAATATACATAACAATTTCCGATAAAAATCCAACATAAAGTACGTATTTGGATTGGAGATTGGCTTGCTTCCAACAAAGATAACCCACAAACATGAAAGTAGTGGAGTACTTGCTATCCACTACACTAGTACATGCACTTGTTCAGAATTGTGTTTTCGACCTACAAAAGTTAATACTGCTTTAATGCTCTGGAATAAGTTTGAATCTTTTGCAATCGCTAATATCACAACAAAGTGCTACTCTATTTAATACTATGAGTAATGATAGGGGTACAATTCATTTTTAATTATTTTTATTTCTCTTTTTTATGTGGCACTGTGAGATTCAGTTAAATTTTAATGAATTTCAGTACCACTTTTTTTTTTTGCTCAAAACTAAAATTTCATTACTGAAAAACAAGCCTTACAAAAAAAACCAAAAAAAACGACAAAAATAAAGAAAAGAACAAGCACAAGCAAAAGCAAAACAACCAAGGGTACAATAGATAAGGAAGCATAAGCGATTAAAGAAAACACTCTGTCAGCTGCATGAGGAGCCACAAGGACCACTGTGTAGAGGGATCCGGAACCCAGGACAACTCCAAAACTGTAGATGATCGAGACCACCCAAAGCAAGAAGACGGCACAAAGCCAAGTCCAAACAAGTGAAGAAGCTTCACCAAAGGGGGCAACCGAAGTTGCTTGAAAAGCTCCCATGATAGCAAGAGATGCACCATGGAAAGCATTACAGCTGTAAAAGAGAGCTCCAAAACCACCAATCATAACCCAATGAAGACCAAAAAGTCAATCTACTGTTGCAAGACTGGTCTGGGCAACATCCACCATCTTGAACCCAAGGAGAAGCCATTCACAATACGGAAAACAACCTTCACAGAGGAAGGGAGAAAGCTTCACAGAGGAAGCGGAGGAGCCAAACATGCTCTTATTTGGACTGAAAACAAAACATGGCATTAAGAGGTGAGAGAGAGAGAGAGAGAGAGAGAGAGAGAGGGAGGGGGGGTCGTAGGAAACAGAGAGGGGGGGAGAAGCGGCGCACTGTTAGGGCGAAAAGATCACATCCTTACTCTCTCTCTAGAAAATCTAGAGAGAGAAAACCATCAGCCCATTTTCTTGCTTAGCAATTTGTATCTAATTCCAGTACCACGTAAGAAAGAAATATAGATGATTGTAAATGAGTTAATACTCCTATACCAACACCTCCTTGTAAAAAAACCATTTGTAATGATGTTTTTGTCAATAGTAGTCTTTTAGTTGATTAAGACCCGTTTGAAAACCATAATTTGGAAGTCCAATTGGGCAATTGCGTTGGTACGGCCTTTGGGCAAACAATGACACAAAAAGCACTTGAGGCCAACGCAGTCGTTCTATTTGCCAAACAAGGCCTTGGTCAGACAATAAATAACTTGAATATGTGCAGTAACCCATTTCCCCAAGCAAAGGAATGAGAAAGGTCATGTCTTGATCAATAATACGCCTAATAGGGCTAAGAAAACAACAGTCACACAATCACGAAAAAAAGATAATCAAAACCTAAACACACACTATATCATACTCCTCTATGATATGACCAATAAAAGGTTGGGGCTCCCCAAGTGCTACTTAATAAATGCTCCAACGGTCACTCACGACCACCTAGACCGACCGTTGATCCGTCACGTGCAATCCCAGCGTCATTTACTCTTCTTCATGTGCCATTACCGGCCCCACATCTCTCTCTCTCTCTTCCAATTACCAAATATGACCAGAAAAATTTAGAAGGAAAAAAAAACCGACGTGGCATGTAGTTGTTGGCCGGACCCACAATGATTTATTAACAAGTATGGAGCTTAGCTCTACTGTCCTAGTTGTAGTGTCTCCACTCCTGGGACAAAATAAACCACCTAGTGGTTTTCAGGTCTTTATGCGGGATCTTCCATTTTTTCTCTCCTAACCATCGAACCATAGATCAAAACATGTATTATGATGGGGACTGGGTCGACATGGAAGAAGAATCAAAAAATAAACATGAAATTTGTAACGTTTTGAGGCACATCGATTGTTATCTTTAAGGAGTTATTTACTCTCACACATAAAGATTTTGCTAGTCTGGTCTCTAACAAATCCCCCAAGATACAACAAAGTCTGAAAATCTACCAACTACAAATTTTGAGGAAAGTCTCTAGAAAATTGGTTTTAACTACACATGAAAAGAATTATAGAGAATGTATGTATGCTTGATAAATTTTCACACATCTAAAATGAATAACCCATGCACTTGTCTTATATAAACTACTTGGTATCTCTTGGTTATATCATTTCATTAGACACATTTTACTAATAGGTATCTTAGACACCTCTTAAAGGATAGTGACCTTTAACTTAAAAGGTATCCTTTAAATTGTGTCTTTTATATTACTCTAAATAAAATAAGAATAAACCTTCATGTTCATTTTAATATTACAAATTATATTTTTAAAAGACAGGTCAATACCATGGCTCGAACCCACACCCGCACACTAGAGAAGCACCACAGGAGTGTACAAACTAGGAGTTATGAGCCTTGGTAATATTACAAACTATATTAAAATATACAACACATTAAATCTGAAGTCGTACGTGTACACTACATGATATGAAAGATTGTCAAATATATATATATATATATATCAATCATGCTATAAAGAGGGCGTCCTTTCTTTTATTAAAGAGAGGATCTCTATTTTGGCCGTCGGATCGTGTTTTCATTAATGACAATTTTGTCATTTCACGATTTTTAAACACAATCCAACGGCCAAAATAGAGTCATATCTTTAATAAAGAAAGGTGGCCCTCTTTAGAAAATTTTTAATATATATATATATATATCTATATACGTGCATGTGTATATGTGGCGGTGGCCTCACTTGTCTTGTGAGAGGAGAGAGAGGGTCCATGGGATGTTTTGCAATTGCCAAGCAAAGGGAGACAGTAGCACTTGGGGTTTAGAGACATTAGATATTGTGGGTACGTGTTCATATATATATATATATATGACATATATATATATATATGTATGTATGTATATACATTGATTAAGTGTTTTGGATGGTGACCACTCCACACCTTGACATTTAAGTGAAGGGTTAGGTGTCTTGGACTATTGTGCCACTGCTATTATAGGCTTATAGCCCTACTACTATTTTTCACGTTACAGTTGGGTCAGGTGTCGCTTTGTCAACATTGCCATTATTGATTGAATGTTGGTCCATAAGGATCCGCAATAGGGTATTTGTAGTAGTGCCCACTTAGGAGTTAGGAGGAGGTTCTTTTGGTGGAAAAAATTCCAAGGAGTTGATTTGACTCAAATATATATATCGTACTATTAGAAATTAATTGATCTTGTAATAGTGTTTTCTCAAATATTTAGTTTAGAAAAAATAAAAATGGAGTATTGAGTATAAGAAAAGTGTGAGATAGTGGAGAGAAGAATAGTAATCACAAAATGATACTGGATTATAAGAGGTTTCACAATTATGGATAAAACTAATATGGAGATAATTATAGGTGTTAAAACTCTCTCAAAAATTTTAAAACATGTATTAGCGGTGGCCTCACTCGTTCCATCAGATGAAATGACCATCAAACAAGGTCTCTATTTCTCCTTAGTTCTCAAATTTGATTACAGGCTTATGTAGCAATTGGATGATATTCGACCATGGTTCCCGGGATCGTGGTAACCCCATGGAACCACGATCCGGATCTTGCGATCCCGATTGTGGTTCTTTGGGGATTCGAATCCTTAATTTCATGAACCAAACCAGAAGAAGAAGAAGATGAATTTTATTTTTCATTTGAGGCTTAATTTTCACTGAAGTAATGGATAAATATTTATTTTCATCTAAGAGCTTCTAAGATATTTGCATTTGAGACTAAATTTGATCTTATTTTCCTATATTTTGTGTATTTTGAAATTTCATTATGTGAAGTCATAGAATGATTTAGTACTATAGATCTATATATAATTTTTCACATAAGTGCTAGTCCAACCAAAATTTGAACCCAAGCAAACCACAAACCAAAAAAGTGAACTAACTAAGACTACCCATGTACTGCAAACCGAGCTAAGTATCGTACCACGTACTGGGGTGAACCACGTTCCAGGTAACATTGTATTCAACTCTAATGATGCTTTGGCCAAACAATTATTCAGTTTTAAAATTTAGCGGGTGTTAGTGAAAAACGGTCATAGTTTAGGAAGTGTTACTGAAATTTACCCCAAAAAAACCGTAAGCGACCTAAATTTCACTGGAAGTTGTTTTATGTAGTCTTGCTACGAGATCAATTGAGAACCAAATAAATATATATATATATATATATATATTTTAAACGTACTGAAAACTATCAGCATTACTAGTGCACTTAGTTTTTGAATCAAATGACCAGTCATATTGTCACCATATTTGCTGGGAAGAATATGATCATATGTAATAATGAGACAAGTTTGGTTTCGATAAAGACATAACAACTGAACTAGTCACGTGGATTGAAAAGTTTTAACAAACACAATTTTTAAGAGAAATTCTTTAAAATTGTGTTTGTTGAAACTAGAACAAAACTTTGGTTGTATTGACAAGAACATGAGAGTCCTTATACTGTAAACTCCATTGTCTGAAAGTTCATTCAAAAACAGATATCTTGTTTAGGCCGAAAAAGTGATCATTGGATTGGATAGTTTTGAGCCTTTGACATATATATGGGCTTACTATCACCTGGCCCAATAGACCGACCCATTAGGCACCAATGAGGAGTAAGGGTGTAAGTAAACCGAACTGAAATTTTCAGTTCGATCGGTTTTAAAAAAATTTATGTAGTGTAGAAACCGAACCAAACCGAAACCGATCGACTTACCTAACAATTGGACCGAACCGATCAATTTTCATTTCTAATGAGGAGCCTCTCACATTTTTTGTCGTATGCTATTCTATGACTGCTCCGCTGTTTGGTAAATCAAAAACTAGTTTTATCGTCCTTACTTGAATGGGTTATAAATGTTTTGAAGGGGTAATTCTTTGGTAACAACTTTCATACAACTTCCTAAAAGATGTGTCTATCTCTCTCCTGTGTCACTGTGGGGTCCAGTGACATCACAGGAGAGAAATAGACAGATCTTTTTTAAGAGGTTGTATGAAAGTTGTCACTAAAGAATTACTCGTTTTGAAATGTTTGATAGTGAGTGTCCATTTCAAATACTCATAAAACAAGTTCTTTATCAAAACAAGTTGATGGTAAAACAAAGAAAAAACAAGAAGTGAGAGTGATGCTGAATCTTATCATATTTTACACATTCCCAAAGAAGCCCTTCTGTTTTTACATGCAATGCAAGTATGTGCTAATCAATCAATTTAAACCATTAGAGGACGAATTGAAAGCGAAAAGCTTGGTACTATCTCCACACCAAAAAAAAAAAAAGAAAAGAAAAGCTTGGTACTATGACATGGCTTTTTTCTGATCTTATACATTTATAGTGGAACATTTTCAGATTACAAACTACAAGCAGCTTCATCTAAAAAAGAGCTGGACTTCCCATCCATTTCTATGTCTGATGACATACTTTACCTAGAAGCTTTACACGCGGGCGCACCCGAAAAAAAAAAAAATATATATATATATATATATATTACTATATACATTTCAAAATAGAATAAGGACCAGCTAAGAAAAAATGGATGCATTAAATTCTCATAATGCCTGGAGAATTTCACTCTCTTCCTTCTTTGCAATCTCTTGCGGTCTCTTCATTACCTTTACCCGAAACACAGCCTGCACAGTACTTGAAGCCTCAGAAAAATGATAGGGTAAATTACGCCGACCTCCCCTAAGGTATGACCTAATTACACAGACCTCCCTCGAACAATTGGAAATTATATGAACCTCCCATGACTGCATTTGTCAGGTAACAAATCTGACGGAAGCTTTAAGTTTACCTTATTACCACCTCCTTTTGTTGGTAAATCTTATAGATATAAATTCAAAATTTTAAGAGAGAACTTGTCAAAATGAAATGACATCTTTCTTAGGCTTGAGAGGGATGACAAAATATTCTTTGATTCTTTTTCCTTTGTAAGAGTGAGTGAGGCATTCTAAAAAGTTAAAACAAAAAGATTGATTTTCTAACGGAAGGGAGGTGAGTGCTACTCAACCCCAGCCCTCATGGGGCTCAGTGAAATTTCCAATTGTACGCGGGAGGTCCGTATAATTAGTTCATACCTCAGGGAAGGATGTCAATGAGTGTAGTTTACCCTAAACGATAATAATAGAATTGGAAGTGTATGCATCAATGTTTAGGAATTCTCTGTTGTGATCAGAAGGGAAATTGATATTATAACTGACTTGGATACAGTGATTTGTTTAATGCAGCCAACATAAATCAAAACCCAGAAAAAAAAAAAAAAAATAAAATAAAATTCTTTACAAATATAAGAGGTACAACCATATTTGAAATCTCTCTGTTCTGTGCTTCACATATTAAGGCAGAAAAGTATTCATGATTTTGGAATTAATTGAGAACAGAAGCAAAATATACATGAACTTGAATTCAATCTCTTCTAATGTATAGATATATGACCTTGAATGTAAACTCGATAGTTGAGATTTTCAAGTACAAAAATTTCAACAAAATGCAACTTTTGGCATGTGGTACGGAAAATTCTATGATATACACATCCTAGTGATATTGGCGCTAAAATATTCCAACTAAAAAAAATGTGATTATCGACAGGCGACAGCAAGGAGGTTTTCAAAGTCACCACTACATTAGCACCAAATTGGTGCCAAAATGTTATAACTTGGGATGTATCATAAAAGACCCCTAAACTATAGTATGAGACTCATTTTACAATAATGAGAATTTATTTTGACATGTCAAGACTATGATCCACTTAATAGACCAAAATAAATGGAGTAAGATTTATTGGGAGTAGATTGCTTTGAGAATTGAGTGTTAAATGAATTAGGGATTCCAAAGACACCAGACTAGACAGAGATATGGCTGCACTGAACATAGACTCTGAAACAACCACACACACACACACACACACAGAGAGGCATGCGATAACCATCCATAAGACTGACACATCAACACAAGTAAAACCATAAAGGAAAAAAAAAATTTGTCACCTTCTTATCAGAACCAAACTCAATAACATCCGATGGATGGAGCCGAGAAGGAAAGTTTGGAGGCACCCGATACCGCCTTCCCTCATTGCTGCAAAAGTACACAATTATGAATATTTGAATATAGCCTATGAAATGAAGTAAGACATACAAATATACATTATATACACATATATCTAAAGTTTCCAGGACTGACTTGGTGATCCAGGTACCATGTTCACTCCGCAAATCTGTCAGGTAAAAGGCGCCATCCTTGCAGCTTATTTGAGCATGTGTTTCACAAACCTGAGATAACAAAGACCTTGTTCACTTATCATTGAAAAAAAAAAAGAGAGATAGAAAGAATAACACCTCCCAACAGAATTAAACAGGCAAAAATGAACACAACTGGCTGTATCACCTGGGCTGAAAGTATCGTAATTGATTTGGTAGGAAAATTTGGATCTGTTACACTCCTGCAATGACAATAATTTATCATTGTTCTTTCAGTAAGTACTAGGTTATCGGCATGTGCTGCGCAAGCACCTATTCCCCTCGTATTAGCTTCGCTGATCACATTCTTATCTTGTTATCAATTGTGTAATAATTTAATAAATTAATGAAAGACATTATCTTCTCTCGAATTATCTTCATTGACTTTTACAATGTGAGGACTTCTATATTATGGGTATTTTTCCCCCCCTTTGGGTTGTGTTATGGCATTCAACTATTTCAAGTGTTGCAATTAATAAGACAGGGTCAGAAAAGAAATCTGAGTAAGCCATGCTTCCCAAATATGATTCCAAAATGCTTTTTGTTTTCCCATTTTATGTGTTTATCTTTGCCTTTTCAACCTTTCTTTTCCTTTCAATAAAGCACTAATGATTGCATTTACAAACATCTAAGTAATAATATTTTTACAAGGAGTAAAACTTCACCCACAACCTACACACAACTTTCCATTCACAGCCCACAAAAGTCTCTCTCTCGTGTGTCACTGCCGGGTCCACTAACATCACAGGAGGAGAGAGAGACACACTTTTGTGGGTTGTGGATGGAAAGTTGTGTGAAGGTTGTGGGTGAAGTATTACTCTTTTACGAGTTATTTCCATCTTCATATATTCAAAGTTCCTTAATGGACAATAGTTTTGAAACGATAAATGACACGCACAACGGACCGGAGGAGTAATTATTTGTAGTTTTTTCCTTCTCCATCATCCAAACCCATAAAAGGGGATGGGGAATGAATTATTTAGAGTAATATTTGGGTGACGTACACTTTTTACAAACGCTTATAAACACACTCTCTCTCTCTCTCTTTGGTGGCACTGTGGAGTCCACTAAAATAAGTCTAGAATCATTAGTAATTTGTGTTCAGACTTACCTAATGCCTTTTGGTATAGGAAAAGACACATAGTTACCCTTCCTTATATTAAAGATTTTAATGAATCTAATATTTCTACTAAAGCTAGACCGATTCAGATGAGTCAAGAAGAGGTGGAATTATGTAAAAAAGAAATTTCTGAATTATTAAATAAAAACATAATTCGCAAAAGTAAGTCACCATGGTCTTGCCCTGCTTTCTATGTCAGAAAAAATACTGAGTTAGAAAGAGGAACACCTAGGTTAGTTATCAACTACAAACCTCTCAATAAGGTTTTAGAATGGATTAGATATCCTATTCCGAACAAAAGAGATTTAGTCAATAGATTAGACCAAGATGTTATTTTTAGTAAATTTGATATGAAGAGTGGATTTTGGCAAATCCAACTCCATGAAAATGATAGATATAAGATTGCCTTTACTACTCCATTTGGACATTATGAATGGAATGTAATGCCCTTTGGTCTTAAGAATGCCCCTAGTGAATTTCAAAATATTATGTGATAAACTATAGACAGATAATTGTATATGTATTCGGTATGTTTCACAATACAATAAGAGGCCTTTATATAGGCTAGGACATAAACCTAAATGAGGAAAAGAAGAGTACAAGGGGAGTACAAGGTGATAGTACAATATTGAAGTACAATGAACCTGGATGGTAAATAATATAAGATACAACGGTAAGTGAAGCTAGACTACTATGTAAACATTATTCTAACATCCCCCCTCAAACTCAAGGTGGTAAGACCGAGATCAACTTGAGTTTGGAGACTAAATCTTGAAGACGACCAGGATGGTGAGCTTTAGTGAAGATGTCGGCTGACTGGTCAGTAGAGGAAACGGGAATAAGGCAAATGGTGCCCTGATTGAGGTGATGTCGCACAAAGTGACAATCTAGCTCAATATGTTTGGTGCGTTCGTGAAAGACATCATTACGAGCAATTTGAATAGCACTCTGATTATCACAGCAAATACTGGTGGTAGTGGAGTGAGTAACGCCCATGTCCTCAAGTAACCATCGGAGCCAGATGAGTTCTTGAGTGGCATCGGCTAAGGCACGATACTCTGCTTCTGTACTTGATCGAGCGATAACGGTTTACTTTTTACTACGCCAAGAGATAAGAGAATTGCCAAGAAAGAAGCAGTAGCCAGTAGTGGATCGGCGATCAGTAGGATCCCCTGCCCAGTCGGCATCTGAGTATCCACGAAGATCAAGGGAAGAATGAGCAGAAAAATGAACGCCATAAAACATGGTGCCCTTGATGTAGCGAAGAATACGAAGTACAGCTGTATAGTGAGTTGATCGGGGAGCGGCGAGAAATTGGCTGACAATATGGACGGCATAAGCAATGTCAGGCCGTGTAACTGTGAGATAGACTAGACTCCCAACCAATTGGCGATACAAAGTGGGATCTTCCAAAAGAGTACCATCCATAGGAGTAAGCTTAGAATTAAGCTCGAGAGGGGTAGGACTAGTTTTATTGTCAGTTAGACCTGCACGGGCAATAAGATCAGAGGAGTACTTAGCTTGAGAAAGACAATATCCGTCTGAGCAGGCGGTAATCTCGAGGCCCAAGAAATAACTGAGTTTTCCGAGATCCTTCATTTCAACATGCTGACTGAGATGGGACTTGAGATCTGAGATGCCAGACAAGTCATCCCCTGTGATAATCATGTCATCTACATAGAGGAGTACCAAAATGGTACCCTGGTCTGTCTTACGAAGGAAAAGAGCAGAGTCATGAGGGCTGGGAGTAAAACCAAAATCTCCAATGATAGTACTGAATTTGGCAAACCATGCTCTGGGAGCTTGTTTGAGACCATAGAGAGCCCGACGGAGCTTGCATACCCTGTTAGGAGGGTGCTGGTACCCAGGTGGAGGACGCATATACACCTCTTCAATGAGATCACCATTTAGGAAGGCATTTTTTACATACATTTGAAATAATTCCCAACAGCGAATGGCAGCAACAGCAATAAGACTACGGACTGAAGTGAGACGGGCAACTGGGGCGAATGTTTCCTCATAATCAATCCCATACTCTTGTGTAAAACCAATGTTCTAAAAATCGCTAGGCGCTAGTCGGGCGGCGGAGGGGGGCCTAGCGCCTAGGGGCCTAGGTGGACGCCTAAGCGGGGCCTAGGCGGATTTTTTTTTATAAATAAAATTAATTATATAATAGATATATATACAAGTTATGTGGTGTTAATTAAAATAATTATAGATTTCTGGTTCAAATAATATATATATATAATATGTATATATATATATATATATAAATATTATGTGGTGTTTTTTTGGAAATAAGTAAAGATTATTAGAAGGTTTTAATATTTAAAAAACTATTAGAGATCTCTCCATAATTAACTTAAACCTTAAGTATATATATATACTAATGTTCGAGTTTTTTTTTTCCAAAGAGTAAGACCCAAATAAGACTTTCTAGCATTCTCACCCTAGCCCGCCTAGCACCGCCTAGCACCGCCTAGCCCGCCTAGGCCCCGCCTAGCACCGCCTAGCCCGCCTAGCCCCGCCTAGAGGCCGACTAATCCACTGGCCGATTTTCGCAAATGCCTAGGGAAAATCTCGGCGGCCGGGCACCGCCTAGCGCCTAGGCGCCGCCTAGGCGGCCGCCTAGGCCGATTTTTAGAACACTGTGTAAAACCCCTGGCAACCAGACGTGCCTTGTAACGATCGATCGACCCATCAGAATGTGTTTTGATTTTATAGATCCACTTGCAACCCATTGCATTCTTTCCACTAGGTAGATCAACTAAGTCCCATGTGTGATTTTGTTCCAATGCCTGTAGTTCATCATCCATTGCTTTCTGCCAAAGAGGGTTAGTACTAGCCTCGCGATAAGACTGAGGCTCATGATGAGAAAGAATGGTAGAAAGTACAACATAATCACGGAGACGAACAGGTTGAGATTTTACCCGATCACTGCGTCTAGGAAGTAAATCGGATGTTGATGCAGATCCATCAGACGAAGTAGGCAGCTCAGGAGGGACCAAAGTGGACAACTCAGATGAGTCATCAGTAGGTGTGGGAGGCGACACGGGGGGTGCATCCTGTGGTATGGGGTCATGAAGAGTGTCATTAGGTGAAGCTGTATCGAACTCAGGAAACAGGTCAACAGAGGGATTAGTAAAGAAGAGGGCGGAACTGGAAGGTGCAAGATGAAATGGAGACATTGACGAGAACATCTTGTGTTCCCAGAAAACAACATGTCGAGATACACGAAGACGTTTGGAAACTGGGTCCCAACACCGATAGCCCTTGTGTTCAATACCATAACCCAAGAAACAACATAACCGAGATCGTGATTCAAGTTTGGTGTGTTCATGAGGGTGAAGTAGGACAAAACAGGCACATCCAAAAACCTTAAGCATATTATAGTCAGGGTGACTACCATAAAGACGCTCATAAGGTGATTGATTATCAATAACAGGAGAGGGGACACGATTCATGGTATAAACTGCCGTGAGAGCAGCTTCTCCCCAAAATCGTTCTGGACAGGATGCGGATAGAAGAAGGGCACGAACAGTGTTAAGGATATGTCTGTGTTTACGCTCAGCACGCCCATTTTGTTGGGAGGTGCCTGGACAGGAACGATGAGGTAGTGTACCATTTTGGTGAAGAAATTGGAGGACTCGAGAGTCTGTGTATTCTGTAGCATTGTCAGCACGAAACACTTTTATATGACGAGAAAACTGAGTTTTGACCATATT